>OX451735.1:1425938616-1427138616 GCA_948472305.1 Vicia faba | reverse complement strand
ATGAAACTGTCTTAATTGAAAAGTAACGCTTCAGAGCTATAGAATCTTGCATGCTACTTTTACTTCAGAACTTTGATAACTCAGAGATATGAGGGTCTGTTGGCGTATTAGACTTCTGTTCAGAGTCAGAGTATCTGTTAATTTAACGCAGATTCTGATCATCATTTTTCAGAACATTCTTATTAGCTCAGCTTTAAAGCTTATGTGGCTTAACTTCTGATGTTGTTTCAGTCAGAACTTCTGTATAAAAAACAACACAAATTTAGAGTGCATATTTGTTCTTTGTGTTTGTTATCATCAAAACTCTAATTAAGGGTTGTAGAATCAAACTATGTTCTAACAATCTCCCCCTTTATGATGATGACAAAAACTAGAATTTTCAATAAAAAATATATAACAAAAAGCTTAAGAGAGTCTCCCCTTGAGTTGATTACTCAGATAAAGATGAGTTACTTCCCTGAAGTTCCTTCTCGTTAGAGCTTTTGATGTATCTCCTTCTGTCCTTATCAGAATATGTTCCTGTTCAAGCTTTCAGAAAAAACATAGAAGTTAAGATATTCAGAATATTTGAGACTTTGTCCCGATATACTGTTATTGAAAATATCTTACGTTCTCCCCCTTTTTGTCAGGTATCAAAAATCAATATAATCAGAGTCAAAAAAGATGATTGGTATTGAAAACTGAATACAATGACATTTTTCATGAACAAAGAGGATAAGATGAAGAATACAGATAGTAAGTTAAATAAAATCTAAGAAGGAGGGGGAAGTCCTGTGAACAACGCTTCCAGCAAGCTCTTAATTTGAGTGCTTGATTCTTCCTGCTTTCCCAGAATGTCTTTGATTTCTTTTGTTGTATCTTCTTGTTTGTCCAATATATCCCTGATTTCTTTGTTTGTGTCTTCTTGCTTATCCAGTCTGGCGTGGATTAAAGCATTCTCCTTCTTCAACTCTTCCAGAGTTTGCATGACTAGAGACGAAGCTGGTGTATCTTCAGGGCTTGCATGTCGTTCAGAACACTCTGCAGCCTCTTCTGATTGAACAACTTCGTCTGTTGCAATTTCTTTTTCTGGAGTAGTAGTCAGACGGTGACTATCAGAATCTGGTTCAGTGGCTTCTAAAGGTTGGTGCTCTTTCCAGGGAGCATTTTCCAAAAGAAGAATTTATTTCTTATCGCAATGACTTAGAAATTGATCTTTGAAGGCTTTCAGCTGATCACTGAAGTTCTGCTGATCCATCTCATAGCTCAAATCTTTCAGCTTCTGGGATTCAGAGTTAAACCATTTTCTGAATCTATCCCACAGAGAATCAGAATCAGTAGGATTAGAATTCTCTTGACTTTCTTGCATCAAAGAAGTAACCCATTCATGTATTTCTATTTCGAAAATCAACAGGTTCTTACCAACATCGGATTTGTTTAAGGTTGGTTTGGGTTTTGGAATGGAAATTTTATTTGAGGTGGAAGCTAGATGGTCTAGCACTTCTAGGTCAATGACAGTTCTGAGATGATCAGCTGGACGGTTAATTGGTGAGGGAGTAGAAGAATCAGAAATCAGGATTGGTGAGTGAGTGTTTGGTGGTGTTGATTCATATGGTGAAGGTATTTCTGGAATATCATGAATGGAGAGAGGTAAACAAACCGTAAGAGGTTTTGTTATTCTAGGAATTGGGGTAGAGGTATCAGATCCTAAAAGGGAGTCTTCTGATTGGTTTGTGATAGCATGTTGAATTTCTGGTTCAGGTGTTTCAAAAGTTGGATTTTCAGATTGAGGAGTGAGACGGTTTTCATTTTCTGGTTGGGGTGAGTTGAGGTTTTGATGTTCTGGTTAGGGAGAGTGTGGTGGTGGATTTTCTGGTTGTTGAAACTGAGTATTTGGATTTTTTGGGATTGGTGAGTGAAAGTCTTTATCAAACAGTTCAATATCAGAGAGAACTCTTGCAAGTTCTGGTTGATTTTGTTCTGGATTTGGATTGGGGGAGTGAGGTTCATTTAAGAAACTTCCAAGAGTTACAGATGGGTCAAATCTATGTCAAAATCCTCAAATGTTTGAGGTGAAGAATTTTCTGTTGGTTAATGGGGAATGGTTTCAGATGTTGGAACAGCTATTGATTCTACAACAGAAATAAAAGATGTGTTACCTTTCTTTTTCGCAGCTTTAGGTGTCCTCTGAGAGGATCCTTCTCCTGCAGCCTTCCTCTTTCTGGATTTCTTTAGCACAACCTCTGGAGCTGGCTTGTGTAGGTCACGAATGTTGATTTCTGGAATAGTCCCATCTTCCTTACAAGCTTCAAGGTATCTGACTACAATCTCTGGAGAAGCATCTATCTCAGAGAATAGTGGAAAATCCTTCAGAGGGATTCTCCTAGAAGTGATGACCTCATGAGAGGCAATTGTTGGTTCCTTCTTAATGCTTTCAATAATCTTCATTTTCTTCAGATTCTTGGCATTCAGTGGCTTCCCAGCAGTTGCTTCCAGAGAGCTAATTTCTTGAGCCTCTGTTAGATTTTCTATCAACCTGTTTTCCGTCAGAATATTTGAAATCAATCTTCCCAGAGGAATCCCATCCCTCTTAATTCTTTCTTCTTCTCTTGTCTCTTTCACACTTGTTCTAAGATGGTTGAAGAGAAAATGTGGAAGATTTATTTTGGTCTTCTTTGCAATGAAGTATAACAGAAACTGTTGATCAATGTTGATGTAATCATGAGAGTTGTAGGCTTCCTGTGATTGATACATCCCAGAATGATTCTAGCCCAGATTTTGTAATGATCTTTCAAGTCTCTGATCTTGCTGGATAGCTGTCCAGAAGTGAAAATGACCCTAGCAATGGATTTTAAGTCAGAACACTTATCAGCCATATCAATGCATCTGACTCCGCCGCCATTGTATCCAATGAGTTTCCCAATCAAATATTTTGTAATCACTATCTTCTTCCCCATAACATATGACGTGACCTGGTGGATGGATGAAGTAGCATGAATCCAAAAACACTTTAACAAGAATGGGAAAAGTTGGACCCAACAAACGATCAAGGTATATGTTTTATCCCTGTGCAGTTACATCTTCATACAGATCAAACCCATTTTTTTGTAAACTTTCAAAGTCGATGATCAATTCACAGAGAACTTCAAGGTTGTCGACCGGAGTGAGCAGTGTTCTAATGGGCTCCTCATATTATTCTGTTAACAAAGAACCAAGAGCACTGTTGAGATTCTTGAGACTTGATGAGGATGCCATTGTTCACATGGATTCTATGAAGAAAACTGATAGAAAGTGTTTTTGAAAAACTAGAGCAAGAGAGAATATTGAAGGTGGTAAAACGTGAATGAATGAAATAGTAAATTGAGTTTTATAAGCACTTTTGAAAATGTAATCAGTAAGAAAGAGAAAATAAGTAATGATTAGACTGAATTAATGAAACCTGAAATTAGGGGATTTAGTGAGATATTGAACAGTTACCAATGACAAGTGTCTCAATGCATCCAATCAGAGCCTTGGACCCTTCAGAATTTGAACGCGTGTTCATCCTCAGAAGGTAGTTAGTGAGAGGATGACAAATGTTTGATGGTGTGGACTGCATGCCTCTATCCTTGAAATGAAAAGTTCAGATCCTCATAGATAGATTCTGAGGCAACTGTACTCCGAACTTCTGAAGGCAAGTTGATCAGATGTTCACAGAAAATAATAAAATTCTGAGGGTTAGAATATGCAAATAAAACATTTTATTATGGACACAATTTCATGCTGAGATGTTTCAGAATGAAATTGAATCTATCTTCAGAAAGGGGTTTTGTAAACACATCAGCCCATTGATGGTCTGTGTCAATAAATTTTAAAGTGAGAATTCTTTTCTAAATATAATCCTTAATAAAATGATGTTTTATTTCTATATGCTTAGCCCTAGAATGCAAAATGGGATTTCTGGATAGACAGATGGCAGAAGTGTTATCACAGAAGATAGGGATGTTACTCTCAAATATGTTGAATTCTTTAAGTTGACTTTTCATCCAGAGCATTTGTGTGCTACATCCAACAGCTGCTATGTATTCTGCTTCTTCTATTGACAACGCTATTATGGACTGTCTCTTGCTGGTCCATGAGATCAGATTGTCTCCCAAAAACTGATAGCTTCCAGAAGTTCTTTTACGCTCTACTCTGTCTCCAGCAAAGTCAGCATCACAGTATCGTACTAAGTTATATTCATTGGATTTTCTATAAAATAAACCCAGGTTAGTAGTACCTTTCAGATACTTGAAAATTCACTTAACTGCTGTTAAGTGAGATTCTCTAGGATCAAATTGGAATCTAGCACATAAGCAAACACTGAATAAGATATCAGGCCTTGAAGCCGTCAGATAAAGGAGAGATCCAATCATACCTCTGTAGATCTTCCGTTCTACCTTTTTACTTACCTCTTCCTTTTTCAGAATGCACGTGGGATGCATTGGAGTCTTTGAGGGCTTACATTCTGAGAGGTTAAATTTCTTCAGAAGTTTTCTGACGTATTTGCTCTGGTGAATTTAAGTTCCTTATGGAGTCTGGTTAATCTGAATGCCCAGAAAGAATTTAAGTTCCCCATTTAAGCTCATCTCAAACTCTGCCTGCATGCACTTAGCAAATTCTCTTCCCAAAGAAGGTTTAGTATATCCAAAAATAATATCATCTACGTAAATTCGACAAACAAAAATTTCATTCTTAAATGTCTTACAGAACAAGGTTGTGTCCACTTTCCCTATGGTGAATTCCTTTTCTAACAGAAAGTTACTTAGTCTTTCATACCACGCTCTGGGAGCTTGTTTCAGACCATAAAGTGACTTCTTTAGTTTGAAAACATATTCTGGGTGTTTGGAATTTTCAAACCCAGGGGGTTGGTGCACATTTACCTCTTCATCAATGTAACCATTTAAGAATGCACTTTTGACATCCATCTGATACAGAGTGATGCCATTATTTACAGCAAAAGAGATTAAGAGTCAGATAGATTCTAACCTGGCGACTGGAGCAAAGGCTTATGTATAGTCTATCCCCTCTTGTTGACTATAACTTTGTGCCACCAATCATGCCTTGTTTCTGATGACTTCTCCTTTCTCATTCAGTTTGTTTCTGAACACCCACTTTGTTCCAATGGTGTTGAATCCTTTTGGTTTGGGAACCAGATCCCATACGTCATTTCTGGTGAACTGGTTTAACTCCTTCTGCATTTCCAGAATCCAATCATTGTCCAGAAGAGCTTCATCAATAGTTATTGGTTCAATCAGTGAGACCAGTCCCATGAGGGATTCTTCAAAGTTTTTGAATGTTGATCTTGTTCTGATTGGATCATCCTTCTTTCCCAGAATCTTATCTTCTGGGTGAGCTATGTTGGTTCTGGATAACTTTTTCTGGAGTTGATCAACAGAAGGTACTGAAACACTTGTGACATTTCCTTCTGAAGTTGTTGGAGCGTCTCTGTTGGGAACTTCTGATGAGTCATCTACATCACCTGTGAATTCAACTTCTATATCTGCAAAAGATTCATTCTGCTTTGACTTTTGAGGGTCAAGCTTATCATCAAATCTAACACTGACTGACTCTTCAACAATATGTGTTTATGTATTGTATACTTTGTATCCTCTTGAGCGTTCAGAGTATCCTAATATAATACACTTATGTGCTTTAGAGTCAAACTTGTTCAGATGATCTTTAGTATTCAGAATAAAACATGTGCATCCAAAAGGATGGAAATAAGAAATGTTGGGCTTTCTGTTCTTCCACAATTCATATGGAGTCTTTTCCAGAATAGGTCTTATAGAGATTCTATTTTGAATATAACACGCTGTGTTAATTGCTTCTGCCCAGAAGATCTTAGCAATGTTAGTGTCATTGATCATGGTTTTGGCCATTTTTTGCAATGTTTTGTTCTTTCGTTCTACAACTCCATTTTGTTGTGGAGTTCTAGGACAAGAGAAGTCATGCGTAATGACTTTTTCATTAAAAAATGTTTCAAATTTTTTATTTTCAAATTCTCCACCATGATCACTTCTGACTTTTACAATTCTAAGATCATTTTCATTCTGAACACGGTTACATAAGGCAACTAACTCAGAATGTGACTCGTATTTGTGTCTTAAGAAATTTACCCATGTCCATCTGCTATAGTCATCTACGATCACTAACCCATACTTCTTTCCACTAATAGACGCAGTTTTCACTGGTCCAAATAAGTCTATATGCAGAAGTTCTAATGTTCTAGAGGTGGAAACAACATTTTTAGCTTTAAAAGCAGTTTTGCAAATTTTCCTTTCTGACATGCTTCACACAGAGCATCTGAGCTGAACTTCAGATTAGGAAGTCCTCTGACCAGATTGAATTTGTTAATCTGAGATATTCTTCTCATACTAACATGCCCCAATCTTCTGCGCCAGACCCATTACTCGTTGTTAGCAGAAAGAAGGCATTTTACATTCTGACTTTTTAGTTCAGAAAGTTTTATCCTATAAATGTTGTTTTTCCTCTTTCCATTAAACAGGATAGTTCCATCTTTCTGACTAACAGCTTTGCATGAATTTTGATGAAAGATTATATCATAATCGTTATCACTTAATTGACTTATGGATAACAGGTTATGCATCAATCCATCAACTAAAAGAACATTGTTAATAGAAGGAAGATTACAATTACTTATTGTTCCAGAGCCAATGATCTTCCCTCTTTGGTTGCCTCCAAAACCCACATAGCCTCCAGGTTTAAGTTCCAGGCTTTAAAACATATGCTTTCTTCCCGTCATGTGTCGAGAGCATCCAGAGTCCAGGTAACATGACTGGTGTTTTAGCCTTGCTTCTAAAGATATCTCTTACATATATAATTTTTTCCTTAGGTACCCATATCTTTTTGGGTCCTGGTTTGCTAGTTTTACCAAAATTCTTTTTGAATTTTGGTTTGGCAGAATAATTATTGCTAGTGTATTTCAGGTCATGTGTGTGCCCATATGTGAAGTGTGATTTTAGTGGTGTGCGTTTTATTACTAGGTCCGTGACTTTCTTAGGTGGAGATACCTTACCTTAGTATCCTATTCCTTTTCTTCCATTCCTGCTAACCACATAGATCATTGAAGCCATCTTGCTTCTATCTATGTTTTTAGCCAGAAACTTCTAAAAGTTGTGATCATATTCTTTTATGATTTTATCAGCGCTACTGGGAGCCTCTGAGATTATTTCTTTCTGAGAGTTTTTTAAATCAGTTTCTAGCTTTGAAATCTTTTCTTTTAGCTCAGAATTTTCTAATCTCAGACTCACAGTTTCTTCAGAGTCAGAGACAAGATCCCTTTTTAGGTTCTTCAATTTGACTCTGATGTGCTGATATCTTTCCAGAATCTCATTCAGGCTTTCTGCTAGTTCATCTTTAGTGAAATTAACAGTAAAATCAGGAAATACCTCTTCTGAGTCTAACTGAGATGCTTCGCTGTCTTCTGTCACATTAGCCATAAGAGCAATGTTGGATCTTTCATCATCTGATTATGAGTCTGCGTCAGAAGTGTCTGAATCATCCCATGTAGCCATGAGACTTTTCTTCTTCTCCTTAAAGAACTTCTTTTTGGGCTTCTCCTTCTGAAGCCTTGGACAATCCCTTTTGTAGTGCCCCTGTTCATTGCACTCATAACAGATGATGTCTCTGTTGTTTGACTTCCTGTGACCAGATGAAGCTTCATATCTTCTGTGTACAGAGGAGGACTCATACTTTCTGTATCTGGAAGAGGATTCATTCTGATTCCCTGACCTTCTAGAATTCTTGAATTTTCTTTGCCTCTGCTTCCACAGCTGATTTACCCTTCTGGAGAGAAGAGACAGTTCGTCTTCTTCTGATGAGGACCCATCAGAGATTTCTTCCATTGCCTGCAAAACCATAGAATCAAGTTTTTTGTTAGATTTTAATGCTAAAGGCTTACCTTGCTTCTGAGGCTCGTTATCTTCTATCTCTATCTCATGGCTTCTGAGGGAGATAACAAGTTCCTCCAGAGATATCTTGTTGAGATATTTAGCCATCTTAAGCGCAGTGACCATTGACCTCCATTTCTTTGGTAGACTTCTGATGATCTTGTTTACGTGATCAGCAGTAGAATACCCTTTGTCAAGAACTTACAGCCCAGCAACAAGAATCTAGAATCTTGAGAACATAACTTCTATGGGTTCACTGTCTTCCATCTTGAAGGCTTCATATTTTTTAATGAGCGCAAAGTCCTTGGTTTATTTAACTTGTATGTTGCCTTAATGCGTCATTCTCAGAGAGTAAAACATGTTTTTCGTTGTCTCTCTATTTCAGATCTTCTCATATTCTGAGTATGAGATGGCACTGAGAAGTATTGTTCTGGATTTATGATGGTTTCTGAAATCACGCTTTTGCTGGTTAGACATTCTTTTTCTATCTATATTCTAACCAATTTCATCCACTGGATGTGTATATCCATCAATTACCATGTGCCATAGATCAGCATCATGAGCCAGAAAGAAGCTCCCAATTTTGTCTTTCCAGTAGTCAAAATTTTCTCCATCAAAGACTGGAGGTTTACCGCTGATTCTGTCCTTGTCATCATGATAGTCATTGCTGATGTTTTGGCTTGGTCCCACTGTTGTACCCCAAAATTTTCCCTCTCACTTATCAAGAATTTTCTCACAAGATCTCCTTGGGCTCGAGACTGCACTAGGGTAAGACATCTCCTTAAGAACTGATGACCAAACTTTGGGTTTGAGTTTGCACAAGTATTTTAGAACTTCCAATTCCCCATATTACTTTCATGGATCATTATGGACACTACAAAAAAAACAATTTTTGGCAGCGCATCTACGAAAGCGCTTTTAAGAGAAAGCGCTTTCGTAGCCTTTAAAAAAAATTCGCTTAAAAAAAGCGCTTTTATAGGGTTTCCTACGAAAGCGCTTTTCAGAAAGCGCTTTCATAGGTATTTGAAATATCTAACCTACGAAAGCGCTTTTGAAAAGCGCTCTTATAGGTGGACCTATAAAAGCGCTTTTGAAAAGCGCTCTGAAAGGGGGACCTACGAAAGCGCTTTCTAAAGCGCTCTTATATGGGGGGCATACGAAAGCGCTTTTTACCTCAGAAGCGCTCTCATATGGGGGGCATACGAAAGCGCTTTTAAAAGCGCTTTCGTAGGTTGTTTTTATAATTAAATTAAAAATCACCAAATCTGATATTTTCCCTCAGATTCGTTCGTTCAGTACTCTTCTTCATTTCTTCGTCTTCTTCATTCTGCCGTCTTCGTCGCCGCCGCCATTCCTTCCGTCTTCTTCAGTCGTCGCCGCCGTTCGTTCCGTCTTCTCCATCTTGGTAAGTTTCTTCTTCTTCCATTATCTTCTTCCATTATCTGCTTCCACGGCCTAGGTTTAGTTCCAATTAACCATAAAATTAATTATTAGATTTGGATGGTGGCTTATGCATGATAAAACTCTTCTCCATCATGGTGTAGTTCTGGTTAAGGAAGTAGTTATAGTATCCAAAAGATTCAGTACTTCAAAGTAATGGATTCATACTCATACTTCCCATATCTTGATGCTATGAGAAAAGCTGGGATTTACCTGATTTTGTTGATGCTATGAGAAAAGCTGATTTTTCAGTACAAAGATTTGCTGAAAAAGATTTTGAAGTTTTGATGGTGATATTTTAGACTACTTGTTTTCTAAAGCGACCGTACAGAGACTACAAAAACAACTTAGTTACATTGTATGCACTAACTGTACCCTTCCTATTGTGAAATTCATGTAGGTATATTAGTAGGATTAGAACCCCTGAGATTAATGCCGGTATTTACCTGTGCCGCTGGAATTATTGCCCGGCTAATTTTACTGCTCATTCCGGCATTTATACTAAAAGTTTACAATTTAAGTTTGCGGAGAACTATAACGTATATACTCATACCGTGAACTGTGATGATACTATAGCATATATACTGATACCGTTAACTGTGATGACATTATAGCATATATATATATATATATATATATATATATATATATATATATATATATATATATATATATATATATATATATATATATATATATATATATATATATATATATATATATATATATATATATATATATATTACATTATGCTATTATACATGTTTTGTAGTTCAGTTAGCTTGCTTTGATTTCAATTGGCGATCATTTTTTAAAGAATCTTGATTTTGATTAGATTATTGGTGATTTTGCAACAAAAAATGTTAGGAGAATGATATTCAATGATTAATAGTCGAAGGTTGCAATACAGTTCAATGTTAAAAAATGTTAGGAGAATGATATTCAATGATATTCAATGTTAAAATAGTATATATCTTTCGACAATCGATCCGAAATATTGAATAACATTCTATGAAATTGCAGCGTTTCCCGGCCTAGTTCGACGTACGACGCTCATTCTCCGCGTTTCTTAGAGTTCGAAACATCTGAGAGGTAACTTTCTTCCTCAAATTACTGGTATATATTGTGATGAATTTTTCTTAAATTGTCTTTCGTATGTTGCATTTTCTTGATACGGATTCATTCCGTGTATACTTTGCATTTTGACAGAAACGCAGTATACTACTTTTTTATGCACTAATTAGTTGATATGGATAAGACATGGATGTATTCCAATCGATTGTCGAAAGACTACGAGAATGGTGTTTCCGAGTTTGTTAAGTTTGCTGTTGCGCGCGCCAAAGACCCCAGTCGTATGACATGTCCCTGTTTGTATTGCTGTTATGGGAACCGGGTTGACGCAGTTCAGTTGGCATCGCATTTAATTCGGTATGGAATTGATAGGAGTTATACATGTTGGAATATGCATGGTGAGATAAGTAACGGGAATGTTGAATCGGGGTATGCAAGGACCTATGTTTCAAAGGATGATTGTACAGATACATACGATTATGATCGAGTCGAAGAAATTGCAGAAGCGCTTGAAGAAGATCTTAACGATTGTCCCAAAATGTTCGAGAGGTTGGTAAGCGATGCAGAGAAACCGTTGTATAATGGTTGTACAAAATTCACAAGATTGTCTGCGGTGTTAAAGTTGTACAACTTAAAAGCCGGCAATGGATGGTCAGATAAAAGTTTCACAGAGTTATTAGCCCTTATGAAAGATATGCTACCAGAGGATAATGTTCTTCCCAATCGAACGTATGAGGCCAAAAAGATGTTGTACTCCATTGGCATGAGCTATGATAAGATACATGCGTGTCCAAAAGATTGCGTTTTGTTTCGAAACGAGTATGCATCGTTAAATGAGTGTCCTAAATGCGGTGCCCCTCGATATAAGAAAAAGTTGTCTCCGGCAAAAGTCTTATGGTATTTTCCTATAATCCCGAGATTTAGAAGGATGTATCGTAGTGAAACCGATTCAAGACAATTGACTTGGCATTCAGATGAAAGAATTATTGATGGAAAATTTCGACATCCGGCAGATTCTCCACAGTGGATGAAAATTGATAATGATTATCCTGAATTTGGAAAAGAAGCAAGAAACCTTCGCTTGGCATTGTCTACTGATGGAATGAACCCACACGGTATTCAAAGTATCTCGCATAGCACATGGCCTGTGATTCTTATGATTTATAACCTACCTCCATGGCTATGTATGAAGCGTAAGTACATGATGCTGTCTATGTTAATTTCTGGGCCTAAACAACCAGGAAATGACATAGACGTATACTTGGAACCATTAATCGAAGATTTGAAGATTTTCTGGGAGAACGGTGTGGAGGTTTATGATGGTTATAGGAAAGAAAGTTTCAACTTGAGGGCAATGTTGTTTGGAACAATTAACGATTTTCCAGCATACGGCAATCTATCCGGGTATAGCATTAAAGGTGAAAAAGTGTGTCCTGTTTGTGAAGACAGAACCGATACCATGCGATTGAAACTTTGTCAGAAGAATGTCTTTCTCGGTCATCGTAGATTCTTAACTTCTAAACATCAGTATCGTGGATGGAGAAAAGCGTTCAACGGAGATACCGAACAACGTAGAGCTCCGCCTGGTTTGACAGGTGAACAAATTTTTGAAAAGGTGAAAGATGTGAATATTCAGTTTGGCAAGCCTTTTGCACATAAAGTTGTCACAGGTGGGTGGAAGAAGAGGTCGATTTTTTTTGAATTGCCATATTGGAAATCTTTGTACGTAAGACATTTTCTTGATGTGATGCATATTGAAAAAAAATGTATTTGACAGTGTTATTGGTACGTTACTCAATATAAAAGGGAAGTCTAAGGATGGCCTTAAATCAAGGGAGGACTTGGTAGACATGGGAATAAGAACTGAACTGGGACCCGTGAAGAAAGGAAGACGGACATACCTACCACCTGCTGTTTACACTCTATCTAGAAAGGAGAAAAAAATATTGTGTAAGTTTCTGAGTGAAGTTAAAGTTCCAGAAGGCTACTCATCAGATATTAGAAGACTTGTGTCTATGAAAGACCTCAAGTTAAAGAGTTTAAAGACGCATGATTGCCATGTTATAATGGAACATTTTCTACCGATAGGTATACGTTCTATTCTGCCAGAAAAGGTAAGAAGCGCAATAACTAAATTGTGTTTTTTCTTCAAGTCTATTTGCAGTAAGGTGATCGATCCTGAGATCTTGCCAACATTGCAAAAAGAAATAGTTGTTACTTTGTGTGAGCTTGAAATGTATTTTCCTCCCTCGTTTTTTGACATAATGGTTCATCTTGTCGTTCATCTTGTGAAAGAGACACAATTGTGCGGACCAGCTTATATGAGATGGATGTACCCTGTTGAACGTTATATGAAAATATTAAAAGGGTATGTGAAAAATCGGAGTCGACCAGAGGGTTGTATTGCCGAAAGATACATTGTTGAAGAAGCGGTTGAGTTTTGTACTGAATATCTGTCAAATGTTCAGTCAATTGGACTCCCCAAATCTCATGTTGTTGAAAAAAAAGAAGGTAAGAAGCTAATTGGAAATAAAGTTGTGACAGTATCAAGGGTCGAACGGGATCAAGTGCATTTGTATGTTTTGCACAATGAGATTGAGGTTGAGCCGTATGTCGATATACACAAGGGTGTTCTTCGAGGTTTAAATTCGAATAGAAATGAGAATTGGATTGTACGAGAGCACAATCGAAGTTTCATACCATGGTTTAAGGAACATATTTATTCAAAGTATCGTTCAGATCCCGCCTCAGTGACAGGAAGGTTGAGATGTTTAGCATATGGTCCAAGTTTGGTTGCGTTTTCTTATAGCGCATACGCAATTAATGGATACACATTTTATACCAAAGAACAAGATGATAAAAGTACTGTGCAAAATAGTGGTGTCACCTTGGTAGCTGAAGCAATGCACATATCTAGTGTGAAGGACTTAAACCCGAAATTTGCAAATCTGTCGTATTTTGGGGTTATCGAGCGCATTTGGGTCTTTGATTATGAGAAATTTCAGATTCCTATATTCGGTTGCAAGTGGGTTGAAAATAATAATGGTATACGGATGGATAAGTCAGGATTTTTGCAAGTTGATCTTAACAGGGCGGGGTACAAAGATGAGCCTTTCATTCTAGCCTCTCAAGCTAAACAAGTGTTCTATGTCACTGATCCGACAAGTACGAAATGGTCTATAGTGCTTTTCTCTAACAAAGTAATTGATGAAGAGATTGGAGACCAAGGCGATATTGGTGTTGACATTGAATCTTTTACCAGAAATGATCAAAATGATAATGAATCATGCGTTAGAAATGATCATAATGAGGGTATTTGGATCAATCCAACCGTTCGCGTTGTTACGAGACGAGTAGAACATATTCCTACCAAGAAAAGAAAGAGATGTTAGTGAAAAAGGTAATAGTATATATAATTATAGACAATGTCATTCAATAAAATGTATATATATGCCATTTCATTTTTTTCATTATAGTATAATATATATAGCCTATATCATTTCATTTTTTTCATTATAGTATAATATATATAGCCTATATCATTTCATTTTTTTCATTATAGTATAATATATATAGCCTATATCATTTCATTTTTTTGCTTTATGGAATTTTATGAAATATTTGTTATCTGACATCTTTGCTTTATGGAATTTTATTTATGTTTCGACGTACGACGCTCATTCTCCGCGTTTCTTAGAGTTCGAAACATCTGAGAGGTAACTTTCTTCCTCAAATTACTGGTATATTTCTTTTTCATTCTTTATCAGTTCGTAACTATTTAATCATAAATTTAATAGTATCCATCTTTTCATTCTATTTAATCCATTGTCCGAAATATTTAATAACATTCTATGAATTTGCAGCGTTTCCCGGCCTAGTTCGACGTACGACGCTCATTATCCGCGTTTCTTAGAGTTTGAAACAACTGAGAGGTAACTTTCTTCCTCAAATTACTGGTATATATTGTGATGAATTTGTCTTAAATTGTCTTTCGTATGTTGCATTTTCTTGATACGGATTCATTCCGTGTATACTTTGTGTTTTGACTGAAAATTTGTTATCTGACATCTTAGTTTTTTGAAATATTTAGGATTGTTTTATTTATGTTTTGATGTAGGTATATTTCTTTTTCATTCTTTATCAGTTCGAAACTATTTAATCATAAATTTAATAGTATTCATCTTTTCATTCTATTTAATCCATTGTCCGAAATATTGAATAACATTCTATTTAATTCATTCCGTGTATACTTTGCGTTTTGACAGAAAATGTATCACGATGTTCCACAATGGGATGTTCCACAAGATAATGCAGAAAATGTTCCTCAAGGAGATGTTCCACAAGATAGTGTTCCACAAGACACTTCAGATAAGGACATCACACGAGGCATAACTATCATGCGGGGAATCATCCGTGATAGAGATAGAGGTATTATGTATAATGTAGAGTGGAATAATGATGACCAACTAATTGGGCCTAATTCTGCAAAGCTGACAAGCTACATCGGTATGCTTGTTCGTATGCACATTCCGATCACCACTACTAGCTGGAAAAAAGGAGAGTTGGATGCTAAAGAAAGAATTTGGACCGAGATAAAGGTATCATATATGGTTGTTGTTATTTGCTTTATTTTGACGAAATTATTGTTTTTAAATTACATATACTAACACCCTCTATGCGTATGTTTTTTTGTAGAGGTCTTTTAACATTGAAGATGCCCGCAAAAAGTATATAATGGGCTTGGCCGGAAAAAGACATAGAGGGTGGAGAAATTTTTTGACAAATAAGTTTCTTAAAGACAATGAAGGAAATTTTGTTGAAGAGGAACCTGAACGACCAAAAAAATATGAGAGCTTCATTACACCCGAAGAATGGGTTGCTTTTGTGGGCCAAAGAAAAGACGATAATTTCAAGAAAGTGAGTGCTGTAAATCGGGATAGAGCGTCAAAACCCGCATATCCATATAAAAAAGGTCGTTTGGGATATGCGCGCTTACAGGAAAAAATTGTAAGTAAATCTCAATTCTACGATCTTATTAATTATCTCAATGTGTATTATTAATTTGTAACAATGTGTATTGATGATTTTATTATTTGTAACAATGCGTAGTTGGAGGAGACGCAGAGTGACGAAACATCACTACCTGCACATGTGCTGTGGAAGGAAGCTAGTGTTGGCAGAGATAAAGTTGTTAACCCCGGTCTGCAACATATTTATGATGAGTGTGTAAGTATACCATTATGTCTT
Source organism: Vicia faba (assembly GCA_948472305.1). Classification (NCBI taxonomy): domain Eukaryota; kingdom Viridiplantae; phylum Streptophyta; class Magnoliopsida; order Fabales; family Fabaceae; genus Vicia; species Vicia faba. Next base: position 1,427,122,948 of record OX451735.1, on the reverse strand, counting down.
TAATTAATATATAATTAACGTTGTGTCTTTAATTATCGATATTTAAATTAATTACAGGAGACTATATCGCAATCGGTATCCTCGGGTGATGACTCGAATATCAGGAGCGTACTCAGTCGAGCACTATGTGTTGCTGAGTATCCGGGACGAGTGAGGGGTAAAGGCCATGGTGTGACTCCTACCTCTCTTTATAACAATCCAAGAAAAAGAAATCCTAGCAATGCGGAAGTGATGCAAACATTGCAGGATTTACAAGCACAAGTCCGTGAACTGTAGAGGGACAAAGAGAGGTATATGGCCGAAAGGAGCAGTTCACAGTTCAAAGAAACTAGTGACAAGGCTAGTATCAACCGTTAACAAAATTTTCCCGAGGTAATTAAGATGATAATCCATTATATTTAGAGAAAGTATAATTATAACGGTTATTATTGTCAACATTAAAGGAAGTCTAACGGTTATTATTGGTTTTAGGGCATTTCATGTTGTCAGCTGTATCTAGCTTCTCCGACTTATCGGGTAGTTGGCAAGGGAAAAGTGCACAACACCTCGGGAGATTTAATCCACCATAGACCGCTCCCGGATGGCCACATGAAGGTATCGGTTGATATTGTTTTAGATATGAATGCATTGCTACCGGTACCTGACATTGTTGCGGAGACCACATTGCTGCGAGATGCAGTAGGATCTTTTGTGGCATGGCCATCAGACCTCATCTGCATAGATGATCAGGTATGTTAAAAACCATTATGAATCTTTAAGTATTCAACTGACAGTTCTGACCTGAATTTTATACATGGTAATTTTAGACTCCTGCAAAACCCGCATCTAAGGATAAAGGGATTTTGCAGCGCGGCGAGTGTATTGCATCGCAAAGACAGGTACTTTTATAGTGTTTCATTTATGATCGGAATAAAAAACTGCATAACTTTGTATCTTACATAATTCTATATGATTTTTAAGGTACCTTCTCAAGATCAGTCACAGCAGGTGAGCCAGAAAGGTAGTAGGGTTCCACCTAAGAAGAAGGTTCCTGTCCGTAAATTTGTGCCTAGGTATCGACAGTGTCTGGAGACACTAGTTGGCACATCAGATTTGATGAATGATGGAATTCGTCAAATCGATGTGGATGAAATTGTCTTTGGTTTTCCATGTACCGAAACAATTGGATTAGAGGACATGGAACAAATCTTTCATCATCGAGAGTTAGGCATCAGTGTGATGCACTCGTACATCCGGTAACCCGATCAATATATTATTTAATTGGTTGAACATTTTTTTTAAACATTTAATTGAAATAGTCTAATATTAATTATGTTTTTATTTAAGGATGTTATTTGACAAATTGATGCGCGGGAATCAATTGTCAAATAGATTCCGTTTCGTGTCTTCCTCCCGTGTTAGCGGAGCAACAATTTCTAGGGAACTTGATTCAGTAAGAGAACACTTGGTCGAAAGATTCAGGACAACTTCCGGTACAGAGAGCTTGTATCTTTTGCCTTATAATACAGGGTTAGATTTTCATTCTAAGCTCCTTTTAATATTTGTATTTTTTACATTAAAATTCGCTTCTAAATTGTTGCTTTAATTTATAGATGTCACTGGATGTTGCTTGCAATCAATCCCATAAAAGAAGTGGTCTATTACCTGAATTCGGTTGACGGTGATTGGACAAATTATCCGGAAATGAAGCTAGTGATTGATACGTAAGTGACATTATTCTAAATATTCGTTTGTGTTTATATATTTAATCATTTCAATGTCATTGTTCTAAATAAATATTTTAATTTTGTCATCAGTTCAATACAAGTATTCTGATGTGAAAGGGGAGCACGAGTACCACGGTCTAGATCAAACAACATTAATTGGATCAAAGTACAGGTATATAAATTTCAACAATTTTGCTTATAATATTTATGCTACTTGATAAATCAATAGATGTGTATAATCTTATTTGTTTTTCTATGTAGTGCCCTCAACAACAAAACGGCATAGATTGCGGATACTTCGTTTTGATGTTTATCAAAGAAATCATTCAAATGAATGAAATCGAGATTCCAATCACGGTATGGATTTATACTTTGTTTAATTACTTATCGGATTTTGCATATAATTTATTAAATTAAACTAAATCATGCATATATTTTGTTTTGTAATGTAGTATTTTGATCAATACAATTGTCCATATTACTCGCCACGTCAATTGGAAGAACTCAAAGAGGAGTTGTGCCAATATTTTATTGAGCTAAGAATCATATAATAAGGTACGATTACATTGTTGTGTGAAAATTGGTTAATTATGAATATATTATTTTGTGTATACAACACTGACCGTGTTATTATGTTCATATTGCAGGATCAGGACCTTGGATATATATGTAGATTAGGATTGATTTACTTAGTGTTATATAGCTGATTTCTTAGGGTGTATTTTGTTACGTTTAAAAACATGTTAATATTGAATTACAATGGTGTATATATATTTTGGATATGAATTGATTATAATGGTATTTGTATATATATATAATATTTGGTATTTGAATTACATTTGGTATTTGGATTAAAACTAATATATATTGGTATTTCTAGATTAGATTGTAAAATACCGGTTTAAGAATTACAGGTTTGCTGCAAAAAAATGCAGGTTTAGAAATTTTTTAAATTTTAGATTTTTCAGTAGAAAACCTATGAAAGCGCTTTTAAGAAAAAAGCGCTCTCTTAGGCCTACCTATGAAAGCGCTTTTTTCTTAAAAGCGCTTTCATAGGTAGGCCTAAGAGAGCGCTTTTTTCTGAACAAAAAGCGCTCTTATAGGCCTACTTTATATGCATTCTGAATACACCTATGAAAGCGCTTTTTGTTCAGGAAAAAGCGCTCTCTTAGGCCTACCTATGAAAGCACTTTTTTCTTAAAAGCGCTTTCATAGGTAGGCCTAAGAGAGCGCTTTTTTCTGAACAAAAAGCGCTTTCATAGGCCTACTTTATATGCATTCTGAATACACCTATGAAAGCGCTTTTTCAGGAAAAAGCGCTCTCTTAGGCCTACCTATGAAAGCGCTTTTTTCTTAAAAGCGCTTTCATAGGTAGGCCTACGAGAGCGCTTTTTTCTGAACAAAAAGCGCTGCTAAAACCTTTAGCAGCGCCACCTACAAGAGCGCTTTTAAGCGCTTTTAAAGCCCAAAAAAAGCGCTTTCGTAGGTTATTTCTGGCATAGTGGGACCCCTAAGATTACTCATGTCAAGTTTCAAGCCTTGGATCACACTTTTGATCAGTCAATTGAGCAGTTGACCTAAAAGTCAGTTGTATTGGGGGAAAACTCAACTATGGCCAATTTACAGTCAAACTTCATAATTTTTGATCCACATCAACATTTTAAACTCATATGTATCATTTTATCAAGTTTGGATCACAATTCCTCAAGAAATTTGATCAAATCTCCAAAAGGGCAAAATGGTCAAAATTAGGGTTTTGACTAGGAAAGGGAAATTTGTGATTTTTAACCTAGAAAATGGTCATTTGGTTTAAGGCATGATCCCAAGAGTCCAATTGCATCATTTTGACCTAATGACATGGTTCAAAACATTGCAAATTCATTGGATTGACAGATGAATTTTGCAGTCAACTGATCAAAAGTCAATTGTATACTAAAAAGTCAAACTTTGACTTTTTGGTCAAATTCAAGTGCCAAAGATCATAATTCATCAAAACATGTCAAAATATGAAACTTATTCATCAAGAAATAAAAAATTCAAGATTTCATTTTGAAAAGTCAAAATTTCTAAACTTAGAAATTTTTCTAAGTGTTGGAAATTTCATGTTTTTTTCATAACTTTGAGCCATATTTTCACCATGATGCAAGGTTATTCAAGAGAAACTTCCAACATGAAAGTTGTATATCTCCATGAAATATACAACTTTTCTTCACACAACTTCTTCCAAAAGTGCTTGGATCTCAAGTTATAATTTTATGAACATAGGGTCATGAAACTAAACACTTAGTGAAATTTTGCCCTAATTTGTCCAGGATTTTGACCTAACTTCATGACACTTTTTCATATAGTTCCAAGGTGGGTCTTAAAAAGAAATTCAAAGATGGGTTATAAAGAACATTGCAAGCTTTACAAAATATCTAAGAACTCCTTGAGATCATTCTTGAGTAGGGAGAATCGAAGAGATGCAATTAGGGTTTTGTCACTTGAATTACAAGCCATTTTTTATGAACACATGAACCAAATCCATGCTAGGCTGCATAATCGTTGCTTTGCAAGCCTCAAACTTGTGTGTAACTCCATAATTAAATGTTTACACAGTTGTTAGGGCTTTGATCCAAGCAATTCAGCTATTATCCAGGTTGCATTTCCATTAATGGCACAAAGTTAACATTGCCATTCTTGTAAAGCAAGCTTTTTGCATAAAGTTCACATTGAGCCTCTAACATGTTCCATATGATCACACTCCATCCACAAAGTAAGAAGAAAGCTTTTTTAAAGCATAACCACTCTATCTTAGCAAGTACACAAGACTTTGAAACTTGTTTTTTCAAAAAATCACATGTTTAGCTTAAGGATGCAAATTTGAATTCTGATCAACTAGAGCATCCCAAACTTGTTGCTTATAAATAGAGTCACTATTTCTGAGTTAGAACACGAGTTTGAACACCCTGAAATACACCAAAACTGTCTCAAATCAGAAATTTCCCAAAAACTCCATTGTTGCACAGTTTCTGACCTTGAACCTCAAACTCACATTTTCCTCATGCGTTTCTTGGCCTTTTAGTTTCTAAAGCTTCCTTGCATCAAGAGTAACTCATCCCTGTACCTGTTTCACTTCTGTAACACCATTTTCCCTGTCTTCCATAACCAAAAACATAGCATCGTAGTTGGACATATCCAGACCATTCCAGCCACCCTCAGCTCAAGCCATCCATTGCATTAGCTTCCGAGAGGTCCAAGGAAGCTAACCTGATCATCAGCACTGCCTGAAATAAGCTCAAATCCATTTCACGATTTCCATTTTTGAGGTATTTTTCTTGAAATTCTATCTCATTACTTAGGCATTGTTAGGCTTGCATTTGTGAAGATAAAATGTAGACATCATTGCCCTGGAGCTGTACATGTCCATAGATTTCATTTATTTTGATTGAGCTAGGAGAATTTTGAGTTTGAACTTTCTGAAATATTTAGGTCAGAATTTTATACTGTTAAAAATTCTTATTCATCTTTGATTTATAGTTTATGATATTTATATGGTTGGATTAGTATGACAAAATGGAGCAGTTTTCATGTTTACATTTTTGAAAATGGTTGAGAAATGAGCAAGTTACAGATCCTTTGGCTGGAGGTTGAAGATGAAATATAGTTAGAGCGCATTTTGTGTTATGTATTTATTATTTCATACAAGTTAACAGATGTATAGTCACCCCAGTGGTAAAGCGCGCGCCTGTTCACCCCATGATCCTGGGTTCAAGCCCCAGCGTAACCATTTTTTTTTTTTTACATATTTTGACCCTTTTTTTAGTTTGTTTGGCAGGCGCTGGACCCTTTGGGTCTGGCTCTTTTTTTTTTGTTTTTGCTAATTAACTCCCATCCTGACTTTTGGCACCCCCCTGGTCCATTTGTACTAATTTATTTATTTATTTCATTTTTCTTTTTAAATATATTTTCTAAAATACTAAAAATCATAAAAATACAAAAAAAAATGATATATTTTATATTTTGACTTATTTTATTTTGTTTTTCCATAAAAAAAATATTTTTATTTACTATACTTTATTTATTTTATTAACTAAATCTTATAGACTTAATTAATATTATATTATTTATTTATTTTATTTTACACCAATTTAAATATATTATTTTAACATTAAAAAGGTTAAAAATATTTTATAACACTATAATTATTTTCAAGACAAAAATACCAAAAATACTTTTCTTACAAACTTATTTTCTTTTAATCAATTAATAGATTTAGGGTTTTATTTAAAATATTTTTCTTAATAAATTTAGGTTTAATTAATTATTTTCTTTTAATTAATTAGGTTAAAACAAATCCCTTTTCTCTAAAAAATCCAAATAAAAATATTCATTTTCTTCACATTTACATTCTTGCATATTTATCCATCTTGTACATTATTTATTTCAATTCTTTTACAAATTAAATTTGGATGTAATAGATTAATTAGGTTTATATTCTTGCAATACCCATTCACAATTTGTATACCCCTCCCACAAGTATTGTAATAGCGTAGTAACTTTAAATTCTGCAATTTATCGCTTTATATACAAATGCTAGTAATTAGGGTTTGTATGGAAAGACTAAAACCAATACTTAGAAATCCCTAATTCAAGACAAAAACAAGCATGAAAAAAATACACTTGCACACAAGCACCCCTAGGGTAAAATCCACTTGGTTTCCTTACAAAATGGTCATATTACGCATGTAAGGTATCTTAGCAAAAACAAGCAAAAATACAAGATCATAGACCCTCGATGACACTATCTAAGTTGCCTTAAAAATGATCTTAGTCCCTCAAAAAGAATGCTAAGATATCTTGCAACATTTCTAATCATGGTTATACGATGACCCAGCCTATCCCGTTTACATCCAAAGATAGGGTTGCTTACCAAATCAATGGTAAGACAACAATGTCAAAGGAAAAGAAAATGAACAAGAAAGACATTTGAGTAGGTAGATTGCTCCTAACTACTTGCTCCATTTCAAAACAAACATCCTTGCTATTTTCAAAAACAAACACTTACACTTTCAAAACATCTTACAAAACTTGAAAACATTTTCAAAAGATCAACATATTTGTATACATTCTTACAAACGAGAATCATTACAAAGATTGCCTAAACAATGGCCTCTTTACAAAATACTTTCAAAAACCACACAAAGCACAATTTCAAACAAAAGCAAGTGATCTAGCAAGTAACTAAGAGCCCATGGAAAACCATGGATGAAAAGGGTGCTAATACCTTCCCTTTTCATAATCTACCCCCCAAACTCAAGAAATAATCTCAAAGGTCTTTCATGTGCTTTTTCACCTTTCCTTTTTTATAAAAGAAAATTCGGTGGCGACTCTTGCTAACCGCAACATTTGTGATCAAACGCAAAACCTCCAAGTCAGTTCTCCCACCATATTACAGAACTGGCGACTCTGTCGGGGATAATTCTAAAAGTGGGGTTACCTTAGGGATATATCACAATTATTTGCTTACATTGTTTGACTCGTATGCTTTACATTATGGTTCTTTTTTTGGGTTTGAATCCTCTACCCGGATTTGGGATACATTATAGGTAAGTAGCAATACGTTGTGGAAACTGTGCGGGGTATACCGACATGGTCTAAGCAATAGCTATGTTAGTGCGACATATTTGTGGGTACCAGTATCCTTTGAGTTAATCAAAGAGAATACGGGGCCGCTGAGTGATGTCATAAAGCACTAATGAACTTTTAGAACCTTTACTTGACCAACTTGGCCTTTAGGATGTAGTGAGATGACCGGCTTTGGTGCAGTCCGAAGTTGGTAGATACTCGATACTACATTCATTGAGATTTGGTTTCTTGGGATATTTCGATTGCCATTAAAGAGGCTTGTGCTAAAACAATGACCAAGGAAACAAACCAGTGGTATTGAGCTCCTTAGAACCCGATTACCATTACTAGGACAAGTTTAAGCCAACTAAACTTCAAGAGGGTACTTACTTATAAAAATCCATGCAAGCCTAAACCTAAGGATTTGTTTGTTTTGCTTGTATATGCATAATTGTACATAACATCATGAACATCATGAACATCATATACATCCACTAACCATTTCAAGGATTTTGGGATTCATCTTTGTTCTTGTTTTGTAGGATATGGATTCACTTCGCAAGAAAACTATTCAAGTCAATCTTGTAAGGACCCCTCCACAATTTAAGGAGCTAGCTTCAAGGATTCCTGAAAACTCTCCATTTACTGAGAGACATGGTCGCCTACTCAACTTGGTCACCTCTAACACAAATAAGGATATGATGAAGGTGCTCTTTCAGTTCTTTGATCCTTTACACCATTGCTTCACATTTCACGATTATCAACTTGTGCCAACTTTGGAAGAATTCTCCCAACTCTTGAGGATTCCCATTCTCAATTAACTACCTTTCAATGGTACGGAAAGAGACCCAAAGCCATAAGAGATTGCTCAAGCTCTACACTTGCACTCATCTGATATCACAACTCATTGGGAAATAAAGAGTGGTGTCAAAGGTTTCTTAGCAATGTTCTTGTTCGAGAAAGCCCAAAGTTGTTGGAAATCCTTGGACTTTCAAGCCTTTTAGGAAATTGTGGCTCTCCTCATCTATGGGATGGTTTTGTTTCCAAATCCTGACCAACTCATAGATGTCAACGCCGTCAAAATCTTCATATCCCGCAACCCGGTGCCTACATTGCTAGGAGATATCATACACTATTTTCACACTCGCACAATGAGGAAAAGAGGTGTCCTTATGTGTTGCACTCCTCTCTTGGCAAGATGGTTTATTTTGCATCTTCCCTAATCTGTATTAAAAAATGAGCAAGGTTCAAGGTGGTCACAAAGGTTGATGATGCTCAAACATTCGAACATTCATTGGTGCTCCCGATCCAAAGAGAATGTTATCATTGTCGACCGTTGTGGAGAATCCCCTAATGTCCCTTTACTTGGCATTAGGGGAGGTATCACCTACGACCCATGCTTAGCCTTAAGACAATTTGGTTACGCCCGAAGGGATGACCCGCACGAGATGTTGATTCAAGGTTTGGTATTTGACTACGAAAACGACGATCAAGGTCTTCGCCAGAGATTTATCCGAGCTTGGAGGATGTTAAACAAGACGGATAGAAAGACTTTGGGGCATAAAAATTCCATCCCTCTTGAGCCTTACCTCAAATGGGTATGAACTTGTGCTTAGAGTCTTATGATGCCTTACCCCTCCATTCTCCCAATAATCATTGAGCCTGTCATGGAAGGAGATGTTCCATACACTATCCTACATCCTGACATGCCTACCTCTCTTGAAGACCTACAAAGGGATTGGATACAACTCAAGGGAGAGTGAGATACCTTCGAAGCCCAATTCTACGCAAGAGAGAATAAGTTTTTGGAACACACTAGTCTACTTCATGAGGAGTAGACTCTCAATGCCTACATTACACCAAAGAGGATGCGCACCACCTTTTTATCTTAGAGTTTCTTGTATTTGTTTTGCCCAAGAAGGCATTATTATACTCAAGCTTTAATCTATTAATATAATGTGTGTTTCTTTTTTGTCTAAAACAAATTTGAATCTTTGAAATCCTTGAAATCATTACATATGCATATACCATTCATCATAACATAAGCAGGTCTTTTGCAACAAGTCTCCTTATCTCTCTACTGTTTATTTCAGTAAGATGGATCTCGAGCAAACAGTGAAGGACCTCCAAGCTCAGAATACATAGTTTCAACAGTTGCTCTTGACCATAGACAAATGACAAGAAGAGTTGAAGACTTTGTTGGCTGAGGAGAAGAAAAAGAAGACAAAGAAGGTAACTGGAGTCTTAAACACGGGAAGAAGATTTCATGGGCAGACAAGAAGGAACCTAGACTTTGCAACGACATCTGGTGAGAGAGACAAACAAGATGGGAAAGGCAAGGAAACAGTTGTCCCGTCAGAATCAGAAGAGGAAGAGGAAGAAGAAGACTATTCTGAAGAACATCACCCTCCAGCTGATGACAAGTATAAACATCTCGAAGAGCGGTTGAGTGCGATGGAAATCCAAAAAGTGACTGGCTTGGACTTTGAGGAATTGGGGTTAGTGTCGGAGATTGTCATTCCTCCCAAATTCAAAGCACCTGTGTTCGCCAAGTATGACGGAGTCTCATGCCCTAAAATGAATCTCCGGTCCTATGTGAGGAAAATCCAACCCCATACCGCTGATAAAGACTTATGGGTACACTTCTTCCAAGACAGTCTGTCTGGAACTCAACTTGTCTGGTTTTACAAACTAGAAAGAGCCAACGTTCACAACTGGGAAGATCTTGTTGCAGCCTTCTACAAACAATACCAATACAATGATGACCTTGAACCTAGTCGTACTCAACTTCATATTATGGCCATGGCTTCAAATGAAGGCTTCAAGGACTATGTGAAAAAATGGAGAGATTTAGCCGGAAGAGTTCAACCTCCTCTATCTGAGAGAGAGTTGGTAGACATGTTCTTAGGCACCTTGGCTGGTCCCTTCTTCAATCACTTGATTGGAAGTTCATCAGCAGGTTTTACTGAGTTGATATTGACCGGAGAAAGGGTAGAAGCCGGTATAAAGAATGGAAAGATCCAAAAAGATACATCCTCTTCTGCAGCTTTAAGGAAGCCTTTCATTAGAAAGAAAGAGGTGGTTGATGTATATCCGCAAAGAAATCAAGATAGGGTCGAGCGTCGACCAATGGTGGGGGTTGTGATGATCCCTAAACTTACGCCTGATCAACAATGAAACAATCAACCGAGGATGGAAAGACCAGTCAGACAATTAATCAGAATTAACATGACCCTATCTCAGGTATTACCACATCTGTTAAGATCCAACCTAGTGACCTTGAAAGAAGCTCCAAAGAACCCTAACACGACATCTCCTCACTATCATCCCAATGCCCGTTGTGCATACAACTTTGAAAGTCCCGGCCACGACACTAATAAATGTTGGGCTCTAAATAAAAAAATACAAGACCTCATTGAAGCCAAAGAGATTGAATTCGATGCACCCGAAAAGCCAAACGTCATTTCTGCCTTTATGCCCAAACATGGCCATAATACCAACGCCATTGAGGAAGATATGTTTGTTACTTCAGTTGATGAGCTTATGACCCCACTCCTGGCTATTAAAATGAACTTATTGAATATCGGTGTGTTCCTGGGCTGTGATGAAGGCTGTCATTTCTGTTTGTCCTCACCAACCAGCTATCCTTTGTTCAAAACAGGCATTCAGTGCCTAATAGATAACAAAGAAATTTTGTTTGAAAAGACTTATGTTCCACCTGTTCCTTTTAAAGATGTCTCTATCATTACCATTTCCGCCAATTCTTCCAGGGTCTCCACCAAAAGACCCGTTAGAATTACATCGGTTCCAAAAGCAGCTCCTTTGATAATTACAATGCCTGGACCAGTCCCGTATTCGTCAGACAAAACCATAACATGGAATTATGGAGGGGATGTATACTACCATGGTATCAAACAAGAATGGCCAGTTGCCGAAGATTCAAGTTCCGAGAAAGTTAACTCTGATATCAGTAACATTGCGGGGACTAGCAAGATTTCCCGAAGCGGAAGGATATTCTCTCCAGAAATTGCTCCCCCAAAAGAAGTTTCTGGACCCGTAATCATTCCTATTGTTACTCCTCCAAAAGTTGTTCCCAGTCCTACAATCATCCCCACTAATACTTAAACTAACAAAGATGTTACAACCCCTGTTATCATTCCTACTGACACTCTTGCTGCCGAGTTAACTGAGACTCGAGGTAAAAGTATTCTGATTGAGCCTGTTCGGACGAAGGCTCAGTCATTGGCTATCCCTGAAACCTCCCGAAAAGAGATGGAGGAAATTCTAAAGATCATAAAAATAAGAGACTACGATGTAGTTGAGCAACTAGGGCAAAATCCATCCAAAATTTCCATGCTGGCTTTACTACTATGTTCCGAGGCACATGCAAAAGCCTTGGTAAAATTCCTGAAAACTTCCCATGTACCCAAGGAGACATCTGCCGATCAGTTCCAAGACTGCGTAGCCAGCTTGACTGCAGATAATGGTCTAGGTTTTTCGGATGCAGATTTAAGGCCAAGAGGAAGGAAGAAAAATGAGGCATTGCACGTCTCAATTGAATGTAGGGGCATAACCTTGGCTCATGTTTTGGTGGACACTGGCTCATCTCTGAATGTATTGCCTAAAAATGCTCTTGATAGGCTTAACTGTGAGGGATTGACATTGAAGCCAAGCAATATAATGGTGAGGGCCTTTGACGGCTCAAAAAGGATGGTGCATGGGGAAGTGGATATCCCCATAAAGGTTAGAACCCAAACATTTGATTCAACTTTTAATGTAATGGATATCCGTCCCTCTTATTCCTGCTTTCTAGGCCGACCATGGATTCATAATGTTGGCGTTATCACCTCTACGTTGCACCAAATGCTGAAGTATCTAATTCAAGGGAAGATTATCACTGTTCATGGAGAAGAAGAGTACATGATCATCCATCTCAATTCCTTCAGATATATGGAATTAGATGGTGAATTCCTTGAAACTCCTTTCAACACTTTGAAGAAGTCCCCCAAGATGTAGCAATGACCAAGGTTGTGTCTCAGGTTCCCAAGATTACAAGGCCTCCACTCTGGATGTCATCTCTGAAGGATGCCCAGGCAGTAATAGAAGAAGGTGGGTGCACTATCAAGGGACAACTCTTGGATATCCCATACAAGTCAGATAAGCTTGGTTTGGGTTTCTCTTCAAGTGCTCAGAAGGCTGTACGCCACGCCCGTGCCGGAGGACCACCCCTGAAGATCAGCAACCGCGAGGTCAACGCTGTAGAAGATGATGAAGATAGTTGTGACTTGGAGGACTGGATATTCCCAACTGTCAGTGGAGGGCTCAGTAACTGGGAGGCTAGAGATTTTGTCCTGATCACTTTTATCCCACAGTAATCTGTCTTTACATTTTGTTAGATCTGTAATGTTAAAACAATTCTCACTCTTAAAACTTTGTGTCTTTCCCGAGGCACAATGGTTCATTTGTAAGGGTTATTATCTCATTTTCATATGACATCAATGAATTATGGACGTTTTCGCATACAAACTTTTGTGCTCATTGTTTTTCTTTTATGTTTTCATTTCTTTCAAAGATAGCCATACCCTTACATACACTCACACTCACAATGCAGGTATACATCCCTTCGAGATCCCATGGGTAACGATACTGATATGGCCTTTTGTGACTCTGAGAATCTAATCTACCAAGCCGAAGACGAAGGTGAGGAAGATTGTGAAGTACCAGGGGAACTTTCCAGACTACTACAACAAGAAGAGAGAACCATTCAGCCTCACGAGGAACCCGTGGATACAATCAACCTAGGTACCGAAGAAGACAAAAAAGAGGTCAAGGTGGGTGCCAATCTGGAACCCAGTATCAAGAAGCGTCTGATTCAGTTGTTACACGATTATTTTGAAGTCTTTGCCTGGTCATATAAAGACATGCCAAGACTTGATACAGATATTGTGGTACATCGTCTGCCTACAAAAGAGGATTGTCCGCAAGTAAAGAAAAAGGTTCGCCGCATGAGGCCTGATATGTCAGAAAAGATTAAAGTAGAAGTCATGAAGCAATTCAACGCTGGATTTTTGGCTATCACCTCTTATCCCCAATGGGTTGCCAATGTTGTTCCCGTGCCCAAAAAGGATGGCAAAGTACAAATGTGTGTGGACTACTGAGATTTGAATAGGGCAAGCCCTAAGGATGATTTTCCACTTCCCCATATTGATATTCTAGTTGACAATACGGCACAACATAAAGTGTTTTCCTTCATGGACAGATTCTCAGGTTACAACCAAATCAAAATGGCGCCTGAGGACATGGGAAAACAACGTTTGTCACGCAGTGGGGGACTTTCTGATATAAGGTGATGCCATTCAGACTAAAGAATACTGGGGCAACCTATCAGCGTGCCATGGTAGCTTTATTTCATGACATGATACATCCCGAAATAGAGGTCTACATGGACGATATGATAGCCAGATCTCAAACAGAAGAAGAGAATATGGATCACATACAAAAACTGTTTGAGAGACTGAAGAAGTAAAAGCTGAGGTTGAATCCAAACAAATGCACATTTGGGGTACGGTTTGGTAAACTCCTAGGCTTTGTTGTCAGCAATAAAGGTATTGAAGTAGATCCTGCCAAGGTAAAAGCGATACAAGAGATGCCTTCTCCTCGTACTGAGAAGGAAGTCAGAGGGTTCTTGGGACGTTTGAACTACATTGCCAGATTCATCTCTCACATGACAGGTACTTATGAACCAACCTTCAAATTGTTGAAGAAAGATCAAGTAGTCAAATGGAATGACGAGTGCCAAGTTGCTTTTGACAAAATCAAAGAATACTTACAAGAGCCTCCTATGTTGATGCCACCAGTCGAGGGAAGACCATTGATCATGTATTTGACTGTCTTGGAAAACTCAATGGGGTGTGTATTGGGGCAGCATGACGAGTCTGGCCAAAAAGAGCATGTTATTTACTACCTGAGCAAAAAGTTTACCGACTGTGAAACTAGATATTCACTGCTTGAGAAAACTTGCTACGCTCTGGCATGGGCTGCTCGCCGGCTAAGACAGTATATGCTGACCCATACTACCTTATTGATATCTAAAATGGATCTGATAAAGTACATCTTCGAGAAACCTGCTCTCTCCGGGAGAATAGCGAGAAGGCAGATGATCCTAACAGAGTACGACATATAATATACAACCCAGAAAGCAATAAAGGAAAGTGTATTAGCTGATCACCTTTCTCACCAAGCTATAGAAGACTACCAATCCATGAAATTCGAATTTCTGGATGAAGACATCATGACGTTAGACAACTGTAAAGACTTCAGGCCATATGACGGACCTGAACAAGGATCCCGATGGACCCTGTTCTTTGATGGGGCATCCAACGCACTTGGCAATGGTATCGGTGATGTACTCATATCTCCAAAAGGGTGTCATATTCCCTTTACTTCCAGACTCTGCTTCAATTGTACAAATAACATGGCGGAATACGAAGCATGCATCTTTGGTCTTAGAGCTGCCATAGACTTGGGGATCAAATCTTTGAATGTATTCGGGGATTCAGCTTTGGTTATTATCCAGATAAAAGGGGAATGGGACACCAAACACCCTAACCTGGTCCCTTACAAAGAACATGTTTTTGCGTTGCTACCACATTTGAGAAGATTACCTTCGAGCATTTCCCGCGAGAAGAAAATCAGCTAGCAGACGCACTAGCCACAATGTCATCCATGTTTAAACTTAAATGGGATAACGAGGCTCCCTAAATCATCATCGAACGAATGGATGAACCAGCACACTATCACGAGATTAATACTGAAGAAGTAGTGGACCAGCCTTGGTTTCACGAAGTCAAGAAGTATCTCGAGGCTCAAGAATATCCAGAAGGAGCTTTAATCAATGATAAGAAGTTCTTAAGGAGATTCTCTGCTAAATTCTTCCTTAGCAATGGCATTCTTTACAAACGCAACCATGACTTTGTGTTACTTCGATGCATAGATAAGGTTGAAGCTGAAAGGATCATGGCTGAATTACATGAAGGAACTTTTGGCACCCATTCCAGTGGGCATACGATGGCAAAAAAATCCTACGGACAGGCTATTACTGGTCTACCATGGAAGCATATTGTTATCAACACTCTTGAACCTGCCATAAATGTCAGGTGTATGCTGACAAGGTGCACGTACCTCCGGTTCCTCTGAATATCTTGATGGCTCCTTGGCCCTTTGCTATGTGGGGGATTGATATGATTGGGGAAATCAAGCCAACAGCCTCCAATGGACACCGATTCATCCTAGTGGCCATTGACTATTTTACAAAGTGGGTGGATGCAGCTTCTTTCGTCTCCGTTACCAAGAATGTTGTTTCCTATTTCATCAAGAAAAATCTCATTTTCTGGTACGGTATCCAGGAAAGGATCATCACTGACAATGGTACAAATCTCAACAACACTATGATCACCACCTTGTGTGAGCAATTCAGGATTCAACATCACAATTCTTCTCCTTACCGGCCAAAGATGAATGGTGTTGTCGAAGCTGCAAATAAGAACATTAAAAAGATCATACAGAAAATGACAGTCACATACAAAGACTGGCACGAGATGTTACCATTCGCTCTCCATGGGTATCGTACTACAGCTTACACATCGACCGGGACAACACCCTATTTTTTGGTATACGACATGGAAGTCGTCTTGCCTATTGAGGTTCGGATCCCCTCTCTAAGAATTATGAAGGATGCAGGTCTGAATGAAGATGATTGGATCCAAACTCGACTTGATCAATTGAATTTGATTGATGAGAAAAGACTTACTACTGTCTGCCATGGTCAAATGTATCAAAAACGGATGATCAAGGCTTTCAACAAAAAGGTCAGACGCCAAATATATCAAGTTGTGGATCTAGTGATCAAACGCATCATACTGCCACAAGGTGATGCCAGGGGAAAATGGACTCCTACATACGAAGGACCATTTGTAATCAAAAATATATTCTCTGGTGGAGCAATGATTTTGACTATCATGGATGGAGATGACCTGCTGCACCCTGCGAACACAGACATAGTCAAAAGATACTACGGATAAGAAACCTGCTAGGTTGACACACCTAGACAAAACAAGGGCATCCCGACGAACCAAAAAGGTTCGGGCAAAAATTAGGGATAAAACAAAAAAATCTGTACACCCGACAAGTTGAAAACCCGAAAGGGCGACTTGGGCAAAAAAGGGTATCCCGGTGGACTGAAAACTTGAAAGGGCGGTCTAGGCAAAAGTTAGGGAATTAAAGCATATGACTATGTCCCATTGGATCACCTTACGGACAACTTGCAAACTCGACATTTCCGACCAATTCAATCATCATCTAACAAGGCAACAAACAGACAAAATGCTCAAAGATACAAAGGCTATAGCAGAATGGGAACCCCATGGGATTATCACACATAGCTATATTTTATTTGTATTAAAATTTTCATTTTTTACGATTGCATTCTCCTACTAGAATGTTTGTCTCACTGTACAAAAATACTTACTCAAAGTCAATGCAAAGATATTCCTTTAAAAGTGCAAAACTATCTGTTTTTCTTTACTCTTGTGTTTTGTTGACAAAAATGTCCAATGACTCATTTTTGAACATATGCATTTGAACATAATTACTGTTTACAAATAAACAAAATAAAAGACAATTACTGATGGCTTTAAGAGATAGGGAAATTTCCCCAAGTTATGTTCCATGAAAAATCCCCCGCAGTGTACAGTTTAATCCCTAGCGGAACAAAGCTTCCAATTATCAATCCCCGGTAGAAATCATCCAATTCCTCCAGATTCCCCAAACAAATTTTTTAAGCAGTACATGGCATTTCCCCTACAACAAAGTTTATTCCTCTAAACGGAAATTCATCAACACTTCGACTTCAAGACATAAAGACCTTCATATCCTCAGCAACACTCAGAGATTTATTTTCCTCAATCCAACAAACAGCGTAATAGACTAGCTCACATACGCATGCATTGCATCTGTATATCATAAACATTGATAAAACGAATGCATTATATCACACATTTCATACAACATGACTTTACATTTTAGCTAACATTTTACCCTTTTCAGGATAAGATTAAACAGCTACCATTAACAATGTTCAGAGTTTTCAGATACAGTTCAGATACACTCTAGACACGGATGCCATTCTGATACTCATTCAGATCCAACTTTCAGATACAGTTCAGATAGGCTCCAGATATGGATGACATTCTGATACTCATTCAGATTCAAGCTTTTAGATACAGTTCAGATACGCTCCAGATACGGATGTCATTCTGATACTCATTCAGATTCAAGCTTTCAGATACAGTTCAAATACGCTCTAGAGACGGACGCCATTCTGATACTCATTCAGATTCAACTCTCAGATACAATTCAGATACGCTCCAGACACGGATGCCATTCTAACACTCATTCAAAACTAGATTTCAGATACAGTTCAGATACGCTCCATACACGGGTGCCATTCTGATAATCATTCAAAATCAACTCCCAAATACAGTTCAGATACGCTCCAGACACAGACGCCATTCTGATACTCATTCTTTCAGCTTACAAATTACAACACAAACAATCACTTTTGGATGGCATCTTTAATCCCATCTCCTAGAACTTTCTATCACCTCTCCAAATTGTATCTTTAAGCCTATTCCCTCTACCATCACATCGTCGAGTGCAAATTTCTGGGCACTCTAATTTCCAATCATCTTCCACCTTCAAATCACGAATGGCAAAACTTGCCAATCTAAACCCTCAGGCTTAACAAGATTGAACAGGGGAAGCTTTTGTACCCCGAAATTTTCCCTCTCACTTATCAACAATTTTCTCATAAGATCTCCTTGGGCTCAAGACTGCACTAGGATTTGATCAGCTCAAGACATCTCCTTAAGCACTGATGACCAAAATTAGGGTTTGAGTTTGCACAAGGATTTTTGAACTTTAAATGCCCCATATGACTTTCATGGATCATTATGGGCCCCCAAGATTACTCATGTCAAGTTTCCAGCCTTGGATCACACTTTTGATCAGTCAATTGAGCAGTTGACCTAAAAATCTGTTGTACTGGGGAAAAGTCAACTATGGCCAATTTACAATCAAACTTCATAATTTTTTATCCACATCAACATTTTAAACTCATATGTATCATTTTATCAAGTTTGGTTCACAATTCCTCAAGAAATTTGATCAAATCTCCAAAAGAGCAAAATGGTCAAAATTAGGGTTTTGACTGGGAAAGAGAAATTTCTGATTTTTAACCTAGAAAATGGTCATTTGGTTTAAGGAATGACCCCAAGAGTCCAATTGCATAATTTTGACCTAATGACATGGTTCAAAACATTGCAAGTTCATTGGATTGATAGATGAATTTTGTAGTCAATTGATCAAAAGTCAACTGTATACTGAAAAGTCAAACTTTGACTTTTTGGTCAAATTCAAGTGCCAAGATAATAATTCATCAAAACATGTCAAAATATGAAACTTATTCATCAAGAAATCAAAAAGTCAAGATTTCATTTTGAAAAGTCAAAATTTCTAAACTTAGAAATTTTTCGAAATATTGGAAATTTCATGTTTTTTTCATAACTTTGAGCCAAATTTTCACTATGATGCAAGATGATTCAAGAGAAACTTCCAACATGAAAGTTGTAGATCTCCATGAAATCTACAACTTTTTTTCAAACAACTTCTTCCAAAAGTGCTTGGATCTCAAGTTATAATTTTATGAACATAGGGTCATGAAACTAAACACTTAGTGAAATTTTGCCCTAATTTGACCAGGATTTTGACCTAACTTCATGACACATTTTCATATAGTTCCAATGGGGATCTTAAAAAGAAATTTAAATATGGGTTGTAGATCACATTTCAAGCTTTCCAAAATATCCAATAACTCCTTGAGATCATTCTTGAGTAGGGAGAATCGAAGAGATGAAGTTAGGGTTTTGTCACTTGAATTACAAGCCATTTTTGATGAACACATGAACCAAATCCATGCTAGGCTGCATAATCTTTGCTTTGCAGGCCTTAAACTTGTTTGTCACTCCATAATTAAATGTTTACACAGCTGTTAGGGCTTTGATCCAAGCAATTGAGCTATTATCCAAGTTGCATTTCCATTAATGGCACAAAGTTAACATTGTCGTTCTTGTAAAGCAAGCTTTTTGCATAAAGTTCACATTGAGCCTCTAACTTGTTCCCTCTGATCACACTCCGTCCACAAAGTCAGAATCAAGCTTGTTTAAAGAATAACCACTCTATCTTAGCAAGTACGCAAGACTTTGAAACTTGTTTTGTCAAAAAATCACATGTTTAGCTTAAGGATGCAAATTTGAATTCTGATCAACTAGAGCATCCCAAACTTGTTGCTTATAAATAGAGTCACTATTTGTGATCTAGAACACGGTTTGAACACCCTGAAATACACCAAAACTCTCTCAAATAAGAAATTGCCCAAAAACTCCATTGTTGCACAGTTTCTGACCTTAAACCTCAAACTCACATCTTCCTCGTGCGTTTCTTGACCTTTTAGTTTCTAAAGCTTCCTTGCATCAAGAGTAACTCATCATGTACTTGTTTCACTTTTGTAACACCATTTTCCCTGTCTTCCATAACCAAAAATAGAGCATCACATTTGGACTTCTCCAGACCATTCCAGCCACCCTCAGCTCAAGCCAGCCATTGCATTAGCTTCCTAGAGGTCCAAGGAAGCTAACCTGATCATCAGCACTGCCTGAGACAAGCTCAAATCCATTTCACGATTTCCAGTTTTGAGGTATTTTTCTTGAACTTATATCTCATTACTTAGGCATTGTTAGGCTTGAATTTGTGAAGATAAAATGTAGACATCATTGCCCTGAAGCTGTACATGTCCATAGATTTCATTTATTTTGATTGAGCTAGGAGAATTTTGAGTTTGAACTTTCTGAAATATTTAGGTCAGAATTTGGTACTGTTAAAAATTCTCATTCATCTTTGATTTATAGTTTATGAGATTTATATGGTTGGATTCGTATGACAAAATGGAGCAATTTTCATGCTTACATTTTTGCAAATGGTTGAGAAATGAGCAAGTTACAGATCCTTTGGTTGGAGGTTGAAGATGAAGTAAAGTCAGGGCGCGTTTTGTGTTATGTATTTATTATTTTATACAAGTTAACGGATGTATAGTCACCCAAGTGGTAAAGCGCGCGCCTGTTCACCCCATGGTCCTAGGTTCAAGCCCCAGCGTGACCATTTTGTTATTTTTACATATTCTGACCCTTTTTTTTGTTTGGTAGGCGCTGGGCCCTTTGGGCCTGGCTCTTTTTTTTGTTTTTGCTAATTAACTCCCATCCTGACTTTTGGCACCCCCTGGCCCATTTGTACTTATTTATTTATTTATTTATTTATTTAATTTTTCTTTTTAAATATATTTTCTAAAATACTAAAAATCATAAAAATACAAAAAAAAATGATTTATTTTATATTTTGACTTATTTTATTTTATATTTCCATAAACAAAAATATTTTTATTTACTATAATTTTTTTATTTTATTAACTAAATCTTATAGACTTAATTAATATTATATTATTTATTTATTTTATTTTACACCAATTTAAATATATTATTTTAACATTAAAAAGGTTAAAAATATTTTATAACACTATAATTATTTTCAAGACAAAAATACCAAAAATACTATTCTTACAAACTTATTTTCTTTTAATCAATTAATAGATTTAGGGTTTTATTTAAAATATTTTTCTTAATAAATTTAGGTTTAATTAATTATTTTCTTTTAATTAATTAGGTTAAAACAAATCCCTTTTCTCTAAAAAATCCAAATAAAAATATTCATTTTCTTCACATTTACATTCTTGCATATTTATCCATCTTGTACATTATTTATTTCAATTCTTTTACAAATTCAATTTGGTTGTAATAGATTAATTAGGTTTATATTCCTGCAATCCCCATTCACAATTTTTATACCCCTCCCACAAGTATTGTAATAGCGTAGTAACTTTAAATTCTGCAATTTATCGCTTTATATACAAATGCTAGTAATTAGGGTTTGTATGGAAAGACTAAAACCAATACTTAGAAATCCCTAATTCAAGACAAAAACAAGCATGAAAACAATACAATTGCACACAAGCACCCCTAGGGTAAAATCCACTTGGTTTCCTTACAAATTGGCCATATTACGCATGTAAGGTATCTTAGCAAAAACAAGCAAAAATACAAGATCATAGACCCTCGATGACGCTATCTAAGTTGTCTTACAAATGATCTTAGTCCCTCAAAAAGAATGCTAAGATACCTTGCAACATTTCTAATCATGGTTATACGATGACCCACGCCCGTCCCGTTTACATCCAAAGATAGGGTTGCTTACCAAATCAATGGTAAGACAACAATGTCAAAGGAAAAGAAAATGAACAAGAAAGACATTTGAGTAGGTAGATTGCTCCTAATTACTTGCTCCATTTTAAAACAAACATCCTTGCAATTTTCAAAAACAAACACTTACACTTTCAAAACATCTTACAAAACTTGAAAACATTTTCAAAAGATCAACATCTTTGTATAGATTCTAAAGCTTGGATCTTGTACTGACACGGTTAAGTGTATGAACTCAGAACCAGGTGCTCTAATGCCAATTGAAGATGTGAAAAACACTAGAAGGGGGTTTGAATTGAAACTTAAAAATAAAATGCAATAGACTCAAGATTTTTATCCTGGTTCGCTTGATCTCAAACTACTCCAGTCCACCCGCCAACGTGATTTCGCCTCTCTCCAACGAGGACTTAATCCACTAATCAAACAGATTACAAAACTACTTTGACAACTGTCAAAGTCTTCTTGAGTAAAACCACAACTCGGTTTATCTCAAGGAACAATATCTTAATCAAAGAACAATTGATTATGTACTATATGTTTTTAGTTACAAACATTATATCACTACTGTGATGTATTACACAAGTTGAGAGTATGAGAGAATGTGAATATTTGCAGCATTTTTAGATGTATGAGTAGTGGTTGGTGAAATCATAAACGATTTATCCTTTAAGCTTGTTTATATAGGCGTGGAAATTTTTCCAAAATAAAACGTGATAATGGACACTCAATGCACTTTCCATACTGAGAAGATTCTTGTCTGAATGAAGTCGTTGCATATGATACTTTCTTAATTGAAAAGTAACGCTTCAGAGCTATAGAATCTTGCATGTTGCTTTTACTTCAGAACTTTGATGACTCAGAGATATTAGTATCTGTTGGTGTATTAGACTTCTGTTCAGAGTCAGAGTATCTTTTCTTTAACGCAGATTCTGATCATCATTATTCAGAACATTCTAATTAGCCAACTTGAAAGCTTCTGTGGCTTAACTTCTGATGTTGTTTCAGTCAGAACTTTTGTATAAAAAACAACACAAATTTAGATTTCATACTTGTTCTTTGTGTTTGTTATCATCAAAACTCTAATTAAGGGTTGTAGAATCAAACTATGTTCTAACATCTATATTTAGATTGTATCTGAATTGTGTCTAGGAAGATTCATTTGAATGAGTATCATAATGAATCCGTATTTATATTGTATATGTATTGTATCTGCAATTGAATCTGGAATGAGTGTCAAAATGAATCTGTATTTAGGTTGAACCTGAACTGTATCGGGAAGAAAATGAGTATCAGAATGAATTTGTGTGTAGATTATATTTGTACTGATTTGCAATAGAATCTGGAATGAGTGTCAGAATGAATCTGTATTTACATTGTATATAAATTGTATTCGTAAGAGAATGAGTGTCAGAATGAATTTGAGTGTAGATTGTATTTATATTGTATCTGCAATAGAATCTGGAATGAGTGTCAGAATGAATCTGTATTTAGATTGCATTTGTACCGTATCTAGAAGATGATAAACTGTTGGTAATCTCCCTCTATTTAGGAACTGGCATGATGTGTGTAATGTATTTTGTGAAGATTACTTTGTGGGGATAATCCATGGAAATGGCCCTGTGGGGGATTTGTGGACAGCTTGAACTTTGTCTTATCTCCTAGAGTCCTTAGTAAATGTTGATCAGAGTGACAAATCTTTTACTGATAGACAAATGATGAGATAATGGGACATAGTCGTACTCTTTAATCCCTAACTTTTGTCTGGACCGTCCTTTCAGATTTTCAGTCCAACAGGATACCCTTTTTTTCCCAAGCCACCTTTTAAGGTTTTCGACTTGCCGGGTGTACAATCTTTTGTATATATCCCTAATTTTTGCCCGGACCTTTTTGGTTCGCCGGGATGCCCTTATTTTTTCCTAGGTATGTCAACCTAGCGGGTCTCTTTTCATGCATAGTATTTTCTGGCTATGTTCGCGTTCATAGGGTGTGGAGAGTTATCACTGTCTATGACAACAAATGGTATAGAAATTCCAGAAAATATTTGCTTGATCGTACATGACATTTCATATGTAGGAGCCTGTTTTCCCCTGAGGTTAGTCTGGTGCACTTGATGTTTGAAGTTTTGATCAAATTTATGATAGTGTGGAACTTCCTAGGTGTCTTTTCTAAGAATTATCATGGAAGGATCCGAAGACATGATACTGATACCATCTGATACTACTGGCACAGACAGACAATTTGGTGGCACCGAAGGCTTAACTTTGATTAAATTTCTGATAGTCTTCCTTAGTATTTTCTAAGAAATGTCATGGAAGGATCTGAAGACATGATATTGACACCATATGATACTACTAGTACAGATAAGCAATTTGGTGGTACCGAAGATCTTTGACATTCCTCGGTATTTTTTAAGAGCTGTCATGGAAGGATCTGAAGACATGATACTGACACCACCTAATACTACTGGTACAGACAAGCAATTTGGTGGTACCGAAGCTCTTTTTGATCAAATGTTTGATAGTCTTCCTCAATATTTTATAAGAATTGTCATGGAAGGATCTGAAAACGTGATACTGACACCATTTGATACTACTGGTACGGACAAGCAATTTGGTGGTACCTAAGATCTTTGACATTCCTTGGTATTTTTTAAGAGATCTCATGGAAGGATCCGAAGACATGATACTGATACCATCTAATACTACTGGTACTGACAAGCAATTTCATGGTACCGAAGCTCTTTTTGATCAAGTGGCTTTTGTTAGAACCCCTGATCAATGTATTATTTCCCCAAGTGATTCAGATAGAGATCTTCCCCTGTCTATCCAGCACTTTTTGAGATATTCTTTGAATCTCGAATTGACTGCCCCAGATGTGTTGGACAATAATCATGTCATGCCCCTTGATTGTTATTGGAAGCGTCTTTCCATTTAAAGTGATTCTTGTTAAACAGTGTGGCAAGTGATCGAGAGGGGGGTGAATAGATCACCTCCTTATTTATCAAGGATTTAAAATCTTTTATCAAAGTTTGTTAAAAGCAGCGGAAAAGTAAGGTCCAGAATCAACTTCCGTCTATTTTGAACCAACTACTAGAAGACCGGACATACGATAAACTTGTTGGATTTTATTAGTATGAAATAGATGAATCTTTAACACAGGTTGATTAACATTTTTAATACATTTATTACTAGAACAATGTTTCCAATGAATTAAAACTTGCAACGAATTTTGTAAAACGGTTGGCGTGTGCTTGTTTGATGATTAATAATGGTGACTTGATGAAAGTATTCGAACCATTATTTTATCATTAAACAAAAAACTCAGCAAGCCAATTGAATCACAAAATTGCGGAAAATGTAAAGAGATAGAGAGAAAGAAAAATAATACGCAGGAAGTTTGGTCAGGAAGTTCCCCACTGTCGTCCTCGCGTGTGGGTACGTCTCCCTCTAAATTCCAAAATTGAAATTGAGAACTCTTATATCAATTTTGCTGAAAGTTTGTATACAAGGTTACACTACAAAGACATAATGAAATCACTATGATCTTCTTCTTCTTGTAAGAACCTCCACTTGATATGAGCCTATCAAGATTCCCTGTAAGATCTACAATCAATCCTCTGCTTCCATGACCTGTTTGCAAAAATCCCTTTGATTTCTAAACCCCTCGCTACGGCGGAATCTTACTTGTGCGACCGTGACTAATAAACCCTCAAGAACACACCCGTTCTTAAAGGATAAACCCTTGGTTTTTCCTCGAAGCCCCCTTCTGAATCTTAAACCCAGCTGAGATCCCTTGAATGAACAGTTGAACATTATCTCTTGATCTCTTAATCCAATTGAACAAAGATGTTTGACTTTCGTTGTTGTTGTTGAATTAAGATGATTGAGAAGATGATGAAGATGAAGTATCTTTCATAGTTCTTGTTGCTTAGTAATTGATGCTCACAATTATAATAATGTGTCACACCTGATTTGCTGCTGAAAACTTACTTATATATGTAACAGAAAATAGTTAGAGACAGGAATTTTCATTATGAGTCGGTACATGTTAGCATGAGTTGACTCATGTTAGTTATACAACACAAAATGAGTCGATGCAAGTTGTTATGAGTCCATGCAAAATGATACTACAACATATTACAGGGCCAACCATTTTACATGAGTCGATACATAACATGTATGTGTCGACACATACTGAATTGAATTTTGATTTTTGAAGATAAAACGTGTTATGTGTCGATGCATGGAGTTATGTATCGATGCATAAAAGTTTAAACTTGTTTTCCAGGGACATCAACATATCTTGTGTCGATGCATGAAATTAAGTATCGATGCATAAAGGTTGAAAATTGTATTCCTGGAGCATCAACATGTTATGAGTCAACGCATGGCATGGATGTGTCGACTCATACTGAAGCAGAATCGTTTTTATTATTCTTTGCTTAAGTATGTGTCGATGCAAAGCTCTTTGTGTCGACTCATAACAGTGTTTTATGTGTAAAACACATTCTTAACTCTTTTTAAACATGTTATATTGTATTTTTACAATGCACACATATAGGTAAAGCATTTTCAACATTCATTGATTATTTCACACATATTTGCTATCATTCAAAACTAATTATATGAAGGGGTTGCTCACAAACTCTCCCTTTTTGATGATGGAAAATATTTGATGATGTATGATGATACAGTATGGATGAATGAGTTGCTCCCCCTGAGTTTGTGCATATTAAGAATCCTTTTCTAACACCATCTTCTTCTCCGCCTTTGACAACATCAAAAAGAGAATAAGATGTCTTTTCATTAATTTCAGCACACATATGAATTGAGATGTAATCTCAGCAAACTTGTAACAAAAGGAACCAATGTCATTCACACAGAATGAGTCTTGGTATAAGCATGGTAATAGATAAATGTAATAACCAAGTAAACATAAAATAATTACAGTGAAAGCATTTAACGCATAAATATTCAATTTACATAAGCTTATAACAATAATTGTTTGAATAGAATATTAAAACAAATTTCAGAATAAAAGACATAAGGATAAATATTATGATATGTATGACATGATATGCTTAAGGATCATTTCCACCACAAGATTCATCATAGTTGTAGGGTGGAGGAAGCGGAGGAGTTGGGTTGATATCAGGGTTCTGGGTCATGAATTGATATCGTCGAAATCTATTTTGGACATCGACATTTCTGAAGTTGTTCATTACTCTAGGATTGTCACGACAATCATCCATAAAGCCTGTCATTTCATTATAGAAGACTTGATGCCATTTGATCAAATCCAAGTGCCACGAATGTTGGTTTTGGTACATTCGTGTATGCTCCTCATGCCATTCTTCATGCTCCTTGTGCCATTCACTTTGTTGATTGTGCCAATGTCTCGCTTCCTCATGTCGAGATTCATTGGCAACCTCCGACTGTTGAAACATGGAAGTGAGATAAGCAGGAGCTTCTGAGGAAGAGCCTTCATAAGTAGTGGCAGCAATATGAGGTGGTGCAGCTTGATCAAATTAATGGTTTATCGAAGACCACCAGTTTGGCACCCAATCACCCCAACCAGTTCCAGCCTGATTTGCCTCAGGTTGGGCATCCTCATTTATATCCTGCATGTCCTCATCAACAGAATCCTCATCCTCATAAATTTGTTTAGAGGGTATATCAAAATTATATACCCTTATATTGGATATTTTTTCCTTCAAATAAAGACACTATCTATTTTTATCCCATTTGTATCCCATATGCGATAGGGTTGCCCGATTGAACTCTTGCGCAGTAGTAAGGGAGACATGTGGGACATGAGGCATTTTAAGATTCCAAAACTTGATGATTCTCATTATTTGTGCAGTATATCCAAGAGCGGTATTCCTTTGACTATTATGCATAAGAAACATGCGATTAACGAAGTAATTTGGCCAGTTTAGGGGTACCTTATTTAGCATAATATGCAAAATATGAATGTATGCCCTGTCTAGTCTAGAGTGGCCACCGGATCTAGGATGCAGTATATGAGAAATTATCCAGTGAAGCATTCTAGGAATTCTTTTGATTGCACCAATGGTTATAGGCTCATAATCACCAAGAGGTCTATCAAGTTTCAAAATTGAAGCTATGAAGGCTTCCTCATCATAATCAGTTTCAAAGCTTTGGTCATGACAACTCTTCAGTAGTGTCCTCCCAAATGGAATGCCAAAATCAGTTTTGCAGTAATTAGCTTCAAACACATACCTTCTTGTTCCAATTTTAACCTTAAAACACTAACCTTTACTCGTTTCTAAGCCAACATAGAAGGCCCTTATAAAATCTCCATGATAATCTTCTCTAACATTTAAAAAGGACCCTAATTGTTGATCATCTAAAATATCACATACATTTGTGATATGAAGAGACAAAACCTCAGCCTTGTTGAAGACATGAGGCTCAATGACTAACCTCATTTTGAAATATTTCTCAAATTCTTCAGCAGTTGCAGGATGCATGATGGACAAAGCACTAGGAAGAATTTCTGTAGCAGATCCAGATGGTCCTGCACTAAGTTTTCCCTTGCCTTTTGTCTTTGGAGGAATTTTCTTTGTTGAAGAAGAGTAGACAAGTATTTGTAGATAACGGTATTGGAAGATGAAGTGAATGATGAGAATGACAAATGATGACTAAGGTTAGCCGATGTATGTAATGAATGAGATAATTGGAAAGAGTTTAAAATATAAAATTGGGTAGATAGGTCGACCCAACCCAAAATAGAGGCATTAGTTAACCTTATGTGTCGACACGAAACACGAATCTGTTGACACATCCTGTATTGAAAAACTGATTTTAAGATTTTGTATCGACACAAGAATCGAATGTGTAGACCACAAGTAGCATGTGTCGACTCAAACCACTATGCATCGACTTGAAATAGATGTTAATTTAACATGTGTCAACGCAAGCCACTATGTGTCAACCGGAAAATAGTTTTAGTTTCTGTTTTTACATTTTTCTTCAGTATGAGTCGACTCATAACGGTATGAGCTGACTCATAACAGTAAATTTTAACAAAAATGCAGTTTTCTACAAGTTTCTATGAATAGTTGGATATGAGACCCATTTGCAATTATATGATTATGAAAAATGAACTATCTATAGATGATTATGCATACATAATGATGCAATCCAATTTTCATATATCAAGTTCAAACAATTTATGTAAAAGAAATATATAGACAATTTTAATGGAACAATTAAGGTCAATTTACAAGTAATCATAAAATTCTTAGAGAGAAAGTAGAGAGGAACGATATTACCTCAGTTGATGAGATGTTAAGACACACGTACGAAGGCTAAAAACACATCTCAACAGCAACATGTATGCTTAAGACATCAAGTAAGAGAGATCTAAAATCCCTAGCTCACGACGAATGTTGAAGAAAGGTTCAGTTGCCAGTGGTTTTGTAAAAATATCAGCAAGTTGATTTTTAGTATCAACATGCTCAAACACAACGTCCTCCTTTTCAACATGATCGCGAAGAAAGTGATGCATAATCTCTATGTGTTTAGTGCGTGAATGTAAGACTGGATTGTTAGTAACATTTATAGCAGTTTTGTTGTCACATTTTATTGGAATATGTTTTAATTGAATATCATAGTCTTGTAATTGTTGCTTCAGCCATAAAATTTGAGCACAACAACTACCGGCTACAACATATTCAGCCTCAGCGGTTGACAATGCAACAGAAACCTGCTTTTCGCTATGCCAACTCACTAAAGAGTTTGAAAACAAATGACATGTGCCACTAGTGCTTTTCCTATCTTACTTGCAGCCAACAAAATCAGAAAGAGTAACCTACTAAATTGCAATCGCTTCCCTTGGAATACCATAGCCCATACTTAGATGTACCATTAAGATACCTAAGTATACATTTGACAGCTTTCAAGTGGGATTCCTTAGGATTCGATTGACATAGTGCACACATACAAACACTAAACATGATGTCAGGCCTAGATGCTGTAAAATACAAAAGGGATCCGATCATACCTCTATATTTCTTGACATCTACACTCTTACCATGTTCGTCCTTATCTAAGTTCTTGTTGGTAGGCATAAGGGTGTCAATTAATTTTGAGTCGTTCATTCCAAAGCGTTTAATAAACTCTTTGAAATATTTTGTTTGACATACAAGTTTGCCCTCATTAAGCTGCTTTATTTGAAGACCGAGGATGTAGTTTAGCTCCCCCATGAGACTCATCTCAAATTCACCCTGCATAACCTTAGAAAAATCTTCTACCACATGTAGGTTAGTTAAACCAAAAATAATATCGTCTACATATATTTGAACTAAAAGAATGTGCTTTCCTTTATGTTTAATGAAGAGAGTGGTATCCACTTTACCTCTTGAATATCCATGATCAAGTAAAAATTTACTAAGTCTTTCATACCAAACCCGAGGGGCTTGCTTAAGACCGTATAATGCTTGTTTTAATTTGAAAACATAGTCTAAATATTCATTACTCTCAAAACCATGAGGTTGTGAGACGTATATCTCTTCATTTATGACACTGTTTAGAAAATCAATCTTTATGTCCATTTGATAAAGCTTAAAATTCTTAGCACACGCGTAAGTGAGCAAGAAACGTATAGCCTCAAGGCGAGAAACTGGAGCATAAGTCTCCTCATAATCAATGTCCTCCTCTTGGTTATACCCTTGTGCCACTAAACGTGCTTTATTGCGGGTTATAACTCTGTTTTCATCAAGTTTATTTCTAAAAACCCACTTAGTGCCTATGATATGATGGTCTCGCGGACGAGGGACAAGTTCCCAAACGTCATTTCTTTTAAATTTATTAAGCTCTTCTTGCATGGCCATTAGCCAAAATTCATCAATCAATGCCTCTTTGGAATTTTTAGGCTTTACTTGTGAAACAAAAGCGAAGTGATATCAAAAATTACTTATCTTAGAGCAAGTCATCACTCCTTTTGAAATATCTCCCAATATGTTGTCAATAGAATGGTCTTTTGAGGATTTCCAAGCTGGTAGAAGATCGTTTACTTCCGTTGGCTCTTCTTCCTCATCTTTTGCATGGCTTGTATCTTCTTCCTCCCCATCGTCAACTATTTTGGACTGATCAATTTCCTCAACAGTTTCCTTGAGTATGTCTTATGTAGATACACCTGCACCATCAAGAGAAATACCTTTTCCGACATTTTTCAGATAAGATTCATCAAAACAAACATAGACTGACTCCTCAACAGTAAGTAAATGCTTATTATATACTTTATATGCTTTACTTGATTGTGAGTAACCGAGAAAGATACCTTTATCTGCTTTTGCATCAAATTTCCCAAGATTTTCTTTACCATTATTCAAAACAAAACATTTACAACCGAATACGTGAAGGTGTGACAAGTTTGACATTCTTCCTTTTAAAAGTTCATAAGGTGTTTTATCCAAAATAGGACGGATTAATATTTTGTTTAAAACATAACAAGCTATGCTAATTGCATCAGTCCAAAAGTATTTTGGTAATCCACCCTCATTGAGCATTATTCTTGCCAACTCCTCTAAAACACGATTTTTGCGCTCCACGACTCCATTCTGCTATGGAGTTCGAGGTGCTGAAAAATTATGCTCAATACCATGCTTGTCACAATACTTATCAAAGAGATGGTTTTAAAATTCACCTCCATGATCGCTTCGTATTGTAATTATTTTTAATTCCATTGTGTTTTGGGATAGTTTTGCAAAACTCTTAAAAGTAGTAAAAGTTTCATCTTTGCTACGAAGGAATATAGTCCAAGTAAATCTAGAGTAGTCATCAACGATTACAAAACCATAATAATTTCCACCTAAACTCTTTGTTCTAGAAGGTACAAAGAGGTCCATATGGAGAAGCTTAAAGGGTCATGAAGTGGAAATCATATTTTTAGATTTGAAAGAGACCCTTGTTTCTTTCCCATTTGGCACGCGTCACATAGGTGATCTTTTGAAAATTTTATTTTTGGAAGACCGACTACTAGATCCTTAGATTCAACCTTATTAAGTAAATCAAAGTTAACATGCGCTAGACGTCTATGCCAAATCCAAGAATCATCATTCAAGGTGACTAGACATTTAGTGCTTGTTAATGATACATCAAAAAGGTCAAGCATATAGACGTTGTTTACTCTAATACCCTTAAACACAATATTTTGTTTAGTATTTACAATTATGCAGCAAGTGTTTATGAAAGTAACTTTATAACCCTTGTCACACAATTGGCTAATACTTAACAAATTTTGTTTAAGCCCGTCTACTAAATGGACATCAAAAATAGTAGTGGTAGAGGGATTACCTACACTACCTTTACCGAGTATTGCTCCTTTGTTATTGTCTCCATAAGTAACATATCCTTTCTTCTTTGCTTTGAAGTCAATGAAAAGCGATATGTCTCATGTCATGTGCCTTGAACACCCATTGTCTAGAAACCATATTCTATCCACAAATGTAAGACACTTTTCCTGCAATATCAAAAGAGAGAGGTAGGTACCCAATTTTTATTGGGTCCATGTGGGTAAGTGGTACCATGGTTGCCTTTAGGCCTCCATTGGTAAATGCCTTTAGGAACAAGAAATCTCCTAAACTTGCATTTTTCAATGGTATGACCAAAACGATAACAAAAATGACATAAACCATGATGATGATGTATTTTCTTACTTTTTCTCATTGAATAATTTGGAATCTTTTCTACAAAAGAATATTTTGCATATGGTGGATTCAACGTTTTTT
Organism: Vicia faba; assembly: GCA_948472305.1. Taxonomy (NCBI): domain Eukaryota; kingdom Viridiplantae; phylum Streptophyta; class Magnoliopsida; order Fabales; family Fabaceae; genus Vicia; species Vicia faba. The sequence goes on along the minus strand of OX451735.1, from coordinate 1,427,090,456 downwards.
TTTAAATTCTAGGATCAACGGAAAAAGTAACCTTGGGCTGTAAAGCTTTTTCCAATTTTGCATTAAGACTTCTAACCTCTTGCTGCCAAATATGAAAAACTTCACATTCCCTTCTAGGAATACATCCTCTAACATCCTTATCCTTTGAACTTTCTGCAATACTAGATTTTAGACATTTTAAGTCTTTTTCAACTTTATAGACTTTACCCTCCAAGAATGAAAATATTTGTTTATCGAAGGATAATCTCTTAAAAGCATCTTCAGCTTTGTTTTGCAGTTTTTCAAAAGCTATTTTCAGTTCAGAAAAAGACATAAAAGAAAAGGTGTTATGATATGCTTGTCTTACTTGCTTGTCGTGGTTGTTTTTCTTGTGGTAGGAATGATTTTTGGTGTGTGCTGTGAGACATAAATTTGTAGTCTCATCATTATCACTCGAACTGTCATCGTTTGATGAATCACTATCGCTTTCCCATGCAATGTAAGATCTTATTTGTTTATTGAACTTCTTTGGTGGAGCTTTTCCTTTATCCTTTTTCATCTTTGGACACTCCGGTTTGTAGTGTCCAACTTTACCACAATTGTAGCAAGGTCCTTTACTTCTTTTCTTTTTATTCTCTTCTTGTCTTGGCTCTTTGGACTATTTTCAAAATTTTATGAGATTCTTATCGGAGTGCTTGATTCCATTCTTTCGAATAAACTTGTTATATCTCCGAACAAATAGTCCCATTTCTTCATCATCAGAATTTTCATCACTACTAGAGTCATTATTATTTTTCTCTTTGTTTGAGGACTTGGAGTTAGAAGCCATTAGAGCTATTGACTTCTTCTCACCCTCCTTGCCTTTATTCTTCTCCTTCTTACTCTTGTTTTCATATTTCTCAAGACTTCCCAGTTCTGGTTGATATTCTTCCAGCTTTCCAAACATAGTTGTAATGGTAAGCGTAGTGAGGTCGTTGGTTTCCTTGATAGCTGTTACTTTAGGTTGTCATTCCCTGCTAAGACATCTCAGAATTTTATTAGTAACAATTTCATTGGAAACAGGTTTTCCAAGTGAATTTAAATGGCTTAAAAGATGAACGAATCTCCTTTACATGTCGGAGACAGATTCTCCATGTTTCATGCGAAAGAGCTCGAACTCTTGATTAAGTGTGTTAATACGGGATTGTTTAACTTTAGTAGTGCCCTCATGGGCAATTTCTAAAGCATCCAACATTTCTTTAGCAAACGTGCAATGAGACACCCTATAATACTAATCAACATCAAGTGTTGATATTATCATATCTCTTCCTCTCCAATCGCAGGACCACTTCTTTTCATCTATTTCATTCCATTGATCCTCAGGTTTAGGTACTATTGCACCTGCATCATTCCTCGTGGTAATTTGAAAAGGACCATTCTGAATGGTAGTCCATACATTCCTGTCAATAGAATTTATATATACTCGTATGCAATCTTTCCAGTAGCCATAGTTTTCACCATTGAAAACAGAAGCTCTATTATATGCCCCTTTGGTTCAAAAGCCATAGCGTTACTAGTAGACACAAAGCACCAGTGAACCAGCACTCTAATACCACTTGTTAGATGGTGTGGCAAGTAATCAAGAAGGGGGTGAATAGATCACCTCCTTATTTATCAAGGATTTAAAATATTTTATCAAAGTTTGTTAAAAGCAGCAGAAAAGTAAGGTCCAGAATCAACTTCCGTCTATTTTGAACCAACTACTAGAAAACCAGACATACGATAATCTGGCTGAATTTTATTAGTATGAAATAGATGAATCTTAAACACAAATTGATTAGCATTTTTAATTCACTTATCACTAGAACAATGTTTCCAATAAATTAAAACTTGCAATCAATTTTGTTAAACAGTTGGCGTACGCTTGTTTGATGATTAATAATGGTGATTTGATGAAAGTATTTGAACCATTATTTTATCATTAAACAGAAAACTCAGCAAGCCAATTGAATTATAAAATTGCGTAAAATGTAAAGAGATAGAGAGAAAGAAAATAATACGCATGCAATTTGGTAAGGAAGTTCCCCACTATCATCCTCGCGTGTGGGTACGTCTCCCTCTCAATTCCAAAATTGAAATTGAGAACTCTTATATCAATTTTGCTGAAAGTTTGTATACCAGGTTACACTACAAAGAAAAAATGAAATCCATGTGATTTTCTTCTTCTTGTAAGAACCTCCACTTGATACGATCCTATCAAGATTCCCTGCAAGATCCATAATCAATCCTCCGCTTCCACGGCCTATTTGCAAAAATCCCTCTGATTTCCAAACCCCTCGCTATGGCTGAATCTGACTTGTGCAATTGTGACTAACAAACCCTTAAGAACACACCCGTTCTTGAAGGGCAAACCCTTGGTTTTTCCTCGAAGCCCCCTTCTGAATCTTCAACCCAGCTGAGATCCCTTGAATGAACAACTGAATGTTATCTCTTGATCTCTTGATCCAATTGAACAAAGATGTTTGACTTTCGTTGTTGTTGTTGAATTAAGATGGTTGAGAAGATGATGGAGATGAAGTATCTTTCAAGCTTCTTGTTGCTCAGTAATTTATGCTCACAATTGTAATAATGTGTCACACCTGATTTGCTGCTGAAAACTTACTTATATATGTAACAGAAAACAATTAGAGACATGAATTCGCATTATGAGTCGATACATGTTAGCATGAGTCGACTCATGTTAGTTATACAACACAAAATGGGTCGATTCAAGTTGTTATGAGTCGATGCAAACTGATACTACAACATATTACAGAGCCAACCATTTTACATGAGTCGATACATAACACGTATGTGTCGACACATACTGAATTGAATTTTGAATTTTAAAGATAAAACATGTTATGTGTCGATGCATGGAGTTATGTATCGATGCATAAAAGTTGAAACTTATTTTCAAGGGACATCAACATATCATGTGTCGATGCATAAAGTTATGTATCGATGCATAAAGGTTGAAAATTGTATTCCATGAGCATCAGCATGTTATGAGTTGATGCATGGAATGGATGTGTCGACTCATACTAAAGCAAAATCGTTTTTATGATTCTTTGCTTAAGTATGTATCGATGCAAAGCTCTTTGTGTCGACTCATACTAGTGTTTTATGTGTAAAACACATTCTTAACTCTTTTTAAACATGTTATACTGTATTTTTACAATGCACGCATATAGGTAAAGCTTTTTCAACATTCATTTATCATTTCACACATATTTTCTGTCATTCAAAACTAATTATATGAAGGGGTTGCTCACAATTCTGTTCATTGAGAGCATTTCTGTTCATTGAGAGCATTTATGTTCATTGGGTATTCGTCATGCGAATTTCTCCATTTTTGAACAATTCTCCATATGCAAACAGTGGTATTCAAATAATGAAGAGTTTATGTCTGTCTTGAGAAAAAAATTGAAAAAGGCACTTTTAATAAGCAACAAAAATTTGTAAGAATATGAATTCAACTCAGGATCTTCAGTAATCCTTACAAGAGTCAAGATACCTTTTGTAACAGTATGCTTTCGAACTAACCTATGCTTCAATTAGGACTTTTAAAGGGTTGTAACATGTCCTGATTCATGGTTTAAGAAACAAAGGATAAGGCTCAAAGCTTATTTGTACCCAACCCATTCTCCATGATGTTCTGACTGAAACAGCATCAGAAGTTAAGCTACAGAAGCTTTCACGCTGAGCTAATCAGAATGTTCTGAAGAATGATGATCAGAATATGCGTTGAAGTAAAAGATACTTTGACTCTGAACCGAAGTCTAATATGCCAACAGATCCTCACATTTCTGAGTCATCATAGTTCTGAAGTAAAAGTAGCATGCAAGACTCTATTGTTCTGAAGCGTTACTTTTCAATTAAGAGAGTATCATATGCAACGGCTTCATTCAGACAAGAATCTTCTCATTATGGAAAGTGCATTGAGTGTCCATCAAGAAGACTTTCGCAATTGTCAAAGTAGTATTGTAATCAGTTTTAATTAGTGAATTAAGTCCTCGTTGGAGAGAGGCGAAATCACCTTGGCGGGTGGACTGGAGTAGTTTGAGATCAAACGAACCAGGATAAAAATATCGTGTCTACTGGTATCAGAGCGCCTGGTTTTGAGTTCATACACTTAACTGTGTCAGCACTAGATCCAAGCTTTAGAAAAACACTATGGTGGGACCAAGACAAAACATCAACAATGACTATCATGAGGACAAGGACAGAACCAGCGGCTGTGATGCGGTGGGAGAACTGACTTGAGGTTTTGCGTTTGATCGCAAATGTTGCGGTTAGAAAGAGTCGCCACCGACTTTTCTTTTATCCAAAAGGAAAGGTAAAAAAGCACAGGAAAGACCTTTGAGATTGTTTCTTGAGTTCGAGGGGTAGATTATGAAAAGGGAAGGTATTAGCACCCTTTTCATCCATGATTATCCATGGGCTCTTAGTTACTTACTAGATCACTTGCTTTTGTTTGAAATTGTGCTTTGTGAGGTTTTTGAAAGTATTTTGTAAAAGAGGCCTTTGTTTAGGCAATCTTTGTAATGATTCTCGTTCGTAAGAATGTATACAAAGATATTGATCTTTTGAAAATGTTTTTAAGTTTTGTAAGATGTTTTGAAAGTTTATGTGATTGTTTTGAAAATAGCAAGGATATTTGTTTCGAGATGGAGCAAGTAATTAGGAGCAATCTACCTACTCAAATGTTCTTCTTGTTCATCTTCTTTTCCTTTGATATTGTTGTCTTACCATTGATTTGGTAAGCAACCCTATCTTTGGATGTAAACGGGATGGACGTGGGTCATCATATAACCATGATTAGCAATGTTGCAAGGTATCTTAGCATTCTTTTTTAGGGACTAAGATCATTTTGTAAGGAAACTTTGAATAGCGTCATCGAGGGACTACGATCTTGTATTTGTTTGTTTTTTGCTAAGATACCTTACATGCGTAATATGGTCATTTTTGTAAGGCAACCAAGTGAGATAACCCTAGGGGTGCTTGTGTGCAAGTGTGTCATTTTCATGCTTGTTTTTGTCTTGGATTAGGGTTTTCTATTTGATTGATTTTATTCTTTCCATACAAACCCTAATTACTAGCATGTTATGTAAAAGCGATAAATTGCGTAATTTAAAGTAACTACGCTATTACAACATTTGTGGGAGGGTGTATACAATTGATGAATGGGGATTGCGATAATATAAACCTAATTAATCTATTACAACCAAATTGAATTATTGTGCAAATAATTGAAACAAATAATATGCAAGATGAATTAAATATGCAAGAAATGTAAATGCAAAAAAAAAAAAAGATTTTGTTTTTTGGTTTCTTAAGAAAATGGGCCTTGATTTTAACCTAATTTGATAAAGAAAATAATTAATCAATTTTAATCCCATTAAGAAAAATATTCTTGAATAAAACCCTAATTCTACTTAAAAAGAAATGAAGTTTATAAAAAAGATATTTTTTATATTTTTATATTTTTATCTTGAAAATAATATATGGTGTTATAAAATATTTTTGGTCCTTTTTATATTAAAAATAAGTGTATTTAAATAAATAATAACCTAGTTTTATTTTAATATTTACAAGGAAATTAATAAAAATAAATAAAGTATGATAAATAACATAATTTTTATGTGGAAAAATAATTAAATAATGTCAAAATATAAATCTACATTTTTTATTCATTTTATGATTTTTTGGTATTTTGGAAAATATATTTAAAAAGAAAAAGAAATAAATAAATGAATGAAAATAAAAATGGGCCAGGGAGGTATCATAAGTAAACAGAGGGTATAAGCTAGCAAAAAAAACAATGCCAGGCCCAAAGGGCCCAGCGCCTGCCAAAAAAAATGTTAGGAAATTAGAAAATTGGAAAAATGCAAAAAGGGGTTTCACATTGGTTCGAACCCTCGCCATTTAGGTAACATATGCCTTCGCACGCGCTTGCCACTGGGGTGGCGGTTTCATCTGGTCATATAATAAAAGCATATATATAAGGAAAATTGCTTCCTGAAGGAAACTTCATCTTCAACCTTGAGACATGGCCGGACCACCTGTATCTTCCACATTTCTCCATAAAAATGGAAACTCCAAACATGAAAGTTATGGTGTTTTTTCCCACGAATTCAAATATATAACTTATTTAAACTAAATGTCAAAGATAAAAACTAATTTTGCTGGCCCTAAATTGAAACCTAATTTTCTCAGAAATTTCAAATCCAAAATTCTCTATACACAATCAATATAAATGAAGATTATGAACATGGTTAGCTTTAGAGCAAGGATATCTATATTTTGTTTTCACAAATCAGGACCAAATGATGCTTGTATGAAGAGATAGAAGTTTGAGTTTTTACCTCTTGCAGCTGGAGTCGTGAATGGAGTTTGAGAAACTTTTGAGATGGCCTAAGGATCTATTTATCTTGCCTGGACCTCCTTGAGTGTATCCCAACTCTTACTTTGCCTTGAATATCCCCGAATCTCTCTACTCAAGTCAACCTGCAAGCTTGGTTTTTGAAAATTTTGGATAGTGATGGAGGAGTTACATTGAGGAAACAAGGGTATAGATTGCTTTGAAATGATGTTTATAAGGTGTTTGAGTGATTAGTTTTCAAAACGCACGAGTAGAAATGAAGATCATGAGTTTTGGTTCAGAACTATATGTTAATGGTGCTCTTGAACAGATTTTTGGTTTTTGAATGTTTTAGGAAATTTAAGGGCAATAGTATTCGTGTATCCACTTGCCAATGTTGTATCTACTTATAAGAAAAAGGTTTTGAGACTTGTATCAACTCAGATTTCAAAAACTCACATGTTTTACTTGGTTACTTGTTTTTTAAGCAAGGCTAGCAAGCATGGTTTCAAGGTGAAGTACAAAGCTTGTAGGGGGCTGAGACCTTTAAGCACACTTGTTCTGATTGTGTGGAGTGTGTTTGTGCAGAAAGAATCAATGCAAGGCTCAATGCAAGTTGACTTTGCATAAAGCTTGCTTTTCTAAAATGGCAATGTTGCCTTTCTCCCAAAAATGGAATTAAGTTTGTACAATGCATTGAATGCTTGGGTTAAAGCTTCCAACAGTTGTGAAAACATTTAATTATGGAGTGAAAGTCAAGTTAGAAGCCTGCAAAGTGGGATTTGTACAGCATGCTTGAGGATTGAATCCAATGTTCTTCACAAAATGGCTTGTAATCCAAGTGACAAAACATCAACTTCAACTCTTCGATTCTCCCTACTCAAGAATGATATCAAGGAGTTCTTTGACATTTTGGAAAGCTTGAAATGTTATCTACAACTCATCTTTGAATTCCTTTTGAACATTCCCCTTGGAACCATGTGAAAAATTGCCATGAAGTTAGGTAAAAAATCTACCTAATTAGGGCAAAATTTCACTAAGTTTTTTTAGTTCATGAGCATGTATTCACAAAATTATAACTTGAGATCCATGAATTTTTAGGAGAAGTTATGTGAAGAAAAGTTGTATATTTCATGGAGATATACAACTTTCATGTTGGAAGTTTCCTTTGAATCACTTTGCATCATGGTGAAAGCTTGGCTCAAAGTTGTGAAAAAATAAGAAATTTTCTATACTTAGAAAAATTTCTAAGTTAAGAAATTCCATCTTTTCAAAACAAAATCTTAAATTCTTGATTTCTTGGTGAAAAAGTTTCATGTTTTGACATGTTTTGATGAATTATGATCTTTGGCATTTGATTTTGACCAAAAAAGTCAAAGTTTGACTTTTCAGCATACAGTTGACTTTTGATCAATTGACTGAAAAATTCATTTGTCAATTCAATGGACTTGTAGTGTTTTGAACCATGTCATTAGGTCAAAGTGATGCAATTGGACTCTTAAGATCATGCCTTAACTAAATTGACCATTTGCTAGGTCAAAAACCAGAAATTGCCCTCTCCCAGTCAAAACCCTAATTTTGACCATTTTGCCCTTTTGATGATTTGATCAAATTTCTTGAGGAATTGTAATCCAAACTTGATCAAATGACACATATGGGTTTATAATGTTGATGTGGATAAAAAATTATGAAGTTTGACTGTAAATTGGCTATGGTTGACTTTTTTCCAATACAGCTGATTTTTAGGTCAACTGTTCAATTGACTGATCAAAAGTGTGATCCAAGGCTTGAAACTTGGCATGAGAAATCTTGGGAGTCCATAATGATCCATGAAAAATAATATGGGGCATTGATAGTTCAAAAATCCTTATGCAATCTCAAACCCTAATTTTCAGTCATCAATGCTTGAGGAGGTGTCTTGAGCTGATCAAACCCTAGTGCAATCTTGATCCAAAGGAGATCTTGTGAGAAAATTCTTGATAAGTAGGAGGGAAAATTTTGGGGTACAACAGCTGCCCCTATTAAATATTCTTAAGCCTGAAGAGTTAGACTGGCAAGTTTTTCCATTCGTAACTCAATGGTGGAAGATGATTGGACACTAGAGTGCCCAGAAATTTGCACTTAGTGATGTGAGAGTCAAGGGAATAGGCTTAAAGATGCCATTTGGAGAGGTGCTAGAAAGTCGTAGGAGATGGGCTTAAAGATGCCATCCAAAAGCGATTGTTAAATTGTAATTTGTAAGCTGAAAGAATGAGTATCAGAATGGCGTCCGTGTCTAGAGCGTATCTGAGCTATATTTGAAAGTTGAGTCTGAATGAGTATCAGAATGGCATCCGTGTCTGGAGCGTATCTGAACTGTATCTGACAAGTTGAATTTGAATGCGTATCATAATGGCATCCGTGTCTGGAGCGTATCTGAACTGTATCAAAAGGTTGAATCTGAATGAGTATCAGGATGGCATCCGTGTCTGGAGTGTATCTGAACATTATCAAAAGTTTGAATCTGAATGAGTATCAGGATGGCATCCGTGTCTGGAGCGTATCTGAACTGTATCAAAAGGTTGAATCTGAATGAGTATCAGGATGGCATCCGTATTTGGAGCGTATCTGAACTGTATCAAAAGGTTAAATCTGAATGAGTATCAGGATGGCATCCGTATCTGGAGCGTATCTGAACTGTATCAAAAGATCTTGAAATTTTGTTAATGGTAGCTGTTAACCTTATCCTAAAAAAGGTAAAATGTTAGCTAAAACAATATGTCTATATTGTATGAAATGCATAGTATAATGCATTCATGTTATCAATGTTTATGATATATGGATGCAATATATGCGTATATGAGCTAGTTTACTGCACTGCTATTGGGCTGGGGAAAATAAATCCCTGACTGCTGCTGAGGATATGGAGTATAAGTCTTCATGTTGCAAAGTCCAAGTTTTGAAGAATTTCTGCTTAGAGAAATAAACTCTGTTGTAAGGGAAACGATGTATACTGCTTGTAAAATTCCTGAGAAATTTGATGATTTCTACTGGGGAGCGATAACTGGGAGTTTTGTTCTGCTGGGGATTAAACAACGTACTGTGGGGATTTCTTATGGAATAGCCTAGAGGTATTTCCCTATCCATTCAACCCATCAGTAATTTCCTCTTTTAATTTTGTTTATTTGTAAACAGTAATTATGTTCAAATGCATATGTTCAACAATGAATCATTGGACGTTTTTGTAAACATAACACAAGAGTAAAGAAAAACAGATAGTTTTTGCACTTTCAAAGAGGTATCTTTTTATTGACTTTGAGTAAGTATTTTTGTATAAGGAGACAAATATTCTAGTAAGAGAATGTTGTCGTAAAAAAAAAAGAAAAATTTAATACAAAGAAAAGATAGCTATGTGCAAAAATCCCATGGGGTTTCCATTCTGCTAAAGCCTTCGCATCTCCGAGCATCTTGTCTATTTGTTGCCTTGTCCGAAGCTGATTGAATTGATTAGAACCGCTGAATTTGTTAGTTGAAGTCAAAGGTTGTTCGTGAGGTGATCCAATGGGACATAGTCATACGCTTTACATTCCCTAACTTTTGCCTGGACCTCCCTTTCGGGTTTTCAGTCCACCGGGAAACCCCTTTTTACCCAAGTCGCCCTTTTGGGTTTTCAACTTGCCGGATGTATACACTTTTTTGTTTTATCCCTAATTTTTTCTCGAACCTTTTTGGTTCGCCGGGATGCCCTTTTTTTTCCTAGGTATGTCAACCTAGCAGGTCTCTTATGCGTAGTATCTTTTAACTATGTCCGCGTTTGCAGGATGCGGCAGGTCGTCACCATCCATGGTGGTCAATAACATTGCCCCACCAGAGAAAATGTTTTTGATTACAAATGGTCCTTCATAGGTAGGAGTCCATTTGCCCCTAGGATCACCTTGTGGCAGTATGATGCGCTTGATCACCAGATCTCCAACTTGATACACCTGGCATCTGACCTTTTTGTTGAAAGCCTTGATCATCCGTTTTTGATACATTTGACCATGGAAAACAGCAGTAAGTCTCTTCTCATCAATCAAGTTCAGTTGATCAAGTTGAGTCTGGGTCCAGTCGTCTTCGTTCAGTCCTGCATCCTTCATAATCCTCAGAGAGGGAATCTGGACCTCAATATACAAGACAGCTTCCATGCCATAAACCAGAGAATAAGGTGTTGCCCCGGTTGATGTGTGAGTCGTGGTACGATACCCGTGGAGAGCGAATGGTAACATCTCATGCCAGTCTTTGTATGTGACTGTCATTTTCTGTATGATCTTTTTAATGTTCTTATTTGCAGCTTCGACAACACCATTCATTTTCGGCCGATAAGGGGAAGAATTGTGATGCTGAATCTTGAATTGTTCGCACAAGGCGGTAATCATAGTGTTGTTGAGATTTGTACAATTCTCAGTGATGATCCTTTTCGGGATACCGTACTGGAAAATGAGATTTTTCTTGATGAAGTGGGCAACAACGTTCTTGGTAACGGGAGCAAAGGAAGTTGCCTCCACCCATTTTGTAAAATAGTCAATGGCCACTAGGATGAAGCGGTGTCCATTGGAGGCTGTCGGCTTGATTTCCCCAATCATATCAATTCCCCACATAGCAAAGGGCCAAGGAGCCGTCAAGACATTCAGAGGAACCGGAGGTACGTGCACCTTGTCAGCATAAATCTGACACTTATGGCAGGTTCGAGAGTGTTTATAGCAATCTGCTTCCATGGTAGACCAGTAATAGCCTGCCCGTAGGATTTTATTTGTCATCGTATACCCACTGGGATGAGTGCCAAAAGTGCCTTCATGCAATTCAGCCATGATCCTTTCAGCTTCAACCTTATCTACGCACCAAAGTAACATAGAGTCATGATTGCGTTTATACAGGATAACGTTACTAAGGAAGAACTTAGCATAGAATCTCCTTAAGAACTTCTTATCATTGATCGAAGCCCCTTCTGGATATTCTTGGGTCTCGAGATACCTCTTGACTTCGTGAAACCAAGGCTGGTCCACTACTTCTTCAGTATTAATCTCGTGACAGTGCGCTTGTTCCTCCATTCGTTTAATGGTGATCTGAGGAGCCTCGTTATCCCAATTAAGTTTAAACATAGATGACATTGTGGCTAGAGTGTCTGCTAGCTGATTTTCTTCTCGCGGGAAATGCTCGAAGGTAATCTTCTCAAAATATGGTAGCAATGCCAAAACATGTTCTTTGTAAGGGATAAGGTTTGGGTGTTTGGTGTCCCATTCCCCTTTGATCTGGCTGATAACCAAAGCTGAGTCTCCGAAGACATCCAAGGATTTGATTCCCCAGTCTATGGTAGCTTTGAGATCGAAGATGCACGCTTCGTATTCCGCCATGTTGTTTGTACAATTGAAGCAAAGTCTAGTTGTAAAGGGAGTATGACATCCTTCCAGAGATATGAGTACAACACCAATACCATTTCTGAGTGCGTTAGATGCCCCATCAAAGAACAAGGTCCATCAGGATCCTTGTTCAGGTCCGTCATATGGCCTAATTTCTTCACAGTTGTCTAATGTCATGATGTCCTCATCCGGAAATTCGAATTTCATGGACCGGTAGTCTTCTACAGCTTGGTGAGCAAGGTGATCGGCTAATACACTGCCCTTTATTGCTTTCTGGGTAGTATACTGTATGTCGTATTCCGTCAGGATCATCTGCCACCTTGATATTCTCCCAGAAAGAGCAGGCTTCTCGAAGATGTATTTTATCGGATCCATTTTAGATATCAACAAAGTAGTATGAGTCAACATATATTGTCTTAGCCGGCGAGCAGCCCATACCAGAGCGCAACAAGTTTTCTCGAGCAGTGAATATCTGGTTTCACAGTCGGTAAACTTTTTGCTCAGGTAGTAAATAGTGTGCTCTTTTCGGCCAGACTCGTCATGCTACCCCAATACACACCCCCATTGAGTTATCTAAAACAGTCAGATACATGATCAACGGTCTTCCCTCGACTGGTGGCATCAACACAAGAGGTTCTTGCAAGTACTCTTTGATTTTGTCAAAAGCAACTTGGCATTCATCCTTCCATTTGACTACTTGATCTTTCTTCAATAGTTTGAAGATTGGCTCACAAGTAGCTGTCAGGTGAGAAATGAATCTGGCAATATAGTTCAAACGTCCCAAGAATCCTCTGACTTCCTTTTCAGTGCGAGGAGCAGGCATCGCTTGTATTGCTTTAACTTTGGCAGGTCTACTTCAATACCTTTGTTGTTGACGATAAAGCCTAGGAGTTTACCAGACCGTACCCCAAATGTGCATTTGTTAGGATTCAACCTCAGCTTGTACTTCTTCAATCTCTCAAACAGTTTTTGTAAGTGGTCAAGATGCTCTTCTTCTATTTGAGATCTGGCTATCATATCGTCCATGTAGACTTCTATTTTATGATGTACCATGTCGTGAAATAGAGCTACCATGGCACACTGATAGGTTTCCCCAGTGTTCTTTAGTCCGAATGGAATTACCTTGTAGCAGAATATGCCCTATTGTGTGACAAATGTTGTTTTCTCCATGTCCTCAGGGGCCATTTTGATTTGGTTGTAACCTGAGAATCCGTCCATGAAGGAAAACACTTTGTGTTGTGCCGTATTGTCAACTAGGATATCAATGTGGGGAAGTGTAAAATCATCCTTGGGGCTTGCCCTATTCAAATCTCTGCAGTCCACACACATTGGCACCTTGCAGTCCTTTTTCAGCACGGGAACAACATTGGCAACCCATTTGGGGTAAGAGGTGACAGCCAAGAATCCACCATTGAATTGCTTCATGACCTCTGCTTTAATCTTTTCTGACATATCCGGCCTCATTCGATGAACCTTTTGCTTTACTGGCGGACAATCCTCTCTTGTAGGCAGACGATGTACCACAATATCTTCATCAAGTCCTGGCATGTCTTCATACGACCAGGCAAAGACTTCGACGTAATCGTGTAACATTTGAATTAGATGCTTCTTGATACTGGGTTCCATATTGGCACCCATCTTGACCTCTTTTCTGTCCTCTTTGGTACCTAGATTGATCGTATCCACGGGTTCCTCGTGAGGCTGAATGGTTCTCTCTTCTTGTTGTAGCAGTCTGGCAAGTTCCCTCGGTACTTCACAATCTTCCTCACCTTCGTCTTCGGCTTGGTAGATTAGATTCTCAGAGTCGCAAAAGGTCATAGCAATATTGTTACCCATGGGATCCCGAATGGATGTATACCTGCATTTGTGAGTGTGGTTGTGTGTAAGGGTATAACTATCTTTGAAAGAAAGTAAAATGTAAAACAAAAACAATGAACGCAAAAGTTTGTATGCAAAAACGTCCATGATTCATTGATGTCATATGAAAAATTAGATAATAACCCCTACAAATGTACCATTGTGCCTCGGGTAAGACACAAGGTTTTAAGAGTGCAAATTGTTTTGAATATTACAGATCCAACAAAATGTAAAGACAAATTACTGAGGGATAAAAGTGATCGATACGAAGTCTCTAGCCTCCAAATTGCTGAGCCCTCCATTGACAGTTGGGAAGATCCAATCCTCCAGGTTGCAGCCATCTTCACCATCTTCTACCGCGTTGACTTCACGATTACTGATCCTCAAGGGTGGCCCTCCAGCACGAGCACGGTGTACAGCCTTTTGAGCACATGAAGTGAAACCCAGGCCAAACTTGTCAGACTTATACGGGATATCTGGGAGTTTTCCCCAGATAGTGCACCCTCCTTCTACCACTGCTTTGGCATCTTTCAGCGACGACATCTGGAGTGGAGGCCTGGTAATCTTGGGAACAGCCTTGGTCATTGCCACCTCTTGAGGGACCTCTTCAAAGTGTTGAAATGGAGTTTCAATGAATTCACCATCTAATTCCACATATCTGAAGGAATTGAGATGGATGATCATGTATTCTTCCTCTCCATGAACGGTGATAATCTTCCCTTGAATTGGATACTTCAACATCTGGTGCAGTGTAGAAGTAACAGCGCCAGCATTGTGGATCCATGGTCAGCCTAGCAAGCAGGAGTATGAAGGGCGGATGTCCATCACATAAAAAGTTGAATTGAAGGTTTGGGTTCCAACCTTTATGGGAATGTCTACCTCCCCATGCACCATCCTCTTCGAGTCGTCGAAAGCCCTTACTACTATGTTGCTTGGCTTTAATGTCATTCCCTCGCAGTCAACTCTATCAAGAGCTTTTTTCGGTAATACATTCAAAGATGAGCCTGTGTCCACAAAAACATGAGCCAGAGTTGTGCCCCTACATTCCACTGAGACATGCAATGCCTCATTATGCTTCCTTCCCCTTGGTGTCATATCAGCATCTGAAAAACCTAAACCATTGTCCGCAGTTAGGCTAGCTACGCAGTCTTGAAACTGATCGGCAGATGTCTCTTGAGGTATATGGGCGGTTTTTAAGAACTTTACCAATGCTTTTGCATGTGCCTCAGAACATAATAGTAATGCCAGCATGGAGATTTTAGAGGGAGTTTGCCCCAATTCTTCAACTACATCGTAGTCGCTCCTCATTATAATTTTTAGTATCTCTTCCATTTCTTTCTTGGAGGTCTCAGGGATAGTCAATGATTGAGCCTTCATCCGGACAGACTCAATCATAACACCTTTTCCTCGAGTCTCGGTTAATTCGGCAGTAGGAGTGTCAGTCAGAATGATTACAGGGGTTGTAACGGCTTTGTCAATTGGAGTATTTGCAGAGATGATTATGGGTGTGGGAGTAACTTTCGGAGCAGCCACAGGGATGATTACGGGTCCAGAAACTACTTTTGGGGGAGCAATTTCTGGAGAAAAGATCCTACCACTTCGAGTAATTTTGCTAGTTCCTGCAATGTTACTGATGTCGGAGTTGACTTTCTTGGGGCTTGAGTCTTCGGCAGCTGGCCAGTCCTGTTTGATACCATGGTAATAGACATCCCCTCCATAATTCCATGGTATGGTTTTGTTTGATGAGTACGGGACTGGTCCAGGCATTATGATTATTAAAGGAGCTGCTTTCGGAACTGATGTAATTCTAACAGGTCTTTTGGTGGAGACCCTGGATGAATTGGCGGAAATGGTAATGATAGAAACATCTTCAAAAGGAACAGGTGAAACATAAGTTTTCTCGAATAAAATCTCTTTGTTATCTATTAGGCACTGAACGCCTATTTTCAACAAAGGACAACCGGTTGGGGAGGACAAACAGAGCTGGCAACCTTCACCACATCCCGGGAAAACATCGGCATTCAAAAAATTCATTTTAACAGTTAGAAGTGGGGTCATGAGTTCATGAATTGAAGTAACAAACAAATCTTCTTCAATGGCATTGGTATTATGGCCATGTCTGGGCATAGGGGCAGAAATGACATTTGGCTTTTCAGGCGCGTCGAACTCAATTTATTTTGCTTCAATGAGGTCTTATATTCTATTCTTTAGAGACCAACAGTTATTAGTATCGTGACCAGGACTTTCAGAGTGATATGCGCAACGGGCATTGGGATGATAATGAGGGGATGTTGTATTGGGGTTTTTCGGAGCTTCTTTCAAGGTTACCATGTCGGATCTTAGTAGATGCGGTAATACTTGAGACGGGGTCATGTTGATTCTGATGAACTGTCTGACTGGCCTTTCTACCCTTGGTTGATTATTTCTTTGCTGATCAGATGCAGGCTTAGGAATCATAACAGCCCCCACCATTGGTCGGCGTTCAGCCCTATCTTGGTTTCTCTGCGGGTATACGGCAGACACCTCTTTGTTTCCGATAAAGGGATTCCTTACAGCTGTAGAAGAAGATATGTCTTTCTGGATCTTTCCATTCTTTATACCGGCTTATATCCTCTCTCCAGTCAATATTAGTTCAGTAAAGCCTGCAGATGAACTTTTGATTAAATGATTGAAGAAGGGACCATACAAGGTGCCCAAGAATATGTCTACCAACTCTCTCTCAGACAGAGGGGTTGAAGTCTTCCAGCCAAATCTCTCCATTTTTGTGCGTAGTCCTTGAAACCTTCATTGGAAACCATGGCCATACTCTAGAGTTGAGTACGGGTAGGTGCTAGATCCGCATTGTACTGATATTGTTTGTAGAAAGCTGCAGCAAGATCTTCCCAATTATGAACATTGGCTCTTTCAAGTTGGTAAAACCAGTCAAGTTGAGTTCCAGACAGACTGTCTTGGAAGAAATGCAGCCATAAGTCTTTATCAGCGGTATGGAGTTGAATTTTCCTCACATATGACCGGGGATGCATCTTAGGGCATGAAACTCCGTCATATTTAGCGAATACAGGTGCTTTGAATTTCAGAGGAATCACAATCCCTGACACAAAACCTAATTCCTCAAAGTCCAAGTCGGGCACCTTTTGGATTTCCATCGCGCTCAGACGCTCTTCAAGATTTTTATACTTGTCATCAGCTGGAGGATATTGTTACTCAGAGTAGTCCTCTTCTTCCTCTTCCTCCTCTGATTCTGTCGAGACAATTGTTTCCTTACCTTTACCATCTTGGTTGTCTCTTTCACCGGATGTTGTTGCAAAATCCAAAGTCCTTCTTGTCTGCCCATGAAATCTTCTTCCCATGTTTAAGACTCTGGTTACCTTCTTTGTTTTCTTTTTCCTCTCTTCAGCTAGCAAAGTTTTCAATTCTTCTTGTCCCTTAGCTAGGGTCAAAAGCAACTATTGAAACTGTATATTCTGAGCTTGGAGATCCTTCATTGTTTGCTCAAGATCCATCTTACTGAAATAAACAGTAGAGAGATGAGGAGACTTGTTGCAAAAGATTTGTTTATGTTATGATGAATGTTATATGCATATGCAATGTTTTTAAGGATTTCAAAGATTCAAATTTTTTTAGACAAAAAGGAAACACACGTTATATTAATAAGATAAAGTTTGAGTACATCAATGCCCCTAGGGCAAAATAATACAAAAGCTCTAAGATAGAAAAGTAGTGCACATCCTCTTTGGTGCAATGTAGGCATTCAGAGTCTTCTCCTCATGAAGTAGCCTAGTAAGCTCCAAAACCTTCTTCTCGCTTGCATTGAATTGGGTTTCGAAAGTATCTCGCTCTCCTTTGAGTTGTATCTAATCCCTTTGTAGGTCTTCAAGAGATGTGGGCATGTCTGGATGTAGGATAGTGTATGGAACATCTCCCTCCGTGACAGGCTTGATGATTATCGGAAGAATGGAGGGGTAAGGCATCATAAGACTCTGAGCACGGGTTCATACCCATTTGAGGTAAGGCTCAAGAGGGATGGAATTCTTATACCCCAAAGTCTTGTTATCCACCTTGTTCAACATCCTCCAAGCTCGGATAAATCTCTGGCGAAGACCTTGATCGTTGTTGTCGTAGTCAAAAACCAAACCTTGAATCAACATCTCATCTGAGCCATCCCTTCGGGCATAACCAAACTGTCTTAAGGCCAAACAAGGGTTGTAGGTGATACCTCCCCTAATTCCAAGTAAACGGACATTAGGAAATTCTCCACAATGGTCGACAATGATAACATTCTCTTTGGATCGGGAGCACCAATGAATGTTTGAATGTTTGAGTGTCATCAACCTTTGTGACCACCTTGAACCTTGCTCATTCTTTAATACAGATTGGGGAAGATGAGAAATAAACCATCTTGCCAAGAGAGGAGTGCAACACATAAGGACACCTCTTTTCCTCATTGTTCGAGTGTGAAAAGAGTGTAGGATATCCCCTAGCAATGTAGGCACCGGGTTGCGGGATATGAATATTTTGACAGTGTTCACATCTATGAGTTGGTCAGGATTTGGAAACAAAACCATCCCATAGATGAGGAGAGCCACAATTTCCTCAAAGGCTTGCAAGTCCAAGGAATTCCAACAGCTTTGGGCTTTCTCAAACAGGAACTTTGCTAAGAAACCTTTGACACCACTCCTTGTTTCCCAATGAGTTGTGATATCATATGAGTGCAAGTGTAGAGCTTGAGGAATCTCTTCTGGCTTTGGATCTCTTTCCATACCGTTGAAAGGTAGTTGATTGAGAATGGGAATCCTCAAGATTTGAGAGAATTCTTCCAAAGTAGGCACAAGTTGATAGTCGGGAAATGTGAAGCAATGGTGTAAAGGATCAAAGAACTGAAAGAGCACCTTCATCATGTCCTCATCTATGTTGGAGGTGACCAAGTTGAGTAGGCGACCGTATCTCTCGGTGAATGGAGAATTTTCAAGAATCCTTGAAACTAGCTCCTTAAGTTGTGGAGGGATTCTCACAAGGTTGACTTGAATAGTTTTCCTGCGAAGTGAATCCATATCCTACAAAACAAGAACAAAGATGAATCCAAAAATCCTTGAAATGGTTAGTGGGTGTATATGATGTTCGTGATGTTCATGATGTTGTGTACAAGTATGCATATACAAGCAAAGCAAACAAGTCCTTAGGTTTAGGCTTGCATGGAGTTTTATAGGTAAGTACCCTCTTGAAGTTTAGTTGGCTCAAACCTATCCTAGTAATAGTAATCGGGTTCTAAGGAGCTCAATATCACTGGTTTGTTTCCTTGGTCATTATTTCAGCTCAAGCCTCTTTAATGGCGACCGAAATATCTCAAGAAACCAAACCTCAATGAGTGTAGTATCGAGTATCTACCAACTTTGGACTGCACCAAAGCCAGTCATCTCACCACATCCTAAAAGGCTAAGTTAGTCAAGTAAAGGTTCTAGAAGTTCATTAGTGCTTCATGACATCACTCAGTGGCCCCGTACTCTCTTTGATTAACTCAAAGGCTACCGGTACCCTCAAATATGTCGCACTAACGTAGCTATTGCTTATACCATGTCGGTATACCCCGCACAGTTTCCACAATGTATTGCTACTTACCTATAATGTATCCCAAATCCGGGTTGAGGATTCAAACCCAAACAAAGAATCATAATGTAAAGCATACAAGTCAAACAATGTAAGCAAATAAATGTGATTTATCCCTAAGGTAACCCCACTTTTAGAATATTCCCCAGCAGAGTCGCCAGTTCTGTGATGCGGTGGGAGAACTGACTTGAGGTTTTGTGTTTGATCGCAATTATTGCGGTTAGCAAGAGTCTCCACCGACTTTTCTTTTATCCAAAAGGAAAGGTAAAAAAGCACAGGAAAGACCTTTAAGATTGTTTCTTGAGTTCGGGGGGTAGCTTATGAAAAGGGAAGGTATTAGCACCCTTTTCATCCATGATTATTCATGGGCTCTTAGTTACTTGCTAGATCACTTGCTTTTGTTTGAAATTATGTTTTGTGTGGTTTTTGAAAGTATTTTGTAAAAGAGGTCTTTGTTTAAGCAATCTTTGTAATGATTCTCGTTCGTAAGAATGTATACAAAGATGTTGATCTTTTGAAAATGTTTTCAAGTTTTGTAAGATGTTTTGAAAGTGTATGTGATTGTTTTAAAAATAGCAAGGATATTTTTTTTGAGATGGAGCAAGTAATTAGGAGCAATCTACCTACTCAAATGTCTTTCTTGTTCATCTTCTTTTCCTTTGATATTGTTGTCTTACCATTGATTTGGTAAGCAACCCTATCTTTGGATGTAAACGGGATGGGCGTGGGCCATCGTATAGCCATGATTAGCAATGTTGCAAGGTATCTTAGCATTCTTTTTGAGGGACTAAGATCATTTTGTAAGGAAACTTTTAATAGCGTCATCGAGGGACTATGATCTTGTATTTGTTTGTTTTTTGCTAAGATACCTTACATGCATAATATGGCTATTTTTGTAAGGCAACCAAGTGAGATAACCCTAGGGGTGCTTGTGTGAAAGTGTGTCATTTTCATGCTTGTTTTTGTCTTGGATTAGGATTTTCTATCTGATTTATTTTATTCTTTCCATACAAACCTTAATTACTAGCATGTTATGTAAAAGCAATAAATTGTATAATTTAAAGTTACTACGCTATTACAACATTTGTGGGAGTGGGTATACAATTGATGAATGGGGATTGCAATAATATAAACCTAATTAATCTATTACAATCAAATTGAATTATTGTACAAATAATTGAAACAAATAATATGCAAGAAATGTAAATGCAAAAAAAAAAACATTTTGTTTTTTGGTTTCTTAAGAAAAATGAGTCTTGATTTTAACCTAATTTGATAAAGAAAATAATTAATCAATTTTAATCCCATTAAGAAAAATATTCTTGAATAAAACCCTAATTCTATTTAAAAAGAAATGAAGCTTATAAAAAATATATTTTTTATATTTTTATATTTTTATCTTGAAAATAATATATGGTGTTATAAAATATTTTTGGTCCTTTTTATATTAAAAATAAGTGTATTTAAATAAATAATAACCTAGTTTTATTTTAATATTTACAAGGAAATTAATAAAAATAAATAAAGTATGATAAATAACATAATTTTTATGTGGTAAAATAATTAAATTATGTCAAAATATAAATCTACATTTTTTATTCATTTAATGATTTTTTGGTATTTTGGAAAATATATTTAAAAAGAAAAAGAAATAAATAAATGAATGAAAATAAAAATGGGCCAGGGAGGTATCATAAGTAAACAGAGGGTATAAGCTAGCAAAAAAAAACAATGCCAGGCCCAAAGGGCCCAGCGCCTGCCAAAAAAAAATGTTAGAAAATCAGAAAATTGGAAAAATGTAAAAGGGGGATTCACATTGGTTCGAACCTCTCCCTTTAGGTAACATGCCTTAGTACGCGCGCGCTTGCCATTGGGGTGGCTGTTTCATCCGGTCATATAATCAAAGCATAAATATATAAGGCAAATTGCTTCCTGAAGGCAACTTCATCTTCAACCTTGAGCAATGGCCGGATCACCTGTATCTACCTCATTTCTCCACAAAAATAGAAACTCCAAACATGAAAGTTATGGTGTTTTTTCCCACGAATTCAAATATATAACTTATGTAAACTAAATGTCAAAGATAAAAACTAATTTCGATGGCCCTAAATTGAAACCTAATTTTCTCATAAATTTCAAATCCAAAATTCTCTAAACACAGTCAATATAAATGAAAACTATGAACATGGTTAGCTTTAGAGCAAGGATATCTACATTTTGTTTTCACAAATCAGGACCAACTGATGCTTGTATGAAGAGATATAAGTTTGAGTTTTTACCTCTTGCAGCTGGAGTCGTGAATGGAGTTTGAGCAACTTTTGAGATGGCTTGAGGATCTGTTTAGCTTGCCTGGACCTCCTTGAGTGTATCCCAACTCTTACTTTGCCTTGAATGTCCCTGAATCTCTCTACTCAAGTTAACCTGAAAGCTTGGTTTTTGAAAATGGTGGATAGTGATGGAGGAGTTACAGTGAGGAAACGAGGTTATGGATTGCTTTGATATGAGGTTTAGAAGGTGTTTGAGTGATTAGTTTTCAAAACGCACGAGTAGAAATGAAGATCATGAGTTTTGGTTTAGAACTGTATGTTAATAGTGCTCTTGAACAGATTTTTGGTTTTTGAATGTTTGAGGAAATTTCAGGGTAATAGTATTCATGTGTCCACTTTCCAATAGTGCATCTACTTATAAGCAAAAGGTTTTGAGACTTGTATCAACTCAGATTTCAAAAACTCACATGTTTTGCTTGGTTACTTGTTTTTGAAGCAAGGCTAGCAAGCATGGTTTCAAGGTGAAGTACAAAGCTTGTAGGGGGGATGAGACCTTTAAGCACACTTGTTCTAATTGTGTGGAGTTTGTTTCTGCAGAAAGAACCAATGCAAGGCTCAATGCAACCTGACTTTGCATAAAGCTTACTTTTCTAAAATGGCAATGTTGCCTTTCTCCCAAAACTGGAATTAAGTTTGTACAATGCATTGAAGGCTTGGGTTAAAGATTCTAACAGATGTGAAAACATTTAATTATGGAGTAAAAGTCAAGTTAGAAGCCTGCAAAGTGGTATTTGTACAGCATGCTTGAGGATTGGATCCAATGTTCTTCACAAAATGGCTTGTAATCCAAGTGACAAAACACCAACTTCAACTCTTCGATTCTCCCTACTCAAGAATGATCTCAAGGAGTTCTTGGACATTTTGGAAAGCTTGCAATGTTCTCTACAACTCATCTTTGAATTCCTTTTGAACATTCCCCTTGGAACCACGTGAAAAATTACCATGAAGTTAGGTCAAAAATCTGCCTAATTAGGGCAAAATTTCACTAAGTTTTTTTAGTTCATGAGCATGTATTCACAAAATTATAACTTGAGATCCAAGAATTTTGAGGATAAGTTGTGTGAAGCAAAGTTGTATATTTCATGGAGATCTACAACTTTCATGTTGAAAGTTTCCTTTGAATCACTTTGCATCATGGTGAAAACTTGTCTCAAAGTTGTGAAAAAATAAGAAATTTTCTATACTTCGAAAAATTTCTAAGTTAAGAAATTTCATCTTTTCAAAACAAAATCTTAAATTCTTGATTTCTTGGTGAAAAAGTTTCATCTTTTGACATGTTTTGATGAATTATGATCTTTGGCATTGGATTTTGACCAAAAAGTCAAAGTTTGACTTTTCAGTATATAGTTGACTTTTGATCAGTTGACTGAAAAATTCATATGTCAATCCAATGGACTTGTAGTGTTTTGAACCATGTCATTAGGTCAAAGTGATGCAATTGGACTCTTAAGATCATGCCTTAACTCAATTTACCATTTTCTAGGTCAAAAACCAGAAATTGCCCTCTCCCAGTAAAAACCCTAATTTTGACCATTTTGCCCTTTTGATGATTTGATCAAATTTCTTGAGGAATTATGGTCCAAACTTGATCAAATGACACATATGGGTTTAGAATGTTGATGTGGATCAAAAATTATGAAATTTGACTTTAAATTGGCTATGGTTGACTTTTTTCCTAATACAGCTGATTTTTAGGTCAACTGTCCAATTGACTGATCAAAAGTGTGATCCAAGGCTTGAAACTTGGCATGAGTAATCTTGGGAGTCCATAATGATCCATGAAAATCATATGGGGCATTGATAGAGCAAAAATTCTTGTGCAATCTCAAACCCTAATTTTCAGTCATCAGTGCTTGAGGAGGTGTCTTGAGCTGATCAAACCCTAGTGCAGTCTTGATCCAAAGGAGATCTTGTGAGAAAATTCTTGATAAGTAGGAGGGAAAATTTTGGGAACAGCGGAAAACCTCCAGTCTTTGATGGAGAAAATTTTGACTACTGGAAAGACAGAATTGAGAGCTTCTTTCTGGCTCATGATGCTGATCTATGGGACATGGTAATTGATGGATACACACATCCTGGGGATGAAAGTGGTCAGAAGATAGATAGAAAAAGGATGTCTGACCAGCAAACGCGTGATTTCATAAACCATCATAAAGCCAGAACAATACTTCTCAGTGCCATCTCATACTCAGAATATGAGAAGATCTCAAACAAAGAGACAGCCAAAAACATGTTTGACTCTCTGAGAATGACGCATGAAGGCAACATACAAGTTAAAGAAACCAAGGCTCTTGCGCTCATTCATAAATACGAAGCATTCAAGATGGAAGACAGTGAATCCATAGAAGTAATGTTCTCAAGATTCAAGATTCTTGTTGTTGGGCTGAAAGTTCTTAACAAAGGATATTCTACTACTGATCACGTAAAGAAGATCATCAGAAGTCTACCCAAGCAATGGAGGCCAATGGTCACTGCACTTAAGCTGGCTAAAGATCACAACAAGATATCTCTGGAGGAACTTGTTATCTCCCTCAGAAGTCATGAGATAGAGCTAGAAGAAGACGAGCCTCGGAAACAAGGTAAGCCTTTAGCATTAAAATCTAACAGAAAACTTTACTCTAAGGTTTTGCAGGTTATGGAAGAAACTTCTGATGGATCCTCATCAGAAGAATACGAATTGTCTCTTCTCTCCATAAGGGTCAATCAACTATGTAAGCAGAGACAAAGAAAATTTAGAAACCCGAGAAGATCAGAGAATCAGAATGAATCCTCCTCCAGATATAGAAAGTCTGAGTCCTCCTCTAGACACAAAAGATCTGAAGCTTCCTCCGGTCACAGAAATTCAAATAACAAAGACATCATCTGCTATGAGTGAAATGAACAAGGGCACTACAAAAGTGACTGTCCAAGGCTTCAGAAGAAGAAGCCCAAAAAGAAGTTCTTCAAGGAGAAGAATAAAAGCCTCATGGCAATATGGGACGATTCAGACACTTCTGATGCTGACTCAGAGTCAGATGATTAAAGAGCCAACGTCGCTCTTATGGCAAATGTGACAGAAGACAGTGAAGCTTCTGGTTCAGACTCAGAATCAAACACAGAAGAGGTATTCCCTTATTTCACTATTAATTTTACTAAAGCTGAACTTACAGAAAGTCTGAATGAAATTCTAGAAAGGTATCAGCAGATCAGAGTCAAATTCAAGAACCTGAAAAAGATCTTTTCTCTGACTCTGAAAGATTTGAGAGTCTTAGATTAGAAAACTCTGAGTTAAAAGAAAAGATTTTAAAATTAGAAAATGATTTACAAAACTCTCAGAAGGAAATAATCTCAGAGACTCCCAGTAATGCTGATAAGATCATCAAAGAATATGATCACAGCTTTCAGAAGTTTCTGACTAAAAACATAGATAGAAGCAAGAGGACTTCAATGATCACACTTAAGAAAGTCTTGGACCTAGTTATAAAATGGACACCACTAAAATCACACTTCACATACAGGAACACACATGACCTAAAATACACTAGTAATGATTATTCTGCCAAACCAAAATTCAAACAAAATTTTGGTAAAACTAACAAACCAGGACCCAAAAAGATATGGGTACCTTATGACAAAATTATATATGTTATAGATATCTTTAGCAGCAAGGCTAAAACACCAGTCATGGTATCTGGACTCTGGATGCTCTCGACACATGACGGGAAGAAAGCATATGTTCCAAAGCCTAGAACTTAAACCTGGAGGCTACATGGGCTTTGGAGGCAACCAAAGAGGGAAGATCATTGGCTCTGGAACAGTAGGTAATGGTAATCTTCCTTCTATTAATAATGTGCTTTTAGTTGATGGATTGATGCATAACCTGTTATCCATAAGTCAATTAAGTGATAAAGGTTATGATATAATCTTTAATCAAAATTCATGCAAAGTTGTTAGTCAGAAAGATGGAACTATCCTGTTTAATGGAAAGAGGAAAAACAACATTTATAAGATAAAACTTTCTGAACTAAAAAGTCAGAATGTAAAATGCCTTCTTTCTGTTAACAACGAGCAATGGGTCTGGCACAGAAGATTGGGGCATGTTAGTATGAGAAGAATATCTTAGATTAACAAACTCAATCTGGTCAGAGGACTGCCTAATCTGAAGTTCAGCTCAGATGCTCTGTGTGAAGCATGTCAGAAAGGCAAATTTGCAAAACCTGCTTTTAAAGCTAAAAATGTTGTTTCCACCTCTAGGCCATTAGAACTTCTGCACATAGACTTATTTGGACCAATGAAAATTGTGTTTGTCAGTGGCAAGAAGTATGGGTTAGTGATCGTAGATGACTATAGCAGATGGAAATGGGTAAAGTTCTTAAGACACAAGGACGAGTCACATTTTGTGTTCGTTGCCTTCTGTAACCAAGTTCAGAATGAAAAGGATCTTAGAATTGTCAAAGTCAGAAGTGATCATGGTGGAGAATTTGAAAATAAAAAATTAGAAACATTTTTTAATGAAAAAGGCATTTCGCATGACTTCTCTTGTCCTAGAACTCCCCAATAAAATGGAGTTGTAGAACGAAAGAATAGAACATTGCAAGAAATGGCCAGAACCATGATCAATGAGACTAACATTGCTAAGATCTTCTGGGCAGAAGCAATTAACACAACATGTTATATTCAGAATAGAATCTTTATAAGACCTATTCTGAAAAAGACTCCATATGAATTGTGGAAGAACAGAAATCCCAACATTTATTATTTCCATCCTTTTGGATGCACATAATTTATTCTTAATACTAAAGATCATCTGAACAAGTTTGACTCTAAAGCACGGAAGTGTATTATGTTAGGATACTCTGAACGCTCAAGAGGGTACGAAGTATACAATACAGAAACACGGATTGTTGAAGAGTCAATCAGTGTTAGATTTGATGATAAGCTTGACCCTCAAAAGTCAAAGCAGAATAAATCTTTTGCAGGTATAGAAGTTGAATTCACAGGTGCTGAAGACAACTCATCAGAAGTTTCCAACAGAGACGCTCTAACAACTTCAGAAGAAAATGTCACAAGTGTTCTAGTACCTTCTGTTGATCAACTCCAGAAAAGGTTATCCAGAAGCAGCATAGCTCACCCAGAAGATAAGATCCTGGGAAAGAAGGATGATCCAATCAGAACAAGATCAACATTCAGAAACTTTGAAGAATCCCTCATGGGACTGGTCTCACTGATTGAACCAACAACAATTGATGAAGCTCTTCTGGACAATGACTGGATTCTAGCAATGCAGGAGGAATTAAACCAGTTCACCAAAAATGACGTATGGGATCTGGTTCCCAAACCAAAAGGATTCAACGTTATTGGAACAAAGTGGGTGTTTAGAAACAAACTGAATGAGCAAGGAGAAGTCATCAGAAACAAGGCGCGACTAGTGGCACAAGGTTATAGTCAGCAAGAGGGGATAGACTATACAGAAACATTTGCTCCAGTCGCCAGGTTAGAATCTATCAGACTCTTAATCTCTTTTGTTGTAAATAATGGCATCACTCTGTATCAGATGGATGTCAAAAGTGAATTCTTAAATGGTTGCATTGACGAAGAAGTATATGTGCACCAACCCCCTGGGTTTTAAAATTACAAACACCCAGAATATGTTTTCAAACTAAATAAGTCACTCTATGGTCTGAAAAAAGCTCCTAGAGCTTGGTATGAAAGGCTAAGTAACTTCCTGTTAGAAAAGGAATTCACCAGAAGGAAAGTGGACACAACCTTGTTCTGTAAGACATTTAAGAATGAAATTTTAGTTTGTCAAATTTACATAGATGATATTATTTTTAGATCCACTAAACCTTCTCTGGGAAGAGAATTTGCTAAGTGCATGCAGGCAGAGTTTGAGATGAGCTTAATGGGGGAACTTAAATTCTTTCGGGGCATTCAGATAAACCAGACTCCAGAAGGAACTTATATTTATCAGAGATAATATGTCAGAGAACTTCTGAAGAAATTTGACCTCTCAGAATGTAAGCCCTCAAAGACTCCAATGCATCCCACGTGCATTCTGGAAAAGGAAGAGGTAAGTAAAAAGGTAGAACAGAAGATCTACAGAGGTATGATTGGATCTCTCCTTTATTTGATGGCTTCAAGGCCTGATATTTTATTCAGTGTTTGCTTATGTGCTAGATTCCAATCAGATCCTAGAGAATCTCACTTAACAGCAGTTAAGCGAATTTTCAAGTATCTGAAAGGTACTAATAATCTGGGTTTGTTTTATAGAAAATCCAATGAATACAGCTTAGTAGGATACTGTGATGCTGACTTTGCTGGAGACAGAGTAGAGCGTAAAAGAACTTCTGAAAGCTGCCAGTTTCTGGGAGACAACCTGATCTCATGGACCATCAAGAGACAGTCTACAATAGCATTGTCAACAGCAGAAGCTGAATACATAGCAGCTGCTGGGTGTAGCACTTAAATGCTCTGGATGAAAAGTCAACTTGAAGACTTCAACATATTTGAGAGTAACATCCATATCTTCTGTGATAACACTTATGTCATCTGTCTATCCAGAAATCCCACTTTGCATTCTAGGGCTAAGCATATAGAAATAAAACACCACTTTATTAGGGATTATATTCATAAAAGAATTCTTACTTTAAAATTTATTGACACAGGCCATCAATGGGTTGATGTGTTTACAAAACCCCTTTCTGAAGATAGATTCAATTTCATTCTGAAACATCTCAGCATGAAATTGTGTCCAGAATAAAATGTTTCATTTGCATATTCTAACCCTTAGAAATTTACTGTTTTCTGTGAACATCTGATCAACTTATCTTCAGAAGTTAGGAGTACAATTACATCAGAATCTATCTATGAAGATCTGAACTTTTCATTTCAAGGATAGAGGCGTGCAGTTCACACCATCAAACATTTGTCATCCTCTCACAAGCTACCTTATGAGGCTGAACACTCGTTCAGATTCTGAAGAGTCCAAGGCTCTGATTGGATGCATTGAGATACTTGTCATTGGTAATTGTTCAATATCTCACTAAATCCCCTAATTTCAGGTTTCATTAATTCAGTATAATCATTACTTATTTTCTATTTCTTACTGATTACGTTTTCTAAAGTACTTATATAAACTCAATTTACTATTTCATTCATTCACATTTTACCACCTTCAATATTCTCTCTTGCTCTAGCTTTTCAAAAACCCTTTCTATCAGTTTTCTTCAAAGAATCCGTGTGAACAATGGCATCCTCATTAAGTCTCAAGAATCTCAACAGTGCTCCTGGTTCTTCATCAACTGAACAATATGAGGAGCCCATTAGAACTCTGCTCACTTCGGTCGACAACCTTGAAGTTCTCTGTGAATTGATCATTGATTTTGAAAGTTTATAAGAAAACGGGTTTAATCTGTATGAAGATGTAACTGCACAGAGATGGAACAAATACTTTTATCGTTTGTTGGATCCAACTTTTCCCATTCTTGTTAAAGAGTTTTGGATTCATGCTACTTCATCCAACCACCAGGTCACGTCATATGTTATAGGGAAGAAGATAGTGATTACAGAAGATTTAATTGGGAAACTCATTGGATATAATAGCGGCAGAGTCAGATGCATTGGTATGGCTGATAAGTGTTCTTACCTAAAATCTATTGCTAGGGTCATTTTCACTTCTGGACAGCCTTCTAGAAAGATCAGAAACTTGAAAGATCATTACAGAATCTGGGCTAGAATTAATCTGGGATGTGTCAATCACAGGAAGCCTACAAGCTCTCCTGATTACATCAACATTGATCAGCAGTTTCTGTTATACTTCATTGCAAAGAAGACCAAAATAAATCTCCCACATTTGCTCTTCAACCATCTCAGAACAAGTGTGAGAGAGACAAGAGAAGAAGAAAGAACTAAGAGGGTTTGGATTCCTCTGAGAAGATTGATTTCAGATATTCTGACAGGAAACAGGTTGATAGAACATCTGACAGAGGCTCATGAAATCAGCACCCTGGAAGCAACTGCTGGGAAACCACTGAATGCCAAGAATCTGAAGAAAATGAAGATTATTGAAAGCATTAAGTAGGAACTAACAATTTCTTCTCATGAGGTCATCACTTCTAGGAGAATTCCTCTAAAGGATTTCCCACTATTCTCTGAGATAGATGCTTCTCCATAGATTATAGTCAGATACCTTGAAGCGTGCAAGGAAGATGGGACTATTCTAGAAATCAACATACGTGACCTGTACAAGCCAGCTCCAGAGGTTGTGCTAAAGAAATCCAGAAAGAGGAAGGCAGCAGGAGAAGGATCCTCTCATAGGACACCCAAAGTTGTGAAAAAGAAAGGTAACACATATTTTGTTTCTGTTGTAGAATCAATAGTTATTCCAATATCTAAAACCATTCCCCCTCAACCAACAGAAAACCCTTCACCTCAAACATTTGAGGATTTTGACATAGAGTTTGACCCATCTGTAACTCTTGGAAATTTCTTAAATGAACCTCACTCCCCCAATCCATATCCAGAACAACATCAACCAGAACTTGCAAGAGTTCTCTCTGATATTGAACTGTTTGATCAAGACTTTTCCTCACCAATCCCAGAAAATCCAAACACTCAAACTCAACAACCAGAAAATCCACAACCACACTCTCCTCAACCAGAACATCAAAACCCCCTCACTCCTCAATCTGAAAATCTATCTTCTGAAACACCAGAACCAGAAACTCAACACGCTACCGCAAACCAATCAGAAGACTCCCTTTCAGACTCTGATACCACTACCCCAATTCTTGGGATAACAGAACCTCTTACGGTTCGTTTACCTCTCTCCATTCATGATATTCCAGAAATAATTTCACCATATGAATCCACACCACCAAACACTCCTCACTCACCAATCCTGATTTCTAATTCCTCTACTCCCTCACCAATTAACCGTCCAGCTGATCATCTCAGAATTGTCATTGATCTAGAAGCGCTGGACCATCTAGCTTCCACTTCAAATAAAATATCCATTCCCAAACCCAAACCAACCTTAACCAAATCAGATGTTGGTAAGAACCTGTTGATTTTTGAAACAGAAATACATGAATGGGTTTCTTCTTTGAAACAAGCAAGTCAAGAGAATTCTAATCCTGATGCTTCTGATTCTCTATGGGATAGATTCAGAAAATGGTTCAACTCTACATCCCAGAAGCTGAAAGAATTGAGCTATGAGATGGGTCAACGGAACTTCAGTGATCAGTTGAAAGCCTTCAAAGATCAATTTCTAAGTCACTGGGACAAGAAAGAAAATCTCTTGTGGAAAATGCTCCTTAGAAAGAGCACCAACCTTCAGAAGCCACTGAACCAGATTCTGAGAGTCACCCTCTGACTACTACTCCAGAAAAAGAAATTGCAACAGAAGAAGTTGTTCAATCAGAAGAGGCTGAAGAGTGTTCTGAACGACATGCAACCCCTGAAGATACATCAGCTTCGTCTCTAGTCATGCAAACTCTGGAAGAGTTGAAAAAGGAGAATGCTTTAATCCATGCCAGACTGGATAAGCAAGAAGACACAAACAAATTGATCAGGGATATATTGGACAAGAAATAAGATACAACAAAAGAAATCAAATACATTCTGGGAAAGCAGGAAGAATCAAGCACTCAGATTAAGAGCTTGCTGGAAGCGTTGTTCACACGACTTCCCCCTCCTTCTTAGATTTTCTTTAACTTATTATCTGTATTCTTCATCTTATCCTCCTTGTTTCTGAAAAATGTCATTGCATTCTGTTTTCAATACAAATCATCTTTTTTACTCTGATTATATTTCTTTTTGATACTTGACAAAAAGGGGGAGAACGTAAGATATTTTCAATAATAGTATACCGGGACAAAGTCTCAAACATTCTGAATATCTTAACTTCTATGTTTTTTTCTAAAAGCTTGAACAGGAACATATTCTGATAAGGACGGAAGGAGATGCATCAAAAGCTCTGACGAGAAGGAACTTCAGGGAAGTATGTCGTCTCTATCTGAGTAATCAACTCAGGGGGAGACTCTCTTAAGCTTTTTGTTCTATATTTTTTTATTGAAAATCCTAGTTTTTGTCATCATCAAAAAGGGGAGATTGTTAGAACATAGTTTGATTCTACAACCCTTAATTAGAGTTTTGATGATAAAAAACACAAAGAACAAATATGCACTCTAAATTTGTGTTATTTTTTATACAGAAGTTCTGACTGAAACAACATCAGAAGTTAATATAGAAGCTTTCAAGCTGAGCTAATCATAATGTTTTGAAGAATGATGATCAGAATCTGCGTTGAAGTAAAAGATACTCTGACTCTGAACCGAAGTCTAATATGCCAACAGATCCTCACATTTCTGAGTCATCAAAGTTCTGAAGTAAAAGCAGCATGCAAGATTCTATTATTCTGAAGCGTTACTTTTAAATTAAGACAGTATCATATGCAACAACTTCATTCAGACAAGAATCTTCTCAGTATGGAAAGTGCATTGAGTGTCCATTATCATGCTTTATTTTGGACAAGATTTCCACGCTATATAAACAAGCTTAAAGGAAAAATCGTTTACGATTTTCACCTACAACTGCTCATACATCTTAAACGCTGCAAATACTCATATTCTCTTATACTCTCAAATTGTGTAATATATCACAGTAGTGATACAGTTTTTGTAACGAAAAACAACAGTACATAGTAAATCATTTTCTTTTGATTAAGCTAGTTTTCCTTGAGATAAACCGGGTTGTGGTTGTACCCAAGAAGACTTTGGCAGTTGTCAAAGTAGTATTGTAATCAGTTTTGATTAGTGAATTAAGTCCTCGTTGGAGAGAGGTGAAATCACATTGGCGGGTGGACTGGAGTAGTTTGAGATCAAACAAACCAGAATAAAAATATCGTGTCTACTGCTTTTGTTTTTTAGTTTCAATTCAACTCCCCCCCCCCTCTTGTGTTTTTCACTTCTTCATTTCTCACTTTTCACATAAAATAAGGCATAAAGTTCACAACCTCGAGATCATTATGGAAAAAGAATGGGCTGAAGGTGATAAAAATTGACCAATTTATGATCATTTGAAGTCACACATTAGAAAATGGGGGTTCATCTGGAGGACTTGTAATCTTTCTTCATCATCAAGTTTCTTCCACGTGAAAAATCCTTGAAACTTTTGAAGTGATTTGTTGATACCCCTTTGAAGAGAAGGGTGTTTTTGGAATCACTCAAAAATACCAAAATATGAGCAAGATATGCTTCTTTGAAGTTCAAAACCCAAGCTCCTAGGTCAAGAAAATGCTTTGAGGAACTTAGACAATTTTGAACAAACTTCTTGTACCAACACAAATGCTTTGTAAATAGAAGTTGTTGAGGATGAATATGAGAATTCATAGCCACCAAAACCACTTCCGTATCTTGAGAATTGAGAGGAATATGCTCTTGTGACCAATGGGAACAAAGCCTTGTCCAAGCATGACAACTTCTTCAATCAACCCCTTGTACTTTTGAATCAAATTTGATAACCTTGAAATGTGGTGAACCGAAATAACCTTGCCAAGCCATTTCTTCCAAAACAAATCCAATGGTGAGGTTTGAACTTCCCAAGCTTTATTGACTAGGGCATGGAAATAAACTCATGAACCCATGGAGAAACTTGCTAGATCTCATTGCCTTTACCTACATTAGTAACAAACAAGACAAACCAACATTGCATTTTATTAATTAAAAGGAAAAATCAAGACAAAATGATCATGACCACAAAAGAAAACAAGTCAAGATGCTTGGTGATTCCTCAAAGAGCAAAGCTAAAGGTAGGGAGGAGGACCAAAAGCCCTAATGTGATCTTGTTGTGGTTGAATCAATATGGTATGATGAAAGGATCTTAGAGGCAAAAATTGGGGTACAACAACTGCCCTTA
This sequence comes from Vicia faba, assembly GCA_948472305.1. Taxonomy (NCBI): domain Eukaryota; kingdom Viridiplantae; phylum Streptophyta; class Magnoliopsida; order Fabales; family Fabaceae; genus Vicia; species Vicia faba. The sequence continues at coordinate 1,427,057,037 of OX451735.1, read as the reverse complement.
TTTAAGTTTCTTCTATCTGGAGATACGAAAGTTTAAAATCTTCGTGTCGACGCGATCGAAGATACTTAAATATAAAACAAACCCTATTTTTGGCCCTAAGATACCATGCAATGCTTATGAATATGAATGCACATGGACAACTCCAAAGGGACACAAAACACCACTGGGGATGTAACAAAATAAAGAAACAAGAGAGCAACCCGACCAGGAAAATAAATCACCGGTGGATCAAAAGACATGACTTAGAGCGGATGGTAAATTGGTCAAAGGATACACCAGCTCCTACTGAAGGCGAAACTACCAACATTCACCGAAGGTAGAAAGGGGAAAGAAATAACAACATCGATGTTCACTAACAGCGAGCTACCAACGTTCACTGAAGGTAGAAGGAAAAGAAATATCATAACATCGTCGTTCACTGACGATGAACTACCAACGTTCACTAAGGGTAGAAAAAAGATAACAATCACAAACTTTCACTGAAGGTGACCTACCAACTTTCATTGAAGGTAGAAAGAGAAAATATATCATAGCACCGCCGTTCACTGACGGTGAACTACCAACATTCACTGAGGGTAGCAAAAAGATAACAATCACCAATTTTCACTGAAGGTGACCTACCAACTTTCACTGAAGGTAGAGAGAAAATATATCATAGCATCGTCGTTCACTGACGATGAACTACCAACGTTCACTGAGGGTAGCAAAAAGATAACAATCACCAACTTTCACTGAAGGTAACCTACCAACTTTCAATGAAGGTAGAGAGAAAATATATCATAACACCGCCGTTTACTGACGATGAACTACCAACGTTCACTGAGGGTAGCAAAAAGATAACAATCACCAACTTTCACTGAAGGTGGCCTACCAAATATAACTGAAGGTAGAGAGAAAATATATCATAGCACCTCTATTCACTGACGATGAACTACCAACGTTCACTGAGGGTAGCAAAAAGATGACAATCACCAACTTTCATTGAAGGTGACCTACCAACTTTCACTGAAGGTAGAGAGAAAATATATCATAGCATCGTCGTTCATTGACGATGAACTACCAACGTTCACTGAGGGTAGAAAAAAGATAATAATAACCAACTTTCACTGAAGGTGACCTACCAACTTTCACTGAAGGTAGAGAGAAAATATATCATAGCACCGCCGTTCACTGACGATGAACTACCAACGTTCACTGAGGGTAGAAAAAAGATAACAATCACCAACTTTCACTGAAGGTGACCTACCAACTTTCACTGAAGGTAGAGAGAAAATATATCATAACACCGCCGTTCACTGATGATGAACTACCAACGTTCACTGAGGGTATCAAGAAGATAACAAGTTTTCCCCAAAATTCTGGCATTTCACCCAGAACGGGTCTCAACTTCTTCTTTAACCAAGGCACTCCGCCTAGAAAGGGTAACATATAAGCTGTCTCAAATAAAGAGACTACCACTTATAAAAATTTCACAATGAATTGTCTTTGCGATATCGAAAGTCTTGCCATCCACTGGAGTAATCTGGCAACGGGCTGCAAACTATCCATTCATAGAGAATATAGCAAAAAGGTTACGTCGACTTTTACAGGGAATCACAGGTTGCTCAAATAAAGAGACCTGCTACTTGTTGTTATAGGAAGGATTGTAAAAATAAATGATTTTCGGGGATTTAGAAATCATATCATCAACATATACCTCAATTTCCTTGTGCATCAGATCATGGAATAGGGTTTTCATAGTGCTCTGGTACGTTGCACCAGCGTTCTTCAACCCGAAGGGCATCACTCTGTAACAGAATGTTCCCCAAGGTGTGATAAACGTTGTTTTTCCATGTCCTCTGGAGCCATTCTTATTTGATTATACCCGGAAAATCCGTCCATGAACGAGAATACTTTGAATTTTGTTGTGCTATCCACTAACATATCAATTTGTGGCAATGGAAAATCATCTTTTGGACTAGCTTTACTTAGATCTCTGTAATATACGCACGTGCGAACTTTTCCGTCTTTTTTCGATACTAGGACAATATTGGAAATCCATTGAGGATACACTGACGTCACAAGAAAACCGGCATTAATCTTCTTTAGAACCTCCTCTTTGATCTTCACTGCCATATCTGGGTGAGTTCTTCTCAACTTCTGTTTAATTAGAGGACACTCTGGCTTCAACGGCAAACGGTGCTCTACAATATCTGTATCTAGACTTGGAATATCTTGATAAGACCAAGCGAAAATATCCACATACTCTTTCAACAGCTCAATCAACTTGCTCTTCACATTAGAACGCAGCAACGCTCCAATCTTGACTTCTTTCGGATCTTCTTCTGGACCCAAATTGATTACTTCCAATGGCTCTTTATATGGCTGAATGGCATTTTCCTTGCGCTCAAGCAACAGTGAGACCTCTTCTAGAATCTCATCATAGTCTTCTTCTTCAACCCCATACACAGGACATTCAAAGTTGGGAGAGGGTGCAGGGTCATTGTATTCAACGGGTTTTTTTAATTAATCTGCACATATGATTTATGATTGTTTTTAGAAACTGACACATATAACAAGTGATCATGCAAATTAAATTTCAGTTATTATTTATTTTGAAAGGTTTTTTTTTCTGATTACCATTTTCCAAGAAAATAAAGACACAATTTGGGAAACAAAGACAACTTTTATTATTGATTATAAAAGTCACAGCAAACAAATAAGCCCATACAACATTAATACTTCCACCTTGGGCAGAGTGAAAGCTTTTCAAAAAAAGATTAACAAAACAAATTACTTTGAAACATGTATGCAAGAGGGAACATCAATGGTGATCCAGTTCTGAACCCTAACTCCGTGCGTCACATAATTTGGCATTTCCTGCTCTGCTTCATCTTCCATAATGGCATTAATCCCGAAAATAGTCGGATGAAGATAACCCCCGCTACGGAAGATGTCTTGATACTTTCCTGCAACAAACTTCGGCTTCATGCTCTTACCTTTGTCATTCTTCAAAGAGAACCCCAAGCCAGCTTTGTTCTTGTTTACAGGGGGATCCACAATCTGTCCCCATACTTCACTATGACCCTTACGCACAACTTGCTGCGCATCCTTAAGCGAAACCATAGAATTCTCATTTCCTCTTATGTTGTCAATGGATAAGTGTTGTACCCCAAAATTTGCCCTCCCATATTCTTCAAGATTTGCCAAGTCAAAGCTTCAAAATCTCCCCAAGGGTTGCACAGTTCAAGGGCCTCCTAACAGTCAAAAACTAGGGTTTTGGTTCTGACAAAGAAAATGAAGTTTCCAAGGGTCCAATCAAGTCCCATATGCCTATAAACATGTTCAAGCATCCTCATGTCAAGTTTCAAGACTTACAGCACAAAATTGCACAGTCAAAAACCCTAATTGCCCTACAGTCAACTGTAGGGGCAAAATGGTCATTTGACAGTCAAAAGTTCAAATTTTTGGTCAACATCTTATTTTGAAGCCACAAACATCATTTGATCAATTCCTGATCATGATTCTCAAGGCATGGCTCAAAAAGTCTCAAGATGCAAAAGTTTCCATATTTGGACAATTGAAAAAGTCAACTGTAACTTGACCAAGGCATAACTTCCACATGGTTCATCAGAAAAATTCCATCCAAATCTCATTTTGAAGAGAAAGACATTTCCTACAACTCCTATTCACACTTCAAGTCCAAGAAATGCTCTCACAAAAAGTTATCAATTTCAACATTATAGGTCATTCTCAAAAGTCAACAAAAAGGGACTTTAAGTCAAAGACCATAACTTGAGATTGGTAAATCAAAATGACATGGGACCAAAGGCATTGGTTAGAGGACTTCAAGACCTTTCCAAAATGTCCAAGAACATGATCAAAGCTTAAACATTGAGCAAGATATGCCTTGTGGAAGTTGGGAAATTTTTGGGAATTTTGAAAAGTCAACTTTGCTTCAAATGCCTCAAAATTGCTAATGGGCCACATTTTCTTCCAAGATTCATCATCCAAAGGCTATGCACGACCATTTGGCCCAAAGGGGATTTATTTCATCATTTTTATTATTTTATTTGAATTTTTAATTACTATTAATTCATTTAATAAAATAAAATATGAAAAAATACTAAAACAAATGTATGTGAATCTTTTGATGCAGCATTTGCTCTCATTGGTCATTGAAGATTCGTGCACATCAAAAAAGGGAAGATTTGGTGCAAATTGGCATGATATTCATGTGGAAAAGATTTGAAAATATGCCATTAAAATCAAATATTTCTTTCATCAATGCAAAGGTTTTTGGATCCAAATTTCAACCCTAATCCATCCCATACATAAATCAGATGCAAACCCTAAAGCTAGAACCTGAATGCTGCGCTAGAACTCAAGAACCAAAACTCACTTTTTCTTAAAAAATCCAAAACATGTTTTCATAGTTTGAAGGCGTTTCAAGGCGTGAAAAAGATCTCAAGAGCTTGCTGAGACTCCTCTGAACACAATCCAATCAAAATCATATCCCCATACATATAGAACGGGTAGAACGAAGCCGCCCTGTTCTTGATATTTTGCATAATCGTATTTGCCTTTTCACGCCATATTCATCCATTCTAATGCTTGTTTTATACTAATATGAACTCAACGAAACTCATGGTATCATTGAATTGAATTAACACTGCTTGTACAGAGAATTGCCATTGTTGTTTTTTAGGGTTGCAGGAACCATGAATTAGGGCTTTACGCTTGGGGAAAAATTAGCCAACCTAAGTGGCATCATTGGAATCAGAAGCTCATGACGAACCAATCCCATATGTCGCGCTCAATTTATGAGCGACAGGGTTCTATTCGCTATTTTTTTGTGTGTCATATAGTGGGGGTTTAAAACCCCCGCAATCTTATGTTATGTTTCAGGCAAAATAAAGAAGAGAGGAGGAAGACGCTTATGTGTCATGACGTGAAAGGACAATTCAAGTTTAGCGCGTTTTTTGAATTAACAGCATTAGCGTGTTTGTTTTTTATATATTAATTGTTACTCATTATTATTACAAAGTGATCAAATGGCACAGTTGGTGGAGAGGTACGTTTACAAGTATTAGGACCTGGGTTCGATCCCCAGGTCCCCATATTTCCCTTTGCTTTTTCTTATAACTTGTTCAGGTGCTCCCTCTCTTCAAAGGTCTACCATGCAGCTTCGCCTCTAAGCCTGCCACATGCCCAAGCAATTCCAATCCAAGGGTCATCACCAGCTGTCTACCATAGGCGTCAGTCAAACATTCCACACGCCAGCCTGGAAAGTCAAAAAGGGCCTCCATCTAATGGGCCAAACCATTCTAACAACACCTCCAATTTGGGACAACAAACCCCCCATGTTTGCATTTTTCTCTCTTTTTATTTTTTCTCTTATTTATTTTAATTATATTATTTGTTCTATTTTAATTCTTTAAATTAATTTTTCATAACATAAAAATTCCAAAAAAATCTGAAACTATAAAAATATAAATATATTTCATTTAAACTTTTTTTTGTAAATAAATTTAATAATTAATTTAGTTTTTAATTCTAGGTTTAATTTTAAATGTTTTTCTTAATAAATTAAAAAATGTAGAATTAAGGTTTTATACTTTTATCTTTTTTTTTCTTTTTCACCATATTAATTATTAATTATTATTTTTTGTAAATAAATTGCCATGTAAATAATTAGGTTTATTTTAGGTTCAATTTTAACATGTTTTTTTTAATAAATTAAAAATAGTTAGAATTAGGTTTTAATTCCATTAATTCTCATTAAAATCCATAAATACAAAAAACTCAAAAACAATTTCTTTCTTTTATTTAGCTTAATTAATTTGTTAATTATAATTTAATTTCCTAAAAAGGGTCCAACGCCCTCGCATTCCCGACTTTAATTCTCTTCGCATTTTTATTTCTTTTTGTGAATATTCATGTAATTCTCCCAAAGCCATGTAATAGCTTAATTAGACATTTATCTTTTCCGCATTTTTATTTTATTTCAAATCGGGTCTTGGACTAATTTGGCGATGTAGACCCGCGCCTTTGTAATAGCATAGGACCTTTTAATTCTCGCATCTTTTAAACTGTTAATCAATCTGCATGAAAGAATGAATGTCAAAAATAAAAGCAACGCGTAGATCACCAATACATGACAAGACAAAAATATCTGAAAACGAAACACAAATCACACACCACCCCTAGGGTACGCCTCACTGTTGCCTTGCCCCTCGAAAGGTGGTCGTCGAATAGAGGACGTTTTAGTAAGTCCTCATGTCCATGAACATGGCATGAGGGTAGCTTCTAAGGTATCTTCCTATTGCTCCGGTGATCACCATGTCCCGAACCTTCGAATTGACCCGAACACCTCCAACGGTGGTGCTACCTACCTATCAATGGTGGGATGGCACTACTTTAAGGACATTTACACAGACGAATTCCTTAGGGTAGGTAGACGACTCTAGATACTTACTCTAACTTCAAAACAAATCAAAAATACTTTTCACACCGACACCTTTTCAAAAAGCTTTCGAAAGCAACTTTTCAAACACTCTTGAGGACTGATACAAGAGTCGAACTGAAATTTTCAAAGAAACTTTTTTAAACCCACAGTTGAAAAACAAACAAACGATTTTGAAAACACAAATGAGCAAGTATCTAAGAGCCCATGGATAACCATGGATAGAAAGGGTGCTAACACCTTCCCTTTCTATAACCTACCTCCCGAACCGAGAGCAATCTCTATAAGGAATTTTTCTGTGCTTTTGTCCTTTCCATTTGGAGAAAATAAAAGACGGTGGCGACTCTTGCTTCCGCGACATTTCGCGAACCAGCTTTAAACAGTCAGTTCCAGATCCACCGATCACAGAACTGGCGACTCTGCTGGGGAACCTAAGATTTTCCTGATTCTTATCCAGTTAAATGCCTTCTCTGGTTCAGTCAGATCGACCCTAAGATCTCCCTGATTCTTATCCAGTTGAAGATTTCAAGACCTTGTCCGGTTCAGTTAAATCGACCCTAAGATTTTCCTGATTCTTATCCAGTTAAAGGCCTTCTCTGGTTCAGTCAGATCGACCCTAAGATCTCCCTGTTTCTTATCCAGTTGAAGATTTCAAGACCTTGTCCGGTTCAGTTAAATCGACCCTAAGATTTTCCTGTTTCTTATCCAGTCAAAGGCCTTCTCTGGTTCAGTCAGATCGACCCTAAGATCTCCCTGTTTCTTATCCAGTTGAAGATATTCCAAGACCTAGTCTGGTTCAGTTAAATCGATCCCTAAAATATTTTCCTGATGAAGACTCAGTAGAAGACACCCAAGATTCTCTCAGCATCCCTGTTGAGGTAGTAATCATCCAAGGTTCTCTCACCGTTCCTGTTGAGGTAGTAACCATCCCTGGTTCATTTGTCGCCGTTTGAAGCTCCAAATTCAATTCCTGAAACCAGTCAGGGCACATCTACACAAAGAGTTTGAAGACCAACTCTTGTAACAGGTCAGGTAATCATTTTCTTTTGCAGGTACGCGAGTTCTCGCTAAGGAATCTCTTACGCGATCAACACCCAGATGGCATCTATAAGCCCATCCACCTTCCATCACCTCTTAGCATGGCATCTATAAGCCCATCTTCCTATCCATCAATCTCCGAATGGCCTCTATAAGCCCATTCCCATCATCACACTACTATGTGAGCGCAAATTTCTGGGCACTCTAGTGTTCAATCATCTTCCACCTTCGGATTACGAAAGGCACGTCAGCCAATCTGCATCCTCAGGTCTAAGAAGATTGAACAGGGGCAACTGTTGTACCCAAAAATTTTCCCTCCCATATTCTTCAAGAATTGCAAAGAACATGCTTCAAAATCTCCCCCAAGGGTTGCATAGTTCAAGGGCCTCCTAACAGTCAAAAACTAGGGTTTTGGGTCTAGCAAAGTAATTGAAGTTTCCAAGGGTCCAAACAAGTCCCATATGCCTATAAACATGGTCAAGCATCCTCATGTCAAGTTTCAAGACTTACAGCATAAAATTGCACAGTCAAAAACCCTAATTGCCCTACAGTCAACTGCAGGGGCAAAATGGTCATTTGACAGTCAAAAGTTCAAATTTTTGGTCAACATCTTATTTTGAAGCCACAAACATCATTTGATCAATTCTTGATCATGATTCTCAAGGCATGGCTCAAAAAGTCTCAAGATGCAAAAGTTTCCATATTTGGATAGTTGAAAAAGTCAACTGTAACTTGACCAAGGCATAACTTCCACATGGTTCATCAGAAAAATTCCATCCAAAGCTCATTTTGAAGAGAAAGACATTTCCTACAACTCCTCTTCACACTTAAAGTCCAAGAAATGCTCTCACAAAAAGTTATCAATTTCAACATTATAGGTCATTCTCAAAAGTCAACAAAAAGGGACTTTAAGTCAAAGACCATAACTTGAGATTGGTAAATCAAAATGACATGGGACCAAAGGAATTGGTTAGAGGACTTCAAGACCTTTCCAAAATGTCCAAGAACATGATCAAATCTTAAACATTGAGCAAGATATGCCTTGTGGAAGTTGGGAAATTTTTGGGAATTTTGAAAAGTCAACTTTGCTTCAAATGCCTCAAAATTGCTAATGGGCCACATTTTCTTCCAAGATTCATCATCCAAAGGCTATGCACGACCATTTGGCCCAAAGGGGATTTATTTCATCATTTTTATTATTTTATTTGAATTTTTAATTACTATTAATTCATTTAATAAAATAAAATATGAAAAAATACTAAAACAAATGTATGTGAATCTTTTGATGCAGCATTTGCTCTCATTGGTCATTGAAGATTCGTGCACATCAAAAAAGGGAAGATTTGGTGCAAATTGGCATGATATTCATGTGGAAAAGATTTGAAAATATGTCATTAAAATCAAATATTTCTTTCATCAATGCAAAGATTTTTGGATCCAAATTTCAACCCTAATCCATCCCATACATAAGTCAGATGCAAACCCTAAAGCTAGAACCTGAATGCTGCGCTAGAACTCAAGAACCAAAATTCACTTTTTTCTTAAAAAATCCAAAACCTGTTTTCATAGTTTGAAGGCGTTCCAAGGCGTGAAAAAGATCTCAAGAGCTTGCTGAGACTCCTCTGAACACAATCCAATCAAAATCATATCCCCATACATAAAGAACGGGTAGAACGAAGCCGCCCTGTTCTTGATATTTTGCATAATCGTATTTGCCTTTTCACGCCATATTCATCCATTCTAATGCTTGTTTTATACTAATATGAACTCAACGAAACTCATGGTATCATTGAATTGAATTAACACTGCTTGTACAGAGAATTGCCTTTGTTGTTTTTTAGGGTTGCAGGAACCATGAATTAGGGCTTTACGCTTGGGGAAAAATTAGCCAACCTAAGTGGCATCATTGGAATCAGAAGCTCATGACGAACCAATCCCATATGTCGCGCTCAATTTATGAGCGACAGGGTTCTATTCGCTATTTTTTTGTGTGTCATATAGTGGGGGTTTAAAACCCCCGCAATCTTATGTTATGTTTCAGGCAAAATAAAGAAGAGAGGAGGAAGACGCTTATGTGTCATGACGTGAAAGGACAATTCAAGTTTAGCGCATTTTTTGAATTAACAGCATTAGCGTGTTTGTTTTTTATATATTAATTGTTACTCATTATTATTACAAAGTGATCAAATGGCACAGTTGGTGGAGAGGTACGTTTACAAGTATTAGGACCTGGGTTCGATCCCCAGGTCCCCATATTTCCCTTTGCTTTTTCTTATAACTTGTTCAGGTGCTCCCTCTCTTCAAAGGTCTACCATGCAGCTTCGCCTCTAAGCCTGCCACATGCCCAAGCAATTCCAATCCAAGGGTCATCACCAGCTGTCTACCATAGGCGTCAGTCAAACATTCCACACGCCAGCCTGGAAAGTCAAAAAGGGCCTCCATCTAATGGGCCAAACCATTCTAACAACACCTCCAATTTGGGACAACAAACCCCCCATGTTTGCATTTTTCTCTCTTTTTATTTTTTCTCTTATTTATTTTAATTATATTATTTGTTCTATTTTAATTCTTTAAATTAATTTTTCATAACATAAAAATTCCAAAAAAATCAGAAACTATAAAAATATAAATATATTTCATTTAAACTTTTTTTTGTAAATAAATTTAATAATTAATTTAGTTTTTAATTCTAGGTTTAATTTTAAATGTTTTTCTTAATAAATTAAAAAATGTAGAATTAAGGTTTTATACTTTTATCTTTTTTTTTCTTTTTCACCATATTAATTATTAATTATTATTTTTTGTAAATAAATTGCCATGTAAATAATTAGGTTAATTTTAGGTTCAATTTTAACATGTTTTTTTTAATAAATTAAAAAATAGTTAGAATTAGGTTTTAATTCCATTAATTCTCATTAAAATCCATAAATACAAAAAACTCAAAAACAATTTCTTTCTTTTATTTAGCTTAATTAATTTGTTAATTATAATTTAATTTCCTAAAAAGGGTCCAACGCCCTCGCATTCCCGACTTTAATTCTCTTTGCAGTTTTATTTCTTTTTGTGAATATTCATGTAATTCTCCCAAAGCCATGTAATAGCTTAATTAGACATTTATCTTTTCCGCATTTTTATTTTATTTCAAATCGGGTCTTGGACTAATTTGGCGATGTAGACCCGCGCCTTTGTAATAGCGTAGGACCTTTTAATTCTCGCATCTTTTAAACTGTTAATCAATCTGCATGAAAGAATGAATGTCAAAAATAAAAGCAACGCGTAGATCACCAATACATGACAAGACAAAAATATCTGAAAACGACACACAAATCACACACCACCCCTAGGGTACGCCTCACTGTTGACTTGCCCCTCGAAAGGTGGTCGTCGAATAGAGGACGTTTTAGTAAGTCCTCATGTCCATGAACATGGCATGAGGGTAGCTTCTAAGGTATCTTCCTATTGCTCCGGTGATCACCATGTCCCGAACCTTCGAATTGACCCGAACACCTCCAACGGTGGTGCTACCTACCTCTCAATGGTGGGATGGCACTACTTTAAGAACATTTACACAGACGAATTCCTTAGGGTAGGTAGACGACTCTAGATACTTGCTCTAACTTCAAAACAAATCAAAAATACTTTTCACACCGACACCTTTTCAAAAAGCTTTCGAAAGCAACTTTTCAAACACTCTTGAGGACTGATACAAGAGTCGAACTGAAATTTTCAAAGAAACTTTTTTAAACCCACAGTTGAAAAGCAAACAAACGATTTTGAAAACACAAATGAGCAAGTATCTAAGAGCCCATGGATAACCATGGATAGAAAGGGTGCTAACACCTTCCCTTTCTATAACATACCTCCCGAACCGAGAGCAATCTCTATAAGGAATTTTTCTATGCTTTTGTCCTTTCCATTTGGAGAAAATAAAAGACGGTGGCGACTCTTGCTTCCGCGACATTTCGCGAACCAGCTTTAAACAGTCAGTTCCAGATCCACCGATCACAGAACTGGCGACTCTGCTGGGGACATCTTATAAAGTGAGGTGTACCTTAGGATAGTTCATAACTGTGTTTTCAATTGTTTTGACTTGTTTGCTTTAAAATTGTGGGTTACATGGGAGTTACATAGATCCTAACCCGGATCTGGGGATACCCTGTTTAGGTAGCATAAGCTGTGAGGGACCTGTCCGGCGTAGACCGACATGGGTGAAGCAGTGGCTACGTTGGTGTGGCACCTTGGTCTGTACCTATATCCCTTGTGTCGCAACGAGGAGAATATGGGTCTTCTGAGGAGTCATTAAGCACCAACAGATCTTAGAACCTTAAATGACACAACTTGGCCATTAGAACAGTAGCAGTATGCTACGCCCATTGAGGCTAAACTCTCGTGATGGTTCTGACTGCAAGAAAAGATTGCGATGCTGGAGTTATGATCGATTGAGGGTAGTCAATGATATTGGGATCCTCTAAGAACCCGGTTACTTTTGATAGGACAGGTATGAACCAACAAACTGAAAGAGAGTAATACCTAGACCTCATGCTGGCCTAAACTTTAAGGGTTTGTCTTGTGTGACTTGTGTGCCTTACCATGTTTGCCTTTGTATCTATTTGTGGTGTGCTTTATCATAACATCATAACATCATGAGCATTGCATGCATCCGGCATAAGGACTGACCATTTCAAAGACAAGAGGGTTTCACATTTGCTCTGTTTTGTAGGACACCATGATGCCTATGCGAAGGAATACTATCCGATTCAACTTTGTTCACCCATCTGAGTTGCTGGAAGAGTTGGTTAGCAGAATTCCAAATACCACCTCCTTCATCCAGAGGCATGGTTCTCTTCTCAGTTTAGTCACTGCAAAGCGGGATCAACAGTTGATGAGTGTCCTGACTCAGTTCTATGACCCTCTGTACCAGTGTTTCACCTTTCAAGACTTCCAGTTGGTCCCTACCCTGGAAGAGTTCTCTGATTTGCTTGGTATCCCTATCTTGGATCAGACTCCCTTTACTGGTTGGGAAAAGACCCTCAGGTTTGAGGAGGTTGCTGCAGCTCTTCCCTTGACACATCAAGAAGTAATGAACAATTGGGTGACTAGAAGCAGAGTTAAGGGTTTCTTGGCCAAGTTTCTGATTGGTAAGGCTAACAGTTTCTGGAATGACTTGGACTTTAGGGCATATGAAGACATCCTAGCTCTCTTAATCTATGGGCTAGTCTTGTTTCCTAATCCTGACAACTTCATCAATGTCACTGCCATAAGGATCTTTATGTCTCAGAACCCTGTGCCCACTCTCTTGGGTGACATCCTGCAACAACTTCATGCTCGTACTGCCCGAAGACGAGGAACTCTATGGTGTTGTATCCCTTTGTTGGTGAGGTGGTTTATTTCGCACCTCCCTAAGTTCGTGCTGAAGAACCAAGAAGGAAGAGGTTGGGCTCATAGGCTAATGTCTCTCACCGATAAGGACATCATTTGGACTTGCAGAGGTTTGGATGAAATAGCTGTTATTGATCGATGCGGAGAATACCCTAATGTTCCGTTGATTGGTACCCAAGGAGGAATCTCTTACAATCCATGTCTAGCGCTCCGTCAGTTTGGAAGGGCTAGAAGAGCAGGACCCCATGAGATGTTGGTGCCTCATATCAGTTTTGAGTTTCAGGTGGATAGTGACGAGCTGCGTCGTAGGTTCGTCAAGGCTTGGGACAAAATTCATAAAGCTGACCCACAAGAGTTGGGGCCAAAGACTTCTCTACCTATGGAAGCCTACTACAAATGGGTTCGCATCCGTGCTCAGAAGCTAGGTATGCCATACGAAGCCGTCAGACCTATCATTCTTGAATATCCTGACAAAGATGGAGTTCCTCCAACTGTCCTCCCTCCTCAGATACCTACTGATTATGAGACGTTAAAGAGGTCTTGGTCACAACTGCGAGAAGAACGGGATTCGTATCGGGAAAAGTTCAACGAGCAGGAATTGAAGATCCAGAAGCTGACAAAGCAGTTGGAGAATGAGCGAGCCCTAAATGATTACATCCGTACTGAGAAGAGGAGACCATGGGATCAATAAGGAGCTTTGGATGTTCTTTTACAGTTTTATTTCCCTTTTCAGTATTTCCCTTTTATGTAACGCCTAAGGGCAACCTGTTGAACAATTTAAATTTCAAAGTTGAATCTAAGGAAGTGTGTTCTTTTTTTTGTTTACAAAGTTGATTCCCGATTGTCTTTAAAAACATAAATCATACGCATTCCATTCATCATGTGCATAGCAGGTTTTCTTCTTTTCAGGTTGCTTACTGTTCTTCGCTATTTATTTCAGCATCATGAACCCTGACTCATCATCAACCGAGATGTCTATCAAGGCCCTCCAGGCCCAGAATGCCCAGTTCTAGGAGTTGATTGTGAGCCTAGCCCAGGGTCAAAAGGAATTGAAGACTCTGATTCAGAAGAAGAAGAAGAAGAAGAGGACTGTTTTATTTAACCCTAGACGCAGATCTGAGAACACATTGCAGAATGAAGCTGAGAGGACTACTCCATCTGTGGGGGAAGGCAGTCCCCAAGGGAGAGAGGTTCCTAGTCCAGAGGTCTCCGACAACGAGACTGATGATGAGCAGTACCCTCCAACTGAGGACCGGTACAGGCAGCTAGAGGATCGTCTGAATGCCATGGAAATTCAACAAGTGCCTGGGTTGGATTTCGGAGACCTGGGTCTATCTTCTGGTGTGGTGATCCCACACAAATTCAAGGTTCCTTCTTTTGCTAAGTATGATGGGGCATCCTGTCCCAGGCTACACCTCAGATCTTATGTGCGGAAGATTCAACCATACACTGTGGACAAGAACTTGTGGATCCAGTTCTTCCAGGAGAGTCTTTCAGGGACTCATCTCGAATGGTTCTATCAGCTGGATGGGACCAAGGTTCGTAACTGGGAGGAGTTGGCTACTGCTTTTTATAAGCAGTATCAATATAATGCCGACCTTGCTCCTACACGTACCCAACTCCAGGGTATGTCGCTAGGGTCAAGCGAAGGTTTCAAAGAGTATGCCCAGAAGTGGAGGGACCTGGCTGGCAGGGTGCAGCCACCATTAACTGACCGGGAACTCGTTGATATGTTCTTGGGGACCCTGTCCGGGCCGTTCTTCAATCATCTCATCGGTAATTCATCTGCAGGGTTTACCGACCTCATTCTGACTGGGGAAAGAATTGAAGTTGGTATCAAGAGTGGGAAGATTCAGGGGGGCACACCTTCGGATACTCACCAAAAGCCTTACATGGGCAAGAAAGAGTCTAATGCTGCATACGGTCAAAAGAATCGTCGTGACCAACAGGCAGGGGCAATCATGATCTCTGGTTCTGCACCACGCCGACAACCACAAAAGGGAAATCAGCGAAAGCCGGACGAGCCTAAAAGACAATTCACCAACATCAACATGCCATGGTCACAAGCATTACAGCACCTGTTGAAAATGAACCTGATTGCGGTGATCAACCCTCCTGCAAATCCCAAGACCTCCTCTCTAAACTACAATCCAGAGGCGAGGTGTGCATATCATTCTGATAGCCCGGGGCATGATACTGAGGACTGTTGGGCGCTGAAGTATAAGATCCAGAATATGATCGATGCTAAGGAGATCGAATTCGAGCCAGCTGAGACTCCCATCGTGACCACTGCTCCTTTGCCAAAACATGGCTAGGATTGAGAGATTTTGTTCATTTGAATTCAAGTTGTATTTTTCTTTTCTTGTTCAAACAAACAATTGTCATGTTAAACTCTTTTATTTCGTGAATGCATTACACATGTCCGTCTTGAATTAATTATGTTTACTACACTTAAAGTTGTTTTCATATTTTTGTGATGTTCAACGCTCGATTAACAATTCTAAGCCTCTTGAGGGAGGATGACGAAAACGATACCACGATCTACAGTATGCTTTTGAACAAACCCCGCTGATGAGGTACAGGCATTGTTTCAATTCCTAAACACTGGAGTTATAAGGCAGATAATCCCTCGTTAACCCCTTTGAGCCAAAGAAGTAGGAGTTTTTCTTTTCGAAAATTAAAACCCTTAATCATAACCTGGGGCAGGGTAGTTTTCTCAGTTGATCCAAGTGCACCACAAATGGCATCAAAGAAGTCTTTACAAAACAAAAGACGATGATGATTCTGGATAATCATAAGGACGGGCAGTCATTATCTATCAAAATAAAAAGCCTAATAAGTCAAAACCTATGAAGGAGACTTACAAAACTGGGGCATCCCGCTGACTGTAATTCCACAAAAGAAAGAGTACAGGCAAAAAACAGGGATAACAAAATCAAAAAAAGAGGTCCTACAAACCCTCAACAAAAAGGAAATGACTTCCTATTCAAAATAAATTGTCAACATCCGAACCATCACCGGAAAATCAGGACAAAAATTCAAATAAGGTCTAACGCACGATCAACTGAGCTTAGGTTTGAAGAACATCATGAAGAGCGGGTGGGTACAAATAAATTTGAGCCTTTATCCTTTGTTTCCTAAACCGTGAACCAGGCCACGTTATAACCCTTAAAAAGTCCTAACTGAAGCATGGGTTAGTTCGAAAGCATACTGTTACAAAGGTATCCTGACTCCTTAAGGCCTACGATAAATACGGAGTTGACATCACGTTTTACAAACATTCACTTGTTTTATGAAAAAGAATGAATTTTCAAAATCTTCAAGACAGACATAAGCTTTGCATTTTTGATATAACATTGTTTGCATATGACTTTTTGTTTGAACAGCAGGAAAATTCGCACGAAGAATATCTGGTGAACAAAAGCACTTCCAATCAAGGGGCAGACATGACCATGGTCTATTATCTGGGGCAGTCCAATCAAGATTCGGAGAATCTCTCAAAGGCCAAATAGCCTGGGGCAAATCTCTGCCTGAGTCACTTGGGGCATTCCAGCAACGAATCTTGCACGATCAGACATCTTCTGGTAATATGGCAACACAAGCAGCCAGGGGCACCTCCCTGCATTCTGAGAGCGTGGACGTAGTCGAAAAATACTACGCACAACCAAAGACCCGCTAGGTTGACACACCTAGGCAAAAATAAGGGCTTCCCGACGAACCAAAAGGGTTCGGGCAGAATAAGGGATGAAAATGAAAAAATCTGTACACCCGGCAAGCTGAAAACCTGAAAAGGCGGCTTGGGCAAAAATGGGTATCCCGTTGGATTGAAAACCCGAAAGGGTGATCCAGGCAAAAGTTAGGGATAAAGAGCGTACGACTATGTCCCGGCATCTCGTCACTTGCCTACCAAAGGGAAGATTTGTCAACTGGCAGTCATCAAGCACCTCCACAAGATATCTTTTCCCCTCACCTCAGAAACAGGGGCAATAATGAGTCGTCCAGGCGATCCAGTTGCTCTGTCAACCAAAGTACCAAGGAAAGGTTAATACAAAGATGATTACCATCTACCTTTACAAATTCTAGATCATGGGTTAACATCCGAGACCAAACAGGACAATCATCCATTTAATCATCATTAGGCAACCCTACACCGGTTCCTTTTCTTTCAGAAAAAGTCTTACACGGACTTATCATCAAAGTAACCCTACACCGGTTCCTTCTCAACTTTCAGACAAAGTCTTACACAGACTCATCCTCAGTTAAGCCTACACCGGTTCCTTTTCTTTCAGATGAAGTTTTACACGGGCTCATCGTCAGATGACCTTACCCCGGTTCCTCCAGAAGTCTTACACGGATTTATCTCAAGATGACCTTACCCCGTTCATCAAGAAGTTTTACACGAACTTACCCTGCAGTAACCTTACCCCGGTTCCTCCAGAAGTTTTACACGAACTTATCCCGAAGTAACCCTACACAGGTTATCTCTTTCCAGACGTAGTTTTACACGGACTCGTCATCAGTAAACCTTACACAGGTTTCCTTCTCAAAACGTCAGATGTAGTTTTACACGGACTCGTCACCCAGAAACCCTACACAGGTCCTCTATTTTCAAAGATGCAGTTTTACACGAACTCTTCATCAAGAAACCCTACACAGGTTTCCTTCAACTCCAAATGCAGCTTCACACGAGCCCAACCTCAAAGTAACCCTACATAGGTTCCCTCTTTCAAGCTTACAAAAATTACAGTTCAAAATTTCCCCAGGAGAGTCCAATCCAATTTCCCCCAGGAAAGTTTGAATCATCTCCCCATCAGTAAGCTTATCCCCAGTAGATTCTGGAAGCTTATCCCTCGCAGAGAACGAACGCGTCTCCCGTCTTTATTCAAAGGTTATTTCCCTACCAGGATATAACTGGGTTATCCTCAGCCAAAAGCCACGGAAAGATCATCCCCGACGAAGTCTTCTTATTCCCAGCGGAGTCTATTAACACTTCCAACACAACAATGGTATCCCCAGCGAAGCTACCATCAATATTTCAGCAAAGTACCTCTCTCCCCACAGAGTATTGATTCCCAGCAAGATCGCTAGAGTACTTTTCTCCCCGCAGAATAATCCATTCGCCAAGTTTATTCCCCAACGGAGTTATCTTCTCCTACCGGTATTCTTGCAACTATCATTCCTAGCAGAAACAATAAAGCATTGTTCTCCAACATCAGCCCAGGATGTGACTTCCCGGCACCCGTCAAGGATTTATTTTCCTAAGACGAAAAGATACATTCATAAACATCACATTTTCATACATTACAGCATGCATATACGCATCATATCTTACGAATCTCATTTACGTTGAGAACATCATTGCTTGATCCATATCACGCATTGCATATGACTGACCTTTACCTTTCAGGAAAGATCCAGTTAAGTTCTCAGCTATGTTCCAAGACCTTGACCGGTTCAGTTAAATCAACCCTAAGATTTTCCTGTTTCTTATCCAGTCAAAGGCCTTCTCTGGTTCAGTCAGATCGACCCTAAGATCTCCCTGTTTCTTATCCAGTTGAAGATTCCAAGACCTTGACCGGTTCAGTTAAATCGACTCTAAGATTTTCCTGTTTCTTATCCAGTCAAAGGCCTTCTCTGGTTCAGTCAGATCGACCCTAAGATCTCCCTGTTTCTTATCCAGTTGAAGATTTCAAGACCTTGACCGGTTCAGTTAAATCGACCCTAAGATTTTCCTGTTTCTTATCCAGTCAAAGGCCTTCTCTGGTTCAGTCAGATCGACCCTAAGATCTCCCTGTTTCTTATCCAGTTGACGATTTCAAGACCTTGACCGGTTCAGTTAAATCGACCCCAAGATTTTTCTGTTTCTTATCCAGTCAAAGGCCTTCTCGGGTTCAGTCAGATCGACCCTAAGATCTCCCTGTTTCTTATCCCAGTAGAAGACATCCAAGATTCTCTCAGCATTACTGTTGAGGTTGAAGTCGCTCAAGATTCTCTCAGCGTTACTGTTGAGGTAGTAATCGTCCCCGGATTCTCTCAAGCGTTACTGTTGAGGTTGAAGTCGCCCAAGATTCTCTCAGCGTTACTGTTGAGGTTGAAGTCGCTCAAGATTCTCTCAGCGTTACTATTGAGGTTGAAGTCGCCCAAGATTCTCTCAGCGTTACTGTTGAGGTTGAAGTCGCCCAGGATTCTCTCAGCGTTCCTGTTGAGGTAGTAATCGTCCCCAGATTCTCTCAGCGTTCCTGTTGAGGTAGTAATCGACCAAGGTTCTCTCATCGTTCCTGTTGAGGTAGTAATTGTCCAAGATTCTCTCAGCGTTCCTGTTGAGGTAGTAATTGTCCAAGATTCTCTCAGCGTTCCTGTTGAGGTAGTAATCGTTCAAGGTTCTCTCACCGTCCCGTTGAGGTATTAACCATCCCTAGTTCATTCATCACCGTTTGTAGCTCCATACCCAATACCTGTAACCAACCAGGGTGCATCTACAAAGAGTTTGAAGACCAGCTCCTATAACAGGCCAGGTAATCATCTTCTTTTTCAGGTATGCAAGTTCTCGCTAGGGAATCTCTTACGCGATCGACATCCAAATGGCATCTATAAGCCCATCCTCCTATCCATCAATCTCCAAATGGCATCTGTAAGCCCATTCCCACCATCACACTACTATGTGAGCGCAAATTTCTGGGCACTCTAGTGTTCAATCATCTTCTACCTTCGGACTACGAAAGGCACAATAGCCAATCTGCATCCTCAGATCTAAGAAGATTGAACAGGGGCAACTGTTGTACCCCAAAATTTGCCCTCCCATATTCTTCAAGATTTTCCAAGTCAAAGCTTCAAAATCTCCCCAAGGGTTGCACAGTTCAAGGGCCTCCTAACAGTCAAAAACTAGGGTTTTGGTTATGACAAAGAAAATGAAGTTTCCAAGGGTCCAATCAAGTCCCATATGCCTATAAACATGGTCAAGCATCCTCATGTCAAGTTTCAAGACTTACAGCACAAAATTGCACAGTCAAAAACCCTAATTGCCCTACAGTCAACTGCAGGGGCAAAATGGTCATTTGACAGTCAAAAGTTCAAATTTTTGGTCAACATCTTATTTTGAAGCCACAAACATCATTTGATCAATTCTTGATCATGATTCTCAAGGCATGGCTCAAAAAAGTCTCAAGATGCAAAAGTTTCCATATTTGGACAGTTGAAAAAGTCAACTGTAACTTGACCAAGGCATAACTTCCACATGGTTCATCAGAAAAATTCCATCCAAAGCTCATTTTGAAGAGAAAGAAATTTCCTACAAATCCTCTTCACACTTAAAGTCCAAGAAATGCTCTCACAAAAAGTTATCAATTTCAACATTATAGGTCATTCTCAAAAGTCAACAAAAAGGGACTTTAAGTCAAAGACCATAACTTGAGATTGGTAAATCAAAATGACATGGGACCAAAGGCATTGGTTAGAGGACTTCAAGACCTTTCCAAAATGTCCAAGAACATGATCAAAGCTTAAACATTGAGCAAGATATGCCTTGTGGAAGTTGGGAAATTTTTGGGAATTTTGAAAAGTCAACTTTGCTTCAAATGCCTCAAAATTGCTAATGGGCCACATTTTCTTCCAAGATTCATCATCCAAAGGCTATGCACGACCATTTGGCCCAAAGGGGATTTATTTCATCATTTTTATTATTTTATTTGAATTTTTAATTACTATTAATTCATTTAATAAAATAAAATATGAAAAAATACTAAAACAAATGTATGTGAATCTTTTGATGCAGCATTTGCTCTCATTGGTCATTGAAGATTCGTGCACATCAAAAAAGGGAAGATTTGGTGCAAATTGGCATGATATTCATGTGGAAAAGATTTGAAAATATGCCATTAAAATCAAATATTTCTTTCATCAATGCAAAGGTTTTTGGATCCAAATTTCAACCCTAATCCATCCCATACATAAGTCAGATGCAAACCCTAAAGCTAGAACCTGAATGCTGCGCTAGAACTCAAGAACCAAAACTCACTTTTTCTTAAAAAATCCAAAACCTGTTTTCATAGTTTGAAGGCGTTTCAAGGCGTGAAAAAGATCTCAAGAGCTTGCTGAGACTCCTCTGAACACAATCCAATCAAAATCATATCCCCATACATAAAGAACGGGTAGAACGAAGCCGCCCTGTTCTTGATATTTTTCATAATCGTATTTGCCTTTTCACGCCATATTCATCCATTCTAATGCTTGTTTTATACTAATATGAACTCAACGAAACTCATGGTATCATTGAATTGAATTAACACTGCTTGTACAGAGAATTGCCATTGTTGTTTTTTAGGGTTGCAGGAACCATGAATTAGGGCTTTACGCTTGGGGAAAAATTAGCCAACCTAAGTGGCATCATTGGAATCAGAAGCTCATGACGAACCAATCCCATATGTCGCGCTCAATTTATGAGCGACAGGGTTCTATTCGCTATTTTTTTTTTGTGTGTCATATAGTGGGGGTTTAAAACCCCTGCAATCTTATGTTATGTTTCAGGCAAAATAAAGAAGAGAGGAGGAAGAAGCTTATGTGTCATGACGTGAAAGGACAATTCAAGTTTAGCGCGTTTTTTGAATTAACAACATTAGCGTGTTTGTTTTTTATATATTAATTATTACTCATTATTATTACAAAGTGATCAAATGGCACAGTTGGTGGAGAGGTACGTTTACAAGTATTAGGACCTGGGTTCGATCCCCAGGTCCCCATATTTCCCTTTACTTTTTCTTATAACTTGTTCAGGTGCTCCCTCTCTTCAAAGGTCTACCATGCAGCTTCGCCTCTAAGCCTGCCACATGCCCAAGCAATTCCAATCCAAGGGTCATCACCAGCTGTCTACCATAGGCGTCAGTCAAACATTCCACACGCCAGCCTGGAAAGTCAAAAAGGGCCTCCATCTAATGGGCCAAACCATTCTAACAACACCTCCAATTTGGGACAACAAACCCCCCATGTTTGCATTTTTCTCTCTTTTTATTTTTTCTCTTATTTATTTTAATTATATTATTTTTTCTATTTTAATTCTTTAAATTAATTTTTCATAACATAAAAATTCCAAAAAAATCAGAAACTATAAAAATATAAATTTATTTCATTTAAACTTTTTTTTGTAAATAAATTTAATAATTAATTTAGTTTTTAATTCTAGGTTTAATTTTAAATGTTTTTCTTAATAAATTAAAAAATGTAGAATTAAGATTTTATACTTTTATCTTTTTTTTTTCTTTTTCACCATATTAATTATTAATTATTATTTTTTGTAAATAAATTGCCATGTAAATAATTAGGTTAATTTTAGGTTCAATTTTAACATGTTTTTTTTAATAAATTAAAAATAGTTAGAATTAGGTTTTAATTCCATTAATTCTCATTAAAATCCATAAATACAAAAAAATCAAAAACAATTTCTTTCTTTTATTTAGCTTAATTAATTTGTTAATTATAATTTAATTTCCTAAAAAGGGTCCAACGCCCTCGCATTCCCGACTTTAATTCTCTTCGCATTTTTATTTCTTTTTGTGAATATTCATGTAATTCTCCCAAAGCCATGTAATAGCTTAATTAGACATTTATCTTTTCTGCATTTTTATTTTATTTCAAATCGGGTCTTGGACTAATTTGGCGATGTAGACCCGCGCCTTTGTAATAGCATAGGACCTTTTAATTCTCGCATCTTTTAAACTGTTAATCAATCTGCATGAAAGAATGAATGTCAAAAATAAAAGCAACGCGTAGATCACCAATACATGACAAGACAAAAATATCTGAAAACGACACACAAATCACACACCACCCCTAGGGTACGCCTCACTGTTGCCTTGCCCCTCGAAAGGTGGTCGTCGAATAGAGGACATTTTAGTAAGTCCTCATGTCCATGAACATGGCATGAGGGTAGCTTCTAAGGTATCTTCCTATTGCTCCGGTGATCACCATGTCCCGAACCTTCGAATTGACCCGAACACCTCCAACGGTGGTGCTACCTACCTCTCAATGGTGGGATGGCACTACTTTAAGGACATTTACACAGACGAATTCCTTAGGGTAGGTAG
Source organism: Vicia faba (assembly GCA_948472305.1). Classification (NCBI taxonomy): domain Eukaryota; kingdom Viridiplantae; phylum Streptophyta; class Magnoliopsida; order Fabales; family Fabaceae; genus Vicia; species Vicia faba. The sequence goes on along the minus strand of OX451735.1, from coordinate 1,427,034,099 downwards.
ACGACTCTAGATACTTTCTCTAACTTCAAAACAAATCAAAAATACTTTTCACACCGACACCTTTTCAAAAAGCTTTCGAAAGCAACTTTTCAAACACTCTTGAGGACTGATACAAGAGTCGAACTGAAATTTCAAAGAAACTTTTTTAAACCCACAGTTGAAAAGCAAACAAACGATTTTGAAAACACAAATGAGCAAGTATCTAAGAGCCCATGGATAACCATGGATAGAAAGGGTGCTAACACCTTCCCTTTCTATAACCTACCTCCCGAACCGAGAGCAATCTCTATAAGGAATTTTTCTGTGCTTTTGTCCTTTCCATTTGGAGAAAATAAAAGACGGTGGCGACTCTTGCTTCCGCGACATTTCGCGAACCAGCTTTAAACAGTCAGTTCCAGATCCACCGATCACAATAAGGCTTGAAACTGGGTTCCAACGGCATCTTCATTTGCCTCCACAATGCTGAAAGAGTACAAATGAGATATCAATAATGCCTATTCTCCATTTATGATTACCACTTTTCCTTCACGTACAAACTTCAGTTTCTGGTGTAAAGTTGAAGTGGCAGCCCCTGCCTCATGTATCCACTTCCTTCCTAGCAAACAGCTATAAGTGAGTACAATGTCCATGACCTAGAAAGTAATATGAAACAAATGTGGGCCTATATGAATATCCAAGTCCACTTCACCGATAACAGATTTCCTTGATCCATCAAACGCTTTCACAATAATTCCACTTGGGCGCATGGGCGTTCCTTGATATTTCAACTTCATAAGCGTGCTCCTCGGTATAACGTTCAATGCCGATCCATTATCAATTAACACATTGGATAGTGAATCATTCTTGTAATTCATAGAGATGTGGAGGGCCAGGTTGTGATTCCTTCCTTCATCTGGCAATTCATCGTCGCAGAAACTCAGGTTATTACATGACGTAATGTTCCCTACTACACTGCTGAATTGGTCTATAGGCATGTCACTTTCCACAAAAGCTTGGTCCAATACCCTCATCAGAGGTTCTCTGTGAGCAGAGGAGTTTATCAATAAAGCCAAGATGGATATTTTTGAAGGAGTCTGCAGTAGTTGATCTACAATTCTGTAGTCGCTCATCTTGATTATCTTTAAAATATCATCCACCTATTTCTCTAACGTAGCTTCACTAGATTCACCCATAGTCTTCTTGGGCTTAACATTCTCAGCAATTTTCTTTCCAGCACTAACATCTCCTCGACCAACTGGTGCAAATACACGACAGTTGCGGGTCACTCTGCTAGTCTCAGCAATATTCCAACATCAGGCATTGGCTGGATGGGAACTTCCACACCATCCTCTAAGATTGTAGCGTCATATTTGTAAGGTACAGCCTTATCTGACTTGTAAGGGACAGGACCCGACAAGCTATTCACTAATGGGGTAACAACTGGCTTGATATAATACTCAACTTTAAAATGGGCGGGTGCACCAAAACAAGGCACAATGAAGTTTACCCCTTCTTCAACGGAATCAGTCATTATTGAGTCATCTCTGGAAAAAAAATCCTCATCTGAGGAGAAATAATCATCTGCAGAGGCATACTTATCATCTGACTCTTCTTTAGCCAAACAAACCTCAATCATATCAACTTCATGGTAATCATCCCTTTCACCTGTTGCCTTGATAATTCCATTGTCCAACAACAACTGAACACTTTTCTTCACGATTGAACATCCTCGGGAGTCTCGACAGCAAATTCACTAAGATCCATATTGATGTTCCACCTAACCATCCAAGTGGCAGAAAGTAGCATGCAATTGCACAAGGTCTTCTATCATCTGCTCCACGTCAAAAATTCTGAACTCTCCAGGACATCCAGAAACCATATTCACCTCCTCTTCATACTCTGCCCTAGGCCTGATTATGTGGATGAGGCCCTCATCCATCATCTCCTGCAAAAATGGGCTCAAGAAGAAAAATGGGCCAACAACTTTAATAATTATCCAAAAACGTGTAAGAAATGAAAACGAGCCTTGCCCATTTTAATGGGCTTAAGAACTAAATACACCTCCTCTTTAATTGTAAGGAAAACCGAATGGACCATTAAATTTACATCGACCTTTCTTATTTAGAAAGCCCATAAACCCCTTTATTAAAACCCACCCCCTCTTTAAGGTTTAAACCCCTAGTGAATTTATCAATAGTAATCTAAACCTTATAAAGAAAATGGTAATAATAAAAAATAATTTAGTTAGAAATCAATAGGGAAAATTTGGAGTATGACAAAGTGAACTTAACTCGTGATTGTTTACTAAAAACACCAATAAACCCCAGTTTATCTTCAACCTTTCTTCAAGCAAGTCACGTGTATTGAGTTATGCTTCCCTTGTTTCTGTTTTATTTTACTCGATTAGGGGGTGATAATTATTAGAGTGCAACGAGAATTCTAAATTGGTACAACTTAGAATGCATTTTGAAAGATGTAGGATGTAGAAATAATGTGTAGTGAATTTAAGGCAATGTAACATGATGGCTGATTGTAATATTTTAGATTTAGGAATGTTTAGCGACCTATTATAGTATTTATAGTAACTCTGATTCCAATGAGAGTAGTGATATTAACTTTGTTTTGCCCTCTTATTTTCTAAGATAGAAGGGACCATATATGGACATTATAAACATTATTTACCTTAGTGGAGGAGTTGACAACATTTCCTTTGTCTTCACCAATGCAACTAATCTAGCCTCATTCTGTAAGAATCTGTATATATCGACCATTGTATATGAATGTGACATCTTATTGGAGACGTGCAATGAGGGAGAGAGGTCCAGTTTGACCATGTCATATGGAACAAGGAAGAGTTTTGTGACATGTATACAAGTTCCATTTAAGACATGAGAGTGGGAATCATATTTGCCATGTTTTAGTTAGAGGTCTTACACACCATCAACTTTGTCCTTTCCCAAATTCATCCAAATAGGAGCCTTTATTAAGGAATTTGAGATTATATGTATAACTTTAGAGATGACTCATATTATAGGCATTTTTTTCTCATTCTATTGTCCTAAAGGCGTCGACAATGTCGATTGTGTATGTGTCGTCTTCAAGAGGGCCATGCTTGCTTCATACTCGTCCAATTAGAATAATGGGAAATATGAATTTATGTGAGTACGAGGTAAAAGAGAATTCTCAATGGTTATTTTTAAGAGACCAAATAGTACTAGTTTCCTTTAATTGGGCAAGTCAACCTATGATGATAAATGATTTTAAACGTGACACAATGAGTAAGACAAAGAAATAGACTGTGGAATTCTTGGAAGCATTTTATATCATGAGTGCGAGAAAGGTGATATACTTTAAGGATAATGACAAAAAAACTTGACGACTACTCAATTAGGCGTATCATTCAATGAATGTTTTGATTTACGCTTCTCTATATTAGATAACCTTTTGACTCATTTGTAGAGAAAATGACTCCCATGTCGATTACTGAGAAAAAGGCTTTACTATATAATAAAAGAGTTGAATGAGGTGAGGCATGATCAACCAACCCGAAGAGATACTCCTCTGATTTGATAATCTGAGGTGCAAAGAAGAGGAAACATGTGGAAGAAGTTTGTATAATTTCAGCCATTCATATTACGACTGTGAACATTGACAACTATGGATGAGACCTAGCTCCTCCCAGACTAGAAAATGTAAGATTTATAAAGATCTCATAACCATCGAACTAGATTCAGATACCTCCATAAATTTGAAGTTGTACCATCCCAAGGAACACCATTATCAGCTCCTTCAGGGAGTAAGGTCTTGCCTTCCCTTTAGAAGGAGGATTTAACCGCTACAAGATTTTTACACTAGAGGCTTAAATTCCCTAACGATATTGAAATGAAGAGCCGGTTAGGCATGGAACAACTGTTCAAAATGGATGAATTTCATCACTCAAGGAATGTCCATTTGAAGTGAGTGATTTTTTATACCTACAATCGAGCTTCCAGGAATGTGGCGATTCTCAAGACAAAGTTAACCACAATGAATTAAATTTTTAGTCAAAACCCTGTTGAATTCAGGTAATAAGAATAATGAGGAGGCACAATGTTTAGTAGAAAATTGGAGACTAACAAGAATGAAAAGGATGAGGCATATGAGAAATTGGGCGAGGAGCTTGCTCAAGAATGGGCACAAATACTGACTTTTAAAGAGGCTGTCAAATAAGATGCCATTTCCAAAACCAAACTACAAACATATCTAAATGATGCTAAGGCGAAGATAAGTGTTTCATCTGATCATTCATTTAAAGGGCTAAAGCGCAAGTGCTTTGTCTTTACTCTGAGTTGGACCTTAGCGAGCTTGATTTGTCCAAGGTCTTCAGAGAAAAACAATTGGTCGATGAGAAGAATATGCCTGAAGAGAAGGAAGCATTCCCTTTTGAGAGAAAGGAGGAAAATGTCATGGATCACCCATGCTACTAATGATGATGAAAGGCATGTTCCCAAATAAGACGAGTTTGTTATGCTAAATAGTTAGATATTAATGTATATACTTGTCATTTGAAATTTGTTTGTTCAATTATGTCTTTTTGAGGGATTTTAATTAATGTATTATTGTCCATTTAAGAGTTTTTCATTAATGGAACTTGATGATTTTGGTGATTTTTTTTAAACTTTTACTCGTCTCTTAATTTTCGGTTGTTGAATGTTTCTAAGATCTTTAGTGTTGCGGGGGGGCTATAGCTTGTCCAAAGAACTTTGTGAATGAACCTGTTTTACAAAAGATGTCAAATTGTTCATGAGGGCATATTAACTATTAAGACCAAACCTGGCTAGTATTATATTAGTTTGGACCATTATGTTTGCTTTTTATCGATTCTCCATTTTGGCGGCCTAATTGAATATTAATTGGTTTGACTTTCCTTGTAAGGTTCATCAAGATACATTCTCTGAAGGTTTATCATAATGTATTCGGTAAGGTCTTTACTAATTAGGTATAACTTTCCTATTTGAATAGGTGCTACGACATGTATAAATATCAAACCACCCTCTTTCACGTTCTTTAGACTACTATGTAATTTTACGTTATTTTGGCCCTCTATTTGACCACATATTTTTCAATATGGACTATCTTACGTACTTCATCGTTAGTTGAAAGTAAAAAGATTCATTTTTGAATAAATTTATGCAAAAGTGAGTTCATCACTAAATTTTTGTATAAAATTTAGACTTGAATCCTCTCTTTCCATTTTTTTTTCTCATCATTTCTCTTCTTTTTCTCTATCTTTCTCTTAATCTCACTCTCTTAAGAGGAGATTGTCTCCAATAATATAATCCTTCCATTAAATCCGAACCATTGAAAAGAAAGAAATAGATATATAAAAGATAGTACAAATTATACATTCAAATAAAATAAAAATTAAAATATAGTACAGTAGTACTAATCAATTATCCTCGAAAAGAAGCAAATATATCAAAATCAAGCATTCACATTTAAAATGAATTCTAGATGTTCAAAACTTGACTTTGATTAAACTCATTAATCACTACTAGTAGTAATTAATTTAGTTTAGTTGAGATTGAGATTGTGCCTTTTTAAAAGAGAGATTGAGAGTAGGGTTGAGAGTTGAGAGGAAAAAGGAGCAAGGTGGCCCTAGAGTCTAGTGAAGCGATGATATAGTAGCTGCACAAACTGTTATATATGTGCCTCCTTCGCCCACTCTCAATCTACTCTACTCTATTCTATACTAACATATATCTCACCGTACCCGTCAAAACTTACAACAACAACAACCTCTTCCCTCTCTTTTTCTTCACATCAATCAAACAAACGTAGCTTCATCAACCACTACCTCTACATATAACTATATCTATATATTTATTTCTATCTCTTTCTTTGAATAAACTCATACATACAGTGCATGATCCACCAATGGCTTCCGCTTGCATCAACAACATCGGTATGTCACCTGAGCCTTTCTTCTCATGGGATCCCGAACCCGACTTCGAGTTCCGTCTCCAAGATCCCGTCACCATGCTTCCCGCCGACCAGCTCTTCTCCGACGGTAAACTCGTTCCTCTCCACTTCAAAACAACCACATCCATCTCTGCCACCACTTCTCCCATAAAAGCCACCACCGCTTCCATAACAACCTCCGACCCCATTCTCTTCTCTCCCAAAGCACCTCGCTGTTCCAGCCGCTGGAAAGACCTCCTCGGCCTCAAAAAACTCTACAACAACTCCACCAACACAACAACAACAACATCAACTACCAAAACAACATCCTCTTCTCCTTCCAGCAAATCGTTCAAACATCTCCTCAACCGTAACACCAAAACAACATCCTCATCAGACAACAATTCTCTCAGTCTTCCTCTACTCAGAGACTCCGATAATGAATCTCTCTCGATCTCTTCTCGTCTCTCCCTCTCCTCCTCATCTTCAAGCCACGACCACGACGATCTCCCACGTCTCTCTCTCGATTCAGAAAAACCCAACCCGATTTCCATCCATCGTAACCCAAACCCAAACCCGAATCCGAATACGAATCCAAGGATCCGGTTAGTCAAACCACGAGCAGGCTCCTTCGACGGAAACAAACCCGATCACCACCACCACAACAACAACAACAACCACCGCTCCGGAAGAAGCCCGATCCGGATGGAATCATCCACTACGCAAGGGTGCAGGGGAGCTTCAGTAGACAGCCCTAGATTAAACTCATCCGGGAAAATCGTATTCCAGAGCTTAGAACGTAGTTCGAGTAGTCCCGGAAGTTTCACCGGCGGGCCCCGGTTCAAGCATCGTGGAATGGAGCGGTCTTATTCAGCTAATGTCCGGGTCACTCCGGTTCTTAATGTTCCGGTTTGTTCGTTAAGAGGCGGTTCAAAATCCGGTTCGGTTTTTGGATTCGGTCAGCTTTTTTCTTCGCCGCAGAAAAGAGAATCTTCGACGGGTGCAAATAGCAAAAATCATCAACATCAACACCAACACAGTGTTAGGCATCAACAACACAAACACCCTTAGACACAGTTGGTAACCGTTAATTTTTAACTAGGATGTTTTGTTCTTGTTTTATTTTCTTCCTTTTTTTCTGAAGGTTGATCTATGTTCTTGTCTATTTTGGAATGAAAACATTGTTAGAAGTAATGACACTTTAATTTTTGGGAGATTAACAGGTTTTAGATTTTAATTAATATAAAAAAATATTTCGAGATTATCTTGTTCTGAATTTTATTATTTTATTTTTCTTTATTGTTTGTTTAATTATTCAATTATTCAAAATGAATGTAAATTTTATTAAAAATGATGCCAACGATTCAAACAGAGGAGGCAGCTTTGGTGAATTATTTTAAATTGCGTCAGACTGAACCCAAAACTTAATGTCTACTACTATTGTAATTTTTTACTCTCTGCTTGCATTTAAAACACACTGTACACTATTTCTTTTAGCAAAGTGACAAATTACTGTTTCATTGTTTAATTTTATATAAAATTTTGGAGACGTTAATGGGAGATGGAAGAGAGGAAATGAGAGTCTGGCTTAATGGTCGGTGGTCCACACCTGAGACGTTAATGAAAGATTGAATTGAGTGGGACAAGTTTCTCTTCTTTTAATCAAATTTGTACTTTGATTGGGGACATGGTATGAGTTCCCAGAAGGGATTATTGAATAATTTAACTTTAATTTTTCTGTGTGGTTGGGAAAGAACATCCACATCTATGTGGTCATCTTTGTCCTTACCTTTTCTATTGGTATGAAAAAATATTCATCACTTCATCTTCTTTCCATCTTATTCAAGAGATTTTTTTTCTCTTACCGGACATGATTATCCATTCTATGGGTCCTTCTTTAATATATGGTAGGGTACTTTTACTTTTCCTGTTTGTTGCAAGCAATTTTATGTGCTAAACTATTGTGCATAATTGGAGGAATGATTTGCTCTAAAGTTTCTCTCCAACAGTGATATAAGAATAAGCAAAAGCTAGGAATATGCTAAAAGCATGTGATTAACAAGTTGGGAAGCATAAAATCCAAATCGCATGTGAGAGCGTGGTTTTTTAAATGCTTTGTTTGATTAAACAAATGAAGTCTAGTGTCGCGACTTTGTGTTATAGATTTAGATGGAGATAAGACTAGAGAGAGACAAGTTCCTTTTAGTTAATGTTTTGTTAATCATATAAAAATCAGCGTTAATCAGTCTTTTCAAACTTTATACTAAAGTTAATCAGTCTTTTCAAAAGCCAACCCATCTTAATTTGAGTTTATTATCGTTAAGTTTAATTTCTGATTAAGACTTTAAAGGCATAGTACTAGACGGGAGTTGATATTGCACAACAAATTATAGTTGTCGTTGTCTACCTGAGTGGCGGGGGTTTGTCGTGGCAAGTTGCGTCCCATCCTTATTTATCCCGCAGGCTTTGGGTTTGGAGCTGTGCCTTAACCCTTTAATATGATTTGACATTTTCTCATTCACCTATTATCAGATTTTGACTGGATTTCTTTTGAAGGAATATGTAAATTTCATTATCCAACTAAATTTTCTCCCCACCGATTACAGTAACTTTTGACGTTTTTATTTTTGAAAAAACTTGACGCTAATTTGAAAGTTTACGTTAGATTACTCGGATTTTCTTAACTAATAACCATATTTAAAAAAATAATACATAAATAATTATGTTTCAGAAAATTTTACATAAATAATTATGTTTTAAAAAATATTATAATGTAATAACCATCTCAGATGGTGTATGTATTGATTTTTTTAAAAGAGACGTTAAGTGAGATGGCGCCTAGGTATCTTTTAATTTTTTTAATCAATTTTTTATTTATCTGCGGATTTTTCTGCAGATTGACTTATCCTGTGAATTTACTTGTGAATTTATCTGCGGACTATTTTCTCTCAGGTAATTCCGTAGAAAAATCTACAAATAAATCCGCAATTAATATCAAATCTGCAAGAAAATCCGCGCTGAAAAAATTTGAAAAATATATAAAAGACATCAATTCAAATGACACCTCTTTAATTCTTTTTTTTTTTTTTTAAATATTGTTATTTACATAATTTTCTCCGAAACATAATTTTTTACATAATTTTTTCTAAAATATAGTTATTTATGTATTTTTTAATAAATATAATTAATGCTAAAAAACATTCGGATTACTCTATTAGTACAACAAATATTAAAACATGATTGAGAGCTATTGTAAGCGCTAAAAAATAATTAAAAATATAATATTAACAAGAGAATTAACATGAGTCTTACATGGATCTCTAATTTTATAATTATTATATAAAAAAATTAAATAATAATATTTTAAATTGAAAACATATTGGCTTAAAAAAAGATAATTTAATTAATTAAAAATTATTTGTATTTTTCAGATGTTTGTTATGTCTGGTCGATCAAAAGTAATATGAACTTGTCGAAAAAGAACTTAGGGTTAAGGATTTAAATGAGTTAAAAGTAAGGCGAACCAAGTTAAGATTAGGTTGGGTTAAGTCAAGACGCGACAAAGGCTATCTTAAGGAGAGATATTTAAGAACATAGCATTGTTTTCCACAATGATGAATACAAATAATTGATTATTAATGACCATTATGTTGATTAATGACATTTAAGGTTTTGTTTTTGATCAGACAAAGAGGAGTGGGTATAAAGTGGGAGACATAGAAAATCTAAAGGACAAGGAAACTCTTACATAGAAAGATATTCATTGCGACTCTTACCGGTCAACATCGATAGAGTTATCAACTAGTGTTTTTTACGTGAACATTTGGTGTCCATCGTAGGGTTCTAGTAAAACTTCCATGCGCCACACAAAAAAATAATTCAAATTTTCGATTCTCGACCGTCCTCCACGACGAGAGCAAGCAACATTAATCAAGGATCGCAAGGCTTCCATGGAAGAATTACTCACCGATGTGGAAGACCTACGCCATTAGAATGATCTGTTCAGGGTAGCATGCACACTTTACAACAAAACCAACATTAACCCCCACTCAAAGAGAAAGAATTGAAGGATCTGATCAACGTATAACTATTGACGATGAAGATTTGGTATTATCAAGTCCCTGATAACTTCAAACCATCTCCATTGGCCACTTTTGACGATAAAAGTAACTGTTAAGAGCATATCATAACAGTCAACTAATCAGATGGTCATCATCGTTGGCCACTTTCAATTGAATGGTGTTCTAGGACGACCGCAGAGTCCAAGTAGCGAAAGCCTATTAGCGAAGAAAGAAATTTATACAAGAAGAGTATGTAGAGTTTTCCCTATCGGTCGTAGAGTACCCATCACGACTCGTGAGGATGCCATGCAAATCTCCTAGATTAATTGCATTTTCATTCTATTATTGACTTGAGCGTTGGAGTGATAACCTTGCAGGTAAACTATATTTTCACCGCATCAAAAACCGTAAACCACCACAACAAACTGCAAATCCACCTTATTCGATCACCATACAATTCCTGAGCAAAACATTGGATTCGTCTATTGGAATCAACCTTTGACTCCCATGATTTCCATGATCCATTGTTTTTTGATTCAGTTGAATCAAATCTAAATCTCCTTCTAGCGAAGAGTAGATCTCCTTCTCTAGATCAATTCCATCAAATATGGAGTCAAACTCTTTTCATTAGGCCCATCAGATGATGAAAGCTTTAAAAGCCATTAATTCTATTGTTCCACGACAAGAAACTACAATCACCAAATCAGCTAGGAACCCCACACCTCCTCCTCGGGGGTCGGATGATCAGGTCCTGACAACTACTCAATTAGTTCATTTTCCATTTAACTTTATCCAACATAGGGAAAATTAAGGAAATTCTCAAATTCCTTCGCTCATCGGATCCGCTCCACAATTCCACCTAGAAAAACATTCCTTCAAACCTACAATATCGTTGACGCCTACTGTAACCATATGTGAAACACTCCCCGATTTCTAGTTTACACGAGCTAATCTTGGTCTACAAGGAGCTAATGATGAACTTTTGAACAATATATACAATCTTATTCAACAACAAAACTGCCATACCTTGTCACACATACTAACTAGAATTGAAGAGAGCCTGCACAACACCATCCCAAATAACAACACTATGTTGGAGACAGCTTTGCATAAAATTGACGAGCGAAGAAAGGATCCAGAAGAAGTCCAAAAATATCGAACCTGCCGATGAAACTTGCATCATACTCCTTCTCCTGATCCTAAAGGATGTAGAGAAAACCACATTCCTCCCGAGCTGACAAAAAAGGGGAGAAAGGAATGAAAAGGCCTCATCTCAACCGCGAAAGAAGAACACTTTATCCACTTGAATATTGGACGACAAGATCTTGAAGTCTCTGGAGAAGCCTCAAAAGCTCCATGTTTACAACGAAAAAGAGACCCGAACGACCATGTTGAACATGTGGACAAGCGAATAGAATACTACCACGCGGATCGAGATGCAAAGTGAAATCTCTTTGTACTATCCTTAATTGAGTCTACTAAATATGGTGTAAGTTAGGTGTACGTTCCTTCTGAATGAAAGCATATATTCTTGGTCTTACCAGTGCCCCACTTTCACCGACATTTTCACCACCAGGAAAATACAACCAACCTCCTAGGATGTTCTCAGTGGAGTTACGCAGGGTAAGAAGGAGACCTTTTGCGTATATATTAACCACTTCACCAATGTGGTAGTAGCTGTTGGAGGCTTAGGTGTGAGCCTTAAGTACTATATCTTCAAGAAGGGCCTTAGGCCGAATTATGAATTTTGTGAGAAGTTAGAGAAAGGGAGCCCACAACTTGAAGGAATAGTTGAGTGAAGTGAAGCCCTACATCAATTATGAAGAAAACTTGATGGCTAATAGAGGTAGTCGGGGATCGAGAACCCTAAATCTAGTCAGAAACTAAACAAGGATTCTAGGTGGTCGAAAGAGGAAAGTGAGCGTAGACCCTGTCCGATATTTGAATCATGCACTCCCTTGAAAACTTCACAGAAAAGATCTTGAAGTATTTTATGAATATGGAGTCCAAGGTTCAAGTTTGTCTATTCTTTGTTATAATAATTATCATTCTTTATCACTATTATATGATAAATCCTCTATTTTTTCTTTGGAAACAGAAACTTTGAGATAAATAAATTTGGTATCATTCTCCTTATATTTGTCCTTTTTTTTTTCTCTTTGACCTTTCTTCATTCTTAGGTAATAATTTAAGCCCATGGTCATTTACTTCTAGTTTAGCAAATACATAAATAATGGTCATTGTTATCATATTTATGGTTTTTTGTGTTATGTAGATAATATCATTGAAATGGTTTTAATGATGATAAATGTCAAGTGTTAATGATGATTGTCAAGTGTTGATGACAATTGTAAAATGGAAGAGTTGGTGACAATTGTTAAAAGGATATTGTTGTACTAAAAAATTTTCCCTCTCATTTCTCAAGAAATTTCTCACAATATTTTCAATTGCTCAAAATTGCACAAGGACTGGTCAACTCAAGACACTTCCTCAACACTGATGACTCAAATTAGGGTTTGAGTTTGCACAAGGATAAATGGACTTTAATGCCCCATATGACTTTCATGGATCATTTTGGACCTTCAATAATGCTCATGTCAAATTTCAAGTCTTGCAGTTCAAGTTTGCCCAATCAATTGATCAGATGACTTAAAATCAGTTGTATTAGGTAAAAAGTCAATTGTTGCCAACTTACAGTCAAATTTCATGATTTTTGATCCATATCAATATTTTAAACTCATATGAACCATTTGGTCAAGTTTGGATTACAATTCCTCAAGAAATTTGATCAGATCACCAAAGGGGCAAAATGGTCAAAATTAAGATTTTGACTGAGAAGGCTTGATTCTTGACTTTTTACCAAATACATGAATTATTGGATTGAGACATGATATCAAGGATTCAAATGAATCATATTGACCTAATTGAATGGTTCAAAACACTCCTCAAGATCAATTGATTGATAATTGAAATTTGGTCAATTGATGAAAAAGTCAACTGTACACTGAAAAGTCAAACTTTGACTTTTTGATCAAAATCAAGTTTCAAAAATCAAGACATGTCAAAATTTGAAGATTGTTCATCAAGAAATCAAAAAAAGTCAAAATTCACTTTGAAAAGTCAAAATTTCTAAGACTTAGAATTTTTTCTAAGTGTTGGAAATTTTACTTTTTTTTCATAACTTTGTGCTAAATTTTCACCATGATGCTAAATAATTCAAAGGAAACTTCCAATATTAAAGTTGTAGATCTTGAGTAAATCTACAACTTTTATTCACAAATCAAATCTTATAAATGCTTGAATTTTAAGTTATAAATTCATGAAGACATGTACATGAAACAAAAACACCTAGTGAAATTTTGTCCTAGTTTAGGCATATTTTTGACCTAACTTCTTGGCCAAGTTTCACATAGTTCCAATTTGATTCTTAAAAAATGTCCCACATAAAGGTTGTAAAAAATGTTACAAGATTTCCAAAATGTCCAAGAAATCATTGAGATCATATTTGAGCTGAGAGAATCGAAGGCAAGAAGTTAGGGTTTCAAACTTGATTTACAAGGCATATTTGTGATGAACAATTATCCAATCTTCAAGCATGTTGTACAAATCCAACTTTACAGGCCTCAAACTTATAAGTAACTCTATAATTAATTATTTACACAATTGATTAAGGTATTATCTAAGTGATTAAGCCATTATCCAAAATAATTTGCTATTTTGGGAAGAAAGTAACATATCCATTCTTGTAAAGCAAGCTTTTTCACAATGTCAATCCTTCTTGAGCCTCACAATGGCTCCTTCTGCACACACTCAACCTAGAAACTAAGAAGAAGCATGTTTAAAGTGATTCAACCACTCTACATAGCTTGTACCACACATTGGGATTTTGGTTTTCCACTTTACTTCAAAAATAAGCAAAGATCCACAACTTGTAGAATTCAAATTCTGGCTTGTTGTAGAACACGAAATATCTTTCATATAAATACATACATTATTTGAAATCCAACACACAAATGCTTAAGCCCTCAAATCCTCTCAAAGTCAGGATTGCATAAACAACCTCCATTGTTGCATTTTCTGGCTAGAAATCCCAAACACCTAATCCATTCGTGCATTTCTTGGCCTTTCACTTCCAAAAGCTTCTAAACACCATCTACAAACAATACAAACACCTGTTACACGACTGTAACACCTCCATCATCATCCTCCATAACCAAAAATAAGGTGTTTCACATTGACTTCTCTAGCACGATTCAGACACTTCCAACTCCAAGTAAAGGTTGCATTTGCTTCCTGGGAACTTGATAAAGCTATCCAGATCATCACCATCACTTGGGATAAACTCAAACTCAGGATACAATTTTCATTTTTCAAGGTATTTTTCTGACTTTACATCTCACTATTTAGGCATTGTTAGGCTTGCATTTTCAAAGACAAAATGTAGACATCATTGCCCTGAAGCTAACCATGTCCTTAGTTTTCATTTATATTGCCTGAGCTTAGAGAATTTTGAGATTGAAATTTCTGGAAAAATTAGGATTCAAATTAGGGCCAACAAAATACTCATTCATCTTTAACTTATAATTTTAATGAGTTATATTTCTGGAATCTTGATGAAAATTTCCATAACTTTCATGTTTACATTTTCCATTTTGGTTGAGAAATGAGTAAGTTGCAGTTGGTCTGGCTGGGCGTGAGGTTGAAGATGAAGTTTAGGCCAGGGAAGCATTTTATAACATATATTTATGGTTTTGTATAAGATACTGGATGTATAGCCACCCCAGTGGTAGAAGCGCGCGCCTTTCACCCTTGTGACCTAGGTTCGAGCCCCAATGCCACATTTTGTCATTTTTCATAATATTTTCTATTTTTGTTTGTTTGTTAGGCGCGCCTGGGCCTCCATCATTGGGCCTTATATCATTTTTCTGCCCCCTCACCCCCTGTTCCACTTATGCAGCCTCTGGCCCATTTTATTTTCTATTTTTTTCTTATTTCATTTATTTATTTTATTATATTATATTTTACTTAATACCAAAATCATAAAAAAAATAGATTTACGCTTTTATTTAATTAAATTAATTTTTGACATAAAAATAAATTTATTTTAATCACCTTTTATTTTATCTTTGATAATTAATTTGTAAATTAATTAGAAGTTAGGATTTTGATTATTATTTTCACACATTAAAAATGTTTTCTTAAAACAATTTAATTTCTTTTCTTAAAAAAATTAATATTAGATCTAGGTTTATTTTTTTCCTTCTAATTAAATTAATTTAGAACTTAGATTTTTCTTTTAATTAATTTTTATACTAGTTTAATTTAATTAAAAAAATTTCACAAACAAAACCCTAAAAAAACTTGTTTTCTTTAATAAATAAATTTATTTTATTAACTTAATTTTAACTTTTTTATTTTAGTTAATTATTTTCTTTTAAGTTAATTAGGTCAAAACTATCTTTCTTAACAAAAATCTATTCTTTATCCATTTATACTAGTACATTATATTCATTTGATTTCTTGTACAAATTCAATATAATTGTAATAGGTAATTAGAATTTAATTTCTTGCAATCCCCATTTGAAAATTTGTATACATCATCCCCTAATGATGTAATAGCATAGAAATTTACTTTCTGCAATTTATCGCTTTCATATAAATGCTAGTAAATTAGGATTTATATGGCAAGATAAAATCAATGACTAGAAAACACTAATCCAAGATAAATCAAGCATGAAATATAAACACTTGCACACTTACACCTCTAGGGTTAACTCCACTTGTTGCCTTGAGAAAATGGTCATGATATGCATGTGAGACATCTTAACAAAAATAATCAAAAATACAAGATCATAGTCCCTCGATGACGCTACGAATGTTGCCTTATAAATAATCTTAGTCCCTTACGAAAAATGCTAAGATATCTCACTACATTTCTATTTATGACTATACGATGACCCACGCTTGTCCCTTTACATCCAAAGACATGACTTCTTACCAATCAATGGTAAGATAGTGATGTCAAAGGAAAAGAGAAATGAACAAAAGACTTTTGAGTAGGTAGAACGTTCTTAGTTGCTTGCTCACAATCATTCTTAAAAAACAAACATCTTTTCAAACGCACCAAACACTTTCAAAAACATGTAATATTTTAAAAAAGTCCGACACTTTGTATGCATTCTTATAGAGACGAGAATCATTACAAAGTTTTCCTAAACAAAGGTGCTTTCCAAAAATACTTTCCAAACATATCACAAACACATTTCAAACTAAGCAATTTCAAAAGTGGGTTGGCAAAGCAACTAAGAGCCCATAAATAACTATGGATGAAAAGGGTTCTAACACCTTCCCTTTTCATAACCTACCCCCCGAACTCAAGAAAATATCTCAAAGGTCTTTCCTGTTGAAGAAATGAAAAATACAAGAAGGGGGGGGGGGGGGGGGGGGGGAGGGGGGTTGAATTGAAACTTAAAAACAAAAGCAGTAGACACGATATTTTTATCTTGGTTCGTTTATTCTCAAACTACTCCAGTCCACCCGCCAAGGTGATTTTGCCTCTCTCCAACGAGGACTTAATTCACTAATCAAAACTGATTATAATACTACTTTGACAACTGCCAAAGTCTTCTTGAGTAAAACCACCGATTTATCTAAAGGAAAACTAGCTTAATCAAAAGAAAATAATTTACTGTGTACTGTGTTTTTTGTTATAAAAACTGTATCACTACTGTGATATTACACAATTTGAGAGTATAAGAGAATATTAATATTTGCAGCATTTAAGATGTATATGCAGTCGTCAGTCAAAAATTGTAAACGATTTGTCCTTTAAGCTTATTTATATAGCGTGAAAATCTTGTCCAAAATAAAGCGTGATGATGGACACTTAATGCAATTTCCATATTGAGAAGATTCTTGTCTGAATGAAGTCATTGCATATGATAATGTCTTAATTGAAAAGTAACGCTTCAGAACTAGAATCTTGCATGCTGCTTTTACTTCAGAACTTTGATGACTCAGAGATGTGAAGATCTGATGGTAAATTAGACTTCTGCTCAGAGTCAGAGTATCTTTTACTTTAACGCAAATTTTGATCATCATTCTTCAGAACATTCTGATTAGCTCAACTTGAAAGCCTCTGTGGTTTAACTTCTGATGCTATTTCAGTCAGAACTTCTGTATAAGAAACAACAAAAATTTAGAGTGCATATTTTTTCTTTGTGTTTGTTATCATCAAAACTCTAATTAAGGGTTGTAGAATCAAACTATGTTCTAACAATCTCTCCCTTTTTGATGATGAAAAAAACTAGGATTTCCAATAAAATATATAGAACAAAAAGCTTAAGAGAGTCTCCCCCTGAGTTGATTACTCAGATACAGATGAGTTACTTCCCTGAAGTTCCTTCTCATAAGAGCTTTTGATGCATCTCCTTCTGTCCTTATCAGAATATGTTCCTGTTCAAGCTTTCATAAAACATAGAAGTTAAGATATTCATAATGTTTGAGACTTTGTCCCGGTATACTTTTATTGAAAATATCTTACGTTCTCCCCCTTTTTGTCAGGTATCAAAAAGCAATATAATCAGAGTCAAAAAGATGATTTATATTGAAAACAAAATGCAATGACATTTTTCAGAAACAAAGAGGATAAGATGAAAAATACAGATAAAATGTTAAAGAATCTAAGAAGGAGGGGGGTGGCGTGTGAACAACGCTTCCAGCAAGCTCTTAATCTGTGTGCTTGATTCTTCCTACTTTCCCAGAATGTCTTTGATTTCTTTTGTTGTATCTTATTTGTTTGTCCAATATATCCTTGATCTCTTTGTTTGTGCCTTCTTGCTTATCCAGTCTGGCATGGATTAAAGCATTCTCCTTCTTCAACTCTTCTAGAGTTTGCATGACTAGAGAAGAAGCTGGTGTATCTTCAGGGGTTGCATGTCGTTTAGAACACTCTGCAGCCTCTTCTGATTGAACAACTTCTTCTGTTGCAATTACCTTTTCTGGAGTAGTAGTCAGAGGGTGACTATCAGAATTTGGTTCAGTGGCTTCTGAAGGTTGATGCTCTTTCCAAGGAGCATTTTCCAACAGAAGAATTTCTGTATTGTCCCAGTGGCTTAGAACTTGATCTTTGAAGGCTTTCAGCTGATCACTGAAGTTCTGCTGAGCCATCTCATAGCTCAATTATTTTAGCTTCTGGGATTCAGCGTTGAACCATTTTCTGAATCTATCCCACAGAGAATCAGAAGCAGCAGGATTAGAATTCTCTTGACTTGCTTGCTTCAAAGAAGTAATCCATTCCTGTATTTATGTTTAAAAAATAAACAGGTTCTTACCAACATCTGATTTGGTTAAGGTTGGTTTGGGTTTAGGGATGGCAATTTTATTTGAGGTGGAAGCTAGATGGTCCAGCACTTCTAGATCAATGACAGTTCTGAGGTGATCAGTCGGACGGTTGATTAGTGAAGGAGTTGAAGAATCAGAAATCAGAATTGGTGAGTGAGGAGTGTTTGGCGGTGTGAATTCATATGGTGAAGGTATTTCTGGAATATCATGAATGGAGAGAGGTAAACGAACCGTAAGAGGTTCTGTTATCCCAGGAATTAGGGTAGTGGTATCAGAGTATGAAAGGGAGTCTTCTGATTGGTTTGCAGTAGCGTGTTGAATTTCTGGTTCAGGTGTTTCAGAAGATGGATTTTTAGATTGAGGAGTGAGAGGGTTTTCATTTTCTGGTTGGGGTGAGTTGAGGTTTTGATGTTCTGGTTGAGGAGAGTGTGGTTGTGGATTTTCTGGTTGTTGAGATTGAGTGTTTGGATTTTCTGGGATTGGTGAGGAAAACTCTTGATCAAACAGTTCAATCTCAGAGAGAACTCTTGCAAGTTCTGGTTGATGTTGTCCTGGATTTGGATTGGGGGAGTGAGGTTCAATTAAGAAATTTCCAAGAGTTACAGATGGATCAAACTCTATGTCAAAATCCTCAAATGTTTGGGGTGAAGGATTTTCTGTTGGTTGAGGGGGAATGGTTTCAAATGTTGACATAGCTATTGATTCTACAACAGAAATAAAAGACGTGTTACCTTTCTTTTTCGCAGCTTTGGGTGTCCTCTGAGAGGATCCTTCTCCCGTTGCCTTCCTCCTTCTGGATTTCTTTAGCATAACCTCTGGAGCTGGCTTATGTAGGTCTTAAATGTTGATTTCTGGAATAGTCCCATCTTCCTTGCAAGCTTCAAGGTATCTTACTATATTCTCTGGAGAGGCATCTATCTCAGAGAATAGTGGAAAATACTTCAGAGGGATTCTCCTAGAAGTGATGACCTCATGAGAAGAAATTGTTGGTTCCTTCTTAATGCTTTCAATAATCTTCATTTTCTTCAGATTCTTGGCATTCAGAGGTTTCCCAGCAGTTGCTTCCAGAGTGCTGATTTCTTGAGCCTCTGTCAAATGTTCTATCAACCTGTTTTTCGTTAGAATATCTGAAATCAATCTTCCCAGAGGAATCCAATCCATCTTAGTTATTTCTTCTTCTCTTATCTCTTTCACACTTGTTCTGAGATGGTTGAAGAGCAAATGTGGAAGGTTTATTTTGGTCTTCTTTGCAATGAAGTATATCAGAAACTGCTGATAATGTTGATGTAATCGAGAGAGCTTGTAGGCTTCTTGTGATTGATACATCCCATAATTATTCTAGCCCAGATACTGTAGTGATCTTTCAAGTTTCTGATCTTGCTGGATGGCTGTCTAGAAGTGAAAATAACCCTAGCAATGGATTTTAGGTCAGAACACTTATCAGCCATATCAATGCATCTGACTCCGCCGCCATTGTATCCAATGGATTTCCCAATCAAATCTTCTGTAATCACTATCTTTTTCCCCATAACATATGACGTGACCTGGTGGTTGGATGAAGTAGCATGAATCCAAAACTCTTTAACAAGAATGGGAAAAGTTGGACCCAACAGACGATCAAAGTATCTGTTCCATCCCTGTGCAGCTACGTCTTCATACAAATTAAACCCATTTTCTTGTAAACTTTCGAAATCGATGATCAATTCACAGAGAACTTCAAGGTTGTCGACTGGAGTGAGCAGTGTTCTGATGGGCTCCTCATATTGTTCAGTTTATGAGGAACCAAGAGCACTGTTGAGATTCTTGAGACTTGATGAGGATGCCATTGTTCACACAGATTCTTTGAAGAAAACTGATAGAAAGAGTTTTTTTTTGAAAAACTAGAGCAAGGGAGAATATTGAAGGTGGTAAAACGTGAATGAATGAAATAGTGAATTGAGTTTATATAAGCACTTTTGAAAATGTAATCAGTAAGAAAGAGAAAAATAAGTAATGATTATACTAAATTAATGAAACCTGAAATTAGGGGATTTAGTGAGATATTGAACAGTTACCAATGACAAGTGTCTCAATGCATCCAATCAGAGCATTGGATCCTTCAGAATTTGAACGCGTGTTTAGCCTCAGAAGGTAGCTTGTGAAAGGATGACAGATGTTTGATGGTGTGAACTGCACGCCTTTATCCTTGAAATGAAAAGTTCAGATCTTCATAGATAGATCCCGAGGCAACTGTACTCCTAACTTCTGAAGACAGGTTGATCAGATGTTCACAGAAAACTATAAAATTCGGAGGGTTAGAATATGTGAGTAAAACATTTTATTCTGGACACAATTTCATGCTGAGATGTTTTAGAATGAAATTGAATCTATCTTCAGAAAGGGGTTTTGTAAACACATCAGCCCATTGATGGCCTGTGTCAATAAATTTTAAAGTAAGAATTCCTTTATGAATATAGTCCCTAATAAAGTGATGTTTTATTTCTATATGCTTAGCCCTAGAATGCAAAATGGGATTTCTGGATAGACATATGGCAGAAGTGTTATCACAGAAGATAGGAATGTTACTCTCAAATATTTTGAAGTCTTCAAGTTGACTTTTCATCCAGAGCATTTGAGTGTTACATCCAGCAGCTGCTATGTATTCAGCTTCTGCTGTTGGCAACACTATTGTGGACTGTCTCTTGCTGGTCCATGAGATCAGGTTGTCTCCCAGAAACTGGCAGCTTCCAGTAGTACTTTTACGCTCTACTTTGTCTCCAGCGAAGTCAACATCACAATATCCTACTAAGCTGTATTCATTGGATTTTCTATAAAACGAGCCAAAAATAGTAGTACCTTTTAGATACTTGAAAATTCACTTAACTGTTGTTAAGTGAGATTCTCTAGGATCTGATTGGAATCTAGCACATAAGCAAACACTGAATAAAATATCAGGCCTTGAAGTCGTCAGATAAAGGAGAGATCCAATCATACCTCTAGATTTTCTGTTCTACCTTTTTACTCACCTCTTCCTTTTCCAGAATGCACGTGGGATGCATTGGAGTCTTTGAGGGCTTACATTTTGAGAGGTCAAATTTCTTCAGAAGTTCTCTGACATATTTGCTCTAATGGCCAGACATCCTATTTCTATCTATCTTCTGACCAATTTCATCCACAGGATGTGTGTATCCATTAATTACCATGTCCCATAGATCAACATCATGAGCCAGAAAGAAGCTCTCAATTCTGTCTTTCCAGTAGTCATAATTTTCTCCATTAAAGACTGGAGGTTTGCCACTGATTCTGTCCGTGCCCTCATGATAGTCATTGCTGATGTTTTGTCTTGGTCCCGCCATAGTTTTTTTCTAAAGCTTGGATCTTGTACTGAAACAGTTAAGTGTATGAACTCAGAACCAGGCGCTCGAATGGCAACTGAAGAAGTGAAAAACACAAGAGGGGGGGGGGGGGTTGAATTGAAACTTAAAAACAAAAGCAGTAGACACGATATTTTTATCCTAGTTCGTTTGATCTCAAACTACTCTAGTCCACCTGCCAAGGTGATTTCGCCTCTCTCCAACGAGGACTTAATTCACTAATCAGAACTGATTACAATACTATTTTGACAAATTCCAAAGTCTTCTTGAGTACAACCACAACCCGGTTTATCTCAAGGAAAACTAGCTTAATCAAAAGAAAATAATTTACTGTGTACTATGTTTTTCGTTACAAAAACTGTATCACTACTGTGATATTACACAAATTGAGAGTATAAGAGAATATTAATATTTGCAGCGTTTAAGATGTATATGCAGTCATCGGTCAAAAATCGTAAAATATTTGTCCTTTAAGCTTGTTTATATAGCGTGAAAATCTTGTCCAAAATAAAGCGTGATGATGGACACTAAATGCGATTTCCATATTGAGAAGATTCTTGTCTGAATGAAGCCGTTACATATGATACTGTCTTAATTGAAAAGTAACGCTTCAGAACTAGAATCTTGCATGCTGCTTTTACTTCATAACTTTGATGACTCAGATGTGAAGATCTGATGGTATATTAGACTTCTGCTCAGAGTCAGAGTATCTTTTACTTTAGCGCAGATTCTGATCATCATTCTTCAGAACATTCTGATTAGCTCAGCTTGAAAGCCTCTATGGTTTAACTTTTGATGCTGTTTCAGTCAGAACTTCTGTATAAGAAACAACACAAATTTAGAGTGCATATTTGTTCTTTGTGTTTGTTATCATCAAAACTCTAATTAAGGGTTGTAGAATCAAACTATGTTCTAACATTTTTCACCCTTTCCTTATTGGATAAAAGAAAAGTCGGTGGCGACTCTTGCTATCCGCAATAATTGCGATCAAACGCAAAATATCCAAGTCAGTTCTCCCACCGTATTACAACTATGATAAGGGAAAATTTTCCCAAGGTTCCCGATGAAGGCATCTGAACGAGAAAATATTTCTAGAGCATCACCACTCAAGTATATAAAGATCAATTTGAAAGTTAGGGTCCTATGCTTAGGGTTTTTCCTATTTCTTTCAGTTTAATTGTAAAAGAAACAAAAATAAGTCTTAAGGTACTAAGGAAATGTGTGTAGACACACACACACACACACACACACACACACACACACACACACACACACACACACACACACACACACACACACACACACACACACACACACACACACACACACACACACACACACACACATACACACACACACATACACACACACACACACACTCACATACACACGCGCGCACGCACACACACATAGTATTTTAAAATATCCTTTCTTCATTATAAAGCTTCTTAAAATCAATATGGGAAAGCACTTAATTGATTATAAGTTTGGTTAATCGACTATGAAGGTTAAATACACTGTATAATCAATTTAGATGTATATGGTTAGACTTAAGTGGGATAATTATATGGTGTGATCTTCTTATCTTGTATCTCCTTTATTTTTGTCATTTATTTTTTCTCATTTATCTTTATCTTATTTTTTCATTATTCTTCTATTTATTTCTTCGTCTTTTTTCTTCTCTCTCTTTTCCGTTGTTTCATATTTATTTTCATCTTTCATTTTAAAATAAATCTTTTAATATTAAAATATTTTATAAACTAAATTTTTTGAGAAATATTATTATCACAATTCACCCTCGCCCCCTCTTGTCGTTGGATTCATTCGATCAACAAGTGGCATCCGAGTCTAACTCTTATTATAAGAGTAATCGTCTCAAGAGGTAGTAAAATGACTTCAAATACTTATTTTAACAATAGGATTTTTATGAACAAACCTCCACTGTTTGATGGTGAAATATTTTCCAGATGGAAAGTAAAAACCAAAATGCTTTTGTATGCGGTTGATTTTGATTTTTGGGATTATGTTCAAAATAGCCCATTTTTTCCTACTTATTCTATTAATAATAAATTACTACAAAAACCAAGAAATTTTAGGATTGTAGAAGATAAATATAAAGTGAAACAAAGGTTCAAAGATAAATACTTTATGATAAGTGTGTTAAGCACTAGAGAGTGTCATCATGTTTTTAATTGCAACACTACCAAAGAAGTGTAAGACACCCCTAAAATGATCTATGAAGTTCCCACGAGATCAAATGGAAAAGAATGAATACACTAGACCAAGATTTTGAGACACCAAGTGAAGATGAATATTTTCTTCAAAGATGGTTATCATGTATTAAACCTTTAGGATTTGATTCCAAAAATATTATTTCTAACAAGTATCTAAGATTCACGGACCAGTATTGCAAACTTGATCCAATAATAGAAACTTGAGAAAAAAATATTGTGGAATATTTTCAAGGTAAGTCAAATAAGTAAAAGATCATCAAGACTCTCAAAGAGTTAATTCAGTTACTTCAATATGAGTAAAAGATAAAGGATAAAAATGAAGTATCCTATGAAGATTCATTTGAAGAATCCTTTATAGTATCAAATAAGGAATCCTATGAAGAATCACCTGAAGAATCCTTTGAAGTATTAGATGAGGAATTTATAAAGATTCATATGAAGAATCCTTTGAAATATCGAATGAGGGGGAGGTTAACCACTTTGAATTTTTTTAATCTATATCTTCTATTTTACCACCTTCTTGAGAGATGTATTGTCATCATGAAAAATTGGGAGAATGTGTGTCATACCCCAAATTTGCCTTACCTCGATGATTTTATTTTTCAAGATTAAAATAGAAGAAATATTTAATTAAATAAGGTACAACAGTATCTGATGGTCAATCTTTATCCAAGACTAGGGGTGTATTTTAATTCAGGAAAGCGGGGCTTTCTAAATCAGAAAGAATCGTGCATCCGTAAACCTATTCGCAAGGCATGTTGGCCTATGGCCCATGCGATTCGAAAATGGAAAATTATTCAAACAATAGTTAAGTTTTTAATTAATAAAACCCATTTTTAGTGTTAATGTTATTAGTAAAAGGGGGAGGTTGAAATTGAAATTTAAAGCCCATTAGGATATGTTCATTTCGTTTTGGGTAAGTAAATAGAAAAAGGGGAGGTATAATTCTGAACTACAGGCCCATTGTGTTTCTTCAACAGCCCATTTGCTGTTTTGCTTTGTCAGGAAAAAAAAAGAGAGAAACATTAAGTATTAGAAATTTTAAGAATAAGTAAATAATATATTTTTCTTTACTAAATGAAAACTTAATATTTTCTTTTTATTTTTGCTGATAAATTCTTTAGATTGAATATTGTTTACTGCATTTATTAAGGGGGGCTTGTTTAGGAAAAGTTGTTGTTTGGACTAATATTTGTGGGCCCAATTATAAAAAAAAACATGTTGTTGTAAATAAGAGAAGTAATAGTTGGATATAAGAGTTACAAAACAGGCCAAATTTGGAATAATTAGCGCAAGCCCAGTTTGAAAATGCATACTGTAGAAATCAAATATTCAGTACAACAACCAGAATCAAATCTTTCACAGCAAATCAGATTATGCAGAAATGAGTCCAAAGCCCAAATCTTATTACAGTGAAAACCTAAAAATGAAACCAAATCAAATCTAAAACATAATTTTGACTGCAAATCAAATCTGGAAATGTTGTTTAAACAGAACAAAATCCAAAATTACAAAAATAGGGTATCAATTACAAGATCATATTACAGTATAATCTAATCAATTACATTTAAACAGAATCAATCAACAAATAATCTAATCCCTAACTTGATTATAAACCCTAAATCAAAGCGAGCTAGTTGTAACGACAAATTCATAAAACCCTAAGTATTAACCTATAAATACAATGAAGAATATAGATGAGAGGGGGGGGGGGGGAGGATTAGAAAAGAAAAAATTAACAGCAAGAAAAAGAGCTTGAATACTAATAGAGCTTGATATAAAGACCACGAAGCTTGGGGATTGAAGGACAGAATCACAAAGAGAAGGGTAAGAACCAGTGCCGCTGTTGAAGAAGAGAAGGATGATTGGGGTTTTATTATCTAAAACCACAATCACCGTTGCTAACCACCACCGAGCTCCGCCGTTGCTCCACCACCATCAATCATCAATCCTCCGTAACATGCCAAAGACAAAGAAGAAAGAGGAGATTAGCCCCCAAATTGAAACAGCTCAAGAATCACAATTAGAACAATTGCAAAAGAGGGTAATTGTACTTAGCTTGCTTTTATTTTTTTGTTGATTAAGGGGTTAGGGATTTGTTTACGGTGCTGCAATGAAGGGTTGGTTTTTAGGATACATGTAGAGAGGGTCGTGTACGAAACCTAAACCTAAACCTAAACCTAGTATCCTTGTGAAAAAGGTGGATGAAAGGTGCCTAACACCTTCCTTTCGTCTAATAGAGTCCGAAACCTAGAATCTCTGTCTACGAATTAGGGTTTTCTGTTAGATTCCCTTCCTTAGGATAAAAACTAATAGTGGTGACTCTTGATTTAAAAACCAGTCGCAACAGCTGGCGACACTGCTGGGGACTCCTCAACCTTAGGTTTTAGGTTTTTTTGGGTTTTTATTTGCTTTATTTATTTATTCATTTATTGCATTTATCTATTTTATTACATTTATTTATTTATTATCAATTTTTCTTATCATTATATATTTACTGCGTAGCGGGAATTTCTATCTCAAAAATATTCTCAAATAAACCCTTAACAAGAAGGTTCGTCTATTAGCTTAGGGGATACATCACCCCTCGAGTTTATGTGACGACTTCGCCTAGAGTCGGTGGACTTCCAACAAAGGAATACTTATCGAGAGATATCCTCTTGACGAGTAGGACTTTGGAAGGACACCCATGACTCTTTGTAACGACCTTAACCTAAAATCTCATGACGAGACCTTTCACGACTTTTAGACGAAAGTATCAGTCCGTAAAGAGGCTCCACCTAAGGGAGGCCCTTGTGCCTTTTCCCTGTGGTGTTATTCATGACACCCTTAAGGAAGCCACCTTCTGGGAGGGTAGACTAACCATAGGTCAAAATTAAGGAACATGCCTTTTAAGGGTACTTATCACAAAACCCCGTCACTTAACCCTACATCTATGCATTCATACATCAGTCATACATTTCATATATTCGTCCCCCATTTCTTTTTATTTGTGTTATTCACAGGGGGTACAAAAAAAATAATAAGCTCAAGATTTTTTGGTGATTGTCCTTAAAAATGGATACCAAAGGAAACAACTTGTCCACATCAATGCGCCAAACATGTCTGAAATCAAAGCCACAAAAGGGAAATAATATCGTGAAGACTTTCTCAAACTTTGTCGAGCAATTAGTGGGTGGTTTCTCAAGCTCCACCCCACAAGCGCACTTAGAAGACTTATTTCCCTTTGCTTGATTTCACGGAAATAAATTTTTGGTTTAAGATTGTAATATTTTTCAATATCCGAATTATATTACCTTCAATAAAGGCATTTTGTTTCCACATCTCGTTTGCATATCTATTTTCAAGCTGATCATCGAATAACAATAATAATAAAAAGACAAATACATACCTAAATGAATAAGACATTTAAAACAAGTAACCATTTTATATTCTTACATATTCATTTGCATGCATGCATTCATAAACACCTGCAATATCATATCAAAACTCATTTTTCCAAAAAACAATCTCTCCAGTTAAACCATTGGTAGAAGAAGATCTCCACCTCCTTGGCCTCCATATCAAACAAGGGCCTATCAACAAAAAGAAATGGAGCAAATCGAGGAAACTCAGGATGCATTTAAAGAGGATCTCGACCAAGTAAAGGGTGATGTAACTTCAATGAAAGGAGATCTGAGTTAAGTTCTCTTAGCTTTGAAGAACATCATTGATAAGCAAGACCAGATTCCTAGGGTAGCTTTCAAAGAAGTATCCCAAACGATTGGTGAATCAAGTGGTCACCAACTAAGGAAAAAGCCAGAAGCAGGACTCCAAAAGTCTGTCATGGCCCAACAAGAAGTTGAAACTGAAGGGTTTGTCCCACCGCAACCAAAATCAGGGGCATCACATACCCTATAGATTCCAACCAATAATGCAGAGAACTACTTGGACCTGCAATATGAAGACCATGACCCAGAGGATGCCAACCAGACACCCTTAAAGACGACAGGTACTCATGCTATCGATGATCCACTGATCATGAATCAATATAAAGCTCTGGAGGAAAGGCTAAAAGAGGTAGAGGGTTTTGATGCCTTTGAAGTAGACGCTCTCAAAATGGTCCTAGTCCCTGATGTGGTAATTCCGCCAAAGTTCAAAGTGCCTGACTTTGGAAAATACAAGGGGCTCACTTGTTTAAGAAATCATCTGCGCATATATTGCAGGAAGATGCATGCCTATGCCCACGATCATAAGTTGATGATTCACTGTTTTCAAAATAGCTTGAGTGGGGCATCTTTAGACTGGTATATGCAATTGGAGCGAACACATACCCGAACCTGGACAGATCTTGCTAATGCTTTCTTAAAGCATTACAAATATAACTTGGACATGGCGCCTACCTGCATGCAACTCCAGAATATATCCCAGAATAAAGAATAATCCTTCAAAGAGTATGCTCAGAGATAGAGGGAAATGGCATCCCGTGTGCAACCACCACTATTAGAAAAGGAATTAGTAGACATGTTCATGGGAACTTTGCAGGGGCTGTATTATGAGAAAATGGTGGGAAGTATCTCGTCGGGATTCTCAGATCTAGTGACTATCAGAGAAAGAATCGAGACTGGAATAAAAAATGGGAAGATATCAGGGGGATCATGAAATGGTCCCTATAATTCAAAAAAGCTTGCTTCAAACTTCCCAAAGAGAAAAAAGGGAGAAATTAATGCCATAGCTTCACAACCAAGGGCACCATAACCGTTAATGATCCCACATGGAAAACAACGAGGCAGAAGGTCGTAAAGAAATTTTGATCCACTTCCAATGCCACCTAGTCAGTTATTACAACACCTGATTAAGGCATCCTTAGTGGAACTCAAGCCTCTGGCTCCCCCAGTCGGGCCGCTCCCGCGAAAGTACAATGCCAACGCCAGATGTGAGTATCATGCTAACTCTCTGGGGGAACACCATAGAACAATGTTGGCCATTCAAGCATAAGGTCCAAGATTTGTTAGAATATCAAGACATCACATTCAAGAAACCTAACATCAAATCAAAACCTATGCCTCTGCATGATCCAAAAATAAATGCGATTGAAATAATCACTGACTTTGGGGAACCAGACAAGCAAAAACCCTAATCAAATTACTGAAGGAACATATATTGGAATATGGGTTCCTGTTGGAGCATAATAAAACCATCGAAAGGATGCTACAAGAGCTAGTGGACCAGGGGGTGGTCCAATTCTGACCATACCCCGAAGAATAATACGTAGCTACTCTAAAGGATAAAGCATGGGTCCCTACAATCCAAGATACTTTTTTCAACAAGGGAATAGAGCATGGCGGACATATGGCGATGATATCTAACAAAGTCAACACCAAAGGGGCATCTGACTTCATCCGAGAATGCGCCCAGGAGAATAACTCAAAAGATGGACTGCCGTGGAGATTCTTGAGACATTCTTCTTTCCTAAATAATTTTTCTTGTTTTAAAAAGAACCTATGTCAAGCTTGAGGCATAGGGGTTACTTGTAAGGGTACCCGTTTTGTTTAAGACAATATTTGCAATTAATAAAAGTTATATTTTGTTTTCAATTAAGATCCCTGTCTTTCTCTTGCACTTATCTCTTAAATTTCAAAATGGTAATACTTTCTTTGCATATGCATTTTCAAAAGTTCATATACTAAAATCTATACCAAAACATAATAAAGGTGCATGCATATCCATGCCCAAAACCACCGATAATGTTACTGCTGCGACCCGATATAATTTTGATGCTCCCATCAACCAAGTTGAAGAGGAAGATGATAAAGATCTTGAACTCTCTGAGGAAATGGTGAGGCAAATAAAATGAAAGGATGATAATATATAATTGTATCAAGAGGCTATTAAGACCATTAATCTGGGCACAAGGGAAGATCCTAAATAAATCAAGCTAGGGGAAATGCTAGAGCAGAGCGTCAAAGAAAGGCTGATCAAATTATTGCATATATCTGCTTGGTCCTACAGAAACATGCCAAGGTTAGAACATTGTGGTGTACAAACCACCTCTCAAAGAAGGTTATTCGCCAGTTAGGCAAAAATAAGTGACTACAAAATACCAAGACCTGACGAAAGACCCGATCCAGGGTCACGTTGGACGCTCATGTTCGACGGGGCTTCAAAATCACTGGGGCACGCTAAAGGGAAAATTTTGACTTCTCCAAATAATTATCACAAGCCCTATATTACAAGATTGCATTTGACTTCTCCAAAGAATTATCATAAGCCCTATACTACAAGATTGCATTTGACTACACCGACAACATCGCCGAGTACGAAGCCTGTATACTAGGACTGGAAGCTGCCATTGATATGAAAATAAAGCACCTCGAAGTATTTGGGGATTCCGCATTAGTCATATAGCAAGTCAACAACGAATGAGATACTAAACACCCTAAACTGATTCCATATCGGGATCATGTTTTAAAGTTGGCTGTGAAATTTACAGAGATCACTTTTAGTCATATCCCATGAGAAGAAAATCAAATGGCAGGCGCTCTGGCAACTCTATCAGCTATGTTCAAAGTGACCTGGATGAACCATGAACCACACATCACAATCAAGAGCCCACACACTGTCTTTCTATCAAAGAAAGATCGGATGACAAGCCTTGGTTTTACGACATCAAGAAGTACCTGGAAAAACAAGAATTTCCAGAAGATGCCTCTATCATCGACCAACAAACTCTATGGAAGCTAGCCTCAAAATTCTTTTTGAGAAATGGTGTACTGCCCAAGAGGAACTACAACATGGTCTAGTACTCATGAAAATTCTGCTACCTCACCTCAATTCACGTGGTAAATGAACACCCAACTATGAAGGTCCATACATAGTCAAAACAACATTCTCCGGTGGTGGTCTTATCCTCACAACAATGGATGGAGAAGAACTACCGCATCCAGCAAACTCAGACGCGGTCAAAAAACACTATGTATAAGAAGCTCGCTAAGCTCGAACCCTAAATGGGTGACTTAGGTAAAAAGGAGCGTCCCGGTGGATCAAAAACCCTAAAGGGCGATCCAGGCAAAAATTAGGGGCATATAAACAAAAAATTATCCCAGTGGATTGAAAACCCGAAAGGGCTATCCAGGAAAAAATTAGGGATTTCATACAAAGAAATAAAGAACAAAATACTGCGATATAAGAACTACGACTACAAAACACAAAGGGAGACATGGATTTGAATCATACAACTCAGAAGCAAAGGAGATAAGGGCTATTAAAAGGATATTGGGGAACAACAACAACAATTATCCTTTTTCATTGCCATTTACAGTTTTAAAACTTTCTGTAATTACCTCTTTCTAGGAATTGCATCTTATATTATCGCCTATTCAGAGGCTTATCAATAAAACATTTGCTTTCTTTGCATCTTTCAAATTGCTTTTTTTCTTTTCTCAGACTTGTTTACAAAATATTACGATCATTACTTGTGAATATTGTCTTGAATCATTTCGGAGGAATTAACAAATAAAAGCATTTGACAAAATATTGAAAAAACATTTTGGTTAGAAAAACATCAAAAGAAAATCCACGACCGCGTCCATGCACACTTCTACGCCTATGCCCACAACACAAGAGTCCGTACAGATATCTACTCCTACGCCCGCAACACAAAGTCTACGTCCGCACATGCATCTACGCCTATGCCTTCACTTACAACATAAAAGTCTATACATATGCCAATACATACGTCTACGCTCGCGCTTACAATAAACAAAATCAATGTTCAAAATCTTTCTAACACCTTTCATCGCATTCAAATCAAATTCAACAATGCTACGATAATGCAACATACAACGCCAGGGAATTGGTAATTCAAAACCAATGGCTTAAAGGAGAGGATTCCAGAAATAGTCTCCATAACATTTCAAGGCATACACACATTTTACACACATTTCACACATACATTTTGCAAAGCATACATACATTATAGATTTTTACATATACAAACATTCAATACACATATACCTAGGGTTCCATCTCAATATCAGACAGCATACGCCTGTATCACACAACAAACAAACAACCTCACCCTCGATTAAATCATCTAAGGGTCAATCAACAAAACACTTCTCCTACGATTCTACCCGTCACCTAAGTCTCCATGCCGTGACGCGTTCAGCCCATCACCTAAGTCTCCATGCAGTGACGAGTTCCTTACAAAGTAGTCCATTACCCAAGTCTCCATGTAGTAATGTATGAATCTTGGTACATTGCCTCCATGCCACAATGTGTTCTCCTCAACATAACCCACTGCCTAAGACATCGTGCAACAGTGCGGTCCTTTGTGCAATAATAAAGACCATTGCCTAAGACATTGTGCAACAATGTGCTTCTTTATTCTGCAACCCATACATCGCCTAAGACGACATGCAACGATGTTCAGAATCAAAACCTAGTTCATTGCCTAAGACCGCATGCAGCAATGCAACTTAACCCACTGCCCAAGACATCGTGAAATAATGTGGTTCTTTGTTCGATAATCTAGACCATTTCCTAAGACATTGTGAAGCAATGCGCTTCTTTATTCTGCAACCCAGACATCGCCTAAGACGACATGCAACGATGTTCGGAAAAAAAACCTAGTTCATTGCCTAAGACCGCGGGCAGCAATGCAACTTAACCCACTGCCTAAGACATCGTGCAGTAGCGTGGTTCCTTGTTCGGTGATATAGAACATTTCCTAAGACGTCGTGCAACAATGTGCTTCTTTATTCCGCAATGCAGACCATCGCCTAAGACGATATGCAGCGATGTTTGAAACCAAAACCTGGTTTATTGCCTAAGACTGTGGGCAGCAATGTAACTTAACCCATTGCCTAAGACATCGTGCAACAGTGCGGTTCCTTGTTTCGTAATATAGGCCATTGCCTAATACTTCATGCAACAATGCTTTTTTTTATTCAGTAACACAGATCATCGCCTCAGACTTCATGCACTGATGCTCGAAAACCAAAATCCAGCCTATCACCTCAAACTTCATGTAGCGATTTGTGAGCATAACCCATGGCTTCAGTCTTCAAGCAGCCCTACACCATCAATAGTCTTATTCATCCTTCAAATGGGAGAATCATCAAAACCAAACTAAGACATACAAAATTACGCTCCCAAAGCTCAAGACCATCTGCCTCATCATCAAACCCTGGTAAGCGATATATCATCAGCTTTGCCTACTTCCTTAAAGACTCGTAAGGGTATGTTATATCAGTGTAACCTTATGATTCACCAGACAAATTTTGGGGTATTCCAAGTATTCAATAAACTTCCAATCAGAATGCGCAAGACTCGCGTTTTCTCATGCTATTCGATTGGAAGATGATTGAATAGGGGCAGCTGTCATACCCCAAATTTTCCCTACCTCAATGATTTTATTTTTCAAGATTAAAATAGAAGAAATATTTAATTAAAAGTGGTACAACAATATCTGACGGCCTATCTTTATCCAAGACTAGGGGATGCATTTTAATTTAGGAAAGCGGGGGCTTTCTAAATCAGAAAGACTCGTGCATCCGTAACCCTATTCGCAAGGCATGTTGGCCTATGGCCCATGCGATTCGAAAATGTTCAAATAATAGTTAAGTTTTTAATTAATAAAACCCATTTTTAGTGTTAATGTTATTAGTAAAAGGGGGAGGTTGAAATTGCAATTTAAAGCCCATTAGGATATGTTCATTTCGTTTTGGGTAAGTAAATAGAAAAAGGGGAGGTAAATTCTGAACTACATGCCCATTGTGTTTCTTCAACAACCCATTTGTTGTTTTTCTTTGTCAGAAAAATAAAAGAAAGAAACATTAAGTATTAAAACTTTTAAGAATAAGTAAATAATATATTTTTCTTTACTAAAAGAAAACATAATAGTTTCTTTTTATTTTTGCTGATAAATTCTTTAGATTGAATATTGTTTACTGCATTTATTAAAGGGAGCTTGTTTAGGAAAAGTTGTTGTTTGCACTAGGATTTGTGGGCCCAATTATAAAAAAAAACACGTTGTTGTAAATAAGAGAAGTAATGTTGTTGGATATAAGAGTTACAAAACAAGACCAATTTGGAATAATTAGCGTAAGCCTAGTTTGAAAATGCATATTGTAGAAATTAAATATTCAGTATAGCAACCAGAATCAAATCTTTCACAGCAAATCAGATTATGCAGAAATGAGCCCAAAGCCCAAATCTTATTACAGTGCAAACCTAAAAATGAAACCAAATCAAATATAAAACATAATTTCTACTGCAAATCAAATCTGGAGATGTTGTTTAAACAGGACAAAATCCAAAAATACAGAAACAGGGTATCAATTACAAGATCATATTACAGTATAATCTAATTAATTACATTCAAACATAATCAATCAACAAAGAATCTAATCCCTAACTTGATTTTAAACCCTAAATCAAAGCAAACTAGCTGTAACGACAAATTCATAAAACCCTAAGTATTAACCTATAAATACAGTGAAGAATATAGATGATAGGGGGGAGCGGAGGGATTACAGAAGAAAAAATTAACAGCAAGAAAAAGAGCTCGAATACGAAGAGAGAACTGACTATGGTTTTGTGTTTGTTTTCGCAAATGTTTCGGTTGAGCAAGAGTCGCCACCGAATTTTTATTTTATCCTAAGGAGAGGTTTAAAAAGCACAGCAAAAACCTTTGAGATGTTTTCTTGGGTTCGGGGAGTAGATTATAGAAAGGGAAGGTATTAGCACCCTTTCTATCCATGGTTATCCATGGGCTCTTAGGTACTTGCTTAGATCAACTTGCCTTGGTTTTCAATTGTTTGAAATGGTGCTTTGTGTGTGGTTTTGAAAATGTTTTGAAAAAAGATGCCTTGTCTAGGCTACCCTTGTAACAATTCTTTACTCGAATATTTTACAAAAGGTGTTTGTCTTTTTTGAAAAGATGTTTCAAGGGTTTTTGAAAGTTTGTTTTGAAAAGTGTTTGTGAAATGTGGTTTGAAAAATAGGCAAGTGCTTTTTGTTTTGCAAGTTGACAAGTACTTAAGAGCTATCTACCCTAAAGTTCTCAAAGATTTTTACTATGTTTTAACCCTTTTAACAATTTTGTTCCACCATTGTATTTGGTGGACAATCTTGTGTTAGGATGTGAGAGGGACGGGCGCGGGTCATCGTTTAGACCATAATTGCAATGGTGCCAAGTATCTTTGGGCAATTTTCCTTTAAGGGACTTGATCATTTTTTAGGCAACTTTCGAAAGCGTCATCGAGGGACTATGATCATTTGAATTGTTTTGTTTTGCCCAAAGAGACCTAACATGCAATATGGCCCATTTATTGAAGGCAACAAGTGGAATACCCTAGGGGTGCAAGTGTGATATGTGTTGTCCATTTTCATGCTTGTTTATCTTGAAATTAGGTCAAACTATTTTTGTTCTTTTTATTTGCATACAAACCCTAATTCTAACATGGTATATTTAGAAAGCATTAAAGTGCGAAAAATAAAGTTCTAAACTATTACAACACAATATGGGAAGGGGGGTACAAATGTTCAAATGGGGGGTATTTGACAAGGAATTTAAACCTAGCTATTACATCAATTTGGAATTATTTACAAGATAATTGATTGCACAAATTAAATAGAAATAAAATAAATATGCAAAATGTAAAAAGGGTTTTTATATGTATGGAAAAAAGGTATTTTTTATGTCAAATAAACAAAATAAAAAAAGTATTATTTTTGGAGCTTTTTTATGTTTAGGGCAAAACCCTAATTTTATTAAGTAAAATGCATTAATTATTTAATATGTACAAATATTTATCAATTATATACTAAATAAAATAAAAATGAAGTATGTTTGTCAAAATGTATTTTTACTATCAAATATTAATAAAAAATAAAATGTATATATTTTTGTATTATTTACTAAATATTCTAATAAATATATATATATATATATATATATATATATATATATATATATATATATATATATATATATATATATATATATATATATATATATATACTATATATATATATATATATATATATATATATATATATATATATATATATATATATATATTATATATATATATATATATATATATATATATATATATATATATATATATATATATATATATATATATATATATATATATATATATATATATATATATATATATATATATATATATATATATATATATATATATATATATATATATATATATATATATATATATATATATATATATATATATATATATATATATATATATATATATATATATATATATATATATATATATATATATATATATATATATATATATAGTATATATATATATATATATATATATATATATATATATATATATATATATATATATATATATATATATATATATATATATATATATGTATTAATTTCTAAATATGTATTATATATACAAAAATAATAATATTTAATATTTATAAAAAAATTATATTTTATATAAAATATTTTAAGAAGATAAAACAAAATAAAAATGAAAATAAAATGTGTTTACATTATTTTTTAGTATTTTAAGTAGAAAGTGTTTATTTATTTATTTATGTACAAATATCAATATAAACAAATAAATGCCTAAAAAATTCAAAAATGGTTTAAAAATTATTTTTATATTTTTAATATCATGAGGAAAAATAAATAAGTCAGGAATAAAAAACAAAAGTAAAAAAAATCATAAAAATAAACCAAATGGGCCTAGGGGGTGTCAAAGTAAAAATATTGTGTGAAAAGAAATACAAAAACAGGCCCAGCCCACCAAGTCCTTCTTCAACCTCCAGCCAGAAATTGTTCAAAAAACGCGCGCCTGTACACTGATTCAAACATCTGGATTCCTTGACTTTTTGCACAAACTTACAACACCAAAAATGTTAAGCATTGAATCACGATTCTGAATATGTAAAGAACTCCTCCTAACTCTCAGAAATGAGAGAGAATTTTATCATTCCCAAATCTTAACCTAACTTTTTATCAATATTAAGACCTTAAATTCTCACAGCATATGCAAAATAAATGAAAAGTAAAGGTATGTACAGTTTCAGGGGCATGAGTAGAACACTTCTTATTCACAAACTTAGAGCTAATGATGTCTACATTGAGAGATAGAAGTTCAAGAATATACCTGTTCAGTTGAAGTTGTATCTGATGATGGAGGTACTTTCAGAGCAAGGTGATGATTGGTACAACTTCCTTGATGTCCAGGGATGCTATTCTAAGCTTTACTTTGTCTTGAAACCTTTTGAATCGTGCTATGGAACTTCAGCTGCAAAACAAGAAAATGAAAATGGTGATCCTGCCTGGGAGTGTTACAGGTCGTGTTTGAGGTTTTGATTAGCTTCAAGGGATGTTATGGGATGTGTTTGACAAGTTTTTAGCAAGAATGCATGGAAGGTTTGAGCTATGGAACTCAAACTGCAGCAAATGCTCTGTTTGGGCAGTTTGAGGGTGATTCTGGGAATGGGGAGGTATGAGGGATGCTTGGCTCGTGTTCTAGCTCAGTTAGGATGCTTAGGATATGTTTGACAAGTTTGCTTAAGGGTTCTTTAGCTGAGATGAAAGTTGTTGTACAAAATGCTATGTTTCTTCACACTTAAGCAAGAAAAGGTCAAGTTGGTTTTTAGACAGATAGAGGCCCCCCTAATGTGCTGCAAACCTTGGCATTGATCAGTGTAATTAGTTCCTAAACTTGTGCCAAGGGGATTTGAACTGTACTTCTTGGATTTTCATTTTGACATAAAGCTCACTTTTGCAAAAATGGTTAAAGTGCTTTATCTATTTTGGGATTAAACCATTATGCAATGCTTGAACACATAGAATATGGTCTTGGCACAAAGAGTTTGCATTAAATTTATGAGTGTTGGATGGTTTAGAGGCCTGTAATCAAGGAAAGCATGCTGATTTGAAAATTGCCTAAGTGTATGAACATGGAAATTGGCCATAACAAAAGTGAGTTTTTCCCATATTGCAAAATTCGATTCTCTCAAACCATGAGA
Organism: Vicia faba; assembly: GCA_948472305.1. NCBI lineage: Eukaryota > Viridiplantae > Streptophyta > Magnoliopsida > Fabales > Fabaceae > Vicia > Vicia faba. The sequence goes on along the minus strand of OX451735.1, from coordinate 1,426,996,161 downwards.
TTGTTTGATGATTTCTTGGACATTTTGGAAAGATTGGAATGTGTACTACAATCCATCTTTGAAATGCAAATTGAAATTCCAAGTGGAAGTATGTGAAAAATGGTCTTGAAGTTAGGCAAAAATCCTGCCTAAAATAGGTCAAATTTTCTCTAAGTTAAGAATGGTTTGGTACCCTTGTTCCAAAAATTGTAACTTGAGATACAAGCTTCTTTTGGGAAAACTTTGTGAATCAAAGTTGTAGATTATGCAATAGGCTACAACTTTCATGTTTTGACTTTTGCTTGAATCCAAATGAATCTTGGTGAGAAAGTGGGGCAAAGTTAGGAAAAAATTAGGGTTTTTCATAACTTAGAAAAATTCTAAGTTATGAAAAATCTTCATTTCAAACCCTAATTTGCAATTCTTGATTTCTTGGTGAACAAGTTTCATGATTTGGCATGTTTTGATGAAAAGAGAATCTTGACTCTTGATTTTGACCAAAAAGTCAAAGTTTGACTTTTTAGTATACAATCAAAATTGATCAATTGGCTAGGAAATTCAACTGTCAATCTTGTGCATTTGGGATCTTTTGAACTTGTTGAGCATGTAAAGACAATTCCATGGGGTCCTTGAGTCCATATGTGAGATTGGTTTGCCATTGGCTAGGTCAAACAGTCAAAAATTGCCTTTGTGCGGTTAAAACCCTAAAAATGACCATTTTGCCCTTTTGGTGATCTGATTAAATTTCTTGTGGAATTGTGATCCAAACTTGATCAAATGGTCCATGTGAGTTCATAATGTTGATGTGGGTCAATTTTCATGAGATTTGACTGTCAATTGGCCACAGTTGACTTTTTCCCCAATACAACTGATTTCTAGGTCAACTGTCCAATTGACTGGACAAAACTTGGAATCAAGGCTTGAAACTTGGTATGGATAAACTTGGGAGTCCAATATGAAGCATGAAAGTCATCTTAGGCATTTTAGGTCAAAACATCTTTGTGCAAACACAAACCCTAATTTGGGTCAACAGTGCAAGGAGAAGTCTTGAGCAGATGAAACCCTAACTGGATCTTGATCTCCAAGGGCTTTGTGATGAGAAATGTTGAGAAAATGGGAGGGCAAATTTTGGGGTACAACAGTTGCCCCTGTTCAATCTTCTTGAACCTGAAGAGTTAGATCGGCAAGTATGCCTTTCGTGACTCGAGGGTAAAAGGAGATTGGACACTAGAGTGCCCTTAAATTTGCACTCGTCAAAGCAATGGATGCGGGAATGGGCTTAGAGATGCCATTTGGAGATGGGCTTAAAGATGCCATATGGAAGGGTGACAGAATCTTGTCGGGGATGGGCTTAAAGATGCCACCTGGAATGAAAATCAGAAAGGTGTCCATACTTTGAACCATCTCTGAACTGGGGGTCTGAACAAGCAATAGATTGACATCTGTATCTGGAGAATCTGTGAACTGTTTTCAGGAGTTGGGATTGAATCTGAACAAGCGATAGATTTAACATCCGTTGTTGGGAGGAATCTGTAAGCTGTTTTCAGAAGTTTGAAGTTGAATAAGCAATAGAGCAGCATCCGTTGTTGGGAAGCGTCCGTAAACTGTTTTCAAAAGTTGCATCTGAACAAGCGATAGATTAACATCCGTTGTTGGGAAGAATCCATAAACTGTTTTAAGAAGTCTTGAGAAGAAACTGAACAAGCGATAGGTCAACATCCGTTACTTGGAGAACCCGTGAACTGTTTTCAGAAATCTTGAAGTTGAATAAGCAATAGAGCAGCATCCGTTGTTGGGAAGCGTCCGTAGACTGTTTTCAAAAGTTGCATCTGAACAAGCGATAGATTAACATCCGTTGTTGGGAAGAATCCATAAACTGTTTTCAGAAGTCTTGAGAAGAAACTGAACAAGCGATAGGTCAACATCTGTTACTTGGAGAACCCGTGAACTGTTTTCAGAAATCTTGAAGTTGAATAAGCAATTGAGCAGCATCCGTTGTTGGGAAGCATCCGTAAACTGTTTTCAAAAGTTGCATCTGAACAAGCGACAGATTAACATCCGTTGTTGGGAAGAATCCATAAACTGTTTTCAGAAGTCTTGAGAAGAAATTGAACAACCGATAGGTCAACATCTGTTACTTGGAGAACCCGTGAACTGTTTTCAAAAATCTTGAAGTTGAAGAGGAACCGGTGTAGGGCTTCCTGGAGATGAGCTCGTGTAAACCTGCATCTGGATGAATCTGGAATAAGAATCAGAATGTTGCCATGTCTGGGTCACATTTGAACTATTCCTGGAAAGAATCTCGGAAGATAATGATTTTTGTCTTTCGACTGATTTTACCTGAAAAGGTAAAGAGTTAGTTGTATGCCATGTCATGATGCATGATGCAATGTATGTTATATAATGTGAATGTAAATGAAGGTGCATGTAAGCTGGAAAGCTGTCTTGCGGAGGATAAATGAATCCTAGATGGCTAAAGATAAAAGTATCTTGACTGCTGCCGGGAAGAATAATTCCTTGGCTGCTGCTGGGGAATAAGGAGCTTGGGTTGTATACCAATCCTCTGGGGAATCCCCGTCTTGAGGAGATCTTCATTGGAGAATCTTGAATATACAATGAGGAACTGAAAACTAAAAGTCTTCAGATTTGCTTGGGGAATACCAGACCTTCAATCGTCGAGGGGCCTCAGAACCACTTGCGGGGACTTGGAATTTCCTTGGTGACTTGCAGGGTAAAAGAATTTCTGATGATGTCTACTGGGGATTTTAGAACCTGGCAAACTTAAGCTGGGGAGATAAGGCTGAGAATCTCTAGTCTAGTGAGAAGCATTTCTGTGGGGAAAAGGTTCACTAGTCTGGCTCCGCTGGGGATAGATAGTTTGAAGTTTTAGTTCTGCTGGGGATACTGAAACTTAAACTCTGAAGGGAATTGAGTTCTGGAGGATTCTCTGGCTAGGGATGACAAAGATAAACTCCTCTGGGGGGATTGTATTGATAAGTTATGTTGGGGAACTCTGATGAACTCCGCTGGGGATAGGAAGAAATTTGCCGAGTGCGATCTTCCATGGCAATAAGCTGAGGATAAACCAGTTATAAGCCCTTGTGAGGAATAACTTTGAATAAAGCTCGGGAGAGACGTCCGTACTCTGCAGGGGATAAGCTTCCAGAATCTACTGGGGATAAGCTTCAAGACTTGCTGGGGATATGGATTCCCAATCTCCTGGGGATTTCCTTAGAAAAGGGTATCAAGATATCCAACTGCACCTTCAACCTATTAGTAATCCTCTTTCTTGATTCATAAGGAAATGATTATGTTCAAATGCATATGCCTATTTAACAAAACATTGGACGTTTCTCAAAATAAAACAATTAGTGCAAGAGAAAAAGAAAAAGGAAATGACACAAATTTCTGGGAAAAGTATTTGCATTAACTTTCTCTGAGTATATTTGTACAAAGGAGACAATCATCCTAGTAAGAGGATTTTGTCATAAATATTGAAAGATTTATACAAAATAAAGATGGCTATGTGAAATAATTCCATGGGATTCCCTTCTGCTATAGCCTTCACAACTCTGAATATCTGTCCATCCAATGCTTCGTTTGCCGATGACTGGATTGATCAGAAGCCTGAAACTAGTTGATGAAGAGATTGTCTTTGAAGTGATCCGACGAGACATAGTCATACGCTTTAATTCCCTAACTTTTGCCTGAATCGCCCTTTCGGGTTTTCGATCCACCGGGAAACCCCTTTTTGCCCAAGCCGCCCTTTCGGGTTTTCAACTTGCCGGGTGTACATATTTTTTTCGTTTTTATCCCTAATTTTTGCCTGAACCGCCCTTTCGGGTTTTCGGTTCACCGGGATGCCCATTTTTTCCCAAGCCGCCCTTTCGGGTTTTCGACTTGTCGGGTTATTTTATGCGTAGTATCTTTTGACTATGTCTGCGTTCGCAGGGTGCGGCAAATCGTCGCCGTCCATGGTGGTCAGAATCATTGCACCACCAGAAAATATGCTCTTGATCACAAATGGTCCTTCATATGTAGGAGTCCATTTGCCCCTGGGATCACTTTGCGGCAAGATAATCCGCTTGATTACGAGATCTCCGAGTTGATACACTTGACGTCTGACTTTCTTATTGAAGGCCTTGATCATCCGCTTTTGATACGTCTGACCATGGCATATAGCGGCGAGTCGCTTCTCGTCGATCAAATTGAGTTGATCAAGTCGGGTCTGCATCCAATCATCTTCGTTCAAACCTGTGTCCTTCATAATCCTTAGAGAAGGAATCTGAACTTCCATAGGCAGGACAGCTTCCATGCCATATACCAAAGAAAATGGGGTTGCCCCGGTTGAAGTACGTGTCGTCGTACGGTATCCATGTAGAGCAAACGGTAACATCTCATGCCAGTCTTTGTAAGTGACTGTCATTTTCTGAATGATCTTCTTAATGTTTTTGTTCGCAGCTTCAACAGCACCGTTCATCTTCGGCCGATAGGGAGATGAATTGTGATGATAAATCTTGAACTGATCGCACAATGCGGTGATCATCGTGTTATTCAGATTCATACCGTTGTCTGTGATGATCCTGTTTGGAACACCATACCGGCATATGAGATTTTGCTTGATGAAGCGGGCAACCACATTTTTAGTAACAGAGGCGAAGGAAGCTGCTTCGACCCATTTGGTGAAATAGTCAATGGCAACCAGGATGAAACGATGTCCGTTGGAAGCTGTGGGCTTGATCTCTCCAATCATGTCAATGCCCCACATTGCAAATGGACAAGGAGCAGTCAGAACGTTGAGAGGAACCGGAGGGATGTGAACCTTGTCAGCATAGACCTGACATTTGTGGCAAGTACGAGAATGTTGATGGCAGTCAGCTTCCATGGTAGACCAGTAATAGCCTGCCCTTAGGATCTTCTTAGCCATTGTATGCCCGCTCAAGTGGGTGCCAAATGTGCCGCGATGTATCTCAGTCATGATCAACTCTGCTTCAGCTTTGTCTACGCATCAGAGTAATACACAATCATGGCTTCGTTTGTAAAGGATGTCGTTGCTCAGGAAGAATTTAGCAGCGAATTTCCTTAAGAACTTCTTGTCATTTACGGAAGCTCCTTCGGGATAATCTCTAGTCTCGAGATACTTTTTGATTTCATGGAACCAGGGTTGTTCCACTACTTCTTCGGTATTAATCTCGTGACAATACGCAGGTTCATCCATTCACTCGATGGTGATTTGGGGAGCCTCGTTATCCCAGTTGAGTTTAAACATGGAGGACATTGTAGCTAGAGCATCTGCTAGCTGATTTTCTTCTCGCGGGAAATGCTCGAAGGTAATTTGCTCGAAATGAGGCAACAATGTCAGGGCATGTTCTTTGTACGGGATAAGATTAGGATGCTTGGTATCCCACTCTCCTTTGATTTGACTGATAACCAAAGCCGAGTCCCCAAATACGATCAAAGATTTGATCCCCAAGTCTATAGAAGCCTTGAGACCAAAGATGCAGGCTTCATACTCAACCATGTTGTTTGTGCAGCTGAAGCAAAGTCGGGCCGTGAAAGGGGTGTGACAACCTTCCGGAGAAATGAGTACCGCACCGATACCGTTTCCAAGTGCATTTGAAGCACCATCAAAGTACAGGGTCCATCGGGATCCCTTTTCGGGTCCGTCATACGGTCCGTTACCTTCAATGTTGTCCAAGTTCATGATGTCCTCGTCTGGGAAGTCAAATCTCATGGGTTGATAATCTTCGATAGCTTGATGAGCCAGATGGTCAGCTAGTACACTCCCTTTTATAGCTTTTTGAGTGGTGTACTGGATGTCATACTCAGTTAGGATCATTTGCCATCTAGCTATTCTTCCAGATAAAGCGGGCTTTTCGAAGATATACTTGATAGGATCCATTTTGGAAATCAACAAGGTAGTATGAGTCAACATATACTACCTTAGTCGGCGAGTAGCCCATACCAAAGCGCAGCAAGTTTTCTCGAGCAGTGAGTAGCGAGTCTCACAGTCGGTAAACTTTTTGCTAAGGTAATAAATAGCATGCTCTTTTCGACCAGACTCATCATGATGGCCCAAAACACACCCCATTGAGTTATCCAAGACGGTTAGATACATGATCAATGGTCTTCCTTCGACGGGTGGCATCAGAATAGGAGGTTCTAGCAAATACTCCTTGATCTTATCAAAAGCAGCTTGGCAATCGTCGTTCCATTCGACTACCTGATCTTTCTTCAAGAGTTTGAAAATTGGCTCACAGGTAGAAGTCAGATGAGAGATGAATCTGGCAATATAGTTCAAGCGCCCCAAGAACCCTCTAACCTCCTTTTCAGTACGGGGAGCAAGCATCTCTTGTATTGCTTTCACTTTTGCTGGATCAACTTCAATGCCTTTGTTGCTTACAATGAATCCTAGAAGTTTACCAGACCTAACTCCAAAAGTGCACTTACTTGGATTCAGCATGAGTTTGTATTCTTTCAACCTGGCAAACAGCTTTTCTAGATGTTCCAGGTGCTCCTCCTCTGTTTGTGACCGAGCTATCATATCGTCTACGTAAACCTCAATCTCATGATGTATCATATCATGGAACAAAGCTACCATGGTGCGTTGATAAGTTGCCCCTGCGTTCTTCAGTCCGAACGGCATCACCTTGTAACAGAAAGTGCCCCATTGTATGACAAAAGTTGTTTTCTCCATATCCTCGGGGGCCATTTTGATTTGATTGTAGCCCGAGAATCCATCCATGAAGGAAAACACTTTGTGCTGAGCTGTATTGTCGATCAAAATGTCAATGTGTGGAAGCGGAAAATCATCTTTGGGGCTGGCCCTATTCAAATCTCGGTAGTCCACACACATCCTGACTTTGCCATCTTTCTTAGGTACTGGCACGATGTTAGCGACCCATTGAGGATAGGACGTAACAGCCAGAAAACCAGCGTCGAATTGCTTCATTACTTCTGCTTTGATCTTTTCAGACATGTCAGGCCTCATTCGGCGAACTTTTTGCTTGATCGGTGGACAATCCTCTCTTGTGGGGAGACGGTGAACCACGATGTCTGTATCTAAACCCGGCATGTCTTCATAAGACCAAGCGAAGATTTCAACATACTCATTCAACAACTGTATCAGGCGTTCCTTGACACTTGGTTCCAGATTGGCACCCACTTGCACCTCCGTCCGGTCTTCCTCGGTCCCTAAGTTGACAGTTTCCAATGACTCTTCGTGCGGTAAGATGGCCCTTTCCTCTTGCTGTAGAAGTCTGGCTAGTTCCCCTGGTACTTCACAACCTTCGTCATCTTCATACTCGGCTTGATTGACCAGATCTTCAGAGTTATTGAAGGATATAGCAGAATCGTCACCCATGGAATCCGGAGTGGATGGGTACCTGCATTTGTGAGTGTGGGTGTGTGTAAGGGATAGCCATCCTTAAACAAAAAATGCAAAAGGGAAGAAAATGAACACAAGCAGTTTATGAAATGAAAAACGTCCAATGAATCATTAAACATGGCATATGGATATGAAAAACAATCAAAACCCTTACAAATGGACCTACATGCCCCGGGCAAGGCATGAGGTGAAAAGATAGTGTACGGATTGTTCGAAAATAAATATTACAGACCAAATTGGAAATGTTTGACAGATAAATTACTGATGAATAAAAGTGATGGGGACAAAGTCTTTTGCCTCCCAGTTGCACAATCCTCCTTTGACAGTTGGGTAAATCCACTCTTCGATGTTGCTCTCTTTGTCTTCATCCTCCAAAGCGTTGATTCCGTAGGGAGAAATTTTGACTGGCGCCCTTTCAATCTTCGAACGGCGCATGGCTTTCTGACCCGCGGTAGTGAACCCTAATACGAATTTGTCTGTTTTATGTGGAATATCAGGCAACTGCCCCCATGCTGAATTCTTCCCCTCTTTTATTGCGGCCTTTGCGTCCTCCAGAGATGCCATCCTGGCCATCTGCCTCGATACTTCAGCTGCCAACTTTGCTACTGTTATTTCAGGAAGGACTTCTTCGAAATGCTGGAAAGGTGTCTCAATGAACTCCCCTTCTACCTCCACATACCAGAAAGAGTTCAAGTGGCTAATCATGTACTCCTCTTCGCCATGGACAGTAATGATCTTTCCCTTGACAGGATACTTCAACATCTGATGTAAGGAGGAGGTGACTGCCCCAGCATGGTGTATCCAAGGCCTACCCAACAGGCAAGAGTATGACGGACGGATGTCCATCACATAGAAAGTAGATTTAAACACCTCGGTGCCCACCTTGATGGGAATATCAACCTCCCCATGGACCATTCTCTTCGAACCATCGAAAGCTCTGACGAAAATATCACTCGGTTTCAACTCCAACCCTTCACAATCCAGTCGGTCCAAGGCCTTCTTAGGCAGTACATTCAGCGATGAACCAGTGTCGACCAAGACATGTGCGAGAGTAGTTCCTCGGCACTCGACTGAAATGTGCAAAGCATCATTGTGGTTTCTACCTTTAGGAGTTAGGTCGGCATCAGAGAAACCTAATCCATTGTCCGCAGTAAGGCTAGCCACGCAATTTTGAAATTGATCTGCAGAGGTTTCCTGGGGCACATGGGCTGCCTTCAGGAATTTTATCAAAGCTTTAGCGTGCGCTTCCGAGCAAAGTAGTAGTGCCAGCATGGAGATCTTTGAGGGGGTTTGCCCCAGCTGTTCTACCACATCGTAATCACTCCTTTTGATTATCTTCAAGATCTCATCCATTTCCTTCTTGGAGGTTTCCGGGATGACCAAGGGTTGAGCCCTCGTCCTGACGAGCTCATCTTGGATTCCCTTACCTTTATCAACAGCGGTAGGAGGGACAATACTAGGAACAACAACATCTTCAATCAAAGGGGTTCTAGCAGAGAGTTTTATTGGTGCGGGGATGACCTTGTCAGCAGATGAGGGTCCAAAGATTGCTCTTGGAGGGGCAATCTCTGGAGAAAATATTCTCCCGCTCTGGGTGATTTTGCTCGTGCCTGCAATGTTTCCAATGCTGGCTTCTTCATCATCCGAACTTTCTTCAGTTATTTCGATTTGTTTAATACCATGGTAGTAGACGTCACCGCCATAGTTCCATGGTATTGACTTCTCAGAAATATAGGGGACAGGCCCTGGCATTGTTATCTTCAAAGGAACAAATTTCGTAGCTGGTGTAATCTTAACAAGCTTTCTGACGGCCTTGGAAAGATTGGCGTGAATGGTTATGATTGAGACATCTTCAGTATGGGTTGGAACAACAGAAACTTTTTCAAACAAAATTTGTCGACTATCCATTAGGCCTTGGATGCCTTTCTTCAATAACAGACAATCAACCGGCAGAGAGTAACAACAATAGCAATCTTCTTTACATCCCGGGAAGATCCCGACCCTTAACAGATTCAACTTGATGGTTAACAATGGAGTTATCAGATCATTGACATCAGCAACATACAAATCTTCTTCAATGGCATTGACATTTCGGTCGTGCTTCGGCATGGGAGCAGATATCACATTAGGCTTCTCCGGAGCGTCGAACTCCACCTCCTTCGCCTCTATCAGGTCTTGGATTTAATGCTTGAGTGCCCAACAATCATTAGTGTCGTGCCCGACACTGTCAGAATGGTAGGCGCATTTAGCATTAGGATGATAATGCGGAGAGGATGTATTCACATTTTTTGGTGCCTCTTTGATAGTGGCGAGATTCAACTTTAACAGATGGGGAAGTACTTGCGCCGGCGTCATATTAATGCGGGTGAACTGCCGTTGCGGCCGTTCCACCCGTTGCTGATTTGGTCTGGATTGGTTATAGCGAGGCTGCTCACTTGAAGGGTTTTGAATCATTACGGCCGCCACAGTTGGCCGACGCTCCGTCTTCCCTGCTCTTCTCTGAGAATATACCACAACCGTTTCCTTCTTAAAAGGTTTCTTCTCAACACTTGCAGCAATACCCTTCTGAATCTTTCCTGACTTGATGCCAACTTCTATTCTTTCGCCTGTTAAGATCAAATCGGTAAACCCCGCAGAAGAGTTACCAATCAGATGATTGAAAAATGGCCCAGATAGGGTCCCTAGAAACATATCAACAAGTTCACGGTCGGTTAAAGGAGGCTGCACCCTGCCAGCCAAATCCCTCCATTTTTGTGCATATTCTTTGAATCCTTCGCCTGTTCCAAGTGACATACCCTGAAGTTGGGTACGCGTAGGAGCAAGGTCAGAATTGTACTGGTATTGTTTGTAAAAGGAGGTGGCCAAGTCTTCCCAATTTCGGACGCTGGTTCCCTCTAGCTGATAGAACCACTCCAATTGAGCCCCAGAAAGGCTGTCTTGAAAGAAATGGATCCAAAGGTTTTTATCTGCCGTATAAGGTTGGATCTTCCTCACGTAGGACCTGAGATGCATTTTTGGACAGGACAACCCATCATACCTCACAAAAACTGGCACTTTGAACTTTGGGGGAATCACAATCCCGGCAACCAAACCCAAGTCTTCAAAATCCAAACCCGGTACTCTCTGTAGCTCCATGGCGGCCAACCTGTCTTCTAAACCTTTGTATTTATCATCAGCCGGAGGGTATTGTTGATCAGAATAGTCTTCATCCTCTTCGACCTCCTCTTCTTCCACATCGGACTCGGAAGGTACTGCAGCCCCACCTCCTTTACTGGTTCCTTCATCAGAAATAGGAGGAAATTCAAGCACTCTCCTGGCCTCTCCGTCAAATCTTCTCCCTAAAGTAGCCACCCCGAGTCTCTTTTTCTTCTTTTTCACTGGGTCTTTATTCCCCAGCAAGGTCTTGAGATCCTCCTGACCCTTAGCCAAGGTTGTCAGGAGTTGCTGAAACTGTGCATTTTGAGCTTGCAGGTCTTTGACTGTTTGCTCGAGATCCATCCTACTGAAATAAACAGCAGACAGATAAGGAAACCTGGTGTGAGACCTGCTTATGCACATGATGAATGGTATGCTTATGTATGCAATGCATTCAAGGATTTAGAACATTCAAAATTGTTGCAGACAAAGAAGAACGCACGTCATATTGATAAGAAGAAATTTGTTAGTACATAAATGCCCCATGGGCTAAATATTACAAAAAAAACTTCTCAAGGTAAAAAGACATTGCGCATCCTCTTTGGTGCGATGTAGGTGTTAAGGGCCTCTTGCTCATGGAGTCGGCGGGTGAGCTCTAAAACCTTCTTCTCACTGGCGTAGAAGCTGGCTTCAAAAGTGTTCCGTTCCTCCTTGAGCTGAATCCAACTCTTCTGCATTTCCTCCCACGATGTAGGCATGTCAGGATGTAGGATGGTGTAGGGAACCTCTCCTTCCTTGACGGGCTCTTTAATCACAGGGAGAACATGAGGATAAGGCATCATTAGACTCTGGGCTCGGGCTCGTACCCACTTGAGATAAGGCTCAAGAGGGATGGAGTTCTTGTGTCCCAGTGTCTTGTTATCAACCTTGTTGGGCATCCTCCAAGCTCTGATGAATCTTTGGCGAAGTCCTTGCGCATCGTTGTCGAAGTCAAAAACTAGGTCAGGAATCAACATGTCGTGAGGGCCATCCCTCCGTGCATATCCAAATTACCTCAAAGCTAGGCAAGGGTTATAGGTGATACCTCCTCTGATTCCAAGTAAAGGAACATTAGGAAACTCTCCACAACGATCGACGATGATGACATTTTCTCTGGACCGAGAACACCAATGTATATCAGAGTGAGTAAGAGTCATCAACCGTTGGGACCACCTTGAACCTTGGTCATTCTTCAAGACAGATTGTGGAAGGTGCGAAATAAACCACCTTGCGAGGAGAGGAGTACAGCACATGAGAACACCCCTCTTTCTCATTGTTCGTGTGTAAAATGAGTGAAGAATGTCCCCAAGCAATGTTGGTATTGGATTTCTGGACAAGAAGATTTTGACGGCGTTGACATCTACCAATTGGTCAGAATTTGGGAATAAGACCAACCCATAGATAAGGAGTGCCACAATTTCTTCAAAGGCTTGTAGGTCCAATGAATTCCAACATTCTTGTGCCTTCTCAAACAAGAATTTTGCTAAGAATCCTTTGACGCCGCTTCTGGTTTCCCAGTGCCCCTTGATGTCAGATGGTTGTAGATGTAATGCTCGAGCAACATCTTCCGGCTTTGGTTCCTTTTCCGTACCGTTGAAGGGTAGTTGATTAAGGATAGGGATTCTTAGGAGTTGAGAAAACTCCTCCAAAGTGGGCACCAACTGGTTATCAGGGAAAGTGAAACAATGGTGAAGAGGGTCAAAGAACTGGAATAGCACTTTCATCATGTCTTCTTCAATGTTGGTGTTGACTAAGCCGAGCAGTCTACCATGTCTTTCACTGAAGGATGAGCTTTCCAGAATTCTTGAGGTGAGCTCCTTGAGTTGAGGAGAGATTCTCACAAGGTTGACTTGGATGGTTTTTCTGCGAGGAATTTCCATGACCTACAAAACAAGAACAAAGATGAAGATCTAAACCCTTGAAATGGTTAGTGAATGCATATGATGCTTTATGATGTTTATGATGTATGCACAAACATATGTACAAGCAAATCACACCAAACCCTAGTTTCAGGCTTGCATGGGGTTTCATAGGTAAGTTCCCTCTTGAGTGTAGTTGGCTTAAAAACCTGTCCTATAAATAGTAACCGGGTTCTAAGGAGCTCAATATCATTGGATTGTTTTCAATGTTCATTGTTTTGGTTTAGCCACTTAACTAGAGACCAAAATATTCCAAGAAAACAACCCTCAATGAGTGTAGTATCGAGTACTACCAACTTCGGACTGTACCAAAGCCGGCCATCTCACTACCCCTAATGTAAGGCCAAGATGGTCAAGTAAGGTTCTAGGTCATTAGTGCTTAGTGACATCACTCAGCGGCCCTGTACTCTCCTTGATTGAACTCAAGGGTTACCGGTACTCACAAATATGTCGCACTAATATAGCTATTGCTTCGACCGTGTCGGTATACCCCGCACAGTTTCCACAACGTATTGCTATCTATGAATGTTTCCCAAAATCCGGGTGTAGGATTGCAAACCCAAACAAGAGAGCCAAGATATAAAGCAATCAAATCAAACAATTAGTCATGCAAGAAGGTGATCTAAGCCCTAAGGTTACTCCACTTTTAAATATGTCCCCAGCAGAGTCGCCAGTTCTGTGATACGGTGGGAGAACTGACTATGGTTTTGCGTTTGTTTTCGCAAATGTTTCAGTTGAGCAAGAGTCGCCACCGACTTTTTATTTTATCCTAAGGAGAGGTTTAAAAAGCACAGCCAAAACCTTTGAGATGTTTTCTTGGGTTCGGGGAGTAGGTTATAGAAAGGGAAGGTATTAGCACCCTTTCTATCCATGGTTATCCATGGGCTCTTAGGTACTTGCTTAGATCAACTTGCCTTGGTTTTCAATTGTTTGAAATGGTGCTTTGTGTGTGGTTTTGAAAATGTTTTGAAAAAAGATGCCTTGTCTAGGCTACCCTTGTAACAATTCTTTACTCGAATATTTTACAAAAGGTGTTTGTCTTTTTTGAAAAGATGTTTCAAGGGTTTTTGAAAGTTTGTTTTGAAAAGTGTTTGTGAAATGTGGTTTGAAAAATAGGCAAGTGCTTTTTGTTTTGCAAGTTGACAAGTACTTAAGAGCTATCTACCCTAAAGTTCTCAAAGATTTTTACTATGTTTTAACCCTTTTAAAAATTTTGTTCCACCATTGTATTTGGTGGACAATCTTGTGTTAGGATGTGAGAGGGACGGGCGCGGGTCATCGTTTAGACCATAATTGCAATGGTGCCAAGTATCTTTGGGCAATTTTCCTTTAAGGGACTTGATCATTTTTTAGGCAACTTTCGAAAGCGTCATCGAGGGACTATGATCATTTGAATTGTTTTGTTTTGCCCAAAGAGACCTAACATGCAATATGGCCCATTTATTGAAGGCAACAAGTGGAATACCCTAGGGGTGCAAGTGTGATATGTGTTGTCCATTTTCATGCTTGTTTATCTTGAAATTAGGTCAAACTATTTTTGTTCTTTTTATTTGCATACAAACCCTAATTCTAACATGGTATATTTAGAAAGCATTAAAGTGCGAAAAATAAAGTTCTAAACTATTACAACACAATATGGGAAGGGGGGTACAAATGTTCAAATGGGGGGTATTTGACAAGGAATTTAAACCTAGCTATTACATCAATTTGGAATTATTTACAAGATAATTGATTGCACAAATTAAATAGAAATAAAATAAATATGCAAAATGTAAAAAGGGTTTTTATATGTATGGAAAAAAGGTATTTTTTATGTCAAATAAACAAAATAAAAAAAGTATTATTTTTGGAGCTTTTTTATGTTTAGGGCAAAACCCTAATTTTATTAAGTAAAATGCATTAATTATTTAATATGTACAAATATTTATCAATTATATACTAAATAAAATAAAAATGAAGTATGTTTGTCAAAATGTATTTTTACTATCAAATATTAATAAAAAATAAAATGTATATATTTTTGTATTATTTACTAAATATTCTAATATATATATATATATATATATATATATATATATATATATATATATATATATATATATATATATATATATATATATATATATATATATATATATATATATATATATATATATATATATATATATATATATATATATATATATATATATATATATATATATATATATATATATATATATATATATATATATATATATATATATATATATATATATATGTATTAATTTCTAAATATGTATTATATATACAAAAATAATAATATTTAATATTTATAAAAAAAGTATATTTTATATAAAATATTTTAAGAAGATAAAACAAAATAAAAATGAAAATAAAATGTGTTTACATTATTTTTTAGTATTTTAAGTAGAAAGTGTTTATTTATTTATTTATGTACAAATATCAATATAAACAAATAAATGCCTAAAAAATTCAAAAATGGTTTAAAAAATTATTTTTATATTTTTAATATCATGAGGAAAAATAAATAAGTCAGGAATAAAAAACAAAAGTAAAAAAATCATAAAAATAAACCAAATGGGCCTAGGGGGTGTCAAAGTAAAAATAGTGTGTGAAAAGAAATACAAAAACATGCCCAACCCACCAAGTCCTTCTTCAACCTCCAGCCAGAAATTGTTCAAAAAACGCGCGCCTGTACACTGATTCAAACATCTGGATTCCTTGACTTTTTGCACAAACTTACAACACCAAAAATGTTAAGCATTGAATCACGATTCGGAATATGTAAAGAACTCCTCCTAACTCTCAGAAATGAGAGAGAATTTTATCATTCCCAAATCTTAACCTAACTTTTTATCAATATTCAGATCTTAAATTCTCACAGCATATGCAAAATAAATGAAAAGTAAAGGTATGTACAGTTTCAGGGGCATGAGTAGAACACTTCTTATTCACAAACTTAGAGCTAATGATGTCTACATTGAGAGATAGAAGTTCAAGAATATACCTGTTCAGTTGAAGTTGTATCTGATGATGGAGGTACTTTCAGAGCAAGGTGATGATTGGTACAGCTTCCTTGATGTCCAGGGATGCTATTCCAAGCTTTACTTTGTCTTGAAACCTTTTGAATCGTGCTATGGAACTTCAGCTGCAAAACAAGAAAATGAAAATGATGATCCTGCCTGGGAGTGTTACAGGTCGTGTTTGAGGTTTTGATTAGCTTCAAGGGATGTTATGGGATGTGTTTGACAAGTTTTTAGCAAGAATGCATGGAAGGTTTGAGCTATGGAACTCAAACTGCAGCAAATGCTCTGTTTGGGAAGTTTGAGGGTGATTCTGGGAATGGGGAGGTATGAGGGATGCTTGGCTCGTGTTCTAGCTCAGTTAGGATGCTTAGGATATGTTTGACAAGTTTGCTTAAGGGTTCTTTAGCGGAGATGAAAGTTGTTGTACAAAATGCTATGTTTCTTCACACTTAAGCAAGAAAAGGTCAAGTTGGTTTTTAGATAGATAGAGACCCCCCTAATGTGCTGCAAACCTTGGCATTGATCAGTGTAATTAGTTCCTAAACTTGTGCCAAGGGGATTTGAACTGTACTTCTTGGATTTGCATTTTGACATAAAGCTCACTTTTGCAAAAATGGTTAAAGTGCTTTATCTATTTTGGGATTAAACCATTATGCAATGCTTGAACACATAGAATATGGTCTTGGCACAAAGAGTTTGCATTAAATTTATGAGTGTTGGATGGTTTAGAGGCCTGTAATCAAGGAAAGCATGCTGATTTGAAAATTGCCTAAGTGTATGAACATGGAAATTGGCCATAACAAAAGTGAGTTTTTCCCATATTGCAAAATTCGATTCTCTCAAACCATGAGGTTGTTTGATGAGTTCTTGGACATTTTGGAAATCTTGGAATGTGTACTACAATCCATCTTTGAAATGAAAATTGAAATTCCAAGTGGAAGTATGTGAAAAATGGTCTTGAAGTTAGGCAAAAATCCTGCCTAAAATAGGTCAAATTTTCTCTAAGTTAAGAATGGTTTGGTACCCTTGTTCCAAAAATTGTAACTTGAGATACAAGCTTCTTTTGTGGAAACTTTGTGAATCAAAGTTGTAGATTATGCAATAGGATACAACTTTCATGTTTTGACTTTTTCTTGAATCCAAATGAATCTTGGTGAGAAAGTGGGGCAAAGTTAGGAAAAAATTAGGGTTTTTCATAACTTAGAAAAATTCTAAGTTATGAAAAATCTTCATTTCAAACCCTAATTTGCAATTCTTGATTTCTTGGTGAACAAGTTTCATGTTTTGGCATGTTTTGATAAAAAAAGAATCTTGACTCTTGATTTTGACCAAAAAGTCAAAGTTTGACTTTTTAGTATACAATCAAAATTGATCAATTGGCTAGGAAATTCAACTGTCAATCTTGTGCATTTGGGATCTTTTGAACTTGTTGAGCATGTCAAGACAATTCCATGGGGTCCTTGAGTCCATATGTGAGCTTGGTTTACCATTGGCTTGGTCAAACAGTCAAAAATTGCCTTTGTGCAATCAAAACCCTAAAAATGACCATTTTGCCCTTTTGGTGATCTGATCAAATTTCTTGTGGAACTTTGATCCAAACTTGATCAAATGGTCCATGTGAGTTCATAATGTTGATTTGGGTCAATTTTCATGAGATTTGACTGTCAATTGGCCACAGTTGACTTTTTCCCCAATACAGCTGATTTCTAGGTCAACTTTCCAATTGACTGGACAAAACTTGGAATCAAGGCTTGAAACTTGGTATGGATAAACTTGGGAGTCCAATATGAAGCATGAAAGTCATCTTAGGAATTTTAGGTCAAAACATCTTTGTGCAAACACAAACCCTAATTTGGGTCAACAGTGCAAGGAGAAGTCTTGAGCAGATGAAACCCTAACTGGATCTTGATCTCCAAGGGCTTTGTGATGAGAAATGTTGAGAAAATGGGAGGGCAAATTTTGGGGTACAACATCATCCAATTATTTTTATTCAAAACTCATGAACATTATGTTATATATTTTGCATTAAATATTTTTTTAATCATGCATTAATCAAGAATTTTTTCAATTAATATTATAAAACATACTAACAAATCTCAAACTATTTTTCGCGAACAAACTAATCTAAACAACTGTTTTTTTGCAAAAAGGTTTGAAATGGATTTTGACTAATCGTGCATTTAGCCAAAATCTCCGCAATCACTACAACCGGTCAAAATGCGAGGCGATTCAAAATACATTTGCAAACCTATTAAAATTTAAAACCCTGTTTACTCCAAACCTAAACCCAGTATCCTTGTGAACAAGGTGGATGAAAGTTGCCTAATTTCTTCCTTTCATCTAATAGAGTCTGAAACCTAGAATCTCTGTCTGCGAATTAGGGTTTTCTGTTAGATTCCCTTCCTTAGGATAAAAACTAATAGTTGCGACTCTTGATTTAAAAACCAGTCGCAACAATGTGGTTCTATGTGATGTGCATGTAATATCTCTCAAATGGTTTTGATGATGATAATTGTAAATGTAGATGATGAATGTCAAATGTTGATAACAACTGTCAAATAGAGGCGTTGGTGACAACAATCAAAAGGTTATGATGAAGAAAATTATTCCAAAAGTTCCTAATGATGAAGTTTGAACAAGAAAGAGATATACCAAGCCTCTTCGGTTAACTATTTCAAGATAAAATTGAAAGTGCTAGTCAATGTTGAATAATAAAATGATCTTGAAGTTTTGGACTCGAAGTTGTGAAAGTATGAAAGCTCACCAGGTCATGTGCTTAGGGTTTTTTCTAGTTCTTACTAGTTTAGTTGTAAAAGGAATAAAAGTAACTCTTGTGGTACTAAGGCAATGCACACACACACACACACACACACACAAATTGTTTCCAAATATCCTCTCTTTTTATAAATATTCTTAAATTCATTTCGAACAAGCACTTAAGCGCTTAATTAATTAGAAACTAGGTTTATCAATTAGGAAGGTAAACTCAATGACTTCTCAGCAAGTGTACCAATAGTGTTGAAGTAATAAAAATATATCGTATCCAAATGGACTGCTATGTAACCATACAATGTTGTGCAATGTTAAGAACATAACTAATGGAGGGTTTTTTAAGTCTTAATTGCAAAAAGAAAATAAAGTTGTTATGTCAATAATACGAAAATGGTCAAGTTTGTATTGAATCCCCTATTTCTCTATTATTGATGTTATATGTATTACATGAATGATATTATTGCTATAATTCCACGTCGAACTAACAAAACCATTATACCCAATCCATTGGTGTATAGATCACTAATACCTACTAGAAGTATCTTATCTCTAGTCAACTTGCGTAAGTGAGATTAGGTGATGCAATAGTATGTCAATCCATAAGCCACTACTCGAGGTCTTCTATACATATTCATCTAGCATAAATATGACAATTGCTCTAGATCCAACACATAGACTAATGGTCAGTAACTGCAGCGTCATTCCTTCCAGCCATCTCAACTTATCATTACAACATAAACAACTGTTAGAACTCAAGTTAAAAATACTCGATTGTTAGACAAAACTACGACTCGACAACTTGGTCGGATGGACCAACTCGCTCTGATACCACTAACGTAACACCCCATTTCTACACAACAAAGTATATAAAATCAGAGTTATGAAATTTCTAACAACCAAATGGAGTGCTACACCCTCAACTTGGAAACAACGATATTTAATCGCATGTAAAATAGATACATAACACATAAAATTCGGATGAACCGATAACAACCTGTTTAGTCTTTAACAATGAAACATCTTTATAATCAAGCAACGAAATCACAATTTTCAACTCAACTGACATAAAATTTGTCCAACTGAAAACAATTTCAAAATAATAAGTACTTAACGAAAACAACTTAAAATCTAACAACAGAAGTAAAATCGACAATAAAGCAACAAGCGTTCATCCCCCAGAGGGTTACGTATCAGAGCAACGACACCGACTCAAACTACTGGAGGTAAACAACCTTCACTCTTGATTACCTGCACGTTACCAATAGAGGGCAACATTCAAACATAAGGGGTGAGATATCAAATGATATAATAGAACACATGATAAATATAATATTAGAATCAGTTCATACAAAACCATCACTTCACAACTCTTTAACAACATTTAACATAATTAATTCATCCATACAACGACTCAGGATGCAACATGAATGTGACTTGTTTTTATGCACATGCATGTGGTACCAGCGGAGAAAAACTACCAACTTAAAAATCTGGAAATTAATAGAGACATCAACATGGCATAAGCCTTCAACTTTATATTTTCCAATCCAGGCCAACTTACCGAAGAAGGCTCTAACAAGGAATGCTAACCGCAGATAGACTCCTAGTGAAATAACACCGATTGAAGGTGAACTAGGGATAAAATATACGTGTCTAGTCAGAGTTAGACACATATAAGAAAGAGACCGACTGAAGTAGACTCTAATAAGGATTGCCAAAACACGTTAGGCTTTCACTATGTTGCAAATGCGCAAAAACTACAATATCCCTCTGGCCAAAAGCGGGATGTAATTCTTCAAGAATTGCAATTATCTGAATTACCACACACCAAGCATGGATACTCTAATACTCGATAAATAGGAAAGGTTACACGCCAAATCTTAATCGCACTCAGAAGGCAAGGAAAACACTTGTGAAAATAACCAAGGGCTTGCAAGGTCAAGGGAAAACCATGACTCACTAGGGAAATAGGAAGCACCAAAGACCCAACTAGTGGTAAATCTAAACAGAATCCATTGGGGAAACAAAATAGGATCACTCTAAGCTTATTGTGGAGATAATTCAAATCTGAGCGCACACCAATTCTAGTTATTGCAGGTGAACATAAATGGATTATAACTTAATGCATGTTTGAATTTTTTATGGTGAAATGCTCCATACAATGGAAATGCTACGCGCTTTGGTAGATGCAATGTAATGATGCATGTTTAGCAATGCACTAGGGAAAGCACGTCAATAATAGGCCGCTTAGAAGACCAAGAACTTACGAATGATTATATTTACACATATGAACTTCTGTAGAGAAAAAAATCCCTCTAAACTTCAATGGGGCAACGAGATTCGGAACCACCAACCTCTGAATATTGATATCACTGGGGAAGTAACTTCCTGAGGAAAATACTGCAAAAATAAATTGCAGTTCAGGGAAAATCTTGAACTCTGATCCAACTCTTAACTTCTTGGGGGACAGATCTAACATCTCTTTCCATGGATAAAGAGAACCTTGCTGGAAACTGGGACCTTTTGATGTAAGTCCTTCATGAAAGTGACTTTGACTGGGGAATCATAAAAACTCTTAAGTAAAAGAATTCTACCCGGGCTATACTGGGGATACTACCGCTGGGGGTAGCAATCTTCACTTGGGGAAGAAGAGGGCATCTTTGAACCATAATGTGATACGGTGGGAGAACTGACTTGATTGTTTTGCGTTTCGATCGCATTTTTGTGGATAGCAAGAGTCACCACCGACTTTTATTTTATCCAAAAGGAAAGGTAAAAAAGAACAGGAAAGACCTTTCGAGATTATTTCTCGGGTTCGGGGGGTAGATTATGAAAAGGGAAGGCATTAGCACCCTTTTCATCCATGGTTTTCCATGGGCTCTTAGTTACTCATTTAGATCACTTGCTTTCATTTGACAGTGTGCTTGTGGTGTGGGCTTTGAAAATATTTTGAAAAATCTCTTCGTAATGGTTCTCGTTTCTATAAGAACACGTACAAAGTTTTATTTTGAAAAGTGGTTTAAAGATGTGTGGGTGGATTTTGTTTCGGAAAGTGTTTTGAAAAGATGTTTTGCAATGGTTCTCGTCTCTATAAGAACGTATACAAAATTTTTATCTTTTGAAAATGTTTTGAAATGAAAGTGTAGGTGTAAAAATGTTTTTATCGTGACCAAGCGAGTAACTAGGAGCGAATCTATCTACTCAAAAGGTTTTTAATTGTTCTTTTCTTCCTCCTTTTAATGTTGATATCTTACCATTAATTTGGTAAGAAGCCCCATAGTTGGATGTGAAGGGACAGACGCGGGTCAATTTTACAGTCATCGAAGGAAACTTATGAGACGCTTTAGAAATTTTCATAAGGGACGAGATCGTTTTATCAAAGGCAACATCGAGGGTCATCGAGGGACTACGATCTTTTTATCGAAGGGTCATTGCTAAGGTGTCCCATATTCGAGGGACATGACTGTATTTCCGAGGCAACGAGCGAGGTTACCCTAGAGGTGCGTGTGTGAAAAAGTGTGTTTGTTTCAAGTTATTTTGTTCTTTGATTAGGTTATCTAGCGATTGATTTTTGAATCTTGCCATACACGCCTAATTACTATACAATATAAGAAAAACAGTAAATTGCGGGAATTGAAATTCTACGCTATTACAAAGTGTTCGGGAATGGGGGTACAATTTTTACAAATGAGGATGAGTCAAATGCAATTAAAAGGTCCAAATAGCAAACAATACAACCAAATTGAATCAGACAATTAATTAAAACTACAACAATCTTATGAAATAGTATTAGCCAACAAAATATGGAAATAAACTTTAAGTATTTACTTGAAAAGATGAAAGTAAAAAACTATTCTAAAAAATAAAATAATTGACTAAAAGAAATTAAATCGTATGTATTATTTTTGTATTTTTATTATTTAAATAAAATCTAAAGAAGGATACAAATAAATTCTACTATTTTTTAGTGTTTTGTTACATGTAAATTAATTAACAATTTTATCTACAACAAATTTTATTTATTTAAAAAAAAGAAGTTGATAAAAAAAAATCATAAAGTTTAGGTCAATTAATTATGTATATAAAAAAATGTATGTTTTTTTAAGATTAATTGAATTATTTTATTAAAACTAAAATATAAAACAAAAAATTAGAGAGAATAAGGTTGAAAGAATAAGCAAAAACAAAAATGTCCACAAGAGGAATCGAACTCAGGCCATTTGGGTTAATGAGGATGCACTTTTCCAGTTGAACTATGCTACTTATTCATAACTCAAACAACTTAAATTGGTAAAATAAAGAGAATGCAGTGGGATAATTGGGCCAAAAGGCCCAAAAGGCCTGATTCGAATGGGAAAGGAAGTGAAAGGGTTGAAACCCTAGGAAAGAAACAAAGGGGCGACGCCTAGGTTTATGATGTAGAGGAAGAACTTTAACAATTTTATTATCCTAATTACCTCAGATTAAAGTTCTAATTAATTTTAAAAGAAAAAAAAAACGTGTTCTCTCTTCACTCTTCACGATGAAAAACAACAAAACCCCCTCCTTCTCCTTCTCATGCGTTATCTCCTTCAACCTCATACTTCCCTCTTCCTACTCTTAAATCACATCTCTTTCTCAGTCTTTAATCTCCGTATGTTGTAACAACCTAACACAAATTAACAATTTTCCCAGGAACAAAACTGCGGACACTCAAAGATCTCGCCGTTAAAGTTAAAGGTGGCTTTGTAACGCGACGCGTGATCGGGACCTGCATGCGTAGGAAGGAAGGTTGGGATGGTTATTGAGTGAGGCGAGGAAGATGTGAGACGCGACAAGGATGTTGTTACGGTGGGTTGCTATTTGACGGAATTGAAAAGCGAAACGGGTTTGTGATGGTGACAGATTTGCAAGTGGCTTTCTTGATCGGTTATATTTTCTACTGTTTTCGTGTTCATTAATTGTTGTTTTTTCTCAGTTCTATTACAGGTTTGTTGGCGTGTTCTAGTTTTCTGATTTTTTACAGGTTTGTTGGTTTGATGAGTGATGATGGTTTTCTGGTTTTTTACAGGTTTGTTGGTTTGATGAGTGATGATGGTTTTCTGGTTTTTTTACAGGTTTGTTGGTTTGATGAGTGATGATTGTTTTATGGTTTTTTTACAGGTTTGTTGGTTTGATGAGTGATGATGGTTTTATGGTTTTTTTACAGGTTTGTTGGTTTGATGAGTGATGATGGTTTTCTGGTTTTTTACAGGTTTGTTGGTTTGATGAGTGATGATGGTTTTCTGGTTTTTTACAGGTTTGTTGGTTTGATGAGTGATGATGGTTTTCTGGTTTGATAATTTTTCAGATTTATTCTTTATTGACCATTTAACAAAGACAGAAAATATGAAGAGGACAAATTTCATGATAAATACAGAGAAGTGATAGGGATTTTACCTTGTTGCTGGCTTTTGTTTGACAGGGAAGTTGATTGCTATCCTTTTTCCCCCTGTATTTTCTTCTTTTTAGAAGGGTGGTATTTAAGAAAATGATGATAATATTCTTGGGGTTTTGGTATGCTTTGTTATGCTGTTGTATGCTGCTGGTTTTTTTTCAATAATGAATATCTGTTTTTTTTTCTTTTCCCCTTGCTGTCCCGAATGGCCCTGTTATATGCTGAAAAACAAAACTTTTGGGGGGAAAAGCAATTGGGTTTGAACAACTGTGTTATGCCGTTTTTGGTCCTTTTTGTTGCAGTTTTGACTTAGCATATATTTGTGCAATTTTGGGCTGTATGTTTGCAGCTATTTGGACAGATTTTGGCCTCTTATGGACAACATATGGAGGGCTGCAGTGCAGTCCATTTTTGACAGCATTTTGGGTTTTTGTGATTGTACTTTTTTCATTGTGATATAAACTAATTTTGCCGCATTTGAAACCATGATGAAGTTATTGATTTTGACTTGCATTTCTCCTTATTTTGTCCTCTGTGAACCAATTGAAAATTGCGATTTGCAATGGACCAAACACGGATGAAACGTGTTCCCCTTATTTCTGATTCTTTTTATCAATCCCTAATGATGAAAATATAGAGATTTCTTTGAAATTTTCCATCTTATTCCAACATGAATTTTGCTAACTAATGCTCTTCTTTTATTTACATGTACGGGCCCATTGGATTGACGACGAGTGACTTGAAACACATGAAGAAAGCTTGATAATGAAGAAAACCCCTTTGTAGTTTTAGTGCTTTGTTAGGAATTTTGTAACATGTTTTTTTGTAATTGCAAGCTTGTAAAACTTTAACAATTGAACATTCTTTGATCTTGAACAACACTTTGGATTATAGATTGAACGTAAGCCTTGTACCAAAAGGAAATTGAATGGTAATGGTGAGGACTTAGGTATTCAAAAGTCACTTTGTAGTCTTGTAAGCTTCTCATGAAATTTGAATGAAGTCTTTTTCTTGTTCAAAGTCTTCAAGAGTGATCAACATAAGCTTTGAAAATTCCTTTGAAGAATGATTAGTTGATTTTTGAATATAGCCTTGAAAAGTTGAATTTGGAATAAGATTTGGACTTAAAATTGAGAATAGAAACTTGGAATAAACCTTGTCTTGTAATATGTAGAATCGATGTGAACTTGATTCACATGTAGAACTTTTGAACTTGAATGGATAATGAGACTTTGAATGAAGTTCATGAACAAATTGATTATGTCTTGCAAACTTGAATCATTTGAAATTGACCTTGAATCCATGGATTTAGCACATTGAATTTGAAATGAATGCATGAGAAACAAATGGACTTGAAAGTATTAATGAATGTCTTGTAGTTTCTCAAATCTATGGCAAAGAATAGTGACTTTTCTTTAAGCAAATGACAAAAGAACTTTCCCTCCATTTGTTTTCTTTAAATTTTTGCAACTTGAAATGGATGTCTTGAATTTGGAAATGGAATTGGTGCTAAACCCTTTTGAATATCCTGTAAGAATTTTGATAGAAATCCTATTTCGATCCAATAATCATTATTGTCCAAACGCGAACGATTTGAAGCACGAATAACAAACTATTCATGGACCTTCAAACTCAAACTCTTATTTCAATGAATTATCTCAATGTAATGATCAACATTTAGATATAACATTCTACAGTCAAGAAATTCCTATAAAATTTTAATAAATTTCATGGTCTTCTAACCGCACTTTGACTTTGATCATTGAAGTAATCTCATAGACAATGCTATTTGTGATACTTTTGCAAAAAAAATTCACTTCATGATATTGAAAATTGAAGAAGTTGTGAGCCTCGAAAATTGGACAAGAGTTTCTTGTGATTAGGTCAAATTTGCAAAATGACCTTTAAAGCATTCGAATTTTCTGATAATCTTTCGCACATAATCAAATCTTGATTTGTGAAGAGAAAATAGATATGACGTCAAGGAGAGTCATACGCAAAAGAAATGCCCAAAAATATCGAATAAGGAAGAAGTTACAGTCACTTGAACTTGATGTCGCAAAAGGTCATCTTTTGGGTTACTGGAGTCATTTTCATTCGTCTGAACCACTGACTGAGCAAACTCACGGTGCGAGGCTTGAAACTTGGAAAAAACATCTCTGATAACACATGAAGGACCGTAAAGACCGTTTGAAACTTTTAAAACTCATTTTCTTTTGAGAAATACGAAACCCTAATTGCTGATTTTACCGCCTCGGAAGAGAATCTGTCTGATCGATTTTTGAGCCAATCTTGAATATTCGTGAAACCCTAGGATTGTATCTTGTATGAAAAATGGGAGGGCAAATTTTGGGGTACAACAGCTGCCCCTGTTCAATCTTCTTAAACTTGAAAAGCGAGATCGATGCGTTTGTCGTTCGTGGCTTGAAAGTAGAAGGTGATTGAACACTAGAGTGACCATAAATTTGCACTTGACGACGTGCTGGTTGATTGTGTATGGAAATGGGCTTAAAGATGCCATTTGGGGAAACAAAGGAGAATTGTCGGAGATGGGCTTATAGATGCCATCCAAAGGTGATTGTTGACAGAAGGTTTGAACTTGATCTTAACAGAGAACGAATCAGAATAAACCATCGAGAGATTTATCTGAACCATTGAAATAATCTGGAGACAAGTCAGAATAAATCGTTGAGAGATTTATCTGAACCAGTGAAATAATCTGGAGACGAATCAGAATAAACCGTTGAGAGATTTATCTGAACCAGTAAAAATCTGGAGATGAATCAGAATAAACCGTTGAGAGATTTATCTGATCCAGTGAAAATCTGGAGAAGAATCAGAATAAACCGTTGAGAGATTTATCTGAACCAGTGAAATAATCTGGAGACGAATCAGAATAAACCATTGAGAGATTTATCTGAACCAGTGAAATAATCTGGAGACGAATCAGAATAAACCATTGAGAGATTTATCTGAACCATTGAAATAATCTGGAGACGAATTAGAATAAATCGTTGAGAGATTTATCTGAACCAGTGAAATAATCTGGAGACGAATCAGAATAAATCGTTGAGAGATTTATCTGAACCAGTGAAATAATCTGGAGATGAATCAGAATAAACCATTGAGAGATTTATCTGAACCAGTAAAAATTTGGAGATGAATCAGAATAAACCGTTGAGAGATTTATCTGAACCAGTGAAAATCTAGAGACGAATCAGAATAAACCGTTGAGAGATTTATCTGAACCAGTGAAAATCTGGAGATGAATCAGAATAAACCGTTGAGAGATTTATCTGAACCAATGAAAATCTGGAGACGAATCAGAATAAACCGTTGAGAGATTTATCTGAACCAGTGAAATAATCTGGAGACGAATCAGAATAAACCGTTGAGATATTTATCTGAACCAGTGAAATAATCTGGAGACGAATCAGAATAAACTGTTGAGAGATTTATCTAAACCAGTGAAATAATCTAGAGACAAATCAGAATAAACCGTTGAGAGATTTATCTGAACCAGTAAAAATCTGGAGATGAATCAGAATAAACCGTTTAGAGATTTATCTGAACCAGTGAAAATCTGGAGACGACTCAGAATAAACCATTGATAGATTTATCTGAACCAGTAAAAATCTGGAGAAGAATCAGAATAAACCGTTGAGATATTTATCTGAACAAGTGAAAATATGGAGACGAATCAGAATAAACCATTGAGAGATTTATCTGAACCAGTGAAATAATCTGGAGACGAATCAGAATAAACCGTTGAGAGATTTATCCGAACTAGTGAAAATCTTGAGATGAATCAGAATAAACTGTTGAGAGATTTATCTGAACTAGTGAAAATCTGGAGACGAATCAGAATAAACCATTGAGAGATTTATCTGAACCAGTGAAATAATCTGGAGACAAATCAGAATAAACCGTTGAGAGATTTATCTGAACCAGTGAAAACCTGGAGACGAATCAGAATAAACCGTTGAGAGATTTCTCTGAACTAGTGAAAATAATCTGGAGACGAATCAGAATAAACTGTTGAGAGATTTATCTGAACCAGTGAAAATCTGGAGACAAATCAAAATAAACCATTGAGAGATTTATCTGAACCAGTGAAATAATCTGGAGACGAATCAGAATAAACCGTTGAGAGATTTATCTGAACCAGTGAAATAATCTGGAGACAAATCAGAATAAACCGTTGAGAGATTTATTTGAACCATTGAAATAATCTGGAGACGAATCAGAATAAACCGTTGAGAGATTTATCTGAACCAGTAAGAACCAGCCTTTTCTCGGAAACTGATCTGTATTTGACTTGTTGAAAATTTGTGTATGTCAGAAGTTTGTTGATAATAACTGTCTAATGGCTCTTTCCTGTAAAAAGGTGAAGAGTTAATTATATGCAATGCTATGATGTATGCGATGCATGGTGTGATGTTTTCCTCTCAAAATAAATGAGATTGCACTGTATGTACTTGAGTTGTTAATGTTATGACGTATGGATGTAAGTGTATGGAATTGAAGATTGTTTGTGCCGTAGCGTTGCTGGAAGCAGGGAAATAAATCCCTTTTGAAGCACTGATGGGTGAGTTTCCAAGTATAAACTCTATTGTAGAAGGGAAAAGCCAGCCATTGCTTGTAGTCTTCGTGATATCCTGCTGGGTAAATCTGAGAAATTGGGCAACTTACTGAGGACACTCTGGATCAGTGGTTGGGAAATTTTGCTCTGACTGGAGAAAGTACCTGCGGGGTTTTATGGAATGGCTTACAGATATTATTCTGTTTCTTAAAGTCATTAGTAATTGTATTTCCATTTTTCTTTTATTTATTTGTAACAGTAATCATATTCAAATGCATATGTTCAAAAATAAATCATTGGACGTTTTTGTAAATAAAAAATAGAAATAAAGAAAAACAAATGGTTTTGCACATTCCAGTCTTTGTATGTGACTGTCATTTTCTGTATGATCTTCTTAATGTTTTTGTTAGCAGCTTCTACAACACCATTCATCTTTGGCCGATAAGGGGAAGAATTGTGATGCTGAATCTTGAATTGCTCGCACAAGGCGGTTATTAGTGTTGTTTAGATTTGTACCATTATCAGTGAGGATTCTCTCTGGGACACCGTACTGACATATGAGATTCTGCTTGATGAACCGAGCAACCACATTCTTAGTAATGGAAGCAAAGGAAGCAGCCTCAACCCACTTTGTAAAATAGTCGACAACCACTAAGATAAAGCGGTGTCCATTGGAGGCCGTTGGCTTGATTTCCCCAATCATATCGATTCCCCACATAGAAAAGGGCCAAGGAGCCGTCAAGACATTCAGAGGAACCGGAGGTACGTGCACTTTGTCAGTGTAGATTTGACACTTATGGCAAATCCGAGAGTATTGGTAGCAATCTGCCTCCATGGTAGACCAATAATATCCTACCCGTAGGATTTTCTCTGCCATTGTATTCCCACTGGAATGAGTACCAAAAGTGCCTTCGTGTAGTTCACCCATGATCCTTTCAGCCCCAGCCTTGTCTATGCACCAAAGTAATACAGAGTCATGACTGCATTTGTATAAAATGCCGTTGCTGAGGAAGAATTTAGCCGAGAACCTTCTCAGGAACTTCTTGTCATTCACCGAAGCTCCTTCTGGATATTCCTGATACTCGAGATACCTCTTGACTTCATGAAACCAATGCTGGTCCACTACCTCTTCAGTATTAATCTCGTGACAGTAGGCTGGTTCATCCATCCTCTCAATGGTGATTTGAGGAGCCTCGTTATCCCAATTAAGTTTAAACATATATGACATTGTAGCTAAAGCGTCTACTAGCTGATTTTCTTCTCGCAGGAAATGCTCGAAGGTAATCTTCTCGAAATGCGGCAACAATGTCAAAACATGTTCTTTATAAGGGATAAGGTTGGGGTGCTTGGTGTCCCACTCCCCTTTGACTTGACTGATGACCAAGGTTGAATCTCCAAATACATCCAAGTGTTTGATCCCCAAGTCTATAGCATCTTTGAGACCGAAGATGCACGCTTCGTATTCTGCCATATTCTTTGTACAGTTGAAGAAAAGTCTGGCAGTAAAGGGAGTATGACATCCTTCGGGAGATATGAGTACGACACCGATACCATTTCCAAGTGTGTTGGATGCCCCATCAAAGAACAAGGTCTATCGGGATCCTTGTTCAGGTCCGTCATATGGCCTGATAGTTTTCTACAGCTTGGTAAGCAAGATGATCAGCCAATACACTGCCCTTTATGGCTTTCTGGGTAGTATACTATATGTCATATTCTGTCAGGATCATCCGCCATCTCACTATTCTCCCAGAAAGAGCGGGCTTCTCAAAGATGTACTTTATCAGATCTATTTTAGATATCAACAAAGTAGTATGGGTCAGCATATACTGTCTCAGCCGGCGAGCAGCCCATTCCAGAGTGCAACAAGTTTTCTCGAGCAGTGAATATCTTGTTTCACAGTCGGTAAAATTTTTGCTTAGGTAATAAATAACATGCTCTTTTCGGCCAGACTCGTCATGCTGCCCCAGCATATACCCCATTGAGTTTTCTAAAACAGTTAAATATAAGATCAATGGCCTTCCCTCGACAGGTGGCAACAACACAAGAGGTTCTTGCAGGTATTCTTTGATTTTGTCAAAAGCAACTTGGCATTCGTTATTCCATCTGACTACTTGATCTTTCTTCAAGAGTTTGAAGATTGGTTCACAAGTAGCTGTCAGGTGAGAAATAAACCTGGCTATGTAACTCAGGCGTCCCAAGAATCCCCTGACTTCTTTCTCAGTACAAGGAGACGGCATTTCTTGTATCGCTTTAACCTTTGAAGGATCAACTTCGATACCCTTGTTGCTGACGACAAAGCCTAAAAGTTTACCAGACCGTACTCCGAATGTGCACTTGTTTGGATTCAATCTCAACTTGTACTTCTTCAGCCTTTCAAACAGCTTCTGTAAGTGATCAAGGTGCTCTTCTTCCGTCTGCGATCTGACTATCATGTCTTTTACATAGATATCTATCTCATGATGTATCATGTCATGAAATAAAGCTACCATGGCGCGTTGATAGGTTTCCCCAACATTCTTCAGTCCGAATTGCATGACCTTATAGCAGAAAGTGCCCCACTGTGTAACAAATGTCGTTTTCTCCATATCCTCAGGCGCCATTTTGATTTGGTTGTAGCCCGAGAAGCCATCCATGAAGGAAAACACTTTGTGTTGCGCCGTATTGTCAACTAAGATATCGATGTGGGGGAGTGGGAAATCATCTTTGGGGCTTGCCCTGTTTAAGTCTATGTAGTCCACACACATCCGCACCTTACCATCTTTCTTGGGTACAGGAACAACATTGGCCACCCATTGGGGATAAGAGGTGACAGCTAAAAATCCGGCATTAAATTGCTTCATAACTTCTGCTTTGATCTTTTCAGACATATCGGGTCTCATACGATGAAACTTTTGCTTTACTGGGGGACAATCTTCCTTTGTAGGAAGACGATGTACCACAATGTCTGTATCCAATCCCGACATGTCTTCGTACGACCAGGTAAAGATCTCAACATAATCGTGCAATAGCTGAATCAGACGCTCCTTGACATTAGGTTCTAAGTTGGAACCCACCTTGACCTGTTTCTTATCTTCCTCAGTTCCCAAGTTAATTGTTTCGACTGACTCTTCGTGCGGATGAATGGTCCTTTCCTCCTGTTGCAACAACCTGGCCAACTCTCCTGGCACTTCATAATCTTCCTCACCTTCGTCGTCGGCTTGGTAGATCGGATTTTCAAAGTCACAATTGGCCATAGTAGAACTGTTACCCATGGGATCCTGAGTGGATGTAGATCTGCATTTTAATATGTGAGTGTGTGTAAGAGCATAACTACCTTTGAAATAAATGTAAGAAAGAAAAGACAAAGAAACAAAATTTGATGCAAAAACGTCCATGATTCATTAATGAAATATGAGAATGAAGTGAAAACCCTCACAAATGGACCGTTGTGCCTCGGGTAAGACACAAGGTTTTAAAAAGTCTAAATTGTTTAAATATTACAAGCCTGAAAATATTAAAAGACAATTACTCTTGAATAAAAGTAATAGGAATGAAATCCTTGGCCTCCCAATTGTTAAGCCCTCCGCCGATGGTTGGAAAAATCCATTCGTCCATGTCACAACTGCCATCACTATCCTCTATTGCATTGACTCCTTGATTGCTGATACGCAGAGGTGGTCCCCCTGCGCGAGAACGTCGGGCAACTTTCTGAGCCTCTGAAGTGAACCCCAACCTAAATTTGTCGGACTTGTAAGGAAAATCCGGAAGCTGACCCCAGATAGTACATCCTCCCTCTTCAACTACTACTCGAGCGTCTTTCAACGAATCCATGTTTAGTGGAGGTCTGGTAATCATTGGGACTTTTGAAGTAGACTTGGTTGCTACGACCGTTGCTGGGACCTCTTCAAAGTTTTGACAGGGAGTCTCTATGAATTCACCATCCATTTCAACATACCTGAAAGAGTTTAAATGGCTAACCATGTATTCCTCTTCTCCGTGAACTATGACAATTTTTCCTCTAATCGAGTATTTTAGCATTTGGTGTAGGGTGGAAGTTACGACACCAGCACCATGGATCCAGGGTCGTCCCAACAGACAAGAGTACGAAGGGCGGATGTCCATCACATAGAAAATTGAGTCAAAAGTCTAAGTCCCAATTTTTATGGGGATACTAACTTCTCCGTGCACTGTCCTCTTGGAACCATCAAAGGCCCTCACTATGATGTTGCTAGGTTTCAAGATGAGACCCTCACAATCCAGTCGGTCGAGAGCATTTTTGGGTAAGACATTCAATGATGAACTGGTATCCACCAAAACATGGGCAAGTGTGGTGCCTCTTCATTCAATGGAAATATGTAAGGCATCGTTGTGCTTTCTTCCCTTAGAGGTTAAATCAACATCGGAAAAGCCCAATCCGTTATCAGTAGTTAGACTGGCCACACAGTCTTCAAATTGGTTGATGGAGGTCTCTTGGGGCACGTGAGCGATCTTAAGAAACTTTACCAAGGCTTTGGCGTGAGTTACAAAGCATAAAAGTAAGGACAACAATGATATCTTCGAGGGGGTCTGCCCCAATTGTTCTACAATGTTGTAGTCACTTTTCTTGATTATCTTCAAGATTTCTTCTATTTCTTTTCTAGAAGCTTCAAGAATGACTTCGGGATGTCCTCTTGCTTGGGCAGGCTCAACCAAAGCCTCTTTTCCCCTTGTATCGGCAGTAGGGATAACAGTAGGAGTATCACTGGCGGTGTCGATAGGAGTGGCAGTAGTGATGATCACAGGAGTAGCAACGGTCTTTGGAGAAATCTCAGGTGAGAAGACTCTTCCACTTCTTGTTATTTTGCTGGTTCCAGTGATGTTACCGATATCGGGATCAATATCTGTCGCAACTTCATTTTTGACAGCCAACTAATCTTGCTTGACGCCGTAGTAATAAACGTCAGCCTCATAACTCCAGGGAATAACTTTATCTGAGAAGTATGGTATTGGTCTTGGCATATTGATGATTAATGGTGCAGATCTGGGAGCAGATGTAATCCTGACGGGTCTTTTGGTGGAGACCCTGGGAGGATTTTCGAAATGGTGATTATCGAAATATCTTGATAAGAGCTTTTGATAAGAGGTAGCTTTTCAAATAGGATTTCTTTACTAGTCATCAGGCGCTAGACGTCTATCTTAACTAACAAATAGCCATTCGGTAGAGATTTGCATAGGTGACAATCTTCATCGCAACCTTGGAACAGGCCGGCTTGCAGTAGATTTTGTTTAATGGTCAACAGAGGAGTAACCAAGTCATTCACAGAGGAAACAAAATGTTCATCATCAATGGCGTTGATACCTTGGCCATGTCTGGGCATTGGTGCCGTTATTACATTAGGAATTTCTGGGGGCTCAAATTCAATCTCTTTCGCATCAATAAGGTCTTGCACCTTATTATTTAAGGCCCAACATTCATTTGTATCGTGCCCTGGGCTTTCAGAATGATAGGCACATCGGGCGTTCGGGTTGTAGCGAAGAGAAGCAGTATTGGGATTCTTGTGAGCTTCCTTTAAAGTTACTAGATTGGTCTTGAGAAGGTGTGGTAAAACATGAGACATGGTCATATTAATCCAGGTGAATCGTCTCAAGGGCGTTTCTGGTTTGTGCTGATAATTTTGCTGAGGATTTGGCGCAGGATTAGAAATCATGATAGCCCCTACTGCTGGACGACGGTCGGTTTTGTTTTGATTCCTATGGTCATATGCAGCATTGACCTCCTTCTTTCCAACAAAAGGTTTCTTCACCATACTTGAGGATGCATCTCTTTGAATTTTGCCGATTTTTATACCGGCTTCGACCCGCTAACTAGTCATGATTAATTCGGTAAACCCATATGAAGAACTCCCAATCAGGTGATTGAAAAATGGTCCTGACAAGGTGCCTAGGAACATATCCACTAATTCTCTGTCGGATAAAGGGGGCTGGACTCTGCCTGCGAGATCCCTTCATTTTTGAGCATAGGTTTTGAAACCCTCATCTGTTCTCATAGACATGCTTTGTAACTGTGTCCTAGTCGGAGCCAAATCAGCATTATACTGATATTGTTTGTAGAAAGCGGCGGCCAACTCTTCCCAGTTGCGAACATTGGTCCCTTCTAATTGGTAGAACCAATCCAACTGAGTCCCCGATAAGCTCTCCTGGAAGAAATGCACCCACAGATTCTTGTCAGCCGTGTGGGGTTGAATCTTTCTGACATATCCCCTTATATGTAGTTTCGGGAAGGAGACACCATCATACTTGGAGAAAGTTGGGACCTTGAATTTCTGTGGGATTACAACCCCCGAGATGAGTCCTAATTCTTCATAGTCCAAACCGGGTACCCTATGAATCTCCATGGCATTCAAATGATCCTCTAGCTGTTTGTATTTATCATCAGCAGGAGGATATTGTTCCTCAGAGTAATCAGGCTCTTCCTCTCCTTCAGATACTGGGTCGTCGTTCACTTCCTGGGTCTCGGCTCCTTGATTATCTCCTTCACCCGATGATGTTGCAAAGTCTAAGGTTCGCCTGGTCTTCCTTTTAAACCTTCTTCCCATGATCACAACTCCGGTTGGTTTCTTCGTTTTCTTCTTCTTCTCTTTGGCCAGCAGAGTCTTCAACTCCTCTTGTCCTTTTGTCAGAGCCATGAGCATTTATTGAAACTGGGCATTCTGCGCCTAAAGATCCCTCACAGTCTGTTCAACATCCATATCACTGAAATAAACAGTAGAAGGATAAGGCGACCTATTATGAGAAACCTGTATGATGTTATAATGAATGAAGATGCAATATGCAAATGATTTCAAGGAAATTTAGATATTTAAACTTGTCCAAACCAAAAAAGAACACACGTCATATTAAATAAAACCAAGTTTGAATACATCATGCCTCCTTGATCTTACAAAGAAAGAAACAAAATACAGAAAAAAACTCCTAAGACAAAAAGACCGAACACATCCTCTTTGGAGCAATGTAGGTATTCAGATTTTTCTCTTCATGAAGCATTTTGGTGAGCTTTAGAACCTTCTTCTCACTGGCGTAGTACTGGGTTTCAAAGGTGTCTCGTTCTTCCTTCAACTCACCCCAAGCTTTCTGCAGGTCTTCGAGAGAGGTAGGCATGTCAGGATGAAGAACGATGTATGGGACGTCTCCTTCAATAACAGGCTCAATGATGACAAGAAGGATGGAAGGGTAAGGCATCAAGAGACTCTGGGAACGAGCCCATACCCACTTAAGGTAAGGCTCGAGAAGGATAGAGTTTTTACGTCCCAAAGTCCTACTGTCCACCTTGTTCACCATTCCCCAAGCACGTGTAAACCTCTGGCGATAACCTTGGTCTTCTTTGTCGTAGTCGAACACCAAACCCTGGATGAGCATCTCATGAGGGCCGTCTCTTTGGGCATACCTAAACTTCCGAAGAGCTAAGCACGGGTTGTAGGTGATACCTCCCCTAATACCTAGCAGAGGTACATTAGGGAACTCCCCACAGCGGTCAATGATAGAAATATCTTCCAAGGATCTCGAGCACCAACGGATATCAGAGTGGGTGAGAGACATCATCCTTTGAGACCAAGTCAATCTTTGCCCGTTCTTCAATGCTGACTGAGGAAGGTGTGAAGTGAACCACTTAGCAATTAGGGGGATACAACACAAAAGGGTACCTCTTTTCTTCATGGTACAGGTATGAAGGCAATGCAAGATGTCTCCTAGTAAGGTGGGTATAGGATTGCGAGAGAGAAAGACTTTGATGGCATTAACGTCTATGAATTGGTCCGAATTAGGAAACAGAACCAAACCATAAATGAGGAGAGCTAGGACGTCTTCGAAAGGTTGGAAATCCATGTCATCCCAGAATGAATGAGCTTTTTCCAATAGAAACTTAGCTAGAAAGCCTTTAACCCCGCTTCTTGTTTCCCAATTGGCTATGATGTCGGCCCTCTTCACATGTAAGGCTTCGGCGATGACTTCAGGTTTTGGAATCCCTTCTAGACCGGTGAACGGTATCTGATTAAGCACAGGCACCCCTAAGAGTAGAGAGAACTCTTCTAGTGTAGGTACCAACTGATAGTTCGGGAAAGTGAAACAATGATGTACGAGATCAAAGAATTGGAATAGTACACACATCATCTCTTCTTGGAAGTTGGATGTAGCCAAACTGAGGAGTCGACCATATTTCTTGGTAAAAGGAGAATCCCCGGGCACTCTTGAGGCTAGCTCTTGAAGTTGAGGATGTGCTTTCACAAAGCTGATTCGGATGGTGTTTCTTCAGAGAGAACTCATGTCCTACAAAACAAAAACAAAGATAAATTTCTAAATCCTTGAAATGGTTAGTGACCATGCATATGATGTTGATGATGTTTATGATGTTTATGTACAAGCAAACAAATACACACAGCAAACAAAACCCTATGTTTTAGGCTTGCATGAGTTTTGTAGGTAAGTACCCTCTTGAAGTCTAGTTGGCTCAACCTGTCTTAGAAATAATGATCGGGTTCTAAAGGATCTCAATATCACAGACCTTTCTTTTAGGCATTGTCTCAGCACAACAATCTTTTCTTGCGGCCGAGATATCCCAAAAGTCTAGCCTCAATGAGTGTAGTATTGAGTGTCAACCAATTTTCAGCTTTACACCGAAATCGACTACCTCACTACGTCCTAACGGCCAAGTTTGTTCAACTAGGGTTCTAAGGTCAACTAGTGCTTCACGACGCCACTCAGCGGCCCTGTATTCTCCTCGATTCGCCTCGAGGGATACCGGTACCCACAAATGAGTCACACTAACATAGACATTGTCTCAACCATATCGGTCTACACCGTACAGTCTCCACAATCTATTGCTATTTACCTAAAAAGGTGCCCTAGATCCGGGTGGAGGATCAAAGCAAGCCCAATACGAAGAGGTGGATATAAAGCACACGAATCAAATAATGAAAGCGAGTAAAGGTGATCTAACCCTAAGGTAACCCCACTTCTTTTATCTATAGTCCCTAGCAGAGTCGCCAGTTCTGTGATACGGTGGGAGAACTAAATTGATTGTTTTGAGTTTCGATCGCATTTATGCGGATAGCAAGAGTCGTCACCGACTTTTCTTTTATCCAAAAGGAAAGGTAAAAAAGCACAGGAAAGACCTTTCGAGATTATTTCTCGGGTTCAGGGGGTAGATTATGAAAAGGGAAGGTATTAGCACCCTTTTCATCCATGGTTTTCCATGGGCTCTTAGTTACTCATTTAGATCACTTGCTTTCATTTGACAGTGTGCTTGTGGTGTGGGCTTTGAAAATGTTTTGAAAAATCTATTTGTAATGGTTCTCGTTTCTATAAGAACGCGTACAAAGTTTTGTTTTGAAAAGTGGGTTAAAGATGTGTTGGTGGATTTTGTTTCAGAAAGTGTTTTAAAAAGATGTTTTTCAATGGTTCTCGTCTCTATAAGAACGCATACAAAAATTTTGTCTTTTGAAAATGTTTTGAAATTAAAGTGTAGGTGTAAAAATGTTTTTATCGTGAGCAAGCGAGTAACTAGAAGCGAATCTATCTACTCGAAAGGTTTTCAATTGTTCTTTTCTTCCTCCTTTTAATGTTGCTATCTTACCATTAACTTGGTAAGAAGCCCCATAGTTGTATGTGAAGGGACAGACGCAGGTTAATTTTACAGTCATCAAAGGCAAATTATGAGACGCTTTAGCAATTTTTGTATGGGACGAGACCGTTTTATCGAAGGTAACATTGAGGGTCATCGAGGGACTACAATATTTTTATCGAAGGGTCATTGCTAAGGCGTCCAATATTCGAGGGACATGACTGTATTTCCGAGGCAACGAGCGAGGTTACCCTAGAGGTGCGTGTGTGAAAAAGTGTGTTTGTTTCAATTTATTTTGTTCTTTGATTAGGTTATCTAGCGATTGATTTTTTGAATCTTGCCATACACGTCTAATTACTATACAGTATAAGAAAAATAGTATATTGCGGGAATTGAAATTCTACGCTATTACAAAGTGTTTGGGAATGGGGGTACAATTTTTACAAATGGGGATGAGTCAAATGCGATTAAAAGGTCCAAATAGCAAACAATACAACCAAATTGAATCGGACAATTAATTAAAACTACAACAATCTTATGAAATAGTATTAGCCAACAAAATATGGAAATAAACTTTTAAGTATTTACTTGAAAAGAAGAAAGTAAAAAACTATTCTAAAAAATAAAATAATTGACTAAAAGAAATTAAATCGTATGTATTATTTTTGTATTTTTATTATTTAAATAAAATCTAAAGAAGGATAAAAATAAATTCTACTATTTTTTAGTGTTTTGTTACATGTAAATTAATTAACAATTTTATCTACAACAAATTTTATTTATTTAAAAAAAAGAAGTTGATAAAAAAAATCACAAAGTTTAGGTCAATTAATTATGTATATAAAAATGTATGTTTTTTAAGATTAGTTGAATTATTTTATTAAAACTAAAATATAAATAAAAAAATTAGAGAGAATAAGGTTGAAAGAATAAGCAAAAACAAAAATTCCCACAGGAGGAATCGAACTCAGGCC
The DNA here is from genome assembly GCA_948472305.1 of Vicia faba. Lineage (NCBI taxonomy): Eukaryota > Viridiplantae > Streptophyta > Magnoliopsida > Fabales > Fabaceae > Vicia > Vicia faba. The sequence continues at coordinate 1,426,957,355 of OX451735.1, read as the reverse complement.
ATTTGGGTTAATGAGGATGCACTTTGCCAGTTGAACTATGCTACTTATTCATAACTCAAACAACTTAAATTGGTAAAATAAAGAGAATGCAGTGGGATAATTGGGCCAAAAGGCCCAAAAGGCCTGATCCGAATGGGAAAGGAAGTGAAAGGGTTGAAACCCTAGGAAAGAAACAAAGGGGTGGCACTTAGGTTTATGAGGAAGAGGAAGAACTTTAACAATTTTATTATCCCAATTACCTCAGATTAAAGTGCTAATTAATTTTCAAATAAAAAAAAACGTGTTCTCTCTTCACTCTTCACGATGAACAGCAGCAAAACCCCCTCCTTCTCTTTCTCGTGCGTTATCTCCTTCAACCTCATACTTCCCTCTTCCTACTCTTAAATCGCATCTCTTTCTCAGTCTTTAATCTCCGTATATTGTAACAACCTAACACAAACTAGAAATTTTCCCAGGAACAAAACTGCGGACACTCAAAGATCTCACCGTTAAAGTTAAAGGTGGCTTTGTAACGCGAAGCGTGATCAGGACCTGCATGCGTAGGAAGGAAGGTTGGGATGGTGATTGAGTGAGGCGAGGAAGATGCGAGACGCGATAAGGATTTTGTTACGGTGGGTTGCTATTTGACGGAATTGAAAAGCGAAACGGGTTTGTGATGGTGACAGATTTGCGAGTGGCTTTCTTGATCAGTTATATTTTCTACTGTTTTCGTGTTCATTAATTGTTGTTTTTTATCAGTTCTATTACAGGTTTGTTGGCATGTTCTAGTTTTCTAATTTTTTACAGGTTTTTTGGTTTGATGAGTGATGATGGTTTTCTGGTTTTTTACAGGTTTGTTGGTTTGATGAGTGATGATAGTTTTCTGGTTTTTTATAGGTTTGTCAGTTTGATGAGTGATGATGGTTTTATGGTTTTTTTTTACAGGTTTGTTGGTTTGATGAGTGATGATGGGTTTCTGGTTTTTTACAGGTTTGTTAGTTTGATGAGTGATAATGGTTTTCTGGTTTTTTACAGGTTTGTTGGTTTGATGAGTGATAATGATTTTCTAGTTTGATGATTTTTCAGATTTATTCTTTATTTGACCATTTAACAAAGACAGAAAATATGCAGAGGACAAATTTCATGATAAATACAGAGAAGTGATAGGGATTTTACCTTGTTGCTGGCTTTTGCTTTACAGGGAAGTTGATTGCTATCCTTTTTTCCTGTATTTTCTTCTTTTCTGAAGGGTGGTATTTAAGAAAATGATGATAATATTCTTTAGGTTTTGGTATGCTTTGTTATACTGTTGTATGCTGCTGGTTTTTTTGAATAATGAATATCTGTTTTTTTTCCTTTCCCCTTGCTGTCCCGAATGGCCCTGTTATATGCTGAAAAACAGAACTTTTTAGGGGAAAAGCAATTGGGTTTGAACAATTGTGTTATGCTGTTTTTGCTCCTTTTTGTTGCAGTTTTGACTTAGCCTATATTTTTGCAATTTTGGGCTGTATGTTTGCAGCTATTTGGACAGATTTTGGCCTCTCATGAACAACATATGGAGGGCTGCAATGCAGTCTATTTTTGACAGCATTTTGGCTTTTTGTGATTGTTCTTTTTTCATTGTGATGTAAACTAATTTTGCAGCATTTGAAACCATGATGAATTTATTGATTTTGACTTGCATTTCTCCTTATTTTATCCTCTGTGAACCAATTGAAAATTGCAATTTGCAATGGACCAAACACGGATGAAACGTTGTCCCCTTATTTCTGATTCTTTTTACCAATCCCTAATGATGAAAATATAGAGATTTCTTTGAAATTTTCCAATCTTATTCCAACATAAATTTTGCTAACTAATTCTCTTCTTTTGTTTACATGTACGGGCCCATTGGATTGACGACGAGTGACTTGAAGCACTTGAAGAAAGCTTGATAATGAAGAAAACCTTGTCTTGTAATATGTAGAATCGATGTGAACTTGATTCACATGTAGAACTTTTGAACTTGAATGGATAATGAGACTTTGAATGAAGTTCATGAACAAATTGATTATGTCTTGCAAACTTGAATCATTTGAAATTGACCTTGAATCCATGGATTTAGCACATTGAATTTGAAACGAATGCATGAGAAACAAATGGACTTGAAAGTATTAATGAATGTCTTGTAGTTTCTCAAATCTATGGCAAAGAATACTGACTTTTCTTTAAGCAAATGACAAAACAATTTTCCCTCCATTTGTTTTCTTTAAATTTTTGCAACTTGAAATGGATGTCTTGAATTTGGAAATGGAATTGGTGCTAAACCCTTTTGAATATCCTGTAATAATTTTGATAGAAATCCTATTTCAATCCAATAATAATTATCGTCCAAACGCGAATGATTTGAAGCACGAATAACAAACTATTCATGGACCTTCAAACTCAAACTCTTGTTTCAATGAATTATCTCAATGTAATGATCAACATTTAGAAATAACATTCTACAATCAAGAAATACCTATAAAATTTTAATAAATTTCATGGTCTTCTAAGCGCACTTTGACTTTGATCGTTGAAGTAATCTCATAGACAATGCTATTTGTGATACTTTTGCAAAAAAAATTCACTTCATGATATTGAAAATTGAAGAAGTTGTGAGCCTCGAAAATTGGACAAAAGTTTCTTGTGATTAGGTCAAATTTGCAAAATGACCTTTAAAGCATTCGAATTTTCTGATGATCTTTCGCACATAATCAAATCTTGACTTGTAAAGAGAAAATAGAGATGACGTCAAGGAGAGTCATACGCAAAAGAAACGCCTAAAAATATCGAATAACGAAGAAGTTACAGTCACTTGAACTTGATGTCGCAAAAGGTCATCTTTTGGGTTACTGGAGTCATTTTCAGTCATCTGAACCACTGACTGAGCAAACTCACGGTGCGAGGCTTGAAACTTGGCACTAACATCTCTGATAACACATGAAGGACCGTAAAGACCGTTTGAAACTTTGAAAACTCATTTTCTTTTGAGAAATGCGAAACCCTAATTGCTGATTTTACCGCCTCAGAAGAGAATCTGTCTGATTGATTTCTGAGCCAATCTTGAATATCTGAGAAACTCTAGGATTGTATCTTGTATGAAAAGTGGGAGGGAAAATTTTGGGGTACAACACATAAGCTTGAGGTTCAGAACTCTACTTAGAAAATATTTCAGCAATACTCTATCACTGGGGATAAAAGATCCCTAAACGGTATTTGTCTACACACACAGCTCCAGAAAAACAAAAGACTTGCTCCAGTAGGGCATAAAAAGCATGATGATCAAATATCTCTTCAAGAAAACCTGACAGGGGAAAACTTCTATGGGTAGAAAAGATATGAACTTCATGGGGACGATGAACAACAACCTCACTGGGGAGATAAATACCAACAACGGAGACGCGGGTATCGACTTCAAGGGGATATGGCTGAGGTATCCAGTCCAATGAAATAACCTTTCCAAGATTCTTCGAAATAGAGTAGACTACGCTGAAGAAGAAGATCATATAGAAACGTGGAGATGAAATGCACTTCTTTGGAGATAAGCCCTCTGGAAGGGACAAACTCTTAAATAAACTCTTCTCAAAAGTGCCAACTTCAGTGGGAATTACACAGGAATATGCTTTCACTTGAGATAATGGATTATGTCTAGAGCGGAAGTGAGTATTCACTGGGGAAATTAGATCCCATTCTACAGAAATCCTCATGTTCGTCGCATACTAACCCTTCTCAATTCATTTGCTGGAGTGCTTCTTGTCATAAAAGACCAACAATATTCACAAAAATATAAATCATGGCAATATGCCCCATGTGTGGAATGGCAACCTTTGTTGAGGAATAAACAGTTTGAACTACTGACCACTGGGTAAAAAATGCGATGCACGATTGAAACTTCATCATGTAAACTCTGAGGAGGAATACCACTAAAAAGTGGACATTGGAGAGGATACTGCAAAAATAAATTACAGTCTATTGAGAAGAAATCATCTTAATTTAAAACAACTCCTAAATTTCTGGGGAGAAGATCCATTCTCCTCCTATAGAGAAATGAGGAATGCTTCGCTGGGGAATAAAGATCTCTGATGAGAAACCCATTAGTAGACAAACATTTATCAAGTAGCAACGAATCCTTTGCTGGGGAAAAGAGTCCTCCTAGGAAACAACATTTCCATCATGAACCATGTGTGGGTAACAACCTCACATGGTCTTTGCGTTCTTGCTCGTATCCTATTGAGGATAACAATCTAAACTTCAATTAGAGATAATGATCCTGACTTCCGATGAAGGAACATCAATAAATGGATTTAAATCTATGATGAGCCGAGGATAACGATCTTGACTTCCTGACCGCTTTTGAAACTCACAAATTGTTTAGCGTGCACTTGACCTTAATCTGATCAAACCTTGAAGAAGAGGATTGCCCCTGCATAATTTCCTACCCCAGTCTATAGGGCCTTTTGAAGAAAATTGCCTCGAGATGACTTTCTAAGGTCTGTACTAGCAAGATGAACAACCTCAATGTTGTGAACTTCAGAACACTTCCCCTGACTGGCCAGAATTAGAAGCAGTTTCAGTCATGCTTGAATAAATGCACATGCACCTCCAGATTCTAAAAAATTCTCCTCTAATAAACTTATTCTCAGAGAAATTTGTCAAATCTCAATATAACTGCCCCAGTTTGACTATACTTTGAGGGATCAAATCCTGACTTGAGTGCCTCAGATTGGCTGAGCACTTACTCAACAAAGTATTCAACATGCTTTCCCATTCTCAATAGAGTCTTGACAAACATTTTCTTCATCTTATGTTCACGGAAAAATGAGAAACTTGAGGATTTTCGAAGACAACACCTCTTCAGACTAATTGTGATACGGTGGGAGAAATGACTTGGGTGTTTCGTGTTTGATCGCAAATGTTGCAGTTAGCAAGAGTCGCCACCGACTTTTCTTTTATCCAAAAGGAAAGGCTGAAAAGAACAGGAAATACCTTTGAGATTATTTCTTGAGTTCGGGGGGTAGATTATGAAAAGGGAAGGTGTTAGCACCCTTTTCATCCATAGTTATCTATGGGCTCTTAGTTGCTTGATAGATCACTTGCTTTTGTTTGAAAATGTGCTTTGTGTGGTTTTTGAAAGTATTTTGAAAAGGCGTAATCGTTTAGGCAAACTTTGTAATAGTTCTCGTTCATAAGAACGTATACAAAGTGTTGATCTTTTGAAAACGTTTTAAGTTTGAAAGATGTTTTAAAAGTGTTGGTGTTTGTTTTAAAAATAGCAAGGATGTTTTGTTTTGAAAGTGAGAAAATTTGGAGATGCATGTTTTGTTTTGAAGAGTTCAACCAAAATTTTCCCTCTCACTTATCAAGAATTTTCTCACAAGATCTCCCTTGACCCAAGACTGCACTAGGGTTTGATCAACTCAAGACACCTCCTTAAGCATTGATGACCAAAATTAGGGTTTGAGATTGCACAAGGATTTTTGAACTTCAAATGCCCCATATTACTTTCATGGATCATTATGGACCCCTAAGATCACTCATGTCAAGTTTCAAGCCTTGGATCACATTTTTGCTCAGTCAATTGAGTAGTTGACCTAAAAATGAGTTGTATTGGGGAAAAAGTTAACTATGGCCAATTTACAGTCAAACTTATTAATTTTTTATCCCCATAAACATTTTAGACTCATATGTATCATTTTATCAAGTTTGGATCACAATTCCTCAAGAAATTTGATCAAATCTCCAAAAGGGAAAAATGGTCAAAATTAGTGTTTTGACTAGGAAAGGGCAATTTCTGATTTTTGACGTAGAAAATGATCAATTGGTTTAAGGAGTGATCTCAAGAGTCCAATTGAATCATTTTTACCTAATTGAATGGTTCAAAACATTGCAAGTCCATTGGATTAATAGATGAATTTTTCAGTCAACTAATCAAAAGTCAACTATATACTAAAAAGTCAAACTTTGACTTTTTGGTCAAATTCAAGTGCCAAAGACCACAATTCATCAAAACATGTAAAAATATGAAACTTATTCATCAAGAAATCAAAAAGTCAAGATTTCATTTTGAAAAGTCAAAATTTCTAAACTTAGAAATTTTTCTAAGTGTTGAAATTTCATGTTTTTTCATAACTTTGAGCCAAATTTTCACCATGATGCAAGATGATTCAAGAGAATCTTCCATCATGAAAGTCGTAGATCTCCATGAAATCTACAAATTTTCTTTACACAACTTCTTCCAAAAATTCTTGGATCTCAAGTTATAATTTTATGAACATGTGGTCATGAAACTAAACACTTAGTGAAATTTTGCCCTAATTTGGTCAGGATTTTGACCCAACTTCATGGCACTTTTTCATATAGTTCCAAGGGGAATATTCAAAATAAATTTAAATATGGGTTGTAGAGAACATTGCAAGCTTTCCAAAATGTCCAATAACTCCTTGGGATCATTCTTGAGTAGGGAGAATCGAAGAGATGAAGTTAGGGTTTTCACACTTGAATTACAAGGCATTTTATGATGAACAAGAATTCAATTTCAAACCTATGCTGCACAATCTTGTTTTGCAGGCCTCTAAACCTCAAGATATCTCCATAATCAGAAGATTACACTTGCTTTTTAGCTATTATCAACTTGATTCAAGCTTTATCCAAGTTGCATTTCCATTAATGGCACAAAGTAACATTGCCATTCTAGTAAAGTGGCTTTAATCACAAAGTCAACTTCTCTTGAGCTTTGCATTTGTTCTTTCTGCACAAGCATCCTATACAAAATCATATAAGCATGTTTAAATTTCCTAACCACTTTAGATAGCCTTGTACATTGCCTTGGAACAATGCTTGTCAAGCTTGCTTAAAAAACAATCCAAAAAGCCATAACATGTAAACTTGTACTTCTGATCACCCAAGCTCTCAAAACCTTTTCCTATACATTGAGACACTATTATGCAACTTAGGACATAATTTTTGCAAGCCTGAAACTCTCTCAAATTCCCTCTAGCCAAAAATTGCACACAAACTTCATTTTTGTGCAGGTTTTGACCTCGAACTTGTATCTTCTATTTCCCTCGTGCGTTCTTTGGCCTTTTAGTTCCTAAAGCTCCTATACAACAAATATAAGTTGTCCCTGTCCCTGTTACACGACTGTAACACCATTTGCATAAAACTCCATAACCAAAAATAGAGCATTGCACATTGACTTCTCCAAGTCATTTCAGCCACTCTCAACTCAAGCAAACCATTGAATTAGCTTCCTAGGACTTCAAGGAAGCTAACCTGATCATCACCATCACTTGAAACAAGCTCAATCTCCAAACACAATTTCCAGTTTTGAGGTTAGTTTTCTCAACTTGGAACTCTTCATACAAGCATCATCAATAGTTTATTTGTGAATAAAACATATAGATATCATTTCCCTGAAGCTAACCATGTCCTTAGTTTCCATTAATTTTGCTTGAGCTTAGAGAATTTTGAAACTGAAATTTCTGAAATTTTTAGGGTTCAGATTAGGGACATTAAAATTCTTGCTTATCTTTGATCTATAGTTTTAATACTTTACATTTCTAGAATCGTGAGAAAATTTTCTATAAGTTTCATGTTTACAGTTTTAATTTTTGATGAGAAATAAGCAAGTTACAGTTGGTCTGGCTGGAGGTTGAAGATGAAGTCTTCAGAACATGTTTTGCCTTACATATTTATTGTTTCATTTGTATTAACGAATTTATAGCCACCCCAGTGGTAGAAGCGCGCACCTGTAACCTATGGGACCTAGGTTCGAGCCCAAGTGGTATCCTTTTCATTTTTCACATTTTTCATTTTCTGATTTTTGTTAGTCTTTGGCAGGCGCTGGGCCCTTTGGGTCTGGCTTGTTATTGTTTTTGCTTACTAACCTCCCTATTGACTAATGGCACCCCTGGCCCAAGTTTTTTTATTTATTTATTTCATTTTTATTTTCTTAAATATATTTTCTAAATACTAAAAAATCATAAAATATAAAAAAATGATATATTTATATTTTGACTTCGTTTATTTTATTTTCCTCACAAAAATATTTTTATTAATTATACTTTATTTATTTTTACTTATTATCTTGTAAATATAAATAAATTTAGGTTATTAGTTATTTTATTTCATACTAATTTAAATTCATTATTTTTGATACAAAAAGGACTAAAAATAATTTATAGTGCTATAAATATTTTCAAGATAAAAAATACCAAAAATACTTTTCTTAAAATTATTTTCTTTTGATTAATTAATAGAACTAGGTTTTCATTTAAAATCTTTTCTTAATAAATTTATACTTAATTAACTATTTTCTTTATTTAATTAGGTTAAGACAAAATCTTTTTTCATGAAAACCAAACAAAATTCATTTTCTTTACATTTTTGTATCCTTGTACATTTATTCATTTTTATACTTTCTACTTATTTAATTCCTTGTATATTCATACCAATTCAATATGGTTGTAATAGACTAATTAAGTTTATATTCTTGCAATCCCAATTTACAAATTGTACACCCCCTCCCCACAAATGTTGTAATAGCGTAGTAACTTTAAATTTCACAATTTATCGCTTTTATATAACATGCTACTAATTAGGATTTGCATGGAAAGACTAAAACCAATGCTTAGAAAACCCTAATTCAAGACAAAAGTAAGCATGAAAATTATACACTTATACACAAGCACCCCTAGGGTTATTCCACTTGGTTGCTTTATACAAAATGGCCATATTACGCATGTAAGGTATCTTAGCAAAAATAAGCAAATACAAGATCATAGTCCCTCGATGACGCTATCTAAGTTGCCTTACAAATGATCTTAGTCCCTCAAAAATAATGCTAAGATACTTTGCAAAATTGCTAATCATGGCTATAAGATGACCCATGCCCGTCCTGATTACATCCAAAGATAGGGTTGCTTACCAAATCAATGGTAAAACAACAATGTCAAAGGAAAAGGAAATGAACAAGAAAGACATTTGAGTAGGTAGATTGCTCCTAATTACTTGCTCCATTTCAAAACAAACATCCTTGCTATTTTCAAAAACAAAAACTCACACTTTCAAAACATCTTACAAAACTTGAAAACATTTTCAAAAGATAAACATCTTTGTATACATTCTTACGAATGAGAATCATTACAAAGATTGCCTAAACAATGTCCTCTTTACAAAATACTTTCAAAAACCCCACAAAGCACAATTTCAAACAAAAGCAAGTGATCTAGCAAGTAACTAAGAGCCCATGGAAAACCATGGATGAAAAGGGTGCTAATACGTTCCCTTTTCATAATCTACCCCCGAACTCAAGAAATAACCTCAAAGGTCTTTCCTGTGCTTTTTCACCTTTCCTTTTGGATAAAAGAAAAGTCGGTGGTGACTCTTGCTAACTGCAACATTTGCGATCAAACGCAAAACCTTCAAGTCACTTCTCCCACCGTATCACAGGGTCTATATTTTATCTTTGAAAATGAAAGCCTAACAATGCCTATATGAGGAGTTCAAAAATCAGAAAACTCACCTTGCAAATGGAGATCGTGTTTTGAGTTTGAGTAGCTTTAGATGAGTTCTAGTGATTGGGTTAGCTTCCTCAAGTTCCCAGGAAGCTAATGTGATGTTTGGCTTGAGCTGAAATTGGCTGAAGAGTTCTGGAGAAGTCAAGTTGAAGACTCCTATTTTTGACAATGGAACTTGATGATGGAGGTGTTACAGTTGGGCAAGAAGGGTTTGGATGGTTTGCATTTGATGTTTAGAAACTTTAGGAACCAAAAGGCTTGGAAACGCACGAGGGAAATGTAAGTTTCAAGTTTTTGGTCAGATTGTGCAACAATGGATTTTTTTGTGTGTGATTCTGAGTTCTAGGGAGTTTGAGGGCTTATGTATGCGTGTCTTAGATTGTAAACAATATCTTTATTTATATTCGAAATATTTTGAGGTTTGAAATGATCAGAAACAAAGAATCATATGTTATGAGTTCTTGACTTGTTTTTGAAGTTATCTTGACAAACATGGTTTCGATGCAAGGTACATGTCTTGTAGGGTGGATAGAAACATTAAACATGTTTGTTCGGAGTTTATTGAGTATGTTTGTGCAAAAAGAACAAGTGCAAAGCTCCATACAAGTTGACTTTGTGATTAAAGTCACTTTTCAAGAATAACTTAGGCGCCTTTCTTCCAAAAATGGAAATGCAACTTGGATAATGGTTCAAATGCTTGGAAAATGGCTCAATATGTTGTGTAAATAATTAATTAAGGAGTGAAACACAAGTTAGAAACCTGCAAAGTGAGATTATGCAACATGGCTATGTGATTTGGTCCATTGTGCATCACAAATTCTACCTTGTAAAACAACTTGAAACCCTAACTTCTTACCTTCGATTCTCCTTGCTCAAAAATGATCTCAAGGAGTTATTAGATATTTTGGAAAGCTTGTAATGTTATTTACAACTCCTATTTGAATCACTTTTGCAAAATCCAATTGGAACTATGTGAAACTTGGCCAAGAAGTTAGGTCAAAATCCTGACCAAAATGCTCAAAATTTCACTAAGTGTTTTAGTTTCATCAACATGATTTCATGGATTAATAACTTGAAATCCAAGAATTTCTAGAACTTGGTCTCTTCTACAAAGTTTTATATCTCATTGAGATCTACAACTTTCATATTGAGAGTTTCTCTTGAATCACTTTGCATCATGATGAAAAATTGGCATAAATTTGTGAAAAAAATATGAAGTTTTTAACACTTAGAAAAATTTTTAAGTTTGGAAATTTTGACTTTTCAAAATGAAATCTTGAATTTTTGATTTCGTGATGAACAAGTTTCATATTTTGACATGTTTTGATGAATTATGATCTTTGACACTTGATTTTGACCAAAAAGTCAAAGTTTTACTTTTCAGTGTGTAGTTGACTTTTGATCAGTTGACTGAAAATCAACTATCAATCAATTGAACTTGAGCAATGTTTTGAGTCATGTCATTAGGTAAAAACTATGCAATTTAATCATTGAGATCATTTTTCCAATCAATCAACCATTTGCTAGGTCAAAAATCAGAAATTTCCCTTTCTCAGTCAAAACCCTAATTTTGACCATTTTGCCCTTTTGATGATCTGATCAGATTTCTTGAGGAATTATGGTCCAAACTTGATCAAATGACATATATGAGTTCATAATGTTGATATGGATAAAAAATTATGAAGTTTGACTGTAAATTGGCCACAATTGACTTTTCCCCAATACGGTTGATTTTTAGGTCAACTGATCAATTGACTGAGCAAAAATGTGATTCAAGATTTGAAACTTGACATGACCAAACTTGAGAGTCCAAAATTATCCATGAAATTCATATGAGGCATTAAAAGTTAAATTATCCTTGTGCGATCTGAAACCCTAATTTTCAGTCATCAGTGCTTGAGGAGGTATCTTGAGTTGATCAACCCTAGTGCAGTCTTGAATCAAAGGAGATCTTGTGAGAAATTACTTGATAAATGAGAGGGAAATTTTGGGGTACAACACTAATTGACTTAAGTATTTAAAGTAGGCTAGTACACAACCGTACTTTTCAACTTGAGCTACTTCGTTCTCCAACGAATACTTGAAGAAATACGTCCCTCGGGACCAATTGAAAGTAATGCACCATTGCTCGACAAAGACTCTGGGCAATCCACTTTTGAAAACTACTTCAGATCATTTCTTAAACTGGTATTATTTTGCTCAACAGAGTCAATAGAAGGTCTGCCCCAGATTAAGATTATTTTTCGAAATGATATACCCTTCAACAGTATCTTGAAGCAATTTGTCCCTTGGGATAATCAAACTTTCATCTGATGCTCATCATGCAAGCTCAATTGATGTTTAAGCACTTATTCACTTATTCAATTGATGTTTAAGCCTTTTACCTCTTGTAACACCCACCCATCATGAAACAGAGACGACACAACAACAATATATGGGAAATAATAAAATGCAATGCACATATATGCTCAGGAAAATGATAACACATAAATGTATTTCATATTTAGCTTGATTTACTTAAATTATTTTCCATTTTTATCTAAATTAAATTGCTTTGTAGTTGGTATTATGCTGGTATTTGACTATTTTGCAGGTACTAAATTAACTAAAGCTTTTCTGAGAAGAAGAATAAAAAGGGTACAAAAATAAGAGCCAAAGGATAAAAGAAACAAAGCATCAGCCCAAGCCCAACAAGGAAAGAAGCGTGTGGCCCTCGTGAAAGCAACTTGTGACGAACGTCAAACGTCCATGACGATCGGCAGGGTGCTTGACCAGGTGACGTACGTCACTTGGGCCTTGACGAACGACAACCCATGTTCTCCTATTATTTTGCCCATGTACTTCAAGCTTGTAACTAAAATATCTCACTTTCTATATTCACGTTACACTAAGTCACCTACGTAGAGATCCAACAGCCATGCACCTCCTACAATATCTCACATGAAGTTATTCAAGACCACTATAAATAGAAGGCTTCACACACTGAGCAAGGGCTCTCCGTTTTTGCCTTTCTTATTCATGCATTATTTTCTCAGAAAAGTTATTTTCCCAGAATTATTATTTTCCAGAATTATTAGTTTCCTTAGTTTTAATCAGTATAATTTCCCAACCGATTTAAGCAATAGATTTCTACACCGGAAATCTATTGCCCCGTAGTTTGTTTCAAGACCTGCAGAATTCTCGTTCAGGTTTATTATTTTATTTCTTTGCAATTGTTTCTGTTCTGCATCAAAGCAAAACCTACCAACCCGTGGAGGAGTGCTTCTCGTTGGAACTGGATGAATTGTTACCAGTTTCCAGTCATATTTATTTTCACATTATTATTTTAATAAGTTATTATTTGCCTTTAATTCAATAATCATGTTTACTTTGTTGTCTGGCTTGTATTATTCTGTGATTGAGTTTTATAACATGTTAGGTTAGATTTCTATACAGGTATGTAAGGTCATATAATTGAGGGAATTCAATAATACTATTGGTTATTTATTTGCTAAAATATTTTCTGGTCGAAATTACTATTTTTAAATGATAAACCGTTTTGTTATGAGAATAAAAGACAAATAGAAGTTAGGTTCAATAAAGCGAGAGTTTGAGGATCTTTAACTGGATAGTAGTAATTAGGCATTGGCTTTAAAAACAGCGAGAGCTCTTTCAGGGTAATTAGAGTTTATTTGTTTTCAAAAAAAATGCTTTTAACTCCGAGGGATAGCGAGCGCATACGTTAGGACTTAACTGCATAGCCTGAATCAATAACCACGACAATGTGAGACAAGGGTTTTTAAACTGATAAATTTCTACTTAGAATTATTTGAAACTGCGAATTACCGAACAGGTTACTAATTCCCGAAGTCCGATCATTTCATACGGGTTTTTTCCCCCTCTGATTATCTAATTAGATTTAAACTTACTTTTAGTTCCCCTAATCTAAACCAGATATTTTTAGCCTTAGATTTACACTGTAACATTAGATAACGATACGTTTGACTTTTGGTCCTTTGATTCGATAATCTTTAAAACTATGCGATAAGACAGTGCACTTGCAGTCCAAATTATTTAGGCTACTAAAGTATGCGATCAAGTTTTTGGCGCCGTTGTCGGGGACCAATTTAGTCAATATCGTAACTCTGCTGTTGCACCGTATAGACTAAGGTAACATATTTTTTTCCTTTCTTTGAATGATTGTATGCCAAATACTCGTTTATAAGGAGGGGAATTAATACAAAGAATCAACGAAATCGAACGTTTTGTTAACATAAGACGTCGAATCCTCGATCTTCCCGAAGTAGCTCCAATTCCAATTCCCATTCCTGAAGAACCAACTCCGAAACTAGACATGGATGAACTAGTTAATCGTCCTCTTAAGGAGTACACTGCTCCTTATCAAGCTGAACCGCACTCGAGTATTGCTCGTCCTTCCATAGAGGAAAACAACTTTGAGCTTAAAGCTTCATTGTTGCAAGCCTTGCAACAAAATCAATTCTTTAGAGGCCCTATGGATGATCCAAATCTCCATTTATCCGTGTTCGTGCAATATGCCGACATAGTGAAAGTTAATGGTGTTAATCCATAAGAAATTGGATTACGTCTTTTCCATTTTTCTTTAAGAGATAGAGCCAGAGCGTGGCTCCAATCCTTACCTTTAAACTCCATAACTACATGGGACGAATTGAAGAAAGTATTCTTAGCAAGATATTTTCCACCTAGTAAAACTGCAATGATGAGAGGCCAAATCAATGAATTTACTAAAAAAGACAACGAATCACTTTTCGAAGCTTGGGAGAGATATAAGGACATGCTGAGACTTTTCCCACATCATGGATTTGAACCATGGCTAATCATCCACACCTTCTATGGTGGTCTCCTATATAACACCAAATCATCTCTAGACGCTGCCGCTAGTGGTGCACTAATGGACATGCCTTATAATGAAGCTTATCAACTCATTGAAAACATGGCACAAAACCATTATCAACGGGGAGGAGAACGAGCTAAGGGAGGAATGCACAAAGTCAGTGGTATAGACCATATCAATGCTAAAGTAGACACCCCGACTCAAAAGATTGAGAGTTTAGCAATAACCCCAACAACCAATGTGGCTGTCGTAGCTCCAAACTCCGAATTATATGGAGTACCTGGACATGCCATTTCCGAGTGCCAATTTCTAGCTAGAATACCTCCTGACCAGACGAACTACGCTCAAGGAAACCCTTATTCTAACACCTATAACTCAGGTTGGAAGAATCATCCAAATTTCTCCTATAAGAATAACAATGCGCTATACGCTCCTCAAGCACCTCCCGGTTTCCAAAAGCCAAACCAAGTTGCACCTCAAGCCCCCGTAAGTCCAACCTTGAGATAATGTTGGAAAACTTTGTTGCCGCTCAAACACAACAAAATAAGGAATTTATGAACCAAAACTTACACACCTCTAAACTAGTAAAACAATTAGCAACCAAAGTAGATGCCTTGGCTATACATAAAAAATGCTAGGAACCCAGATTTCTCAAGTAGCCCAACAACAAGCAACAACTGTCGCTCCAGCTGAGGTGTTTCCTGGTCAACCACAACCTAACCCGAAAGGTCATGCTAATGCCATTACATTAAGAAGTGGGACTGAATTAGACGGACCAGTAGATTCGAGAATCTTAACTAAAACGATGTCTCAACAAAATGAAAATGAAACTGAAAAGGCATAAAGCAATGACGAACTGAATAAATCTTTTGATCCAGAAACCATAGCTAGAGATGAAGCTGAAAAAGCAAAACCATACGTACCTCCACCACCATATAAGCCACCTATCCCATTTCCTCATATATTAGCTAAATCTAAAACCGAAGGACAATTCAAGAAATTTATAGAACTCCTAAAACAATTAAACATAATAATACCATTTACAGAAGCCATAACACAAATGACATCATATGCCAAATTTCATAAAGAGATACTATCTAATAAAAATAAACTCGAGGATAATGAGACAATGATGCTTACTGCGGAATGTAGCGCTATTATCCAGAACAATATGCTGGCTAAGCTGAAAGACCCTGGTAGTCTCTTCATACCCTATGTGATAGGGAAATTCATAATAGACAAAGCACTCTGCGATTTAGGAGCTAGTGTAAGCTTGATGCCCCTTTCAATATGTGAAAAGCTACAACTAGGAGAACTAAGACCAACTAGGATGCCCCTATAATTAGCTGATCGCTCTGTGAAATACCCAGTAGGTATGCTAGAAAACATTCCCGTTAGAATAGGTCAATTCTATATTCCCATAGATTTCATTATAATGGACATTCAAGAAGACTCAAACATTCTTTTCATACTAGGAAGACCTTTCTTAGCCACTGTTGGCGCTATCATTAATGTGAAACGAGGGAAATTAACTTTTGAAGTCGGAGAAGAGAAAGTTGAATTCATTCTTTCTCAATTCCTTAAAGCCCCCGCAATAAGAGACACCTGCTGTTTTATTGACATCATCGATGAATGTGTGAAGGAAATAAAGTCAGAACCACCAAAGGATACTGAAATCCTAAGAATTCCAATACCGCCTATTTTTGAAGACGATAACTGGTGTGGGGCATACCAAGACAACCACCTAAGTGAATGCCTAGCGCTGACTCCCGATCCTATACCTAACCCTAGGAGACATGTTGTAGAACTTAAAACATTACCAAATGATTTAAGATATGAATTCCTAGATGAAGAATTTAAACAACCTGTCATAGTCAAGGCTGACTTAGAACGAACTGAAACCGAAAAGTTACTTAATGTCTTAAGAAAATATCCAATTGTATCACATTATGCTCGAGAAAGATAGAAAAACATCTAGAGAGCATCAAAGACGAACCAACCCCATTCTAAGCGATGTAGTTAAGAAGGAAATTCAAAATTTGTTGGAATCTGAAATCATATATCCTATATCCGACAGTAAATGGGTTAACCTGTACATGTCGTACCTATGAAAGGAGGAGTCACCGTAGTCACTAACGAAAAAGGAGAATCTGTATCCCAACACACTCAAACTGGATGGAGAGTGTGCATAGACTATAAGAAGTTAAACAAAGCCACTCGCAAGGATCATTTTCCTCTACCTTTCTTAGATCAAATGCTCGAGTGTTTGGCCAGACATTCCCATTTCTGTTACTTAGATGGTTATTCATGATTTTTCCAAATTCTTATCCACCCCGATGACCAAGAAAAGACCATATTTACATGTCCTTATGGTACATTTGCTTACAGACGAATGCGTTTTGGACTTTGCAATGCACCCGGAACCTTCCAGAGATGCATGATGGAAATCTTTGCTGATTTTCTGGATGGAATAATGGAAGTCTTTATGGACGGTTTCTCTGTCTGTGGAGAAAGTTTTGAAGGATGCTTAGAGAACCTTGAAATGGTACTCAAATGATGCGTGAGCGTCAATCTAGTACTCAACTGGGAAAAATGCCATTTCATGGTCCGACAAGGGATTGTACTTGGACACATCGTGTCTGATAGAGGAATCAAGGTTGATAAGGAAAAAATAGAAGTGATAGAAAACCTTCAACCTCCTAAAACTGTTAGAGAAATAAGAAGTTTTCTAAGACACGTCGATTTTTACCGATGTTTCATTAAAGATTTCTCTAAAATAACCAAGCCATTAACTGAGTTGCTGATGAAAGACGCTGAATTCATCTTTGATGACAAATGTTCCGAATCATTTCAAACACTTAAAAAAACACTAATCTCCGCGCCAATCTTGCAGTCTCCAGATTGGAGCGAACTGTTCGAGATAATGTGCGATGCAAGTGATTATGCTGTAGGTGCCATCCTAGGACAACGAAAAGATAAAAGACTCCATGTTATATACTATGCGAGTAAAACCATAGACAAAGCTCAAATGAATTATGCCACAACAGAAAAGGAACTTTTAGCAGTTGTGTTTGCGTTAGACAAATTCCGTTCCTACTTAGTGGGAGATAAAATTATCATCTACACCAATCATGCCGCTATTAGATACCTTCTAACTAAGAAATATGCCAAACCTAGACTATTGAGATGGATCCTATTATTCCAAGAGTTTGATTTGGAAATCAAAGACAAAAAGGGAACCGAAAACATCATAGCAGATCACCTTTCTAGACTTGAAAATCTGAAGACCGAACAAGTACTAATTAATGATGATTTCCCATATGAGAAACTTATAGCTCAGTTGGAAAACAATGAGATTGAACATTATCAAGCCGACTATCCTTTAGAAATAGAGGCCTCAAGTATTGAAACCAATAGTTTGGTAAAATCAGCGTCAACTCACTCTGCCGCACCATGGTATGCCGATTTCATAAATTACCTAGCTGCCAGTGTCCTTCCACCTGAGTTAACATACCAATAAAAGAAGAAGTTCTTCCATGACCTTAAACACTACTAATGGGATGAACCCCTCCTCTTTAAAAGAGGTTCTGATGGGATTTTTCGTCGTTGCATGCCCGAGGAAGAAATGGAAAGTATTATAAACAACTGCCACGCTGCACCTTATGGAGGTCATTCAAGTACATCAAAAACCTGTGCGAAAATCCTACAACCTGGTTTCTTTTGGCCTAATCTATGGAAAGATATGCACATCGCTATTTTAAACAGTGATGGTTGCCAACGCACTAGAAACATCTCCAGACACGATAAAATGCCTCAGAAAGGTTTTCTAAAAGTAGAAATCTTCGACGTTTGGGGAATTGACTTCATGGGACCCTTCCCATCTTCTTTCGGTAACAAATATATACCCGTAGCTGTTGATTATGTATCTAAATGGATCTAAGCTATAGCCTCTCCAACAAATGACACAGGAGTAGTAATCAAGATTTTCAAGAACATAATCTTTCCAAGATTCGGTGTGCCGAGACTCGTCATCAGTGACAGAGGCTCCCACTTCATCTCCAAAATCTTCGAAAAACTCTTAGTGAAATATGGAGTTAAACACCGTGTAGCAACACCATACCACCCACAAACGAGTGGTCAAGTAGAGGTCTCAAACATAGAAATTAAGCAAATAATTGAGAAAACTGTTGCCACATCTAGGAAAGATCGATCTTATAAATTACGTGAAGCGTTATGGGCATATAGAACAACATTTAAAACACCCATAGGGACCACACCTTTCAAATTAGTTTATGGTAAATCATGTCATCTGCCGGTGGAACTCGAGCATAAAGCTTATCAGGCTATTAAAACCCTAAATTTAAATTACTCTGCCCCCGAAGGAAACAAAATCTTACATATCAATGAATTAGAAGAGCTTAGATTAGACTCTTACGAGAACGCCAAGATCTACAAAGAGAGAACGAAAAAATGGCACGATAAACGCATTTCTAGGAAAGAATTCAACGAGGAAGATGTAGTACACTTATTTAACTCCTAACTTAAACTTTTTCCCGGAAAACTAAGCTCTACATCGTCTGGTTCTTTTGAAGTCACTAAGGTTTTCCCAAGTGGCACCGTAGAAATTAAGAGTAAGTCTAGTGATCTATTTATTGTAAATGGGAAACGTTTGAAGCATTACCATTGTATTGAAAACAAAGACTACTCTGCTAGCCTAAGGCTTCTACAACCAATGGCTGAATCAAACGACTAATTCGTAATTGAAAATGTGTCGAGCTTGCGACATTAAACAAAGCGCTTCGTGGGAGACAACCCATATATTTATTTTTATATTTTTATTTAACTTTTAATTTTTACTTAAAGTTTTATTTATTCCCCTTATTTATCTTATTTCATTTTTTTCTTATCTTCATTTTCTTATTTTTCTTTTTGTTTTTTACTCTAAAGGCATTTGGCCAATGCTAACTGGATGTTTCTATAATCTACTTACTTTTCAGGCTAATTTACTTTTTTTAGCTAGTGACTAACTCTCGAAATAACGAGATTAGATAATATGAGTATTACTTTCAGGGGAAAGGGTCAATTGAGGAGGTTTGAGGACTTAGTCGATAGGGAGATGACCCTCACCATCTATGCTGATGACCGTGATATGACCGCTTTAGGAATTAGAGAGAGTGTCCTATACTTGTTGCACCAGATAGGTTGGGATACCTACCCTATTCGGAGGAGGTTTAGTTCATACCGTAGGCTTACCCTAGAATTACTAAGTTCTTTGACTTATGTGCCTAACCATGGACTAGGATTCAACCGTGGCCTGATCCGGTTTAGACTGTTTGGTATCGATTTTCGTTATAACAATAGTGAGTTTGCTAACCTTTTAGGTTTCCCTAGTGGCCCCGATGTCTTTATTGTTGCCCAAGAGGACATTCTCTTTGACCATGAGCTTAATTACTTCTGGGGTAGCATAACTGGTAACAACCACCCTGAACCTGAAGATATGTATTATGAAAGTATCCATAACCCTGCTATAAGATACTTCCACAAGATCCTGGCCCACACCCTGTTTGGAAAAGAACAAAACATTTCTTTGGTGTCCCGTGATGAGCTTTTCATTATGTTTTGTGCTTCACAAAACCGTCGTGTCAATGCAACTACCTTTATGTTAGCCAATTTTGTCCGTATTATAGAGACTGCTCATGCACCTATCCTTATAGGAGACCTAGTTATAATGATTGCAAATTCTATCGGAATGAGACAACCACTTCTAGGATTAAACCCCTATGGCGGAATTCTACCTATGAATATCCGTTTCTATTTCAACACTTACCTTATAGGAAACCTTGGACCACATAAGTTTGACTTGCTCATTAACCATAACACTGTCCACCAATTTGTTTTTCCCAACCCTATAACGAGTGTTCACAACTGAGATAATTGGCTTTTTCACCTGGATCACCCACCTACCCCACCCTCACCTGAAACACCTCAAGTTTATGAGATCCCTGATGATTTTGATCCTCAGACTCCTCCTCATTATTATGATCTTCCTTCCCCTGATTGTCGTGTAGTTTCCCGTGATGCACCTCACGTGTCTGCTGCTTCTGCTATTCCGACTAATGCTGGACCTCCGCCTCCTGATTTTACTACCGCTATTGCTAATTTATAGACACTGATTGAAGGCTTACACGGAGAGTTCACCACTTTGCGTATGAACTTTCATGGTTTTATGGATATCGTAATAGAGCAGTTTGATAATCTATATCAGCATCTCTATTATGTTACTCCACCTCCTAGAGGCCCACATCGTGGCTAGATAGCTCCTACTATTTTTGTTGAGTTTTTCCGATCCTCCTTCTTAGAGCAGTGAGGCCACTGTCTGTTTTAAGTATGGGGGAGGAAACATTATTGTTTTGTTTTCCTGTTTTTGGATATTTTGTTTCCAGTTATTTCATATTTCAGATTTTGTACCTTTCATATTCAGTTTTCTTTATCCAATAATATTAATTTATTTCTTATTATTCCTATTTTTATTTTCTATCTCATTTTTGGTTATTTAAAGTTTTATTCATGTACCTCTCATACTGATATGATTATACTATCTCCGCGAAATATCAACAATTGTTCAAATACTCGATTTTATCCTCGAATCAATTATTCACGCCTATACTAATTAATGTTATTGAGTATTTTATTATCTATATTTTATGCCTCTTATCAGAGTACTAAACAAATATTTCCTATCATTTCTTAATATATGATGACCATTAGAAATGTGTATTATTATCATATATATGTTTACCAAGCTTTAAAGTACAATTATTCATGATATATATATGTATATGTATATGTAGCAATGGACATTGTCTGCACAACCCATTCATTTGGTCCAATAGAATTGCATGCATGGTCAAGCAAGCTCTCCAAGAGACATGCGCATGTGCCCATGTTTTGCCTTTATGCCGACCGGCACAGCCTAGCTGCCGATCGTCAGCCTCTCCATGCCGACCTTCAAGCATGCCTTAAACAACCTGCCCCTCGTCAATCCCATGTGACACGTCAGATTCTTTATCTCCCACGCCTTAAATTCTCCATGACCATATATTTTGACTTGAAACCACACCGTTTCATTTTTCTATAACTCCCATAACTTCCATCTTCCACCATTTAAACCCCATAATTCCCATCACTCCATTATCAACCACCATTACCATTCACTCATTTCCTATAACTCCTATAACCTCCCACTTTCAAATATTCAAAATCATAAATACCATTCATTACCCACTCATAATATCCACCTATTTAAACCCTTTCTTCCATCATTCTAATACCACTACCATTCACCACCCTATTTTCACTACACAAACACCATTCCTTTTCATCTTTGTCAAATATACCAAAGCCACTCGTAGAAATCAACCCAACCGAGGAGAATATGATATTTCACATCTCGTGTTTCGACAAGGAGAAGCTGGCAAGCTCCAACAGGAAAAATACCAAAAGTTTTATCAACGAGGATCGACATCCACACGATATGTCGATAATGGCTGTTTGCGCGATTTAGGGATGTTTAACAATATGCAAGGTTTACTAAACAAAGCAGGCCTAGGATTTGTAAGCACGATGGGCTTACCCACCTACGAGGCTCTAACTTTGGAGTTCTTAAGCTCTTACTTCTACATCACTCCCATCGACGCTGGTGCAAATCTCATTGGAACCGCCACATTTCGTATGTTCAACCAGGAATACACGCTAAACCAGGATGCTTGGAATGACATGTTTCATTTCCCTCATGGAGAAAATGTGCAATACTGAATTCCCCCTGAATTGGATTGGAATAGAATGTCATATGAATTATGGGAGCGAATATCCGGTGAGAAAAATGTCTCCCCCGAAGCGCGCTACTCCACTCACATTCATAATCTGAACATTCTATACCTTCACCGCACCCTGGCCAGCACTATTTTTGGAAGGACTAATAACAACAAGGTCAACACCAAGGAGTTGTATGCTCTTTATTGCGCCTTCGCGCTAAACCTCTGTTTGAATCCTAGTACCTTCCTGATGGCTCACATTCAAAATCTTGTAACGAGAGACGGGACCGTGCCTTTCTGTATTGGAGGTATCGTCACTATAATAGCGGTTCACCTGAACCTGGAAGGAAGAATCCTGAATCTACCCTTGCTACCAGTAGTGTTTATGGACATTAACAACTGTCGAGATGGTCACCTTATTAAGGTGAGAGAAGCAGTAGGATACTATCTAATGGTGAGGAATAATGAAGTTCGTAGTGTCATTTTGCCATATCCAAATACTATGAACTTAAGCATTGCAAACAACTGGCTATATGACCTCAACGCACCTGATCCTAGTGTGAATGCACAAGGTAACCAAGGTGAGGCCAATAATGCTGCAGTTTATGAAATGGAACAAGAATTAGAGCAGCAAGCACCTCAGCTTGACATTCGACCTCCCGAGGCCCAAGAACCATAAAATTCCAACTAACCAGCCACACTCGATGCCATCTATGCAGCAATACTGCAGTAGAACCTTTTGTCTAACCGGAGCTACCAAAGCATCGAAGCGTGCCAAGGTGAAATGATGCATCTCGTCCAATAGATGCAAAGTGATCAATATGATTATGCTTACTGGCAAGATCAAAGTATGCTAGAGTTCACCGTAGGGATGACAAAAGACATACGAGCTTTAACACTCCGTGTTGAAGGTTTGCATGAAGTTGTTTCTTGTGGGGAGGCTCAAAGATATGAAGCAGAGTCTTCCAGAAGGGGAGAACGAGCGCGTAGAAGATCTAGACCAAGGACGCGTGGTGGATTCTGTGGCCAGGTAGAGGAAGAATGAGTATTTAGTTTTTCACTTTCCTTTTTCATCTTTTATCAATACATTGAGGACAATGTATGATTTAAGTATGGGGGAGGAAATATTTCCACTTTTCTAGTAAATTTTTATTTTCATTATCATTTCCCTTCTTGTTATTTCCCTTCAATAAAAATATTTGTTTTTATCTAGTTATTTATTCAACATTTGTGTTTTTTTTCCGTTTCCCTCATTTTATTGAGCCCTAACAATTTTTTTTTCTTCAGTTTAATGCATAACTTGACTCACTCGACGAGTATGTATGTTGCCACTTTTAAAACTTGTTAGAAATTTTTGCAAGATTTGAAGAAATCACTACCGTCTTGATACTCTACAACCCCAGAGTATAGTAGACTAGTTAAAGTACCTATTATTCCAAAACCCAGAGCTTTAGTTTTGAAGTAACCCTGAGTAGTTTATGTAGCAGTCAACATAGTCTTAAACACAAACTATGTAGAAAGTCAATGAATATAAGTGGATGATCTAGGTAAATTATTTAGAAAAATGTTACATGCCTTAAGAAAATAGGAAATGCACAAATTAAATTTGGCGATCCTCACCCGATCGTTTAATCCAACGGATGCAAGCCCTACAAAGTAACATAAAATCCATTGTTAGGTGGTTCAGAAGCATCTGGTACTGAACTTGGTAGGGTAGACTACGGTTTGATCCCCCGCATATTTCCATGGTTAAAAAGAAGGTTGCCACATTGTTGTTCCATAAGCCACTGGGATAAAAAGATCATAACCACTAACCGACTATTTCTCTATGTGCGTGTTAGGATAAAGGGCTTAATGTGATTGCGCTAGAATAAAAATGGGTGAAACAAGACGAATACTTGGGGTGAGCTATAATAGCTTCTGCAAATGGTTTACGTAAGATGGGATTGTCTAATCTTGTTAGCGTAGTGCTGGAGTAGAGATTAAGATTTTGGTTCTCTAACAAAAACACCATGCAACCACGTATAAGTTGATTTGTGTCATACGTTTGCATCTGACCAATGTTTAGACAAACATCGTACTGAGCACTTGCTTGAGGATAAGCAAAGATTCAAGTATGAGGGAGTTTGATAACACATAAATGTATTTCATATTTATCTTGATTTACTTAAATTATTTTCCATTTTTATCTAAATTAAATTGCTTTGTAGTTGGTATTATGCTGGTATTTGACAATTTTGCAGGTATTAAATTAACTAAAGCTTTTGTGAGAAGAAGAAGAAGAAAAGGGGTACAAAAAGAAGAGCCAAAGGATAAAAGAAAGAAAGCATCAGCCCAAGCCCAACAAGGAAAGAAGCACGTGGCCCTCGTGAAAGCAACTTGTGACGAACGTCACACGTCCATGACGATTGACAGGGTCCTTGACCAGGTGACAAACGTCACTTGGGCCTTGACAAATGGCAACCCATGTTCTCCTATTATTTTGCCCATGTACTTCAAGCTTGCAACAAAAATATCTCACTTGCTATATTCACGTTCCACTAAGTCAGCTACGTAGAGATCCAACAACCATGCACCTCCTACAACCTCTCACATGCAGTTATTCAAGACTATAAATAGAAGGCTTCACAAACTGAGCAAGGGCTCTCCATTTTTGCCTTTCTTATTCGTGTATTATTTCCCAGAATTGTTATTTTCCCAGAATTATTATTTTCCATGAATTATTAGTGTAGCATCTGGATTTTGAATCACAGTCGCCACTATTAGTTTTTATCCTAGGGAAGGGAATCTAACAGAAAACCCTAATTCGCAGACAGAGATTATAGGTTTCGGACTCTATTAGACGAAAGGAAGGTGTTAGGAACCTTTCATCTACCTTGTTCACAAGGATATTAGGTTTTAGGTTTAGGTTCAGGTAAGACAGGGTTTTAAGTCTTAATAGGGGAAAAGGGTTTTAAATTTTATTAGGGGAAGGGTTTAAATTTTTTATAGGAGAACTTGCTACGATTTTTGATCGTATGCCTACGTATCCTCTTAAGAGGAATCAGAGACCCAATTCATAGCTTGTATGGATTGGTATTTTTTAGGGGTTGCAAATGTATTTTGAATCGCCTCGTATTTGACCGGGAGTAGTGATTGTGGAGATTTTAGCTAAATGTGCAATTAGTCAAAATTCGTTTGGGACCCTTTTGCAAAAAAGAATGTTGTTTAGCTTAATTTGTTGCGAAAAATAGGTTTGAGAGTTGTTGATATATTTTAATCATATAAATTGCAAAAATCTTAATTAATGCATAACTAAAAATATTTTAATGCAACGTAGAAAATATGTTCATGAGTTTTTAAATAAAAATAATTTATTTACATGATAAATAAATAATAAAATATTATAATAATAAAAAAATATTAATAAAAATAATAATTATAAATAATAATAGTAATAATAATAAGAATAGAATAAAAAAATGTAATATATAAAATAGATAAAAAATATAATAATAAAAAACTAATAATTGAATTAAATCAGGAGGGTGTCTAGATTAAGAAGAATTTTAATTAAAAAATTTGATTTTGAATAATAAACCGATAGACGATATGTCGACGCATTTAATTATTGGAAGATGGATTTTCTATTAATTAGATTTAAAAATAAATTTGAAGTTATGTACCAAGTCGATTATTAGTCAAAATACTAAGACATATTTTTGGTGTTTTATATATATATATATATATATATATATATATATATATGATTTGAAAAAGAGTTTGATAGATATAGAAAATATGGTTAATATTTAACTACACTAAAGAGAAACATGTTTTATGTTTTTTTTATGAAAAAAAGAAAGTAATTTCTATAAAAAAAATAGCTTAAAGAATCATTAATTTAATTCTAAATTAATTTACTTACTATTCCTAAAAATATCTCAAAATCCCTTAATTAATAACTAAAAAAAATTAACGAATAAATTTTTTATAGAAAAGATAATATTTACTTGTTATATTTAATTATTAGCTTAATAAGGCTAAAAAGATTTGTATTTTTTTTATTAACATTAATTCCAATCAAAATTAGATATATGGTCTGATTTAGTTAAGATTTAAAAATAAAATACACAAATTAATATACAAATATAACAATTGTGAAAAACAAGTTTTTTTTTTTTGTGTAGTTTTCTTTATAATCATAGGTTAATAATTATTAACGATAACAACTACATATGATTAATAAAACTAAATATATTATTAAAAATAAATTTTAAAATAAGAATTATGTACAAAATAATCATAGACAAATAACAAATTGAATTTTGGATTCAGACATCAACCAAAGAAATACATCGAGAAATTAACCCAATAGCAAGCAATCATGCACAAGTTTAAATAAGATGGTAAAAGAGAAATCAACCTGAAGTGTCGTGACCAAACTTAAGTTGCTTCCTCTAATCTCCTTTCTTATTTCCTTTAGTGCGGAGACTTTTTTCAGGTTGATGGAGGCTTCATGTTTCTTTGTTGTTGTTCTTTGATGTGAAGAACAACAGCTTTAGGAATACTCTAGTGAACTGTAGATTTGCTAATTATTGGTGAAATTATTGATGATTTTGGATCGTAAAAATGTATACAATCTGGAAATCGGTTCCGAAAAAAGTTAGTAAATAATATAATTTTGAAAATAAAAATCATCAATAATCATCATGTGGTAAAAAAAAGAACAGAAAAGTTAAAGTCGAAAATAAAATTGGGGGCCTCATATGAAATCATCGGTCCAAAAAAATGTTGTTGTTTGTAAATGTGTAGAAAATTGTGAAAGAGGAAAAAGGGTATCATTCTTAGGTTGTTGTTTGATATAGTAAACAATCCTCGAATAAACCAAAAAGAATTATAAAAGCAAGTTAGTAAGTTTGAATAGTGTTGGAAATTGTCGATACAGTGAAAATTGTGAATATTTCTGGATATCCTAGAAGTGTGAAAATATGGCCCTATTTATAGACTGTCAAAATCAGATTAAAGAGCAAAAAAGGGAACAATATAAATCAGATCTTTTTTGGTCAACAAGTTGGCCAATCAGAAGTTGATTATGACACAAATTGACGCATATTAACCAATAAGAAATAATTATCTCGAACAAGAAATATTTTTGGTATTTATTATGATTTTTGCACTCAAATTTGATGAAAAGTGCATAAAATCAAAATAAATAATTATTTTTAAAAAATGTCATAATTGAAAATACGAAAATAATATTTAAATAATAAAAAAACATGATTTTTGTGATTTTGAAATTAATTAGAAAATAGTTAGTAACAAAAAATATCCAAAGTGCACTAATTGAGATTGATCTATTTTTGTCATAATTTTGAAGATTGGAAATTTATTGAATATTTGATCCTTAATTTGGTGAACAAGCTTATGAATCTAGCCTTGTTTATGACCATTCTAAATATTGAGATTGATTTGAAAATATTAATTTATAAGGTATTTTGACTATTTTTTTTAAATAAAATAATAATTTTAATAAAAAATAATATTTTTAAATATAATAAATACGAAAATAGTAAAAAAAAATAGATTTTTGTGGTTTAGACATAATTGAAAATGAAAATAAAGTTAGTAATAATAAACAACAAAAATATCTAAAGTGCACCAAGTGAGATTCGAACTCGTGACCTTCTGCTTGCAAGTCTTTCTCCCTTACCAACTATACTATGTTACTTAATTGAAATAAAAAGTCAATTGAAAGTATATGAAGGTGAACAATTATTTGTTATTTTTAAAAATACAAATAACTATTATATTATTAAACAGACTTAAAAGCGAATATTTATTAAAATTCCCAAAATGTTAATGTAATTAAACCAAAGGAATCTTTCACCATGTAAAACCCAAGTTCGAAAATAAATTTGACGGTAGCACTAAGGCAGACAAATTTGGGATATGACAGCTGCCCCTATTTAATAATTGTTCGATTGAATGGTGCAGGAATGCGTAGGTCTTTGTTCATTTGAATCGAAGATTTATTAAATAATGGAAGACTCCAAAATTTGACCAAAGGTTTGCTAGATAGGGTTACACTGATATAACATACCCCTAAGATTTGGCTAGATAGGGTTACACTGATATATCATACCCCCAAGAGCTAGATAGACGAGGTTACGTTGATATAGCATACCCTCAATCATTTTGAAGAGAATAGGAAAAGATGATGATGTATTACTTTACCAGGATTTGAGGTAGATGTCTTGAGCTCGAGAGAGAAATCTTGTATGTCTTAGCTTTGCCTTTGCTTATTCATCCCTTTTGGAGGGATGAATGAAACAGTAATTGGTGATGCATGGCTTCTTAGAGACTGAGGCCATGAGTTATATTCGCGAATCGCTACATGACGTCTTAGGCGATAAGCTAGATTTTGTTTTCCAAACATCGATGTATGTCATCTTAGGCGACGAACAGTGTTAAAAAATAAAAAAGCACATTGCTGCATGATGTATTAGGCAATAGGTTAGGTTCACAAATTTCTGCGTGAAGTTTGAGGCGATAGGCTAGATTTTGGGTTTTCGAGCATCGTTACATGAAGTCTGAGGCGATAGTCTTTGTCGCAGAATAAGGAAACACATTGCTGCATGAATACTTAGGCAATGGGCTAGGTTTGCAAATCGCTGCGTGAAGTCTGAGGCGATAAGCTAAACTTTAGTTTTTGAGCATCGCTGCATGAAGTCTGAGGAGATAGGCATGATTTGGTTTTCGAGTATTGCTGCATGAAGTCTGAGGCGATGGTCTGGGTTATGAAATAAAGAAGCACATTGCTGCATGATGTCTTAGGCAATGGTCTATATTATCGAACAAGGAACCGCACTGTTGCCCGATGTCATAGGCAGTGGGTTAAGTTGAAGATAGTACATTGAGGCTTAGAGGCAATGTACCGAGCTAGGAGAATACATTGAGGCTTAGAGGAAATGTACCGAGTTTTGCGAATACATTGCGGCTTAGAGGCAATGTACTGAGTTTTACGAATACATTGAGGCTTAAAGGCAATGTACCATGTTTTGAGAATACATCACGGCTTAGAGACAATGTACCGATTTTGGAAAATACATCCAGGCTTAGAGGCAATGTACCGAGTCTGGAGAATACATTGACGCTTAGAATCAATGTTCCGAGTTTTGCGAATACATTGCGGCTTAGAGGCAATGTATTGAGTTTTGTGAATACATTGAGGCTTAAAGGAAATGTATCAAGTTTTGAGAATATATCGCGACTTAGAAGAAATGCACCAAGTTTTAAGAATACATTGCGGCTTAGAGACAATGTACTGAGTTTTATGAATACATTGCGGCTTAGAGGCAATATACTGAGTTTTGAGAACACATTGCGGCTTAGAGGTAATGCACCGAGTTTTGAGAATACATTGCGGCTTAAAGGAAATATACTGAGTTTTGTGAATACATTACGGCTTAGAGGCAATGTACTGAGTTTTGAGAATACATTGTGGCTTAGAGGCAATGTACCGAGTTTTGCGAATACATTGTGGCATAGAGGCAATGTACTGAGTTTTGAGAATATATTGCAGCTTAGAGGCAATGTACTGAGTTTTGAGAATACATAGCGGCTTAGAGGCAATGTACCAAGTTTTGCGAATACATTGCGACTTAGAGTCAATGTACTGAGTTTTGAGAATACATTGCGGCTTAGAGGAAATGTACTGAGTTTTGAGAATACATTGTGACTTAGAGGCAATGAACTGAGTTTTGCAAATACATTGCTGCTTAGAGGCAATGTACTAAGTTTTGAGAATACATTTCAGCTTAGAGGCAATGTACAGAGTTTTGAGAATACATTGCGGCTTAGAGGAAATGCATCGAGTTTTGAGAATACATTGAGGCTTAGAGGTAATGTACTAAGTTTTGAGAATACATTGCGGCTTAGAGGTAATGTACTGATTTTTACGAATACATTATGGCTTAGAGGCAATGTACTGAGTTTTGAGAATACATAGCGACTTAGAGGCAATGTATTGAGTTTTGAGAATACATTGAAGCTTAGAGGCAATGTACTCAGTTTTGAGATTACATTGCGGTTTAGAGACAATGTACTGAGTTTTGAGAATACACTGCGGCTCAGAGGAAATATACTGAGTTTTGCGAATACATTGCGGCTTAGAGGAAATATACTGAGTTTTGACAATACATTGTGGCGTAGAGGCAATGTACTGAGTTTTGAGAATACATTATGGCATAGAGGCAATGTACTGAGTTTTGAGAATACATTATGGCTTAGAGGAAATGTACTGAGTTTCGCGAATACATTGCGGCTTAGAGGCAATGTACTGATTTTTGAGAATACATTGCGGCTTAGAGGCAATGTACTGAGTTTTGATAATACATTGCGGCTTAGAGGCAATGTACGGAGTTTCGTTCCTTACTGCATGGAGACTTAGGTGATGGGATGAACGCGTCACGACATGGAGACTTAGATGACGGGTTAAGTCGTAGGAGAAGTGTTTTGTTGCTTGACCCTTAGACAATTGAATCGAGGGTGAGGTTGTTTTTTTGCTGTGTGATATAGGCATATGCTACCTGATACCGGGATGGAACCCTGAATGTGTGTATTGAATGTTTGTATATGTATGGAACCCTGTGTGCGTATTAGCTGAGTGTGTATGCCCCAAGTAGTTTGAAAATGTTTTTGATAATTCTCTTTTGTTAAACCACTAGTCTTGAGTTATCAATCCCCCAACATGATGAATTGGTGTGGACATGTTGAAGAGTGTCTTGACATTTTTATCGTAGGCGTAGGTGTAAGTGTGTACGTGGGTGCAAGCATAGACGTGGACGTAGGTGTAGGCGTGGTTGTAGAAATAGGCGTGGATGTAGGCGTGGATATGAATCATAGGTAAGATACCTAGTGAGATTTTGGTAGCGGCACCTTTGACGATTGTGTCTATTGTCAACCGAGGTAGCTATAGCAAGCTGAATGGATAATGCTGAGCATGGATTCGAATTTGAGTTTGTCTTAGCTGGTAGTCATGCCTTGAGATTTTTCCGCTGTTTTCTATGGTCATGTATGATTGAATGTAATGTATGCATGTTTGATATGATTATGCTTGATGTATACATGATGTATGGTATGTATGCTTGATATGATAATGTTATAAATTAAAATGATGCGATGATTGATAAATGCAATGCCCCTGTTATTTGAACTGCGGAACCAATGCTTAAGGCAGACTATCAGCCAAGGTTTATTTTTGCTGCGAAGCCATGCCAATTAGGGGTTGGGCTTTTGAAAAGGTGTGCCAGACAGGAACTGGGCTTTGCACCAATATCCATATGGTTGCTTGAATAATATCAACTTGGTGGCTTGGAAAGGTGAAACGTATAGCAAGGTCACAAATATTGGTAAGGTTACCTAGAGACATTTATCTGGGAAGTGTGAGGCTGCTCACGACTCAGATGGTGAATTCATGAGGTTGCTCATGCTTCGTATGGCTTCCTATGAATGAATAATTGATGAGGTTACACGAGGCTGCTCACGTCTTTTATGAAACGCGGATAAGAAAAAGTGTGAGGCTGCTCACGTCTTGGGTGGTTGTACGAAGAATGCTTGTATGGGAGACTCACAAAGAGGGATAGTTGAGGAGATGTTGGAGATCACAATAGTGACTCCCCTAGATATTGAATCTCGATTTTTACGGAGTCCTAAATCTCGGCCTATGATATGTTAGGTATGCATGTAGATGCAAGTGTTAATGCATAGAATGACTGACCAATGCAAGTAATGGGTGACTTGGATGTGCGTTGTTGAAATTTTGACACACCAATGAGAATTGGGCTTTTTGTTATATCCATGCTGTCGGAATTCGTCGGCCAGATGAGATGATAGGTATAGCTTGATTTTAGATCGTAATATCCTAATGAATGTATGGTAATGATTTATGCAGACTTATGCTTTATGATTATGACTCGCCTGATTGGTTGAATGGTGCCCCTATGATGGATCGTTGATGATTAAGCGTAGAGGTTAGACTATGTAACAAGGTTGCTTGTCACATGATGGTTGATGCTATGCTATCATGATTTCCTGATACTTTATTTGAACTTTGAAGGTTGCTGATGTAGGAGAAAGATCCATTGGAGATTATGAAAGTGCGCAGAGAGCTCACTTTTTGTGGCATGTCTTTCCCTAATTTGTTGGTAGGGTCTTGGAGGAGATTCTCATGGATATGATCTTGGAAATAGTTTGATGATAATGTGGATGACCCCACTATTTTGTATTATTCCCCTGAACAAACGGCTCTTGAAAATGTTTGGCTTTGATGAACCATTTTGAATCAACTCCTTTTGATCGAGCCTCACAGTGGTTTGCTACAACATTCGAATTTTGAAAAGACGTGGCCCCAATCTCCAGGGTCTGGAGGAAGTACCCTTAGATCTCACCAAGAACTTGACATATATTACCCCAGATGTTTGGAGCTTGAAGAGTTTGTACTTTGAAGTTGCTCAAAGAATTTGGACCCTACATGCGGTAGGATGAACTTGATATGCTTTGCCTCAACATTTGAATCTTAGAAGATTGCCCCTTGAATCAAAGCCTTGAGAGATTTATGTAAATGAGGGAACCGAGTCATACCCTAGTATGATATGACCAGATTAAGGAATGTTCTTCGAAAGCTATGCCCCTATGATCATTAGTATTTGCCCCTGTATATAGGGATCCTTTTAGATTCTTTGCCCCTAATTAGAAGCTTCTTGGAAATGTTGCCTTTGATCAGACCAATTTTGAAATCTCCTTGATGCAAAGTATTGATTCGTAGTTAAATTATACATTTTGAAAAAGTAATTCCGTTTAATTCACATGCAAGTTCTTGAAATCGAAATTGATTATTTGAAAAGAAATGGAAGATTAGAAGATGGATATTCTAATAAGCGAAGTGATAAATTTAACAAACATAGGAGTCAATTTAACATAAATTTTGCTTAGTATGCTTTCATAGCTAACCTTGCTTCAATTAGAACTTTTGAAGGTTGTAACATGGTCATGGTTCATGGTTTAAGAAAAAAGGATATAAGACTCAAAATTTATTTATCCCACCCCATTCTCCTTGATGTTCTTCAATCCTAAGTTCAATTAATCCAATAGATGCATTCAATCTCCAAGAGAAATTTTGTAGTCGCGCAGACGATGAGAAGCATTAATAACATCCAAGCATTAATGAGAAGCCTTTGAGGTGGCAGTCACTATATTTTTTCTCCAATTTTGTTTTCAATCCCTTATTTTTGCATGGACCCAATTTTTTTTGAATTTTCTGGTCCATCGGGATGCCTTTTCCTAAGTCAAAATTTTGTTTCTTTTTGTTTTTGACTTAGCGGGATCTCTCTCTTTTTTTTGAAATTATTTTTTCTTTTTAATTGCTTTTGATTTTGAAATTTTGTGACTGCCACACTGATTATTGTAAGCTTTGTCTTCATTATTTTCCTCGATTTTGTATTGAGGAAGAAGATATTGAGAGCTTCATGGATTCCTCATTCTTGATGGATGGGAGGAAAAGGATGTGCTTGAAACCTTGCTTAGATTGTTTACTCAATGACGTATCGTGGAAAGAGATATGCTTGAACCTTTTGTTTAGATAAATCACTTCTCTTGAGAATAGCACACTCCATTGAATTAATTTAAAGACTACCCTGCCACTGGTTAAAAATAAGGTTTTTTTTTTTTGAAAATCGAAAAAAATACAACTCCTGGTTCGAGGGGGTTGACTATGGGTTAACTCCTTATTTCTCCACTGTTTAGGAATTGGAACAATGCCTTACATTGTCAGCTCGGTCTTACATTGAAGGCATATCTTAGCAAAATTCAGTTATTTGATTTTCATCATTCTCTTTTGAAGTTTGTTAATTGAAAATGGAAAAGAGTGAAAATAGAAAATTGTTGATTTTTGTGGATTGAATCAATTTCAAAAACATGCATGCTTATTTTATTAGAATTACTGATCCAAAGATACAAGTTTACAATAAACACAACTTAGCAACAATGAAATTATAAAAGTCTATTGTTCCTAGAGAAAATATTCTTTGTGGATCCTCTTGACCTTTGGAGAGCTTAGTGATTTTGGACTTGTCAGAGCATGAGGGGAATCACCAATGGTAGTGGCACTTGAGGCGCTGCATAGACCCATTGTTGACCTTGTGAAGGGCTTCCTTCTTTCTTTGTAGGGCAAAGCTCCAATGAGTCTCCAATAGATAATCCCCCGTTTCTATAGTTTCATACTTTCTTGAGTTGTTCGTGAGTACCAGGAACTTAACTAGCATATGGATGATAGTCGGATAAGGTCGAAGATGGAAATGCATGAGGGTATGCAATGTGACACAAACGTAGTACGAGGGTATACGCAGGGGTATCCTATATAGGTTTGATGGTATATATGAAAATGATAATATCCTACGTTGTCTCAAATATTGAAACAAATAGGAATTCCTTAAGGACAAAAATAATTTGATGTGGATTTGGAGGTACCCTACACTGTCTCTGATATTGAGACATATAGGAATTCCTTTGAGGGCGAAGATAGTAAATATGAGTTTGATGATATCCTACAATGACTCAGATATTGAGACAGATAGGAACTCCTTAAGGATAAAAGATGAAGGGGAATCCCTACGAGCTAGAGATGGTAATCGAGGGACGAGAATTAATACCAATTAGGGATTGAAATAGACTGATGGATGGTTGAAGAATCTCTACCGGCTAGGGGTTGTGACTTATAAGAGATAGACCCTACAGGCTAGGGATTGTAGTATACCAGAAGTAACCCTTGCGGGTTTAGGGATAGTGGAAATGGGATTATATGAATGATATCCTTAGAAGGTAGGCTCCTAGTTTTGGCTTACGGATATTCTACCCTCCCCATAAGCTGGTTTCCTTAAGGGTATCATGAATAACACCAGAGGGAAAAGGCACAAGGGCCTCCCGTAAGTGGAGCCTCTTTACAAACCGAGACTTCTGTCTCAAAGTCGTGAAAGGTCTCATCATGAGATTTTAGGTTAAGGTCGTTACAAAGAGTCATGGGTGACCTTCTAAAGTCCTACTCGTCAAGAGGGTATCTCTCGATAAGTATTACTTTTTTGGAAGTCCACCGACCCTAGGTGAAGTCGTCATATAAACTCGCAGGGATGATGTACCCCATAAGCTAACAAACGAACCTTCTTTCTAAGAGTTATTGAAAATATTTTGAGAAAATAAAAAATCCTGCCACGCAGTATATATGATGATAATCAATAGACAATAATTAAATAAATGCAATGAATAAATGAAAGCAATAAACAAATAAAGCAATAAAAACCCCAAAGCGAAAAACCCTAAAACCTAAAGTTGAATTCCCCAGGAGAGTCGCCAGCTGTAGCAACTGAATTTTAAATCAGAGTCGCCACTATTAGTTTTTAGCCTAGGGAACAGAATCTATTAGACGAAATGAAGGTGTTAGGCACCTTTCATCTACCTTGTTCACAAGGATATTAGGTTTTAGGTTTAGGTTCAGGTAAGACAGGGTTTTAAGTTTTAATAGGGGAGAAGGGTTTTAAATTTTATTAGGGGAAGAATTTAAATTTTTTATAGGGGAACTCGCTACGATTTTTGATCGTATGCCTACGTATTCTCTTAAAAGGAATCAGAGTCCCAATTTATAGTTTGTATATGTTGGTGTTTTTTAGGGTTTGCAAATGTATTTTGAATCGCCTCGCATTTGATCGAGAATAGTGATTGCGGAGATTTTGGCTAAATGCGCGATTAGTCAAAATCCGTTTGGAATCCTTTTACAAAAAAAAATGTTGTTTAGCTTAATTTGTTGCGAAAAATAGGTTTGAGATTTGTTAATATTTTTTAATCATATAAATTGCAAAAATCTTAATTAATGCATGACTAAAAATATTTTAATGCAACGTAGAAAATATGTTCATGAGTTTTTAAATAAAAATAATTTATTTACATGATAAATAAATAATAAAATATGATAATAATAAAAAAATATTAATAATAATAATAATTATAAATGATAACAGTAATAATAATAAGAATAGAATAAAAAAATGTAATATATAAAATAGACAAAAAATATAATAATAAAAACTAATAATTGAATTAAATCAGGGGGAGTGTCTAGATTAAGTAGAATTTTAAGTAAAAAATTTGATTTTGAATAATAAACCGGTAGACGATATGTCCACCCATTGAATTATTGGAAGATGAATTTTCTATTAATTATAGAATGTTTGAAATTAATTAGATTTAAAAAGAAATTTGAAATTATGTACCAAGTCGATTAGTTTAAATACTAAGACATATTTTTGGTGTTTATATATATATATATATATATATATATATATATATATATATATATATATATATATATATATATATATATATATATATATATATATATATATATATATATATATATATATATATATATATATATATATATATATATATATATATATATATATATATATATATATATATATAATTTAAAAAATAGTTTGATAGATATAGAAAATATGGTTACACAAAAGTGAAACATGTTTTATGTTTTTTTTATGAAAAAAAGAAAGTAATTTCTATAAAAAAATAGCTCAAGGAATCATTAATTTAATTCTAAGTTAATCTACTTACTATTCCTAAAATATATCCCAAAATCCCTTAATTAATAACTAAAAAAAATAACGAATAATTTTTTTATAGAAAAGATAATATTTACTTGTTATATTTATTTATTAGCTTAATAAGGCTAAAAATATTTGTATTTTATTTCTTTTTATTAACATTAATTTCAGTCAAAATTAGATATGTGGTCAGAATTAATAAAGATTTAAAAATAAAATACACAAATTAATATACAAATATAACAATTGTGAAAAAATGTATTTTTTTGTGTAGTTTTCTTTATAATGTTAAGTTAATAATTGTTAACGATAACAACTGCATATGATTAATAAAACTAAATATATCATTAAAAATAAATTTTAAAATAAGAATTATGTACAAAATAATCATAGACAAAGAAAAAATTGAATTTTGGATTCAGACATCAACCAAAGAAATACATCGAGCAATTAACCCAATAGTAAGCAATCATGCACAAGTTTAAATAAGATGGTAAAAGAGAAATCAACCTGAAGTGCCGTGACCAAACTTAAGCTGTTTCCTCCAATCTCCTTTCTTCTCTCCTTTAGTGCAGAGACTTTTTTCAGGTTGATGGAGGCTTCATGTTTCTTTGTTGTTGTTCTTTGATGTGAAGAACAACAACTTTAGGAGAACTCTAGTGAATTGTGGATTTGCTAATTATTGGTGAAATTGTTGATGATTTTGGATCGTAAAAATGTATACAATCTGGAAATCGACTTCCGAAAAAAGTTAGTAAATAATATAATTTGAAAAATAAAAACCATCAATAATCATCATGTGGTAAAAAAAAGAACAGAAAAGCTAAAGTCGAAAATAAAATTGGGGGGCCTCATATAAAATCATCGGCCCAAAAAAAGTTATTGTTTGTAAATATGTAGAAAATTGTGAAAGAGAAAAAAATGTATCGTTCTTAGGTTATTGTTTGATATAGTCAACAACACTCAAATAAACCAAAAAGAATTGTAAAAGCAAGTTAGCAAGTTTGAATAGTGTTGAAAATTGTTGATACAATGGAAATTGTGAATATTTCTAGTTGTTCTAGAAGTGTGAAAATATGACCCTATTTATAGACTGTCAAAATCAGGTTAAAGAGCAAAAAGGGTATAATATAAATCAGATCTTTTTTGGTCAATAAGTTGACCAATCAGAAGTTGATTATGATACAAATTGACGCAGATTAACCAATAAGAAACAATTATCTCGAACAAGAAATATTTTTGGTATTTATTATGATTTTTGCATGCAATTTTGATGAAAAGTGCATAAAATCAAATAAATAATTATTTTTTAAAAATGCCTTAATTAAAAATACGAAAATAGTATTTAAATAATAAAAAAACATGATTTTTGTGATTTTGAAAATAATTAGAAAATAGTTAGTTATAAAAAATATTCAAAGTGCACTAATTGAGATTGATCTATTTTTGTCATAATTTTAAAGATTTAAAATTGATTGAATATTTGGTCCATAATTTGACGAACAAGATTATGAATCTAGCCTTGTTTATGACTATTTAAAACAAAAATATCTAAAGTGTGCACCAAGTGAGATTCAAACCCATGACCTTCTACTTACAAGTCTTTATCCCTTACCAACTGTGCTATGTTACTTAATTGAAATAAAAAATCAATTGAAAGTATATGAAGGTGAACAATTATTTGCTATTTTTAAAAATACAAATAACTATTATATT
This sequence comes from Vicia faba, assembly GCA_948472305.1. NCBI lineage: Eukaryota > Viridiplantae > Streptophyta > Magnoliopsida > Fabales > Fabaceae > Vicia > Vicia faba. Next base: position 1,426,918,807 of record OX451735.1, on the reverse strand, counting down.
TTTAAACATACTTAAAAGTGAATATTTCTTAAAAGCCCCAAAATGTTAATGTAATTAAACCAAAGGAATCTTTCACCATGTAAAACCCAAGTTCGAAAATAAATTTGACGGTAGCACTAAGGCGGGAAAATTTGGGATATGATAGTTAGTTTCCTTGGTTTTAAGCAGTATTATTTTCGCAACCGATTTAAGTAATAGATTTTTACACCAGAAATATATTGCCCCGTAATTTGTTTCCTGACCTGCAAAATTCTCGTTCAGGTTTATTATTTTATTTCTTTGCAATTGTTTCTATTCCGGATCAAAGAAAAACCTACCAACCTGTGGAGGAGTGCTTCTTGTTAGAGCCGGATGAATTGTTACCAATTTCCAGTCATATTTATTTTCAGGTTTTTATTTTAATAAATTATTATTTTCCTTTAATTCAATAATCATGTTTACTTTGTTGTCTGACTTGTATTATTCTGTGATTGAGTTTTATAACATGCTAGGCTAGATTTCTATTTCGGTATGTAAGGTCATATAACTGGGGGAATTCGGTAATACTATTGGTTATTTATTTGTTAAAATATTTTCTGGTCTAAATTACTATTTTTAAATGATAAATCATTTTGTTATGAGAGTAAAAGACGAATAGAAGTTATGTTGAATAAAGCGAGAGTTTGAGGATCTTTAACTTGACAGTAGTAATTAGGCATTGGCTTTAAAAATAGTGAGAGCGCTTTAAGTGTGATTAAAGTTTATTTGTTTTAAAAAAAATGCTTTTAACTCCGGCGGGATAGCGAGAGCATACTTTAGGACTTAACTGTATAGCCCGAATCAATAACCACGACAGTGTGAGACTGGGGTTTTTAAACTGATAAATTTCTATTGAGAATTATTTGAAACTACAAATTACCGAACATGTTACTAATTCCCGAAGTATGATCATTACATACTGGTTGTTTTCCCCCTCTGATTATCTGATTAGATTTAAACTTACTTTTAGTTCCCCTAATCTAAACTAAATATTTTTAGCGTTAGATTTACACCATAACATTAGATAACGATACATTTGATTTTTGGTCTTTTGGGTTCGATAATCTTTAAAACTACGCCATAAGACTGTGCACTTACAGTCCAGATTATTTAGACTACTAAAGCACGCGATCAGTAAACATGTATGAAATGAGCAAAGCTGTAAAGCATATAAAATAAACACCCAAAGAAAAGAAAACAAGAGCTAGGAACGACTCCAGGATGGACCAGCATTTGGTCGACAAACTCCCATAGTGAAGTTGCCAGTTAAAACAACCGGCTGAACTGTCAACTGATAATGAAATCAACGAAGTCGCCATCGAATGTTTTTATTCCACAAGAAGGGAAAGTCAAACATCGAGTAAACCTGAGAAGGGAGAAATCATGATCAAACGACCGAGAGATCAGGTAAGGGAGTCTGTTACACGAGGGGAAGGTATTAGTATCTCACACGTCTGTAATACCCTACGGTATCTACTCTTGTTATTCTAATCTAATGGGCATGGTCAAAGTCCATATCTACGGTTTCAAGTAAAAAAGAAAGAGGGAAGAAAAGGAAAAGAAAGTGTGGGAAAAAGAAAGAAATTTTTACAAAGATATGCTCGATTAGGCCCCACAAAAGCCTCTGCCTACGTATCCCTTTTAAGGAATCAGAGCAGCCGTAGTTCGGCTCACATGTTTTGGTTTGTTTTGTGTTTTTTAAATGAATAATGCTAAATTCACATTCCACCTGCTGTTCGACCCTTGGAGACTCACGCGTCTGTAGTGGAAAGGAAATAACATGATCTCACCTAACCAGGTGCTTTCAAAAGAAAAAGTGGCCGAAGGCGGATGATGTTACATTCGTAAATCTTATCAAGTAGACATGGTGCAACCCGACCCTTGGAGAATTACATGTCATATTGCACATAGTGGAAGTAACATATGATTTTTAAAGTTAATGAAATTCCCGCAGGCGAGAAAAAAGATTCAAATTGGTTGGTGTTTTTTACCTTGAAAAAGAGTTCGAATCTATTAGAGATGTTTATGATTTTCCAAGAAAAAGAAGGTTTTAGTTTTGAATGCATTATGCAAAAGCAAAGAAAAACAATTAAGGGAGACAAACCTAATCTCTACACCTAGTGTTATCATACAATGATGGCCCTATGTCGAGGATGAAAAGGGAGGTATTTTCCTATGTTGACATACATGAATAACTATCCTAATGTCTATCTCGAAAACTACCATAAACGAGCAATCCTAAGGGAGCATGGCATAGCAAGAAAATAAGCAAACAAGTGCTTTGGCAAAAGCACGCAATCATGAGTAGCACACACCAACTCAAAGGGATGGGGGATATAAGAGAAATGCTTTAGCTAAGGGGAGAAGATCACCCGAAGCAAACAAGCGGGAGAGAGATGTAATAAGAAAAGAAGAGAAATGCTTTATGTAGCGACGGAAATGTTGAGACTTAGTCATTGAATTGGCTTGACTCACACAGATCAAATAAAAATCGCCACCGTGATTTATTGTTTCTAAAGAAATGGGAAAAGAGAGTATAACCCAAAAAGAGGGGGAGAGAATCTAAGTTTGGGGGTTGGTTATGAAAAGGGAAGGTATTAGCACCCTAAACATCTACGATACTCCACAAAAACCTCTTTGAAAATCTGTGTATTTTGGCTATAAAAGTTGTATACAAAAATAGATTGTGGGGATGAGAAAAGAAATATTTTTATGATTTTTGCACTCGCCGCGACTGAGAACCTTTAATGTCTACGTACCACCTTCCATGCAATAGGGGATCAGGGTACTCGTAGTTTACCTTTACAAATTTTAAAACACAAGTGTGTTGGTTAATTTTAAGAGACAAGACATCATCGTCTTATCCAAGTGGAAAACATACTTACTACCCACAATTATGATAAAGGAGAATTTGTGTCATCTCAAAGTGGTTGATATAGCTTGGATTTTGAAATCAACAAAGCCTCACTCAACACCTAAGTGGAAAATATCTCACTTAACTACATATTGTAGAAGTATAGTTGTTTGCATCACTACAAGGATTGATAAGAGTCTAATCTTTTGAGAAAAAGTTTTAAAGATAAAAGCCAAAATGGAAAAATAGTTTGATAGAGACTGATTGACTTTTAGTCATCTCACAAAAATGTCGAGGTATTATTAAGTTGATTAAAGTTTGATTAAGAAAATATTTTTGAAAATGCATGGACCTAAGTCCAAGTTTATAATGAAAGTAGTCCAAGTTTAGAAACAAGAAGAGTCTTCAAAAGTAGGGAGAAGATTTTTGAAATTAAAGAAGAGGGGGTAAGATGAAGTGACTATCCTAAAGCATAAGGTAAAATCTAGGGAAAAGAACCATCTAACAAACAAGAAGCCAACAATTCACATAACGAGTCAACATAGAATTTCCACCCTTTGGATTTGAAACCAAACAAACAAAGATAATATACCTTTTAAGAAAACCTAGCTTCAATTGCATTAAGTCTACATAAAAATTGGGCAGAGTAACAAATGTATACAAATGAATTCCATATCACAGACAAAACATGTAATCACAATAACCTGCACAAAAAACAAACAAACAACCCAATGTCTTGGGGAAAAACCCCAAGAACTCCAGACAAAAAATAACAGTTGAAATATCAAGGTTTACAAAGATAGGTAAATGTTTCTAATCCTAAGTCCAAGAAGTCCACAATCTCCATAAATTCCAAGGATAGTAACAAAGTAGTCCAAGTAACACTAAAGTTTTTTATGGTTCAAGTTGATTATTAAGTATCTTCAAAAAGAAGTGAAAAGCTCAAATGAGCAAAAAATGAAAATGGCATAAAAGTAAATGCTCAAATGATCAAAGATGAAAATAGTATAAAATGTAAAATGCTAAAGTAAATGGCGTATAAAGTAAAACCATGAAGTAAAAGTACAAAATAAAATCAACTGTTAGAAATTAGAGGTTAGTTGAATGACCATCTTGAAACTTGTATTTGAAACTCTTTAGAGGATTGATAAGACCAAAACCTCTCAACAATAAGTTTCATTTGCTTTTTATCAAGTATATCATCCATTTAAAATTATCAAGGCAACATTAAATGATCAATGATGTTTAAGTGATTCACTTAGACCAAAGTTTATGAAGATTCATTAGAGGATTGATAAGACCAAAGCCTCCTAACAACAAATCACAAAGTTATTGGATCAACAGATTCAAATTAACATATTTGGGCTTACAAACATGGGTTTGGGCCACAAATGATCATTTCTTGAATCGGGACAAAATTTAGCGCTATGTTAAGCAATCATAAGTGGACTTATATAGAAGTCAAACATATTTTGAGGCCGGTCAATGAAATTCTATGTACCATATGTTTTGAGAAATGATATATAAATTATTTTCCAATAATATTTAGTACAATAAAGAAGGGTATAAGATGAAGATGGATGGGGTAAGAATTAAACCGTATTTGAGCAAAAAATTTAATCAAACTATTATTAAAATTATTCATCCATTTTTTGTGTAGTAAACTCAACACTATGGATCCAATGATATTAATAAAGCTCATGATCAAAATTTTATAGTCAGAGATCAGCCATAATATATATACAATAAATTGTTTTAAATAATAAAGAAAAAAGATTTTTAAAATGGTTTTAAAATAAAAATAAAAGGAGAAAATAACAACTATATTCAAAACATTCAAGAAAAATCAAATAAGACCATAGAAAAATCAGAAATGAGTTCAAATATTTATTTAATTTTTTTGGTGATTTTTAAAAGTTAGAAACTATTTTTAAAGTAATTAAAATTTCTAAAATATGTGGAAAAAAGATCAAAAATAGTAGAATTCAAAACAAAATTCTAAAAAAGTTTCAGTAGGTTAGAAATAATGGAAATGATGTTGATGATCTTTTTCAGAATTTAAAAATGCTCAAAAGTTTTTTTTTTTTAAATAATTAAGAACAAACAAAAACAAATAAAAATTATAAAAAATACTAAATCTAAAAATAAAATTATGAAAAAATATAATTCAGAAAGAGAATATTTGAAAATATTTTTTTGAATTTTTTCATAATTTTTGAATCAGAAATAAATTTTCTATGAATTTTGGAAGTTAAAAACAATTAAAATATAAAAATCAGAAATAAAAAATAAATTCAAAAAAAATGTGGACCAATGGATGAGAGTCAAAACACGTTAGTAAGCTAATCCAATGGATTAGACGCACTGTGCATATCATGGTCTTTAGTGAATAAAGCATGAAATCATTAATTAAATCAAATTTTTGAAAAAAGGCGTGGCATGCTTTCATTGGTTGATAGATGATACATTGGTCATCTTCAACCTCCAGCCGACGAGTTTTGCAGGTCAATGAAACTGTGAAATTAGAACATGAGACCGGTACCATTCACTTCTTCTCTTCAAGATGATTCTAATGGTACCCTCGCGAAAAATTTATATAAGCTGTAACTCATTTATTTTGGAAGAGAAGTTTTGAAAAGGGATTTGAAATTTCATAGCCAAAACGTACTTCCAGTTAAAAACAAGTGTTGCAACTAGAATCACGATGATTAGAGCGTCATAACAATATCAAAGTTTAAGAGAATTGGTGAAGGAATCCACCTATTGAAGTTAAGTTGCTGAGCTCTGAAACTTGACTTGGCTAGCATGATTTAGGGAGGCTTAGAGCTTAATTCTTCTTCTGTTAGCTTCAGTGAAGTTCAAGGAAGGTGAATTGACAAAGAAAATGGATTGAGAAAGGATGTAAGAGCAACTTCGAAATTGCAGAAAATTGAGTTCAAGAGGTAGTTTGGCAGGGTGATTCCGACTCTCTAAGCTTGAGGAAATGAATGATGTATGATCCTCTATTTATAGGGAAGCTGATTGAATGCTCAAGCATGTGGAATGATGGGATTTGGAGGGAAATCGTGTGAAGTTGCAAACAAGAAAAGTGTGACTTCTATTTTGATCAAAACTCATCCAAACCCTGCGCTTCAATGTACTAACCACTCCTGGAAGTTCATTAAACATGATTAGAATCAAAAGCACGCAAAAAACTTGTGTTTAGAAGCCAAATCAAGGGTTTTAAATTATGACTTGAGTTGAAACTTCAGTTTCAAGGTACCACTTTTGAACCAATGGCATTCTCAGCTCAAGGAGTCTTAAGACATGATTCTTGAAGCTTTAGAAAGACGAGATTAAAAGATTTATAATGTTAAAATAATGGAATCAAATGGATGCCTGAGCTGAAATTTGCAAAGAGTCAAAGTTGAGAAAAAAGAGGTTGACTTTCTATACTTAGAAAATTTCTAAGTTTTTATTAAAAAATGACCTATAATGTCTTGCATCCAAACATGGTCTTCCATTTGAAATTTTCTCTTGACCAAAAAATATGGCATGAAGTAGATCTTCGAAATGGCATTTTGAGACTTGAACCATTCAAAATCTCCAAAAATTGAGAAAGTTATGACTTGTTGAAGTTGGAAAAAATTCATAAGATGACCTATAATCTTTTGCATCCTTAGGGAATCTTATATCCATTTTCACACTTTTCACTTAAAAGAATGGATGAATTTCACATTCTTAAAATCAATGTGGAAAAAGAATGGGCTCAAGGAGATAAAAATGACCAAGTTATGGTCCTTTGAAGTTACATTAGGGAAATTGATGGTTCATCTAGAGGACTTGTAATCTTTCTTCATCATCAAGTACCTTTCACACAAAATTTCCTTGAAACTTTTGAAATGTTTCGTTTATAACCCTTTTAAGAGAAGCATGTCTTTGGAATCACTCAAAAATACCAAAAGATGAGCAAGATATTCCCCTTTGAAGTTCAAAACCCTAGCTCCTAGAGCATAAAAATGCCTTGAGAACCCTTTTCAATTTTGACCAACCTTCTTGCACAAATATTATTTTCATGTAAATAGAAGTTATTGAGGATGATAATGAGGAACCATATAAACCATAACCACTTCCAAATATTGGGAATTGAGGAAAACATGTACTTTTGATCAAGAAATCAAGAGTTTATCCAACTAGGTCAAACTTCTTCAATCAAACCTTGTATCTTTTGACTATCTTTGACAACTTGAGGAATGATGACTCATAATAGACTTTGTCATGATATTACTTTAAAAAATCTTCAATGATGAGGCTTGAATCTCAATGAAGCTTTTGTTGAAGAAGGCATGTAAATAGACTCATGAACCTGTAGATCAACTTTATGGAAAGTATTGTGCTCTCACCTATAACATCATAAATTAGGGAAAACATTCATTGTATTTATTAGCTAGAAGTTAATCAAAACCAAACATAGATGATCACAAAAATACAAGTCAAGGTGCTTGGTGATTCCCCATGAGAAAAGCCAAAGATAAGGAGAGGAACCAAACTCTAGTGTGAGATCTTGTTGCATTGTGATGGTATGAAATAATAGAGGAATCTTAGGGGAAAAATTAGGGTACAAAAAATTCCCTTATTTAAGTGTCTTCTATCCGTAGATGTGAAGGTTAAAATCTCCGTGTTGACGCGATTGAAGATACTTAAATATAAAACAATCCCTATTTTTGGCCCCAAGATGTCATGTAATGCTTATGATCATGAGTGCAAATGAACAGATCTAAGAAGGAAGCAAGACATCACTAGGGATGTAGGAAATAAGAACAGGGATCAAAATAAAAACCCGACCAGGAAAATAAATCACTGGCAAACAAAAGACCTGAATCTATTGGGGTAAAGCCAAACGATGAGATAAGGCGTCATCAACTCAAATATTGAGGACAGAAGGTAGAGGATAACAGTGATCGACAGATGACTGTGAACTATCCACTCACCGAGGAGATAGAAAAAATGTAACGTCGACCCACCGGGGAAAGAAGTGGTAAGATAATACTGATAAATACAAATATTAGGGTAAGCATCCAGTACTCACGACTAGAAACAAATGAACTTCTTCAGAGAAGTAGAATCCCAAAGACAGACTACCTTCCATAATGACAAGGCTACCATTCATCGGAAAAAGATCTCAACAACGAACTACCTCCCATAATGACAAGGCTACCATTCATTGGAGTAACAAAAACTCAACAATGAACTACCTCCCATAATGACAAGGCTATCATTCATTAGAGTAACAAAATCTCAACAAAGAACTACCTCCCATAATGACAAGGCTACCATTCATTGAAGTAACAAAATATCAATGACGAACTACTCCCATAATGACAAGGCTACCATTCATTGGAGTAACAAAATCTCAACAACGAACTACCTTCCATAATGACAAGGCTACCATTCATTTGAGTAACATCATGAATCTTCTCTGGGAACTAACAGACTTACTGGGGAAGTACAGGTTGCTAAAATAAAGAGACCTGCCACTTGCTGTTATAAGAAGCGATTGCAATATTGATTTGTTGGAGAAAATTCAAATTGCTCCTGCTGAGGGGCTAGAGTCTTCACGTGCAAAATAAATGCACATTCTCAAACTAGGGCTTGAATCTTGCAGAAATCAAAATAATATTGTTGCAAGGGACCACAAATTCAAACCAGAAATAAACCGGAATGAAACAGTCAACCAAAATAACACCTCAGGAGAAATAAACTCAAGAGGGATCACATTTTCTATCCAGACAAAGAGCTGTACAGGAATGCTAAAGAAAAAATCTTCCATGAGGGATAACTCAGTGGGAAATTTGAAAGAATATATACTTTCTACTTAAGGTTGACACTCTATTGGAGAGAGGATAACACAACTCTACAAAATAGGGTAATATGTTAACAAAAATATGAAAATTAGCAATGATTTTCTAAATTCAGCCAATGCATGATGTGTGTATGAGTGTATGAATGTTATCACGTATATGTTGACAAAACAAACATATAACACTGAGGATAAACAAACAAAACCAACTTAGGTACAGTTAATATTTGGCCAAATCACATTCGAGATGAAAACCATCATAAGAAAGTAAGCACCAACTGAGGAAACAAATTCCTACTTCATGGCTTAACTTCCTTGGGAAAGAACAAAATTCAAAAATAATCAAATCAAAACAGTGAATCAATACAAATACAAGGATATAATATCCTCCGCCGGGCTTCACTGGGGAATATGACACATACTTCAATTAGGAAAAAAAATATTTCAATGTATGTACTTCTATTGGGAATTGCAATGCTGATTTCATTGGGGAAAATAATAACACAATGTCGAGACATCAGCTGGGGATCTCGCACTGGCTTCATTGAGGAGGGAAACAACACATCATCGAGGGGAAACCCAAAATACATTTTTCAATGCTGAGAGTGAGGATTACACCAACTTCTCTAGGGAGAAATTATGAAACTTTACGAGGACAAAAATTTCTAGCTAGAGACTAAATCTCAGCTTCACTTGGGGATTTATTACAGCAAGAAATCAAACTTATGGGATTTTAAATCAAACCCAGCACTTGGCGGGAGAAAACCTAAAAAGTTGACAACTGTTACAACACTTCTTAGAAAAGATATTTCCCTTTCCTGGTTGCCTAGGAAGCAAGAGGGAAGATACTTTTGTTATGTGAGTGAAAACCTCATTGGGGAATCCGAGAGAGAGGCTTCATACTACACAAACCCGTAATTCAAAATGAATCGAGACCTGACTGGGGAAGATGGGATCACAAACCCAACACCATACCGTACATCAACTGGCATCATCTTTAAACTATCTAAGAAACACAAGAAGACCATACTCATTCCAACAAAAGTGACTTGGGAGAGCCTTCATGGGGAACACATCCTTTTTATAAATTTCAGAGTTTATCCATCCTTGGAATCACTATTTTTGTTCTCCTTGAGTCACAAAATCTAAAGCAAAAAGTAATTTTTAAATTCTTTTTAAAAACAATTTTGTTATTTAATTTGTTTGCTTTGAAAATTGCTATCAATAATAAATGAAATCTTTGTAAGTTGAATAAAATAAGAATTGCAAATAATTGGATAAAAGCTCAAACTTTATTAATAGAATGGTAACCTGCAAATGGCGAGACTCCAAAGATGATTACAAAGTTTGGAAAATGGTAATATATTGGAAAAGATGCATTGAAATACAATGACCACTATTCTCTCTAACAAATTTGAATTATTGAACAGTGACTTCAATTGAAGAGTAGTAAGGATCCAAAAAGATTGTTGCTTTAATGATCAAGTCTTATCTGATGTAGTTACTTGCTAGAAAATACCTTTTTCCTAGATTGCCCTCATGGGTTTTCAACCTATCGGGAAAAATTATTCTGTTTATGTCTCTAATTTTTTCCTTGACTTCCCTTTCAGGTTTTCGGCCTTCCAAGACGCTCCTTTTTTCCTAAGTCACCCTTTTGGGTTTTCGTCTTAGCGATATGTTCTTTTATCTATCTAGGAAAAGTATTTTTTGACTGCATCAGTATTAAAAGGACGTGGGAACTCCTTTCCATCCATTGTTTCAAGAATCAATACACCGCCAGACAAGGCTTTCTTGGCAACATATGGGCCTTCAAATATGGGAGTCCACTTGACCCTAGAATCAACGTTAAAATACATGATATTTCTGAGCACGCGGTCGCCTTCTCTGAGTTCACGAGGCTTGACCTTCTTATCAAAAGCTTTCTTCATTCTCTTCTGGTATAACTGACCATGACACAAAGCCATCATTATTTTCTCTTCAATCAAATTCAACTGGTCAAACCTGTTCTGGACCAGTTCAAGCCTCTGACAACTTGGTTTCCATTATCACGCGTAAAGAGGGAATGTCAACCTCAATGAGGAGCACTGCTTCCATGCCATACACAAGGGAGAACAAGGTTTTCCCTGTTGAAATGCGGATAAATGTTCGATACCCATGCAAAGTAAAAGGGAGCATCTCATGTCAATCTTTATAAGTAACAACCATTTTTGGATGATCTTCTTGATGTTCTTATTAGCAGCTTCAACAACCCCAATCATCTTTGGCCTGTAAGGAGATGAATTGTAGTGGACAATCTTGAATTCTTTGCAAAGTTCAGTCATTATCTTATTATTTAGATTTGAGCTATTGTTAGTGATAATCCTGCTTGGCACACCATACCGACATATGTTATTTTTCTTGATAAAGTGCACTACCACCTGTTTAGTGACATTAGCATACGAAGATGCTTCCACCCATTTGGTGAAGTAGTAAATTTCCACTAAAATGAAATGATGTCCATTCAACGCCTTTGGTTCAATTATTCCCATCATGTCAATAACCCACATAGAGAAATGCCACTAGGAAGAAATAACATTGAGAAGCATTGGGGGCACATGAATTTTGTCAGCATAAATATGGCTTTTATGACACTTCTTACAAATTTGTAACAGTCAGGTTCCATTTTCAGCCAATAATAACCTGCCCCCAGCATCTTCTTTGCCATCGAATGTCCATTGGCATGAGTACAAAAGAAACCTTCATGGATTTCATGCATCAACATGTCTGCTTCGTGTCTATCCACACATCTGAGCAAGTCCATGTCATAATTTCTCTTGTATAACACATCCTCATTGAGGAAGAAACTACCTGACAACCTTCTCAATGTCTTTATATCTTTATTTGATGCACCAACCAGATATTCCTTAGTTTGTAGAAAATGCTTGATATCATAATACCAAGGTTTCCCATCTGACATCTCTTCTGTTGTAAACACATGAGCTGGTCTATCCAAACGTTGCACTATGATACAAGGCACATCATTCCAAGTATTCACTGGATACATAGAAGCCAAAGTTTCCAAAGCATCCGCCATCTGATTTTTATCTTTGGGAATATCATGGAATTCAACTTTATTAAAGAAAGGTAATAATCTTCTGGCATAGTCTTTGTAAGGGATCAAGCCAGGGTGACGAGGATCCCATTCTTCTTTAATTTGATTTACCACCAAAGTTGAATCACCATATACATTTAGAACTTTGATTTTGAGGTCAATGGCCTCCTTGAGACCCATGATACAAGCCTTATACTCTTCCATATTATTAGTACAATCAAACATCAGCCTTGCAGTAAAAGGAATGTGTGATCTATGAGGAGTGATAATCACAACACTAATTCCTTCCCCATAAGCATTCACAGCTCCATCAAATACCATGCCCCAACGAGATTCAGGATCTGAACCTTCCCTAGGAAAAGGTTCATCGCAATCTTTTGCTTTCAAGAACATCACATCCTCATCAGTGAAGTAATACTTGACAGATTGATAATCATCTATCGATTGATGAGCAAGATAATCCGCTGGCAAACTGCTTTTAATAGCCTTCTGAGTATGGTATTCAATATCATATTCAAACAACAACATCTTCCAATGGGAAATTCTCCCAGTAAGAGCAGGCTTCTCAAAAATATACTTGATTGGATCCATTTTGGAAATCAACCAAGTAGTATGATTTAACATATATTGTCGCAACCGCTTTGCCGCCCAGGCCAGAGAGCAACATGTATTTTCCAGCATAGAATACCGTGACTCACAGTCAATAAACTTTTGTTGAGATGATAAATGGAACATTCCTTATTTCCCGTTTCATCTTGTTGTCCCAAAATGCAGCCCATAGAATTATCTAACACTGTTAGATACATGATCAATGGTCTTCCTTCAATAGGTGGGAGCAAGATAGGAGGTTCGCGCAAATATTCTTTAATAATTTCAAATGCCCTTTGGCAATCATTTTTCCACACATAACCCTGCTCTTTCTTTAACAACTTAAAAATTGGTTCAAACATTGCAGTCATGTGGGAAATGAATCTGGAAATGTAATTCAGACACCCAAGGAAACCTCTAACTTTCTTTTCAGTCCTTTGCGCAGGAATTTCCTGAATTACTTTGACTTTATCAGGGTCAACTTCAATTCCTTTTTGGCTAACAATGAAACCTAGCAATTTCCCTGATCAGACACCGAAGGTGCATTTGTTTGGATTCAAGCCGAGACAATACTTCCTCAAACACTGAAATAGTTTCAACAAATCTTCTATATTCCCTTCTTCAGTTTACAATTTGGAAATCATATCATCAACATATATTTCAATTTCCTTGTGCATCAGATCATGGAATATGGTTGTCATAGCCCTCCGGTACGTTGAACCAGCGCTCTTCAACCCGAAGGGCATCACTTTGTAATAGAATGTTCCCCCTGGGTGTGATAAACGTTATTTTTTCCATGTCCTCAGGAGCCATTTTTATTTTATTATATTAGGAAAATCCATCCATGAACGAGAATACTTTGAATTTTGCAGTGCTATCAACCAACATATCAATATGTGGTAATGGAAAATCATCTTTTGGACTAGCTTTATTTAAATCTCTGTAATCTACGCAGATGCGAACTTTTCCATCTTTCTTTGGTATAAGTACAATATTAGCAATCCGTTGAGGATACCCTAAGAAAACATATATTAATCTGCTTTAACACTTCTCATTTAATTTTCACTGCCATATCAGGGCGAGTTCTTTGCAATTTTTTCTTGACTGGTAGGCACTCTGGCTTCAATGGCTAATGATGCTCCATAATATCAGTATCTAAACAAGGAATATCTTGGTATGACCAAGAAAATATGTCCACATACTCTTTCAACAGTCCAGTCAACCCGCTCTTCACGTCGAGATGCAACAATGCTCCAATCTTGACCTCCTTTGGCTCTTCCTCTGAACCCAAATTGATGGTCTCCAATGGCTCTTTATACGGATGAATGGCACTTTCCTCGTGCTCGAGAAACCGTGAAACCTCTTCTGGAATCTCATAATATTCTTCTTCTTTGGCCCCATACATAGGATATTCCAAGTTGGGAGAGGGTGCAGGGTAATTGTATTCAACATGTTTTTTAATTAACCTGCACATGTGATTTATGATTGCTTTTAGAAACTGACACATATATCAAGTGATTTATGCAGATTTATTTACAGTTATTATTTATTCCGAAAGGGTATTTCTGATTACCATTTTTCCAAGAAAAAACAGAAAATAAAAAACACAATTTTGAGAATCAAAGACAACTTTTATTAATGATTTTAATGAGCAAAGAAAACAGATAAGCCCGTACAATATTAACTTTCACCTTGGGTAGAGTGAAAGCTTTTTGCAAAGATAAACAAAAACAAATTACTTTGAGACATCGATGCTGTTAGAACATTGTTTGGTTCTACATCCCTATAAGATTTTGATGATAACAAACACATGATATATATAAAGAACATATATGCTCTCTAATAAAGTATTTTAATATGTAGAGAAGTTCTGATGTAAGAAGCATAGAAGATGAGAAGTTCTGATGTAGAACATAGTTTTGTTCTACATCCCTGGAAGTTCTGATGTAAGAAGATAAATGAGTTTCACTTTGAATATATGTTCAGACAAAACATACTTAGAAGAAAATTCATGTAACACACTCAAATAGAAGAAGTTCTGCAGATATATCTTTTGAAGCACCAAACACTGCAAGTAAAAGTCAGACTCTGATAAGAGAAGTTCTGGAAGAACAAAAGAAGTCTCAAAATAAAGTTCTAAAGACTCAGCACCAAGCACAAGTCAAAATATGATATGATCATATTCAGAAGCGTTACAATTAATTTAAAAGCTCATCATAAAGTAACGACAGTTTCTAGACAAGATCTTTATTTTTGGAAAGTGCATTCATCTCAATTCATCAACATTCCAAAAACAGATTCTGGTGTCTCCTACGATTCTCAAAAGCTTTGCCTATATAAAGAAGACTTGAAGAAGAAATCACAAGGTTATACACACGTACAAAGAACACTCTTAAGTTGTCTTTTATATTATCTTCATTGTGCTTAAAATTTGTGTAAAAAATCACAGTTGTGATATAATTTTCTAGAAACACTAATGTACATATTTTTTATTCATATTTTGTAATACCTTGAGAAACCAAGTTGTGGTTTAGACTCAAGAAGAAATTGACGGTAGTCTTTGTGATTGTGTAATTAAGTTTTGATTAGTGGATTAAGACATCGATTGAGAGAGGCGGAATCACCTTGTCTAGGGTGGACTGGAGTAGTTTGAGTTCAAACGAACCTGGATAAAAATCAAGTGTCATTTTATCTTAGATTTAAAAACTCCAATTCAAACCTCCCATTTATTGTGTTTTTCTATCATTAAATTGGTATCAGAGCACCTGGATCTGGGTGTAAACACTTAACCGTGTCAGAAAAAGATCCAAGCAGGAAAAACACTATGGTGGGACCAAGTCAGATCATTAGCAATGATTATCATGATCAGAAAGACAGAATCAGCTGTAGACCCCCAATATTTGACGGTGAAAAGTTTGATTATTGGAAAGACATAATTAAAAGTTTCTTTATAGTTCATGATGATGATCTACGGCATATGGTGACTAATGTCTATATTCATTTTATTGATGAAACGGTTAGAAGATTGAAAGAAAAAGAATGACAGATCATCAAAAGAGAGAATTCAGAAATCATCATAAGGCTAGAACAATTCTCTTGAGTGCTATCTTGTACAGACTTGTTTGAACATAGTTTGATTCTACAACCCTTGTAAGAGTTTTGATGATAACAAACACTAAAATAAGAATTATGCTCCCTAAATAAATATTTTGCTTTGCAGAGATGTTCTGATGGATGAAGCACAAAAGATGAGTTAGATAGCTGTTCAAACTGTGATTCAATACATCTTTCATAAAGAAGTTCTAAAGCTGGAACGTTTGAGTGCCTAAACGCTACGAACAAGAACTCCGTCATTCTGATTCATACAGTTCTAAAAAGAACTAATGGTAACATTCATCTTCTGAAGAAATAATGTTCTGAATCATTACAAATCACTTATCTCTATTTTTAGAAAGCTCTTTAATTACTATTTATCAACATTCCAAAACTCCCACATGTGCTTCCTATATAAACAAAGCGTGAAGGAGAAATCATTTACGATTTTCTTTGAATAAAACACGAGTCATCTTCATCACCTTCAACGTACTGAATTTCATTTGTGTAAAACATCACTTGTGTGATACTGTTTTATTAGAAAACACTTTTTATACACTCTCTTAAATATTGTATAGTGTAATTCCTTGAGAAAGCCTAGTTTTGGTTTCAACTCAAGAAGACTTCGGCGATTGTCATAGTAGCTGTGTAATCAAGTTTGATTAGTTGATTAAGACCTCGTTGAGAGAGGCGAAATCACCTTGGCGGGTGGACTGGAGTAGTTTGAGTTCAAACGAACCAGGATAACCAACGTGTTTTTTACTTAAAGTTTAAAAAACCCCAATTCAAACCCCCCTTCTTGTGTTTTTCCATTTTTCAATTGGTATCAAAGCGCCTAGTTTTAAGTACAAGCACTTAACCGTGTCAAAAAAAGATCAAAGCAAGAAAAATACTATGGTGGGACCAAGTCAGAACATCAGAAATGATTACCATGATGAGAAAGACAGAATCAATGGCAAACCTCCAATATTTGATGGTGAAAACTTTGATAACTGGAAAGACAGAATCAAATTTTTTTTCTAGCTCATAACGCTGATCTCTGGGATATGGTGATTGATGGGTACATACATCCCATTGATGAAAGCAGTCAGAAATTGACAGAAAAATAATGACAGATCACCAAAATAGAGAATTCAGAAATCATCACAAGGCCATAACAATTCTCTTGAGTGTTATCTCATACACAAAGTATGAGAAGATCACAAACAAAGAGTCAGCAAAACACATGTTTGACTCCTTGAGAATGACGCATGAAGGCAATACACAAGTAAAATAAACCAAATCTCTTGCGCTCATTCAGAAGTATGAAGCCTTCAAAATGGAAGAAGATGAAACCATTGAAACAATGTTCTCAAGATTTCAAATTCTGATTGCTGGGTTAAAAGTTCTGGATAAAGGTTACTCAACTGCTGATCATGTAAAGAAGATCATCAGAATTTTACCTAAGAAATGGAGACCCATGGTCACAGCTCTTAAACTGGCCAAAGATCTTAATAAAATCTCACTCGAAGAACTTGACAGCTCCCTGAGAAGTCATGAGATAGATTTAGAAGAAGATGAGCCCTAGAAGCAAGGTAAGTCTTCAACTCTTAAATCTAACAAAAAATATAAATCGAAAGTTTTACAAGAAAAAGAAGAAAAATCGGGTGGATCCTCATCAAAAGAAGATGAACTATCTCTTATGTCCAAAAGAGTCAATCAGCTGTGGAAGCATAGGCAGAGGAAAATCTGAACTTTTAGAAGAACAGGGAATCATTCTGAACCATCTTCTGGATACAGAAAGTCAAGTAACAGAGACATTGTCTGCTACGAATGCAACGAACAAGGGCATTACAAAAGCGACTATCCAAATCTTCAAAAAGAGAAACCTAAAAAGAAGTTCTATAAGAAAAAGAAGAAACACCTCATGGAAACATGGGATGACTCAGAATCTTCTGAAGCTGGAACAGAATAAAAAAATGAAAGAGCCAACATAGACCTAATGGCCAATGTATCAAAAGACACTAGATCATCTGAATCTGAATCAGACTCAGAGGCAGAAGAGGTATTCTCTAACTTATCTAGAGCTCAATTAGAAGAGAGTCTATCATAAATTCTTGAAAGATATCAGAAACTTTAAGTCATAAACAAGAACCTGAAAAAAGATCTAGTTTCTGACTCCGAAGAAACTAAGAAACTGAGATCAGAAAACTCTGAGCATAAAGGAACAATTTCTAAACTAGAAAATAATTTACAAAATGCTCAGAAAGAAACTGTCTCAGAAGTTCCTAGTAATTCTAATATGATCATAGCTTTAAAAAATTTCTTTCTAAAACCATAAATAGAAGCAAGAAGGCTTCAATGATCTATGGAGTTAGCAAAAATGGAAGAAAATAAATAGGATACAAGGGTAAAGTATCTCAACCTAATAAAGTTAAGGATATGGTCATTAAACACACACCTCTATATTCTCACTTCACCTACGGGAACACACATGACATAAAGTATACTAGTAATGCTTTTTCTCCCAAACCAAAATTCAAACAAAATTTTGGTAACTCTAACAAACGAGGACCCAAAAAGATATGGGTACCAATGGATAAAATCGTCTATGTTGAAGATGTCTTTAACGACAAGATTGAAACACAAATCTTGGTACCTAGACTCTGGATGCTCTCAACACATGACGGGAAGAAAGCATATGTTCCAAAGTCTGGAGCTTAAATTTGGAGGCTACGTAGGTTTCAGAGGAAATCAAAAAGGGAAGATTATTGGCTCTGGAACTATTGGTATCAATACACTTCGTTCTATAACTAATGTTCTGTTAGTAGATGGATTAATTCATAATTTGTTATCCATAAGTCAATTAAGTGATAACGGTTATGATATAATCTTCAATCAAAAGTCCTTCAAAGTAGTTAGTCAGAAAGATGGATCTGTCCTCTTTAATGGAAAGAGAAAGAACAACATTTACAAAATAAAACTTTCTGAAATAAAAAGTCAGAATGTAAAATGCATATTGTCTGTTAATGATGAGCAATGGGTCTGGCACAAAATATTGGAGCATGTTAGTATGAGAAGAATATCCCAGATTAACAAACTCAATCTGGTCAGAGGACTTCCTAACCTGAAGTTCAGCTCAGATGCTTTGTGTGAAACATGTCAAAAAGTCA
The DNA here is from genome assembly GCA_948472305.1 of Vicia faba. Taxonomy (NCBI): domain Eukaryota; kingdom Viridiplantae; phylum Streptophyta; class Magnoliopsida; order Fabales; family Fabaceae; genus Vicia; species Vicia faba. The sequence goes on along the minus strand of OX451735.1, from coordinate 1,426,900,172 downwards.
AGTTTGCAAAACCTTCTTTCAAAACCAAAAATGTTGTTTCTACCTCTAGACCATTATAACTTCTGCATATAGATCTATTTGGACCAGTGGAAAATGCATCCATTAGTGGCAAGAAGTATGGATTAGTGATCATAGATGATTATAGCAGAGGGACATGGGTAAAGTTCTTAAGACACATGGACGAGTTACATTATGTGTTCTTTGCCTTCTGTAACCAAGTAAAAAACGAAAAACATCTTAGAATTGTTAAAGTCAGAAGTGATCATGATGGAGAATTTGAAAACAAAAAATTTGAACTATTTTTTAATGAAAATGACATCTCTCATGATTTCTCTTGTCCTAGAACTCCTCAACAAAATAGAGTTATAGAACGAAAGAATAGAACTTTACAAGAAATGGCCAGAACCATGATCAACGAGACTAACATTGCTAAGAACATTTGGGCAGAAGAAATTAACACAACGTATTACACTCAAAATAGAATCTCCATAAGACCTATTCTGGATAAGACTCCATATGAACTATGGAAGAACAGAAAGCCCAACATTTCTTATTTTCATCCCTTTGGATGTACTTGTTTTATTCTGAACACTAAAGAACATTTGAACAAGTTTGACTCTAAAGCACAAAAGTGTCTCATGTTAGGATACTCTGAACACTCGAGAGGCTTAAAGTATATAACACAAACACAGATCGTAGAAGAGTCCATCAGTGTCAGATTTGATGATAAGCTTGGCTCTCAAAAGTCAAAGCAGGATAAAACTTTTGCAGATATAAAAGTCCAATTTAAAGGTATTGAAGATACTGCATCAAAAGTTTTTCACAAAGAATTATAGTCTACTCCAGAAGAAGATGTCACAAACATTACAACAACATCTGAAAAGCCTTTCCAGAAAAGACAATCCAGAAGCAGTTTAGCTCATCCGGAAAACAAAATTCTGGGAAAGAAAGAAGACCCAATCAGAACAAGATCTACATTCAGAAATTTTAAAGAATCTCTCATGGGATTAATGTCTCTGATTGAGCCAACTTCCATTGATGAAGCCCTTCTGGACAATGACTGGATACTTGCAATGCATTTAGAATTAAACCAATTCACCAGAAATGATGTGTGGGATCTAGTTTCTAAACCAAAAGGGTTCAACATCATTGGAACCAAATGGGTATTCAGAAAAAACTGAATAAACAAGGAGAAGTCGTCAAAAACAAAGCACGACTGGTGGCATAAGTTTATAGTCAGCAACAGGGGATAGACTATACAAAAACCTTTGCTTCAGTCACCAGGTTAGAATCTATCAGGCATTTAATCTCTTTTTCTATAAATAATGGCATCACTTTTTATCAGATTGATGTTAAAAGTTAATTTTTAAATGGTTACATTGATGAAGAAGTTTATGTGCACTAACCCCCTAGTTTTGAAAATTCAAAACATCTAGAATATGTTTATAAACTAAAGAAATCACTATATGGTCTGAAACAAACTCCCAGAGCTTGGTATGAAAGATTAAGTAGTTTTCTGTTAGAAAATGATTTTACCAGAGGGAAGGTGGACACAACTTTATTCTGTAAATTATTTAAAAATGACATTCTAGTTTGTTAGATTTACGTAGATGATATTATTTTTGGATCTACTAAAGCCTCTTTGGGAAGAGAATTTGCTAAGTCTATGTAGGCAGAGTTTGAAATGAGCTTGATGGGAGAAATCAAGTTCTTTCTGGGCATCCAAATCAATCAAACTCCAGAAGGAACATACATACATCAAAGAAAATATGTCAAAGAACTTCTGAAGAAATTTGACTTATCAGAATGTAAGTCAGCCAAAACTCCCATGCATCCCACATGAATTATGGAAAAGGTAGAACAAAAGATCTACATATATATATGATTGGTTCTCTCTTATATTTAACAACTTCAAGACTTGATATTCTGTATAGTGTCTGTCTATGTGCTAGATTCCAATCAGATCCTAGAGAATCTCACTTAACAACCGTTAAGAGATTTTTCAAGTATATGAAAGGTACTACTAATCTTGGTCCTTGTTATAGAAAAACCAAAGAATTCAAATTAGTAGGGTACTGTGATGCTGACTTCGCTGGAGATAGAATAGAAAGGAAAAGTACTTTTGGAAGCTGCCAATTTCTGGGAGAAAAACTTATCTCATGGTCCAGCAAGAGGCAATCCACCATTGCATTGTCAACTGCTGAAGCTGAATATATAGCAGCAGCTGGATGCAACACACAGATGCTCTGGATGAAAAGTCAACTTGAATACTTCAACATATTTGAGAGTAACATTCCTATACTCTGTGACAACACTTCTCTATATGTCTTTCAAAAAATACTATTTTACATTCTAGGGCTAAGCATATAGAAATAAAACATCATTTTACTAGGGACTATATCAAGAAAGGAATTCTTTCATTAAAATTTATAGACACAAACCATCAATTAGCTGGTGTTTTCACAAAACCCTTTCTGAAGATAGGTTTAACTTCATTCTAAATCATCTCAACATGAAATTATGCCAAGAATGATAGTTTTATTTATGTATACGTTAACCCTCAGAACTCTATGTTTTTTTTTGTGTGAACATCTGATTAATAATTCTTCATAAGTAAGAAGGAAAGTTGTATCGGGATCTATCTAAGAAGATCTGAACGGTCTCCAAATGGTTCATTTTAAAGATAGGGTTGCAGTTCATAAGATTAACATTTTTCATCTCTTCATAAGGGCTTCTTCTAAGGTGAACACGTGTTCAAATTCTGAAGAGACTGAAACATTGTTTGGATGCATTGAGACTCATGTCATATGCGTAATTTTTTCATATCTCTATGCCATCCCTCTTTTCAGGAATCATTAATGCTATTAATCATTTTTTTCTTGTTAATTAAGTTTCCTATTTTTCTATAAATATGTTGCTCACTTTCACTATCACTTTTTCACTCTCAATTTCTTTTTTTCTCTCTTACTTGCGTTCAATCTTTTAAAACTCTAAAAAGTCTGTGTGAATAATGGCTTCCTCCTAACAAATTGCTCAAATCTCTCAAAGCGTTCCTGGCTCTTCTTCCTCAATAGCAGAAAGGTACGAAGAACCGTCAAGAAAACTCCTAACTCCCATTGATTCACTGGATGTTCTATGCAAATTCATTGTGGACTTTGTCACTATGAACGAAAATGGACACGATTTAACTCCTGATGTTAAATGTCAAGGATGGACAAAGTATTTTGATCATCTTTTAGGTCCAGTTTTTCCAAGATTGGTTAAAGAATTTTGGATTCACGCTACTACTTTAAATCATCAGGTCACTTCTTTTGTGATGGGAAGGAAAATATTAATCTCTGAAGATCTCATTGGGAAATTGATAGGTCACGATGATGGAGGTATTTATTGCAGCTACATGGATGACAAAAGCTCTGACCTAACAAAGATTTCAAAAGAGATTTTTTACTTTTGGCCAACCTTCCAACAAAATTAAATATTTGAAAGGCTACCTCAGAATTTGGTCAAAAATCATTTTGGGCTGCATCAATCACAGAAAACCCACAAGTTCTATAGACTATATAAATATTGATCAGCAGTATCTTATGTATTTCATAGAAACAAAATCAAAGGTTAATCTTCCTCGTGTTCTGTTTAATCATATGAAGACCAGCGTCAAAGAGACAAGAAAAGAAGAAAGAACAAAGATAGACTGGATTCCTCTAGGCAGACTCATGTCAGGTATTCTGACAGAAAACAAACTGATAAAACATCTAACTAAAGCTCAACAAGTCAACACTCTGGAAGCTTGTACTGGTAAACCACTCAATACTAAGAACCTGAAGAAGATGAAGATCATTGAAATAATCAATAAGGATCCAACAATAACAACCAAGGAAGTCATTACAAATAGAAGAGTACCTCTGAAGGACTTTCAACTCTTTACCAAAACAGATGCTTCTCCAGAGATTATTCTCAAGTATCTGGATGCTTGTAAAAGGGATGGGACAAATCCAGAAGTAAACATCCATGATCTGAGACAACAACTTCTGGAAATTGCTCCCAGAAAATAAAGGAAAAGGAAAGCTAGTGCAGAAGGAACTTCTGAGAAGATTCCCAAGGCTGCTAAAAAGAAAGGTAATCCATCTTTTATTTTTGTTATTGAATCAATATTGCTATAAACATCAGAAAACCCTACATCTCCAAAACCCACAAAAGATCCATCACCACAAACTTTTGATGACTTTGACATTGAATTTGACCCCTCACTATCTCTAGATAACCTTCTGAACAATCCACCTACTACCCATCTTGACCAAAATCAGCCTGAACTTTCTCAAGTTCTTCTTGATATTGATCAATTTGATCCACTGTTTGAAGCTCCCCACATAGAAAATCCAAATTTTGACTCTGATACCACAACATCCATTCATGGAATCACCTGTCCTCTCATGGTATCACGACCACTCACAATCCACTTCATCCCATATATTCCATCTCCCTATCAATCCACTCTACCAAACACACGACTTCCACCACCTCAAACTTAGTTCTGAAATTTGTTTTCTTTAATTTTTTATGTTTTATTCAAAATGTGTTTTATTGAAATCCTTTTGAACATAAACGGTCTTTTATTGCTTAAAGTATTTTTATTTCTTTTTTATTCTTGACAAAAAATGGGATAACGTAAGATATTTATAATATAACAATATCGAGACTTAGTCTCAATCATTTTGAATATCATAACTTCTATTTTTTTTTTCTGAAAGCAAAACAGGAACAAACTCTGTTAAGGAGAGAAGTGGACGCATCATAGTTTCTTTTCTCAAAAAATCTGATCATAATAATCTTCAGGGAATTATTTATTCTTTATCTGAGTATTCAACTCAGGGGGAGACTTTAAATGCTTTATGTTCTTTAAGTTTCTATCGATATATCCAATTTTATGTCATCATCTAAAGGGGGGAGATTGTTAGAACATAGTTTGATTCTATAACCCTTGTAAGAGTTTTGATGATAATAAACACTTAAAGAACAATTATGCTCCCTAAAAAAATATTTTCTTTGAAGAGAAGTTCTGATGGAAGAAGCACAAAAGATGAGTTAGATAGTTGTTCAAACTCTGATTCAATACATCTTTCATAAAGAAGTTCTAAAGCTACAACTTCTGAGTGCCTAAATGCTACGAACAGGAACTTCGTCATTCTGATTCATATAGTTCTAGAAAGAAGTAATGGTAACATTCATCTTATGAAGCAAGCATGTTCTGAAGCATTACAAATCACTTATGGCTATTCAAAAGTAACAGATGAAAGGGAACATGAATCTATATTTTTTGAAATCTCTTTAATTACAATTTATCAACATTCCAAAAGCTCCAACATTCGGTGCCTATATAAACAAAGCGTGAAGGAGAAATAATTTAAGATTTTGTATGCATAAAACACGAGTCATCTTCATCACCTTCAACGTACTGAATTTCATTTGTGTAAAACATCACTTGTGCAAAACTGTTTTATTAGAAAACACTTTTTGTACACTCTCTTAAAGATTGTATAGTGTAATTCCTTGAGAAAATCGGGTTATGGTTTAAACTCAAGAAGACTTTGATAGTTGTCATAGTAGCTGTGTAATCAATTTAGATTAGTGGATTAAGACCTCGTTGAAAGAGGTGAAATCACCTTGGTGGGTGGACTGGAGTAGTTTAAATTCAAACAAACCAGGATAACCAATGTGTTTTTACTTAAAGTTTTAAAAACCCCAATTCAAACCCCCCTTCTTGTGTTTTTCCATTCTTCAAGAGTATGAGAAGATCATAAACAGAGAGCCAGCAAAACACATGTTTTAATCCTTGAGAATGACACATAAAGGCAACACACAAGTCAAAGAAACTAAAGCTCTTACGCTCATTTAGAAGTATAAAGCTTTCAAAATGGAAGAAGATGAAACCATCGAAACAATGTTCTCAATATTTCAAATTCTGATTGCTGGGATAAAAGTTTTGGTAAAGGATACTCAACTGTTGATCATGTAAAGAAGATAACCAGAAGTTTACCCAAGAAATGGAGACCCATGGTCACAACTCTTAAACTGGCCAAAGATCTGAACAAAATCTCTCTTGAAGAACTTATCAGCTCCCTGAGAAGTCATGAGATAGAACTAGAAGAAGATGAACCCCAGAAGCAAGGTAAATCTTTAGCTCTTAAATCTAACAAAAATATGAACCGAAAGTTTTGCAGGAAAAAGAAGAAAACTCTGGTGGATCCTCATCAGAAGAAGACAAATTATCTCTTCTCTCCAGAAGATTCAATCAGCTGCAGAAGCACAGGCAGAGGAAGTTCAGAACTTCCAAAAGAACGGGAAAACATTTTGAACCATCTTTTGGATACAGAAAATCAAGTAACAGAGACATTTTATGCTACGAATGCAATGAACAAGGGCACTACAAGAGCGACTTTCCATGGCAACAAAAGAATAAAAGCCTCATGGCAACATGGGATAACTCAAAATCTTCTGAAGCTGAAACAAAATCAGAAGATGAACGAGCCAATAGATCCCAAATTGACAACTTATCAGATGACCCTGGATCATATAAATCAGAATCAGAATCAGAGGAAGAAGTGGTATTATCTAACTTTTGTAGATCTCAATTAGAAGAAATCCTGTCAAATTCTTGAGAGTTATCAACAACTTCGATTCAATAACAAGAACCTGAAGAGGATCTAGTTTTTGACACTGAAGAAACTAAGAAACTGAGAACAAAAAACTCTGAGCCTAAAGAAAAAATTTCTAAACTAGAAAATAAATTACAAGAGACTCAGAAAGAAACTGTCTCAGAAGTTCCTAGTAACTATGATAAGATCAGAAAAGAATATGATCACAGCTTTCAAAAATTTCTTGCTAAAAACATAAATAGAAGCAAGATGGCTTCAATGATCCATGGAGTTAGCAGAAATGGAAGAAAAGGAATAGGATATAAGGGTAAAGTATCTCAACCTACGAAAGTTAAGGATATGGTCATAAAACTCACACCTCTTTATTCTCACGTCACCTATGGGCATACACATGATATAAAATATACTAGTAAGACATTTTATGCTAAACCAAAATTCAAACATAATTTTGGAAACTCGGACAATCATGGACCCAAAAAGATATGGGTACCAAAGGATAAAATCATTTATGTTGCAGATATTTTTAACAACAAGGTTAAAACACCAATTTTAACAACTGGACTCTGGATGCTCTCTACACATGATAGGAAGAAAGCATATGCCAAAGCCTGGAATTTAAATCTGGAGGATACGCAGGTTTCAGAGGCAGTCAGAAAGGAAAGATTATTGGCTCTGGAACTATTGGTAACGGTACTGAGGATACAACATCAAAATAATCTCAATCAAATAGATAAGATGATGTCATAAACATTACAGAAACATCTGAAGATCCAATACAAAAAAGACAACTCAGAAGATCTAAAAAGTTGTTTTGCTTTTGCTCGGTGCTTAATCTTAATCTTATATTTTTCCCGTGTTCTTCCTACTTTTTGATTCTTGACAAAGAGAGGGAGAATGTAAGATATTTTGATTCCTTCTGAAAGCTTTATTCAAAAATATTCAGGAAAGTATTTTTTTCTCTGAGTGTCCAACTCAGGGGGAGACTTCTATGCTTTATGTTCTTTAAGTATTCTATCAAAATATAAAAGTTTTTGTCATCATCAAAAAGGGGGAGATTGTTAGGACATAGTTTGGTTCTACATCCCTGTAAGAGTTTTGATGATAACAAACACATGATAAATATAAAGAACATGTATACTCTCTAATAAAGTATTTCAATATGCAGAGAAGTTTTGATGTAAGAAGCATAGAAGATGAGAAGTTCTAATGTAGAACATAGTTTTGTTCTACATCCTTGGAAGTTCTGATGTAAGAAGACAAATGAGTTTCATTTTGAAGATCTGTTCAGACACAACATATTTAGAAGAAAATTCATGTAAAATGCTCAAATAGAAGAAGTTCTGCAGATATATCTTTCTGAAGCACCAAACGCTGCAAGTAAAAATCTGACTCTGATAAGAGAAGTTCTGGAAGAACAAAAGAAATCTCAAAATAAAGTTTTAAAGAATCAGCACCAAGCGCAAGTAAAACTATGATGTTTGCATATTATGAAGTGTTGCAATTCATTTAAATGCTAATCATAAAGTAACGGTAATTTCTAGACAAGATCTTTATTTTTAGAAAGTGCATTCATCTCTATTCTTCAACATTCCAAAAACAGATTCTGGTGTCTCCGACGGTTCTCAAAAGCTTTGCCTATATAAAGAATACTTGAAGAAGAAATCACAAGGGTATACATACGTACAAAGAACACTCTTAAGTTGTCTTTTATATTATCTTCATTGTGCTTAAATTTGTGTAAAAAATCGCAGTTGTGATATAGTTTTCTAGAAACACTATTGTACACATTTTTCATTCATATTTTATAGAACCTTGAGAAACCAAGTTGTGGTTTAGACTCAAGAAGACATTGACGATAGTATTTTTGATTGAGTAATGAAGTTTTGATTAGTGGATTAAGACCTCGATTGAGAGAGGCGAAATCACCTTGTCTAGGTTTGACTGGAGTAGTTTGAGTTCAAACGAACCAGGATAAAAATCAATTGTCATTTTGTCTTAGATTTCAAAACCCCACATCAAACCCCTTGTTTCTTGTGTTTTTCTATCATTCAGATGCAAGTGGGAACATTAATAGTGACCCAGTTCTGTACTCTGACTCCAGGCGTCACATAATTTGGCATCTCCCATTCTTCTTCATCCTCCACAATAGCATTGATCCCAGAAACAGATGGATGAAGGTATCCTCTACTGTGGAAAATATCCTGATAGTTGCTCAAAGTGACTTCATGTTTTAACCTTTATCATTCTTCGCAGAAAATCCCAAACCAGCCCTATTATTGTTCATCGGTGGATCAACAATTTATCCCCACACTTTACTAGGGCCATTACGCACAACCTGTTGAGCATCTCTGAATGAAGCCATTGAATTTTCATTCTCTCTTACGTTATCAACAACCAAAGCTTTGAACTAAGTTCCAACAACAGCCTCATCTGCTTCAACCATATTTCTTTCACGCGCGAACTTCAGATTGTGGTGTAGAGTTGAAGTGACGACCCATGCCTCATGTATCCATGGCCTTCCCAGTAAGCAGCTGTATGCGGGCACAATGTCCAAGAATTAGAAAGTAATCTGAAAAAGATGCGGGCCTATGTAAATAGGCAGATCCATTTCCCCAATAACAGACTTCCTTGATCCATCAGAAGCTTTTACAATAATGCCACTTGGGCGCATGAGAGCTCCTTGATACTTCAGCTTCATCAATGTGCTCCTCGGTATGACATTTAAGGTATACCCATTATCAATCATCACATTTGATAATGAATCATTCTTACTGTTCATGGATATATGGAGAGCTAAATTGTGATTCCTCCCTTCGTTAGGAAATTCTTCATCATAAAAGCTTAGGTTATTACAGGATGTAATGCTACCTACCACACTGCTGAAATGATCTAACGACATATCACTCTCTATGAAGGCTTGATCCAACACATTCATCAAGGATTCTCTATGAGCAGACGAGTTCATCAACAAAGCCAAAATAGATATTTTTGAAGGAGTCTTCAATAGCTGGTCTACAATCCTGTAGTCGCTCATTTTAATAATTTTCAAAATATCACCACATCTTTCTCCAAAGTGACACTACTGGTTTCCCCTACAGCTTTCTTAGGTTTAACTCTTTCAACAACCTTTTTACCAGCAATATCATTTCCCCGAACAATCGTTGCAAAAACACGACCACTGCGGGTCACTCTACTGGTCTCAGTAATATTAGACAAAGGATGGATGGAAACCTCCACACCATCCTCTAAGATTATAGCATTGTAATTGTACGGTACAACTTTTTCTGATTTGTAAGGAAGAAGTCCCGGTAAGAAAATCACTACTGAGGCAACAATTGGCTTGCTACAGTATTCAATCTCATCAGGGGCAAAATAATTGAAACAAGGCACAATTATGTTCACCCCATCCTCAGAATAATTAGGCATTGCATCACCATCACCAGAGATCATATCTTCATCTGAAGAAAAGAATTCATCCGTAGAAGCATATTCATCCTCCGACTTAGTCTCAACCAAGCAAACTTCTATTGCATTAACTTCATGGTGTAGCGGTAGAAATGTTCAAGACCGAGCCATTGGATTGACTAGACTTTATACAAATCAAAATAAAACTCGCCACCGTTGTTTCCAAAGGAATGGGAAAAGAGCGAATAACCCAAAAAAGAGGGGGAAATATTCAAGGTAAGGGGGTTGGTTATGCAAAGGGAAGGTATTAGAACCCTAAACATCTACAGTACTCCGCAGGAGCCTCTTTGTAAAATCTGTATATTTTGGCTATAAAAAATGTTGTATATATGAAAAAAAATGGATGGTGGAGGTGAGATAAGAAATGTATTTATTTTTTATTTTTGCACCCGCCGCAGTTGTGAACCTTTAGTGCCTACGTACCATATTTTCGTGCAATAGGGGATCAGGGTACACGTAGTTCCTCTTTCAAAAATTTAAAACCCAAATGTGTTGGTTAATTTTATGAGATGAAACATCATCGTCATTATCTGTGTGGAAAACACACCTACTACCCACGAACATGAGAAAAGAGAATTTGCATCACCTAAAAGTGGAGAATATGGCTTGGATTTCAAAATCAACAATGCCTCACTCAACACCCAAGTGGAAAAATATCTCTCTTCACTATATATTGTAGAAGTATAGTTGTTTGCATCACTACAAGGATTGACAAGAGTTTAATCTTTTAAGAAATGTCTTAAAGATGAAAAGCCAAAGTGGCAAAATGGTTTGAAATGAGATTGATGGACTTTTAGTCTTCTCACAAAAAATGTCAAGGTATTATTAAGTTGATTGGAGTTTACTTATGAAAATATTTTGAAAATGCGTGGAGATAAGTCCAAGTTTATTATGAAAATGGTTCGAGTTCAAAAACAAGAAGAGTTTTCAAAAAGGGAAAGAATATTTTTGAAATTAAAGAAGATGGGAGGAGAAGAAGGGACTATCCTAAAGCACAAGGTAAAAGCTAGTGATAAGAACCATCTAACCAACAAGAAGTCAATACTTGACATTATGAGCCAAGATAGAATTCCCATTCCTTGGTTTGAAAACAATCAAGCAAAAAAATACTAGACCTCTTGAGAGAACCAAACTTCAAGTGTATTAAGTCTTCACAAAAATTGGGCAGAGTAACAGCTGTATACGGATGAATTCCAGATTACAACAAAGGGTGTAATCACAAAAAACCCGCACACAAAAACAAACAAACAACCCAATTTCTTGAGGTAAACCTCAAGAACTCCAGACAAAATAATCAGATAAGATCACAAGGTCTCCAAGATAGGCCAAGGTTTCTAATCCTAAGTCCAAGAAAAGTCCCATGCGCCATAATGCCAATGATAGTAACCAAATAGTCCAAGTACCATTAAAGATTTTTAGGGTTTATAATGATTATTAAGTATCTTAAAAAGGAAAAGAAAAGCTCAAATGAGAAAAGTAAAAATGACAAGAAAGTAAATGCTAAAATGAGCAAATATGAAAATGGAATGAAATGTAAATGCTAAAAGTAAATGGTACATAAAGCATAAAAAAATTAAAAGCATAAAGTAAAACAAGTCAATAATTAGTCGTTAGTTGGATGATCATCTTGAAGCTTGAATTTGGAGCTTATTAGAGGATTGGTAGAATCAAAGCCTCCACATAACAAGTTGCATTTGCTTTTTATCAAGTATATCATCCATTTGGAATTATCACAAGTGCCATTTAATGATCAACAATGTTTAAGTGATCTACGTTGAACAAAGGTGTTGTAGATCCATTAGCGGATTGGTAGAACCAAAGCCTCCACATAGTGAATCTCAAGGTTATTGGATCAAAGAGATCAAATTAACATACTTGGGCTAGCAATCATAAGTTTGGGCCACAAATGATCATTTACTCGAATCGGGACAAAATTTAGCGCTATGTTAAGCAATCGTAAGTGGATTTATATAGAAGTTACACCTATTTTGAGGCCGGTCAATAGCAATCTATGCACCATTTGTTTTGAGACATGATATAGAAATCATGCTCCAACAACATCTAGTGCAATAAGAAGGGGGTGAAATGAAGAGGGATGAAAAAAAAGTACAAACCACATCTGAATTAAATTTTAATCAAACTATTATTAAAATCATTCATCCATTTTTGTGGAGTCAAACTCAACGCCATGGATCCAATGATGTTAATAAAGTTCATGATCTAAAATCTAACCCAAGATCAGCCAGAAAAGAGTCACAAAATAATATCATATTTTAATATACATAAAAGGGTTTAAAAATAATGTTTAAAAAAAGAAAATAAAGAGAAAAATATCAACTATGTTCAAATTAATCAAGAAATAAAAAGTAAGACCACAGAAAAATCAGAAAAAAGGCTCAAATAATTTACAAATTTTTTGGTAATTTTTTAAAGTCAGAAACTATTTTTAAAATTAAAATAAATGGGTAAAATAAACAAAAAATGGTAAAAAATAGTAAAGTCATAAATAAAAATAAAATAAGGTCACCAATATTTGTCACAATATCATTGTATCATTCCATAATTTTTCAAAATTTTAAAATATATAAAAGTATTTTTAAACATTTAAAACAAATCAAATAAGTGTAAAATTTATAAAAAATATCAAAACATAAAATTAAATTGTGGAAAAATAAAAATCAGAAAGAGAATAATCAAAAATATTTTTCATGATTTTTTCAGATTTTTTGGACTAAAAATGAATTTTCTATGATTTTTTGAAATTTAAGACAATTAAAATATAAAAATCAGAAAAAGAAAATAAAAGTAAAATATGTGGACCATTAGATGAGAGTAAAAACACGTTAGTAATCAAATCCAAGGGATCTGGCGTGCTTTGCATATCATGGTCATTAGTGAATATTGTACAAAATCATTAATTAAATAAGGATTTGAAAAATACAGATGGCGCACCTTCATTGGTTATAAGATGACACGTTGGTCATCTTCAACCTTCAGCCATCACGAATTGTAGGTCTCTCAAACTGTAAAATCAGAAGCTCAGACCTATGCCATTCGCTTCGTCTCTTCATGACGAACACAACCACACCCTCGCGCCAAGTTTATATAAACTGTAGCTCAAGCAATTTTGAAGGAAAGTTTTGAAAAGGGATTTGAAATTTCATGGTCAAAACGTGTTTCCAGTGAAATGTAAATGTTGTGACTAGAACCAGGGAAATGAGAGAAACACAATGATATCAGAGTTTTGAAGAATTGATGAAGGAATCTACCTATTGAAGTTTAGTTACAGAGCTCTGAAACTGGACTTCTATGGAATAGTATAAGGCACGATTCCTGAATGTAATTATATTGTTAGCTTCAGGGACGATCAAGGAAGGTGAATTGAGGGGAAAATTGGATTGAAAAAGGGTCGAGAATGGATTTTAAAGTTGCTGAATTTTGAGTTGTGAAATAAGTTTGGCAGGGTGATTCTGGCTAGCCAAGCTTGTGAAATTGAATGGGATAGTTCATGTATTTATAGGAGAAGCGAATGGGATAAAAAGGAAGAGTGCATTTTGGAGGGAAATCATTCACACCTGATACACGAGTGAAGTGTGATACAAACTTCATCAAAACTCATCCAATTCTTGCGTTTTGATGAGCTAAACAAATCTGGAACTTCACCAAACATGTTTAGAGGCAAAAACGCATGGAAAACTTGTGATTGGAGGCCACATTATGGATTTCAAAATTCTGACTTGGTGAGAAATTCAATTTTAAAGTGCCAACTTCTGACCAATGGCATTTTCAACTCAAGGGGTCTTAGGGCATGATTCTTGATGCTTTAGAAAGATGAGGTTACAAGCTTTGTAATGGAAAAAGAATGGAATCAAATGAATGCTTGAGCTAAAAGTTGCATTGAGTCAAAGTTGAAGAAAAAGGGTTGACTTTCCATACTTAGAAATATTTCAAATTCTTGTTCAAAAAATGACCTATAATGTCTTACATCCAAACATGGCCTTCCACTTGGAATTTGCTCTTGACCAAAAATGATGGCATGAAGTAGATCTCTTGAATGACATTTTGGGACTCGAACCATTCAAAATCTCCAACTATTGAGAGAGTTATCAATTGTTGAAGTTGGTAAAAAATCATTAAATGACCTATAATCTTTTGCATCTTTAAGGCAACTTCCATCCATTTTCCCAATTTGCACATAAAAGAAGGCATAAATATCACCTCTTCTGAAACTGGAGTTCTATGGAACAGTATAAGGCATGATTTTTGAATGTAATTATATGGTTAGCTTCAGGGAAGATCAAGGAAGGTGAATTGAGGGAAAAATTGGATTGAAAAAGGGCCGAGAATGGATTTTAAAGTTGCTGAATTCTGAGTTGTTAAATAAGTTTGGCAGGGTGATTCTGGCTACCCAAGCTTGGGAAATTGAATGGGATAGTTCATGTATTTATAGGAGAAGCGAATAGGATCAAAAGGAAGAGTGAATGATGCATTTTGGAGGGAAATCATGCACACCTGATACATGAGTGAAGTGTGATACAAACTTCAACAAAACTCATCTAATTCTTGCGTTTTGATGAGCTAAACAAATCTAGAACTTCACCAAACATGTTTAGAGGCAAAAACGCATGGAAAACTTTTGATTAGAGGCCACATTATGGATTTCAAAATTCCGACTTGGTGAGAAATTCAATTTCAAAGTGCCAACTTCTGACCAATGGCATTTTCAACTCAAGGGGTCTTAGGGCATGATTCTTGATGCTTTAGAAAGATGAGGTTACAAGCTTTGTAATGGAAAAAGAATGGAATCAAATGGATGCTTGAGCTGAAAGTTGCATTGAGTCAAAGTTGAAGAAAAGGGGTTGACTTTCCATACTTAGAAATATTTCAAATTCTTCTTCAAAAACTGACCTATAATGTCTTGCATCCAAACATGGCCTTCTACTTGGAATTTTCTCTTGACCAAAAAAGATGGCATGAAGTAGATCTCTTGAGTGACATTTTGGGACTCGAACCATTCAAAATCTCAAACTATTGAGAGAGTTATCAATTGTTGAAGTTGGTAAAAATCATGAAATGACCTATAATCTTTTGCATCTTTAAGGCAACTTCCATCCATTTTCCTACTTTGCACATAAAAGAAGGCATAAATATCACCTCTTCTGAAACCGGACTTCTATGGAACAGTATAAGGCATGATTCTTGAATGTAATTATATGGTTAGCTTCAGGGAAGATCAAGGAAGGTGAATTGAGGGAAAAATTGGATTGAAAAAGGGCCGAGAATGGATTTTAAAGTTGCTGAATTCTGAGTTGTGAAATAAGTTTGGAAGGATGATTCTGGATACCCAAGCTTGGGAAATTGAATGGGATAGTTCATGTATTTATAGGAGAAGCGAATAGGATCAAAAGGAAGAGTGAATGATGCATTTTGGAGGGAAATCATGCACACCTGATACACGAGTGAAGTGTGATACAAACTTCATCAAAACTCATCCAATTCATGCGTTTTGATGAGCTAAACAAATCTAGAACTTCACCAAACATGTTTAAAGGCAAAAACGCATGGAAAACTTGTGATTAGAGGCCACATTATGGATTTCAAAATTCTGAGTTGGTGAGAAATTCAATTTCAAAGTGCCAACTTCTGACCAATGGCATTTTCAACTCAAGGGGTCTTAGGGCATGATTCTTGATGCTTTAGAAAGATGTGGTTACAAGCTTTGTAATGGAAAAAGAATGGAATCAAATGGATGCTTGAGCTGAAAGTTGCATTGAATCAAAGTTGAAGAAAAGGGGTTGACTTTCCATACTTAGAAATATTTCAAATTCTTCTTCAAAAATTGACCTATAATATCTTGCATCCAAACATGGCCTTCCACTTGGAATTTGCTCTTGACCAAAAAAGATGGCATGAAGTAGATCTCTTGAGTGACATTTTGGGACTCGAACCATTCAAAATATCAAACTATTGAGAGAGTTATCAATTGTTGAAGTTGGTAAAAAATCATGAAATGACCTATAATCTTTTGCATCTTTAAGGCAACTTCCATTAATTTTCCTACTTTGCACATAAAAGAAGGCATAAATATCACCTCTTCTGAAACAGGACTTCTATGGAATAGTATAAGGCACGATTCTTGAATGTAATTATATGGTTAGCTTCAGGGACGATCAAGGAAGGTGAATTGAGGGGAAAATTGGATTGAAAAAGGGTCGAGAATGGATTTTAAAGTTGCTGAATTTTGAGTTGTGAAATAAGTTTGGCAGGGTGATTCTGGCTACCCAAGCTTGGGAAATTGAATGGGATAGTTCATGTATTTATAGGAGAAGCGAATGGGATAAAAAGGAAGAGTGCATTTTGGAGGGAAATCATTCACACCTGATACACGAGTGAAGTGTGATACAAACTTCATCAAAACTCATCCAATTCTTGCGTTTTGATGAGCTAAACAAATTTGGAACTTCACCAAACATGTTTAGAGGCAAAAAAGCATGGAAAACTTGTGATTATAGGCCACATTATGGATTTCAAAATTCTGACTTGGTGGGAAATTCAATTTCAAAGTGCCAACTTCTGACCAATGGCATTTACAACTCAAGGGGTCTTAGGGCATGATTCTTGATGCTTTAGAAAGATGAGGTTACAAGCTTTGTAATGGAAAAAGAATGGAATCAAACGGATGCTTGAGCTGAAAGTTGCATTGAGTCAAAGTTGAAGAAAAAGGGTTGACTTTCCATACTTAGAAATATTTCAAATTCTTCTTCAAAAAATGACCTATAATGTCTTGCATCCAAACATGGCCTTCCACTTGGAATTTTCTCTTGACAAAAAAAGATGGAATGAAGTAGATCTCTTGAATGACATTTTGGGACTTGAACCATTCAAAATCTCCAACTATTGAGAGAGTTATGAATTGTTGAAGTTGGCAAAAAAGCATGAAATGACCTATAATCTTTTGCATCTTTAAGGCAACTTCCATCTATTTTCCCACTTTGCACATAAAAGAAGGCATAAATATCACTTCTTCAAGATAATTATGGAAAAATATTGGACTCAATGTGATGAAAATTGACCAAGTTATGATCATTTGAAGTCACTTATGTAAAATTGTGGATTCATCTAAATGACTTGTAATCTTTCTTCTTCGTCAAGGCTCTTCCACATGTAAACTCCATGGAACTTTTGAAGTGATTTGTTGATAACCATTTTAATATAATGATGTCTTTAGAATCACTCAAAAATACCAAAAGGTGAGTAAGATATACTCCCTTGAAGTTCAAAACCCTAGCTTCTAGATCAAGAAAATGCCTTGAGGAACTTTGACAAGTTTGAACAAACTTCTTGTAACAATATTCTTGCTTTGTGAATAGAAGTTGTTAAGGATGATAATGAGGACTCATAGCCATGAAGACCACTTCCATATCTTGAAATTTAAGAGAAATATGCTCTTGTGACCAATAGGAACAAGGCCTTGTCCAAACATAACAACTTCTCCAATCAACCCCTTGTACTTTTGAGTCACATCTAATAACCTTGAAATGTGATGAATAAAAAAAAACTTGCCATGCAAATTCTTCCAAAACCACTCCAATGGTGAGGTTTGAACTTCTCCAGCTTTTATTGGCTAGGGCATGAAAATAAACTCATGAACCCATGGGGTAGCTTGTTAAATCTCATTGCCTTCACCTACAAGGATAACAAGAAAGACAAACAAACATTGCATTTTATTAGTTAAACAAAACAATATTCATGATCAAAAAAGGAACATAAGTCAAGGTGCTTTGTAATCCCTCAGAAAGGCAAAATTAAATGTAGGGAGGGGAACCAAGAATCTTAGTGTGATCTTGTTGTGAATGAACCAACATGATATGATGAAGGGATCTTAGGGGCAAAAATTGGGGTACAACAGCTGCCCTTATTTAAGTTTCTTCTATCCGAAGATACGAAGGTTAAAAACGTTCGTGTCGACACGATTGAAGATACTTAAATATATAACAAACCCTATTTTTGGCCCTAAGATGCCATGCAAATGCTTATGATCATGAATGCATTTGAATCAGGACCAAAGAGACGCAAAACGTCACTCGGGATGTAACAATAATAAAAGGAACAAGGAGCACCCCCATCAGGAAAATAAATCACTGATGGACCCAGAGAACCGAATCAGAGAGAATGGTAGAATGGTCAAAGGACACACCAACTTCTATCGAAGGCGAAGCTACCGACGTTTACTGACGGCAGAGAGAAAGATAACGAACATCGACGTTCACTGCCGATGGTTTTCCAACTTGCACTGAAGGTAGAAGGAGAATATATCATATCACCACCATTCACTGACGATGAACTATCATTCACTGAAGATAGCAAAAAGATAATAGACATCGACGTTCACTGCCGATGGTCTACCAACTTTCACTGAAGGTAGAAAGAGAATATATCATATCACTTCCGTTCATTGATGATGAACTATCAATGTTTACTGAAGATAGCAAAAAGATAACAAACATCGACGTTCACTGGCGATGGTCTACCAACATTCATTGAAGGTAGAAAGAGAATATATCATATCACCTTCGTTCACTGACGATGAACTATCAATGTTCACTGAAGATAGAAAAAAGATAACAGACATTGACGTTCACTACCGATGGTCTACCAACTTTCACTGAAGGTAGAAAGAGAATATATCATATCACCGCCGTTCATTGATGATGAACTATCAACTTTTACTGAATATAGAAAAAAGATAACAGACATCGGCGTTCACTGCCGATGGTCTACCAACTTTCACTGAAGGTAGAAAGATAGTATATCATATCACCGCCATTCATTGATGATGAACTGTCAATGTTTACTGAAGATAGCAAAAAGATAACAGATATCGACGTTCACTACCGATGGTTTACCAACTTTCACTGAAGGTATAAAGAGAATATATCATATCACCGCCGTTCATTGACGATGAACTATCAACGTTTACTGAAGATAGAAAAAAGATAACAGACATCGACGTTCACTGCCCATGGTCTACCAACTTTCACTGAAGGTATAAAGAAAATATATCATATCACTGCCGTTCACTGATGATGAACTATCAACGTTCATTGAAGATAGCAAATAGATAACAAGTTTCCCCAATATTCTGGTGTTTCGCCTAGAATGGGTCTCAACTTCTTCTTTAACCAAGGCACTCCGCTTGGGAAGGATAATACATAAGCTGTCTCAAATAAAGAGACTTACTATTTGTGGTCACGGAGGATTGTAAAAGGAAATGACTTTTTTTTTGGGGAAAGAGGTATGACTTCCTGGGGAGATGCCATGATATTCTTGATAAGGGGATAAAGTCTTCTTGTGCAAAATAAATGCACCAAACAAAGCTTGGAGTTTTTCAGGATTCCAAAGTAAATAATATTGCTGGGGGGACTACAGATCCAAACCAGAAATAAACTGAGATGAAACAGTCAACCAGAATACATCCTTTGAGAAATAAACTCAAGAGAGAAAACAAGATCCATCCAAACAAGGAACTGTACGAGAAGGCTAAAGCAAAAATCTTCTATGAGGGACAACTCAGTTGGGAATTTGAAAGAATGTAAATTTTATGCTTAAGACCAACGCTCTAATGAAAAGAGGGTAACATAAATCTTCAAAACAGGGTAATATGTCAACAAAAATATTAATAAATGTCAATGAACAATGATTTTTCAATTTCAGCTATGCATGATGCATGTATGAATGTATGAGTGTTATCGCGTGCATGCTGACAAAACAGATACACAACTTTGGGAACAACCAATCAAAAACTACCTCAGGAACTACAACGCTCGGCTAAACTTCAACCAAGATGATCATTCCAAGAAAGGTAAAGGAAAATTGCGGAATCAAAACCTACTGTCTGCTTTTAACTTTACAGAGGAGAAACATAATTCAGAGGTAGACAAATAAAACAGATATCGGGGGTAGAACATCCTTCTTCAGGCTTCATCGGGGAAACCAGTGTTTCTCAAAAGTAACATGCCTATTGGAGATTGCAATACTAGTCTCAAATAAAGCAGACTGACACCGAAACATCCAAACATTCACTGGGGAATTCAGACCCACTTCACTGGAGAAAATGCAGATTGAAACTTCTCAACATGAAAACTCAGAAAAAGGAAGAAATGAATCCAAACTTGACCGAGGATACCGGAATTATAAACCTCATGCGGCGAAAATATCCCGAGTATACATCCCGAGGGAAACAAAAGCTTCTTAAAACAACTAGAGTTTGTCCATTCCTGGGATCACCATTTTTGTTGTCATTGTTTCATCACAAATCTCAAAGTAAAAGTAAATTGTAAAAATCTTTTTAAAAAAAAAAATCAATTTTGTTATTTAATCTCTTTTCTTTGAAAGTTATTATTAGTAATAAATGGAGTCTTTGAGAGCTAAATAACATAAGGAATACAAAGAATTGGGTAAAAGTTCAAATTTCATTAATAGAATGGTAGTCTGCGAATGGCGAGACTCCATAGATCATTACAAAGTTTGGGAAATGGAAATACATGATGGAAAAGATACATTGAGATACAATGACCACTATCCCCCCTAACAACTTTTAAAATCCTGAGCAACGACTTCTGTTGAATTACGATGAGGATCCGAGAAGATTGTTGCTTCAATGATCAAGTCTTGTCTGACGTAGTTACTTACCAAGAAAATCCTTAACTTTTTCCTAAGCTGCCCTTGAGGGTTTTCAACTTAGCAGGAAATTTATTCTATTTAGGTCTCTAATTTTTCCTAGACCGCCCTTTCGGGTTTTTGGCCTACCGAGACGCTCCTTTTTTGCCTAAGCCGCCCTTTCGGGTTTTCAACTTAGCAAGCTGTTCTTTTATTTCTTTAGGTAAAGTATTTCTTGACTGCATCAGCATTCATGGGACGTGGGAACTCGTCGCCATCCATAGTTTCAAGAATTAATGCACCTCCAGAGAAGGCTTTCTTGACAACATATGGGCCTTCAAAATTGGGTGTCCACTTGCCTCTAGAATCATTGTTGAAAGACATGATCTTCCTGAGCACGAGATCGCCTTCTCTAAATTCACGAGGTTTGACCTTTTTATCAAAAGCTTTCTTCATTCTTCTCTGATATAACTGGCCATGACACAAAGCTATCATCCTCTTCTCCTCAATCAAATTTAATTGGTCAAACCTGTTCTGAACCCATTTAGCCTCTGTCAGATTGGTTTCCATTATCACATGCTACGAGGGAATCTCTACCTCGATTGGGAGTACATCTTCCATTCCATACACTAGGGAGAACATGGTTGCTCCTATTGAAGTGCGGACAGATGTTCGATATCCATGCAAAGCAAAAGGAAGCATTTCATGCCAATCCTTATAAGTAACAACCATTTTCTGGATAATTCTCTTGATATTCTTATTAGCAGCTTCAACAGTCCCATTCATCTTTGGCCTGTACGGAGATGAATTGTGATGGACAATCTTGAATTCTTCACATCGTTCTGTCATTATCTTGTTGTTCAAATTCGAGCCATTGTTAGTGATGATTCTGCTCAGCACACCATACCGGCATATAAGATTATTCTTGATGAAATGTACAACCACCTGTTTAGTAACATTAGCATATGAAGAAGCATCCACCCATTTGGTGAAGTAATCAATTGCTACCAAGATAAAATGGTGCCCATTCGAAGCTCTGGGTTCTATCATCCCAATCATGTCAATACCCCACATAAAGAATGGCCACGGGGAGGAAATCACATTGAGGACTTTCGGAGGCACATGGACCTTGTCTGCGTAAATCTGGCATTTATGGCACTTCTTTGCAAATTTATAACAGTCAGATTCCATGGTCAGCCAATAATAACCTTCCCTTAGCATTTTTTTAGCCATCTAATGTCCATTGGCATGAGTGCCAAATGAACCTTCATGAATCTCATGCATCAACATGTCTGCTTCGTGTCTATCCACCATCTGAGCAAGACAATGTCATAATTTCTCTTGTACAACACATTTTCAATGAGGAAGAAACTGCCTGCCAATCTTCTCAATGTCTTTCTATCTTTCCTCGACGCACCCATCGAGTATTCCTGAGTCTGAAGAAAATGCTTGATATCATAATACCAGGGTTTTTCATCTGCTACCTCCTCTGCTGTAAACACATGAGCAGGCCTATCCAGCCGTTGAACCGTAATTCTGGTTATACCATTCCAAGTATTCACTTGGTACATAGAAGCCAGAGTTTCCAGAGCATACGCCATTTGATTTTCATCTCTAGGGATCTGATGGAATTCAACTTTATTGAAGAAGGGTAATAATCTTCTAGCATAATTTTGCAAAGGATCAAGCCATGGTGACTAGTGCTCCATTCTCCTTTAATCTGATTTATTACCAAAGATGAATCACCATACACATCTAGATTTTTGATTCTGAGATCAATAGCTTCCTCGAGACCCATGATGCAAGCCTCATATTCTGCCATATTATTAGTGCAATCAAATGTTAACCTTGTAGTAAAAGGAATGTGCGATCCATGAGGAGTGACAATCACAACACCAATTCCTTTACCATAAGCATTCACAGCTCCATCAAATATCATACTCCAACGAGATTCAGAGTCAGGACCTTCCACAGGAAATGGTTCATCACAATCCTTCACTTTCAGGATCATCACATCCTCATCGGGGAATTCATATTTTGTAGACTGGTGATCTTCCACTGGTTGGTGAGCAAGATAATCTGCCAACACACTACTTTTAATAGCCTTTTGAGTGTGGTATTCAATATCATATTCAGATAACAACATCTGCAAGCAGGCAATTCTCCCAGTAAGAGCAGGCTTTTCGAAAATGTACTTGATTGGATCCATTTTGGAGATCAACCAAGTGGTGTGATTCAACATATATTGCCGCAAACACTTTGCCACCCAGGCCAGAGCACAACATGTTTTTTCCAGCATGGAATACCATGACTCACAGTCAGTGAATTTTTTAATGAGATAATAAATGGCGAACTCCTTCTTCCCTGTTTCATCCTGTTGTCCCAGAATATAATCCATGGATTTATCTAACACTGTCAGATACATAATCAACAGTCTTCCTTCTACGGGATAGAGCAAGATAGGAGGTTCAAGCAGATATTCTTTAATACTCTCAAATTCCCTTTGGCAGTTATCCGTCCACACACAACCTTGATCTTTCTTTAAAAACTTAAAGATTGGTTCACATGTTGCAGTCATGTGGGAAATGAATCTGGAAATATAATTTAAACGCCTGAGGAAACCTCTGACCTGCTTTTCAGTTCTTGGTGCTAACATCTCTTGAATTTCTTTGACTTTATTAGGGTCAACTTCAATTCCTTTTTGGCTAACAATGAAACCCAATAACTTCCCCGATCGAACACCGAAGGTGCATTTATTTGGATTCAAGCGGAGACGATACTTCCTCAAACGCTGAAACAACTTCAACAAATCTTCTATATGCCCTTCTTCACTATGGTATTTGGCAATCATATAATCAACATATACTTCAATCTCCTTGTGCATCAGATCATGGAATAGGGTTGTCATAGCCCTCTGGTATGTTGCACCAGCGTTATTCAACACGAAGGGCATCACTCTGTAACAAAATGTTCCCCGGGGTGTGATAAACGTTGTTTTTTACATGTCCTCTAGAGCCATTCTTATTTGATTATACCCAGAAAATCCGTCCATGAACAAGAATACTTTGAATTTTGCTGTGCTATCCACTAACATGTCGATGTGAGGCAATGGAAAATCATCTTTTGGACTAGCTTTATTTAGATCTCTGTAATCTACGCACATGCGGACTTTTCCATGTTTTTTCGTTACTGGGACAATATTGGCAATCCATTGAGGATACACCGACGTCACAAGAAAACCAACATTAATCTACTTTAGAACCTCCTCTTTGATCTTTACTGCCACATCTGGGTGAGTTCTTCTTAACTTTTGTTTAATTGGTGGATACTCTGGCTTCAACAGTAAACGGTGCTTGACAATATCTGTATCTAGACCAGGCATATCTTGGTAAGACCAAGAAAAGATATCCACATACTCCTCCAACAAATCAATCAACTTTCTCTTTACATCGAGATGCAGCGATGCTCCAATCTTGACTTCCTTTAGATCTTCTTCTGAACCAAAATTGATCACTTCCAAAGGCTCTTTATATGGCTGAATGGTATTTTCCTCGTTCTCAAGCAACCGTGAGACCTCTTATGGAATCTCATCATAATCTTCTTCTTCAGCCCCATACACAGTACATTAAAAGTTGGGAGAGGGTCCAGGGTCATTGTATTCAACGGGTTTTTTAATTAATCTGCACATATGATTTATGATTTCTTTTAGAAACTGACACATATAATAAGAGATCATGCAGATTGAAATTCACTTATTATTTATTTTGAAAGGTTTTTTATTATTACCATTTTCTAAGAAAAAGAAGAAAATAAAGACATAATTCGGGAAGCAAAGACAACTTTTATTAATGATCTTAAAAGTCACAACCAACAGATAAGCCCTACAACATTAATACTTCCACCTTGGGCAGAGTGAAAACATTTTAAAAAAAAGATTAATAAAATCAAATTAGTTTGAAATATGTATGCAATAGGGAACATCAATGGTGACCCAGTTATGAACCCTGACTCCATGCGTCACATAATTCGACATTTCCTTCTTTGCTTCATCCTCCTCAACAACATTAATTCTAGAATCTGTTGGATGGAGGTAACCTCCGCTGCAGAAAACATCATGATAGTTGCCCATAGTAGATTTTGACTTCAAACCTTCACCTTTGCCATTCTTCGAAGAGAAACCCAAACCAATTCTGTTCTTGTTCACGAGTGGATCCACAATTCGTCCCCAAACTGCATTATGACCATTGCGCACAACCTGTTGTGCGTCCTTCAGCAAAACCATGGAATTCTCATTTCTCCTTAGGTTGTCAAAGGATAGGGCTTGGAACTGGATTCCAACAGCAGCCTCATCCGCTTCTACAATACTGAAAGAGGACAAATGAGATATCAACAATTCCTGCTCACCATTTATGATCACTACCTTCCCTTCATGCAAAAACTTTAGCTTCTGATGTAAAGTTGAAGTGACAGCCCCTGCTTCATGTATCCATGGCCGTCCTAGCAAACAACTATAAGCGGGAATAATGTCCATGACCTGGAAGGTTATCTGGAACAAATGTGGTCCTATATGGATAGGTAAGTCCACTTCACCGATGACAAATTTCCTCGACCCATCAAATGCTTTCACAATGATTCCACTCGGGCACATAGGTGTTCCTTAATATTTCAACTTCATGAGAGTACTCTTCGGTATAACATTCAACGCGGATCCATTATCAATTAGCACATTGGACAGCGAATCATTCTTGCAGTTCATAGATATAAGGAGGGTCGGGTTATGATTCCTCCCTTTATCTGGTAATTCATCATCACAGAAACTCAAGTTATTACATGACGTAATGTTTCCTATTACGCTGCTGAATTGATCTATTGGCATGTCACTCTCCACAAAAGCTTGGTCCATTACCCTCATCAAAGATTCACTATGATCAAAGGAAATCATTAATAAAGCTAAGATAGATATCTTTGAAGGAGTCTGCAATAGTTGATCTACAATTCTGTAGTCGCTCATCTTAATCATCTTCAAAATATCATCAACTTCTTTCTCTAACGTAGCTTCGCTAGTCTCTCTCGTAGCCTTCTTAGGTTCATCATTCTCAACAACTTTCTTTCCAACATCAACATCTCTTTGAATGATCGGTGAAAATACACGACCGCTACGGGTCACCCTGCTATTTTTAGCTATATTTCCAACATCAGGAATTCGGTGGATGGGAACTTCCACCCCATCTTCTAAGATTGTAGCGTTGTATTTGTAAGGCACAACTTTATCTGATTTGTAGGGGATAGGACCTGGTAAACTAATTACCAATGGGGTAACAACTAGCTTGCTATGAAATTCCACTTCAAAATGAGCGGGTGCACCAAAACAAGGCACAATGATGTTTACCCCTTCTTCAACATAATTAGTCATCAAAAAGTCATTTATGGAAAATAAATCTTCGTCTGAAGAGAAATACTCATCCGCGGAGGCATACTCTTCCTCTGATGCTTCTTCCGTTAAACAAACTTCAACCATATCAACCTCATGATAATCATCCCTCTGACTTGTGATCTTGATAGTTCCATTGTCTAACAGCAACTGAACACCCTTCTTCAGGATTGAACATCCTCGGGGATCTCGACAGCATACTAGGCAAGATCCATATTGGTGTTCCACCTGACCAGCCGTATGGAAGAAGGTAGCATACAACTGTACGAGATCCTCATTCATATACTCCACATCAAAAATTCTTAATTCACCAGGACATCCAGAAACCATGTTCACTTCCTCTTCATACTCTTCCCTAGGCCTGATTATGTGGATGAGGCCCTCATCCATCATCTCTTGTTAATCAACCTTTATCTTATCGCAACCCTGTATATTCATACTGCAAGTAGCACAACCGGTATGGTCATGTGAATAGTAGCTAAATTCACAGAGGTCTGCATGCATTTTCACCAAATCCCCTCTAACCAGATTAATGTCAAAAATCTGGAAGTCGCCTGGACAATCGGCCACCATATTTACAGCATTTACTCCCCCGTGCTTGGGTAGAGGGTTATCTTTCACATTAGGTCCCATGTCCTTGAAAGATAGAACACTAGAATTTACCAATTTTTGCACCTCATTCTTCAAAGGATAATAATTCTCAACACTATGCCCTGGTGCTCCTTGATGAAAAGCACACGTTTGGTCTGCCTTGTAATTCCAAGGCAATAATGATGGTACGGCGGGAGGTGGTCGTGTTTGGACTAAATTTTTCTGAATAAATGTTGGTAGTAGCTCTGTATAGCTCATGGGAATAGGTTCATAACTCTCCTCTGATTATACCCTTGATTCCCCTGCTGGGACGGTCTCTGATAAGAAATGGTAGTTGGAGCAGAACTCACAACAAGAATAACTGAGGTGACTTGCTGATGATGCTGATAATTCCTTCTAGGAGTGTTAACCCTCCTATCTTGCATAACATCATTTGCATCCCCTTCCTTCTTCTTGGTAAACCCATAAGATGGTTTCTTCACACCTCCGGATCCTTCACTCTTCGTCAAATGGCCTTCTCTTATAGTCTCTTCTAAGCGGATACCCATTCCTACCATTTTAGTAAAGTCAGTCATCTCTTGTCGTAGTAGATGAGCACCCAGCGTTTTCAAGAAAATCTCCTAGCATAAAGTCTGGATCCTGTCATAGTAGAAAGCACCCAGCATTTTCAAGAAAATCTCAGTCATCTCCTTCTCTTCCATGGGAGGAATCACTTGGGCGGCTACCTCACGCCATCTTTACGCATACTCATTGAATGATTCCCTGTCTTTCTGAACCATGTCCATGTTGGTCACAGTCAGGCGCCATGTCCAAACTCATATACCACTTCAACACAACACCGGTCAAACTATCTTGAAAAAAGTGAATCAACAGACGCTGATCATCATTATGGGCATGCATTTTCCTCACATACATCACCGGGTGAGCACGAGGAAATATGTTACCCTTATACTTCTCAAAATCCGAGACCTTGAACTTAGCCGGTATCTTAACATTTGTGACCAAGCATAGCTCATTCACATTCATCCTAAATAGCTCTTTCCCCCTGAGGGCCTTCATCTCTCTGTGCATCTTGTCAAACTGCTCTTGAATATCATCCATTCTGTCATAAAGACCCAAGTCTTCACTCGGCGGAGGGAAAGGACGACACACATTATCATTAACAAACAGAATCATATTTACTGAAGGAGGTGCAGCAGGAACAACATGCACCACAGGAGGTGCTGGAGTAACAATAGTATGAACCACTGGAGTATCTTGAGGACCAAGATTGAAACCTTCAGGTGCAAAATTCTCTGGCATTCCCCATGGATAACCTTGAGGCATGCAATTCTGAATAATAGCAGGAGTGGCAGATATGGGAACAGTCGGAACTTCAGTAGTTGCCCTTATTGCTTGAGGTTGAACACTCGGTGGCTGATTCTGAGCAGCCACCAGAGCTTCCATCATAGTAGTCAGATTGGCCCTGCTGGCCTTCAAAGCAGAAACTTCTTCGCGCAACTCGTGATTCTCCTGTTCTAAGTTGTCCATCTTCTTTTTGAGATTAGCCCAAGTGTTGTAGTGATGAGTCAGCTTGCTGAACAAAGTAAAGAAGCTTGGTAAGACACCTGGGTATGCATAACTAATGCCAGAAATATGTGCAATATGATGCATGACATGTAATGTACATGATTATTTTTACTTTAATATTTCAAGGGATTTAATGTTTATAGACATATTGCAAACATCAAAGTAATAACGCTTTTGAAATACTGAAATTTTTTTATCATAATAACTCTAAAATGGATTACAAGTTTTAATGATCTCAAGTACAAGATGAAAATACAATCTAAAACTCTGAGAAAAATAACTAATGGAGATCACTCTATATGCTGGTGCTTCCCCGTGAGTCTAGCAATCTGAGTTTTCAACCTCTGGCTTTCTCCCACATATCTGGTGGCAACATCCTTCCAATCATCTGAATCAACAAGCGAGTGATCAGTACCTGATTGAGGCTTAGGATAAAATAAATCCCCTTGCCTCTCCATAGACTCTACTGCTATATTCTCAAGAATCTCAATCAAGTCGTCTTTCTCCTTCAGATCTGCTTTGTAAGAACTTTTTAAAGTTTGGAACTTGTTCTTCCAAGCATCCCTTTCCTGTTGCATCCTAACCAAAGCAATCTGTAGCTCTTCTAGGTCATCTAATAAGGGAGGGGTGGTCTTCACAAATAGATCAGGAATGGGTGTCTCCTGGGTATATGGCATCTTTAACTAAATTGTTCTCGATCGGATCCATTGAAGATATGGCTCCAAAGAAACATCACCCCTAGGTCCCAAATCCTTCCTACTCTTCTTATGAATGTGACGCCAGGCCTTCACAATCTTCTCCCTAGCTTCCCTATGGTCTTCCCCTTCCATCAGAAAGAAACTACTCAAATGAATACTATTCGGTTTATCTCTCATCGGATAACCAAGCTGTCGCCGTGCAAGAACAAGGTTATAGTTAATTTCTCCCCTTGTACCAAGAAGAGGTACATTGGGGAAACTACCACAACTGTCAATAATCTCTATATTCTGGTAAGCTCGATGATACAAATCAATATCCCAGTGAGTAAGTTCCATGATCTTAGGAGCCCAACGGGGTTTCTTCTTGACATCCCAAAAAGCATCAGACTGAGGCATATGAGAGATAAACCATCGGTATAACAAAGGCGTGCAATAGATAATCATCCCCCCATGATAAGAATTCCAAAGATGAATAGAGTAATAAGCATCACCCAACAGTGTAGGAACTGGGTTTCTCATCATGAAGATCCCGATAGCGTTAATGTCGACAAACTTGTCCACATTAGGAAATAAGAACAACCCATAAGCAAGTAGAGCAAAGACGACCTCAAAAGCAACTTTACTCTTCATTTTGGAAAAGTAACGAGCTTTCTCCAGTAGTAACTGAGCTGGTAATCCTCTAATCCCTTCTTTGGTATCATATGGGCTTCCACCTCAGACTTCCCCAGTTGAATCGAAGCAGCAATCTCATGTGGTTTTGGCTCACCCTCCAAACCAGTAAAAGGAACACGATCAGTAATAGGTAAATCCAATAGATAAGAATAGTCCTCCAATGTAGGCATCAACTGATAATCGGGAAAAGTAAAGCAATGATACATCGGATCATAGAACCGGACCAAGGTCAAGAGAATACCCTCCTTAATCTTCAGCTTCATGAGAGGAATAATGGAGCCATACTTCTTCCAAAAGTCTGCAGAACACTCGATCTCGGGAATTAGACTGATCGACTCATCTATCTTGGGATCCTTGAAACTGTATTTCCCGGTCTTTCTTTTTCCAGAATCCATGGTTAAAAGGTACCTGAGATATTCACAAATAGTCAACCTTTAAATCCCTTGAAATATGGTTGTTTCAAAAGATGCTTATGAGTGCATGGATGCATGATGCAACAATCACACACAAGATCACACGTATAGGGTTCATAGGTTCAACGTCACGAGCATAGGGTCGAAGGTACTACCCATAAGGTGTTGGTCTAAAAAGTTATCACTTTCTGAACAAGGTTCTAGAGGTTCCTAGAGTCTACATCCTTCCTTCGGATATTACCAACTTCCCGATTAACTCGGTAATTAGTAATATTCTCAAGAAAGACTCATTCGAGCGTAGTATCACATGACAACTATTTCTGGATTACTCTGTCATAGCTTCTGCACTACACCTAAAAGGCCAAGATGGGTTTGGTATTCTACGATCCTCAGTTTCAGCAGGCTCCCAGGTTGAAAGAAGTACGTCTTCCCGATTACTCGGTAAAAGACACTACAGTCAAAGGGGCCTCCACTGAGTGGGGGATCTCATGCCTCCTTTTTTGGGATTACTCCCTCAAAGTTAACATGACTATACCGCCCGTCCTATCTTAATGTTTTCCCAAATATGGGTATAGGACTTATGAGGAATCACCAAGCACCCTGAAAACCAGGAAAATCCAGACAAACATCTATACAACATATAACACAGAAAACAATAATAACATATATACAAATATAAACAAAGATAGGCTTAACCCACTTAGGGATGGACTAGCAAGAGGTCAATCTTTCCCCAGTGAAGTCGCCATTTTTCTGTGGCGGTAGAAATGTTCAAGAATGAGCCATTGGATTGACTACACTTTATACAAATCAAAATAAAAATTGCCAACGTGCTTTATTGTTTCCAAAGGAATGGGAAAAGAGCGAATAACCCAAAAAAGAGGGGGAAAGATTCAAGGTAAGGGGGTTGGTTATGCAAAGGGAAGGTATTAGCACCCTAAACATCTATGGTATTCCGCAGGAGCCTCTTTGTAAAATCTGTATATTTTGGCTATAAAAAAATGTTATATATATGAAAAAAAATAGATGGTGGAGGTGAGATAAGAAATATATTTATTTTATAATTTCTGCACCCGTCGCGGTTGTAAACCTTTAGTGCCTACGTACCACCTTTCCATGCAATAGGGGATCAAGGTACACGTAGTTCCTCTTTCAAAAATTTAAAACCCAAATGTGTTGGTTAATTTTATAAGATGAAACATCATCGTCATTGTCCGTGTGGAAAACACACCTACTACCCACGATCATGAGAAAGGTGAATTTGAATCATCTCAAAGTGGAGGAAATGGCTTGGATTTCAAAATCAACAATGCTTAACTCAACACCCAAGTGGAAAAATATCTCTCTTCACTACATATTGTAGAAGTATAATTGTTTGCATCACTACAAGGATTGACAAGAGTTTAATATTTTAAGAAATTTCTTAAAGATGAAAATCCAAAGTGGCAAAATGGTTTGAAATGAGATTGATTGACTTTTATTATTAAGTTGATTGCAGTTTATTTATGAAAATGTTTTGAAAATGCGTGGAGATAAGTCCAAGTTTATTATGAAAATGGTTTGAGTTCAAAAACAAGAAGAGTTTTCAAAAAGGGAAAGAATATTTTTGAAATCAAAGAAGATGGTAGGAGAAGAAGGGACTATCCTATTGCACAAGGTAAAAGCTAGGGATAAGAACCATCTAACCAACAAGAAGCCAATACTTGACATTATGAGCCAAGATAGAATTCCCTTTCCTAGGTTTGAAAACAATCAAGCAAAAAATACTAGACCTCTTGAGAGAACCAAACTTCAAGTGTATTAAGTCTTCACAAAAATTGGGCAGAGTAACAGTTGTATACGAATGAATTCCAGATTACAACAAAGGGTGTAATCACAAAAAACCCGCACACAAAAACAAACAAACAACCCAATGTCTTGAGGTAAACCTCAAGAACTCCAGACAAAATAATCAGATAAGATCACAAGGTCTCCAAGATAGGCCAAGGTTTCTAATCCTAAGTCTAAGAAAACTCCCATGCTCCATAATGCCAAGGATAGTAACCAAATAGTCCAAGTACCATTAAAGATTTTTAGGGTTTATGTTGATTATTAAGTATCTTAAAAAGGAAAAGAAAAGCTCAAATGAGCAAAGTAAAAATGACAAGAAAGTAAATGCTAAATTGATCAAAGATGAAAATGGTATGAAATGTAAATGCTAAAAGTAAATGGTACATAAAGCATAAAAAAATAAAATCATAAAGTAAAACAAGTCAATAATTAGTGGTTAGTTGGATGATCATATTGAAGCTTGAATTTGGAACTTATTAGAGGATTGGTAGAACCAAAGCCTCCACACAACAAGTTGCATTTGCTTTTTGTCAAGTATATCATCCAATTGGAATTCTCACAAGTGCAATTTATTGATCAACGATGTTTAAGTGATCCGTGTTGAACAAAGGTGTTGTAGATCCATTAGATGATTGGTAGAACCAAAGGCTCCACACAATGAATCTCAAGGTTATTGGATCAAAGGGATCAAATTAACATACTTGGGCTTGCAACCATAAGTTTGGGCCACGAATGACCATTTATTCGAATCGGGACAAAATTTAGCGTTATGTTAAGCAATCGTAAGTGGACTTATATAGAAGTCGCACCTATTCTGAGGCCGGTCAATAGTAATCTATGCACCATTTGTTTTGAGACGTGATATAGAGATCATGCTCCAACAATATCTAGTGCAATAAGAAGGGGATGAGATGAAGAGGGATGGAAAAAAGTGTACAAACCAAATTTGAATTAAATTTTAATCAAACTATTATTAAAATCATTCATCCATTTTTGTGGAGTCAAACTCAACACCATGGATCCAATGATGTTAATAAAGTTCATGATCCAAAATCTAACCCAAGATCAGTCAGAAAATAGTCACAAAATAATATCACATTTTAATATATATATATAAAAGGGTTTAAAAATAATGTTTAAAAAATAGAAAATAAAGAGAAAAATATCAACTATGTTCAAATTAATCAAGAAATAAGAAGTAAGACCATAGAAAAATCAGAAAAAAGGCTCAAATAATTTACAAATTTTTTGGTAATTTTTTAAAGTCAGAAACTATTTTTAAATTTAAAATAAATGGGTAAAATAAACAAAAAATGGTAACAAATAGTAATGTCAGAAACAAAAATAAAATAAGGTCACCAATATTTGTCACAATATCATTGGATCATTCCATAATTTTTTTCCAGAATTTTAAAATGTATAAAAGTATTTTTAAACATTTAAAACATATCAAATAAGTGTAAAATTTATAAAAAGTATCAAAACACAATTAAATTGTGAAAAAATAAAAATCAGAAAGAGAATAATCAAAAATATTTTTCATAATTTTTCAGATTTTTTGGACTAAAAATGAATTTTCTATGATTTTTTGAATTTTAAAAGAATTAAAATATAAAAATCAAAAAAAGAAAATAAAAGTAAAATATGTGGACTATTGGATGAGAGTCAAAAGGCGTTAGTAATCCAATCCAAGGGATCTGGCGCGCTGTGCATATCATGGTCATTAGTGAATATTGTACATAATCATTAATTAAATCAGGATTTGAAAAATACAGATGGCGCGACTTCATTGGTTAGAAGATGGCACGTTGGTCATGTTCAACCTCCAGCCATCACTAATTGCAGGTCTCTCAAACTGTAAAATCAGAAGCTCATACCTATGCCATTAGCTTCGTCTCTTCAAGACGAAGACAACCATACCCTCGCGCCAAATTTATATAAACTGTAGCTCAAGCAATTTTGAAGGAAAGTTTTGAAAAGGGATTTGAAATTTCATGGTCAAAACGTGTTTCCAGTGAAATGTAAATGTTGCAACTAGAACCAGGGCAATGAGAGCAGCACAATGATATCAGAGTTTTGAATAATTGATGAAGGAATCTACCTATTGAAGTTGAGTTGCAGAGCTCTGAAACTGGACTTCTATGGAACAATATAGGGCATGATTCTAGAATGTAATTATATGGTTAGCTTCAGGGAAGATAAAGGAAGGTGAATTGAGTGAAAAATTGGATTGAAAATGGGTCGAGAATGGATTTTGAAGTTGCTGAATTCTGAGTTGTGAAATAAGTTTGGCATGGTGATTCTGGCTATTCAAGCTTGGGAAATTGAATGGGATAATTCATGTATTTATAGGAGAAGCGAACGAGATCAAAAGGAAGAGTGAATGATGTGTTTTGGAGGGAAATCGTGCACACCTGATACAGGAGTGAAGTGTGATACAAACTTCATGAAAACTTATCCAATTCTTGCGTTTTGATGTGCTAAACAAACCTGAAACTTCACCAAACATGTTTAGAGGAAAAAACGTGTGGAAAACTTGTGATTAGAGGCCACATTATGGATTTCAAAATTCTGACTTGGTGAGAAATTCAATTTCAAAGTGCCAACTTCTGACCAATGGCATTTTCAACTCAAGGGGTCTTAGGGTATGATTATTGATGCTTTAGAAAGATGAGGTTACAAGCTTTGTAATGGAAAAATAATGGAATCAAATGTATGCTTGAGATGAAATTTGCATTGAGTCAAAGTTGAAGAAAAAGGGTTGACTTTCCATACTTAGAAATATTTCAAATTCTTCTTCAAAAAATGACTTATAATGTCTTGCATCCACACATGGCCTTCCACTTGGAATTTGCTTTTGACCGAAAAAGATGGAATGAAGTAGCTCTCTTGAATGACATTTTGGGACTTGAACCGTTCAAAATATCCAAAAATTGAGAGAGTTATGAATTGTTGAATTTGGCAAAAAATCATGATATGACCTATAATCTTTTGCATCTTTAAGGCCACTTCCATCCATTTTCCTACTTTGCACATAAAAGAAGGCATAAAGTTCACCTCTTCAAGATCATTATGGAAAAATAATGGACTCAAGGTGATAAAAATTGACTAAGTTATGATCATTTGAAGTCACTTATGTAAAATTGTGGATTCATCTGGATGACTTGTAATCTTTCTTCTTCATCAAGGCTCTTCCACATGTAAACTCATTGGAACTTTTGAAGTGATTTATTGATAATCTTATGAAGAGAATTATGACTTTGTAATCACTCAAAAATACCAAAAGGTGAGCATGATATGCTCCTTTGAAGTTCAAAACCCTAGCTTCTAGATCAATAAAATGCCTTGAGGAACTTTGACAAGTTTGAACAAACTTCTTGTACCAATATTCTTGCTTTGTGAATAGAAGTTATTGAGGATGATAATGAGGACTCATAGAAACCAAAAACACTTAGATATCTTGAAATATAAGATAAATATGCTCTTGTGACCAATAGGAACAATGCCTTGTCCAAACATAATAACTTCTCCAATCAACCCCTTGCACTTTTGAGTCACATCTAATAACCTTGAAATGTGATGAATCAAAACATCCTTGCCATGCAAATTCTTCCAAAACCACTCCAATGGTGAGGTTTGAACTTCTCAAGCTTTTATTGGCTAGGGCATGGAAATAAACTCATGAACCCATGGGGTATCTTGTTAAATCTCATTGCCTTCACCTACATGGATAACAAGCAAGACAAACCAACATTGCATTTTATTAGTTAAGCAAAATAATATTCATGATCACAAAAGGAACATAAGTCAAGGTATTTGGTAATCCCTCAGAAAGGAAAAATTAAATGTAGGGAGGGGAACCAAGAATCCTAGTGTGATCTTGTTGCGAATGAATCAACATGGTATGATGAAGGGATCTTAGGTGCAAAAATTAGGGTACAACACATGGTAATCATCTCTAAGGTCTGACACCTTGATAGTTCCATTGTCCAATAACAACTTAATACTTTTTCTTACAATGGAACATCCTCGGGAATCTCTGCAGCAAACCCGACAAGATCCATAGTGGTGCTCTACCTGACCCTCCCTATGGTAGAAGGTAGCGTGAAATTGCACCAGATCATCGTTCATATGGTCCACATTAATGATCCGAAACTCTCCAGGACATCCAAAGGCCTTGTTTACTTCCTCCTCATATTATGCCCTAGGCCCGATTATATGGATGAGACCCTCATTCATCATCTTCTGTAAATCAGCCTTTATCTTATCGCACCCTTGTATATCAGTACTACAGATACCACAACCAGCATGGTCATGATTATAGTAACTAAACTCGCAAAGATCTGTATGCATCTTTACCAAGTCTCCTCTGACAAAGTTGATATCATAAATCCGAAGTCCCCTAGACAACCAACAACCATGTTGACTGTAACTCCCCAATTCTACCCGGCAATTATAAATGTAAATCAGAGTTATAAAATTCATACAACTGAATCAGGATGCCACAAATTCAACTTAAAAACCATTGCATTCAACATGGATACATAACACTTTTAAAACATCGGATGAACCAAATAGCAAAATAAATTAATCTCTTAATTCATAAACTTGAACAACTACGCAGTGAAATCATAATAACATCCTTTTCCAAAATTACAACATCTTCAAAATAACACATACTTAGCAACAATCAAATTAATGTTCAACAACTGGAATAACAATAACTAAAAGCAACAAGCATACATCCCCCTGAGTGTTACGTATCAGAGCAATGACACTGAATCGAACTACTGAAGGTATACCACCTTCACTATGGATTACCTACACGTTACCAACGTAAGGGTAACATTCAAATAGAAGGGGTGACTCAATACTACATTACGCAATCGTGTAATGCGACTCAATACTATGCAAATGCATGTGGTACCATTGGAGTAGAAATTCCATCTTAAAATAATTGCCAATAAATAGAGGCATTCAACAAGGCATAAGCCTTCATCTCAATATTCGCCAATACAGGCCATCTTAACGAGCATCAACTCCATCTTGATTTGAAATGTATGAGACACCATCATAAATGTAGTAACAACAATCACCACTAACAACATCTCAACATGAATCATCGTTGGCCAGAAGCCTACAACTTAATAGCTGACAATTATTAGAGGCATATCAACATCATTCATCAACACAATTCATCAACATAAATTCATCAACATAATTCATCAACATAATTCATCAACGTAGTTCCACAACAACTCATCCATAAAAACAATACAATGACAGATCGATAATCCCTCAACATTGGTCGTAGGCCTACAACACGATAATGCCCATAATTAATTAATCATCTAATGCTTATCTCTAATTACCAAACCTCTACATATTAATATACTGTAATACTACATCTTTATTATTATTAATCTTACTGTCATGAACCAAGCAATAATCTAAGATCGTCTTTTCCTCATCATACTTCACAAAATCATCATAGCGATTAACGCAAGAAGCTAACTCTATCCTAATTTGGGTACTATGATTATTCTTATTATCCTTAATTTTAATCCTTATGAATTAAGTTCATCATGTTATCTATCCAACGCTTCAGAAGGCACTTCAAACGGAGTCTAGAAACTTAAGTTACAACCTTTGGAAGAATCTGTCAAAAATTGGACTGCACGAGTCGACGCACGTCTCTTTGAGTCGACGCGGACTGGGTTTTGAGTCTTGCATGAGTCGATGTGTAACCTCTTGTGTCGACTCATACTAAGTATGAAACACTGCACATGTTGACGCATGATCCTTTCGTATTGACTCAGCCTGAGTCTTAAATCCTGCACGTGTCGACGCATGGCCTTTGAGGTCGACTCATACTTATCTGTAATGAATTTATTCTGCAATTTCACTGCATTTTCACTGTGATTTCCCTTCCTTAGGCCCTAAAAACATACTCTAATCATAGGTAATCATCAATTATAATAATCCTATGTTTCTACATCAATTATACATCATTAGGGCATCATTATTCGTCTCTAAATCATTGATTTCTCATCAAACAACAATACATACATATCAATCACAAACAAAACAATTTCTTCCAAATCCAATCCAATATAATACTCATCATAAACCTTATTATAGAGTTAGAACCCCACCCTTACCTTGTATTGAAGGTTGCTCTACAATTTTCAAATTGAATTCTGTTTTTGCCTCTTTTCCTTCTTTTCTGCAACTTTCACATTCTCTTTCTCTCTTCCAACCCTTATTTTCTTTTCTTCTTACTGCTACTTCTTTTTCCTTATTATTTCTAAATAAATAATATCATAACACTATAATTCTCATTATGTCTTAATGGGCTTAAAACTCCTACACCCTATTTCTACTACTTCTAATCCTTAAAAATAAGCCCACATCAAATAATAGTATTATTCTAATATTATTCCACAACTTAACCGAATAAATTAATTCAATTAATCACAACACAACATCTATAATCATAACACAACTTCACAAATAATCCAAAAATAATTTAATTAAATAATTAATTAAATTACGGGCGTTACATTGACAAAATTTGTTCCTCCATGCTTTGGCATAGGATTATATTTTACATTTTTGCTGACATTTTTGAAGGACAAAAGGTCGAATCTCACCATTTTCTATACCTCTGATTTCAGGGGATAATAATTTTCAACATTGTACCCTGGTGCACCCTGATGGAAAGCGCACGTCTGATCTGCCTTATAGTACCAAGGTAAAGGTGATGGTATAGCAGGGGGTGGCCTAGTTTGGACCAACTTTTTTTGGATTAATTCTGGGAGTAACTCTGCAAAACTCACGGGGATAGAGTCAAAAGGCTCTCTGCTCTGATTCTGCACTTGATTTCCTTGAGGGGCTGGTCTTTGCTAAGCGGTTGTATCAGAGCTGTATTAATAACTAGAGTTACTGAGGCAACCTGTTGATGGGGCTGATGATTTCTTCTAGGATGATTAACCCTTCTCTCTTGAATAACAATATTTGTCTCTCCTTCTTTCTTTTTAGCAAACCTGTATGATGGTTTCTTCACATTGCCAGAATTTTCACTTTTTGTTATACGACATTCTCTTACAGCTTCTTCCAAATGGATGCCCATTCCTACCATCTCGGTAAAATCACTGGATGCACTTTCCACCATTCTCTCATAATAGAACGCACCTACGGTCTTCAGAAACATCTTCGTCATTTCTTTTTCTTCCATTGGAAGAATTACCTAGGCGACTACTTCACGCCATCTCTGTGCATATTATTTAAACGACTCTGTTGAACCCCAAAAGTTGTCCTCTCAAATATCATTCAAGATGTTCTCCTAGGGTTCTGAAATGCTCAAGTGGGCTAAAGAATTGATCAGGAGAATTTTCCCCCTAAGCAGCAGGTCCACAACTAGGGTTTTGTATTTCTCGAAGAAAATTGAGTTTCCAAGGTTTCAAATGGTCTTCATGTTTCTTCATGCATTCTCAAGGATGCTCATGTCAAGTTTCAAGCCTTGCATCACGAATTTACTCAGTCAATGGTTCAGATGATTGAGAATCAATTGTATTGGGTAAAAGTCAACATTTTCAAGATCAAAGTCAAATGATTGTAATTTCTTCATTATTCAATATTTTTTAGTGTTTCTTTTTACGCATGACTCTCCTTGACGTCATTTCCAACTTCTCTTTACAAGTCAAGAGCCGATTATGTGCGGAAGATCATCAAAAATTTGAATACTCTAGAGGGCTATGATTCTCATGTCGAGATCATTCATGGAACAAGACGTTGAGTTCAGAGATTCATGTTTGAATTCAAACGAGATGTTGCTTATAATATAAGTCACCATGTTGGCAATTAATTTAGTATCTTGGTGAAAATGATTTGAGGATTCATTTGAATAATGTCTTTGATTTCAATTCAAGTTATCAAAACATTATGCGATATCACAGGTTTCCTCAGAACTATCTATGGTTCATTCGCGTGAATTACATTGAATTGAAGGTATCAAAGACGGGTTCACTTAAATTTGTTCAAATTCATTCAAGCTTCCAATATTTAAGTTACAATTCTCTTGAACCAAATCAAGTTGACGAACCAAACATGATAAAGTTATTCTCTGATTCGTGGTCTCTCTAATTTAAAATTCTCATGAACCAAATCAAGTTGACGAACCTAATTCAAAGTTCATGGTAATTTATCTATTTTAAAGCATATCATTATTCAAATCCAAGGCTTTTTTTCAGCATGAGAGTTCTTACATTTATTCAAGCATTCAAGTTCCATGAAATAAATCCACATTGCAAGAACAAAAGGCATATGCTTAAACTTCATATTCCAAAACCATGCTACACCATGCTAAAGAGTCCAAAATGACTGTTGCCCTGCTGCTACTAGCCCAAAACCATGTTAAAAAAGAGTATGTTGCCATGTATAAAGACAACCCTGCACCAAGCTGCAACTCCACTCCAAAACTTCTACAAAACAACCCTGATATGCTTCCTCTAAACCTGTCATAACCTGCACTATATCAGTCCAATATTTGCACCTAATTAGAAAACACAGAGCTACATCTAAAAAGCAATAAAATAGTATATCAAAATTATTCAAACTTATCACTATTTCCCCCCAAAACCCATTCTCATTCACTATAAAAAGTCAGCCCTACACATAGAAAGAAAAAAAGAAGGGAGAAACCTCAAGAAGGTCCAAAGGAGCTCGATCAAAGTAAGGAGTGGAGCAACTTCAAGAAGGTCCAAAGGAGCTAGATCAATCATCACTTTGCACCCGACAAAATTCATACGCATTCTAAAGTTTTCTCTTCAAGGGGTATGTTCTCTCAAACTATAACATCTCTATACATACATCATTTGCTTTTGCTTTCCAAAAAATATAAAAAGATAAATTAAAGAAGAAAACTCAGCAAAAAAAGCCAGGCTAGGGGCTGACACGGGTGCCCGTGTCATACGACACGGCCCGTGTCAGCTCAGCTAGGTTGAAAACCTAACAAAAATGTTGGGCAGGGGATGACACGGGTACACGTTTCACACGACACGGCCCGTGTCAAATCAACTAGAATTGGAAATGTGCAAAAAAGGAGGACAAGGCCCGTTTATTTTCTAAAACAGGTTGAACCAACTAAACATCAAGAGGGTATTTACCTATGAACCTCATGCAAGCCTAAACCTAAGGACTTATTTGCTTTGTGTGTATATGTTTACTTGTACATAACATCATGACATCATACCATGGCATTTGAACTAACCATTTCAAGGACCTTGGGATTTATATTTGTGCTGTTTTGTAGGATATGGCTTCCATTCGAAGAAACACTATCCGAATCAACCTTGTAAAAGTGCCTCCTCAACTTAAAGAGTTAGCGTCAAGGGTTCCAAATGATTATCCATTCACCAAGAAGTATGGTCGTCTGATCAACTTGGTTACCTCAAACTTTGAAGAGGACATGGTACATGTTCTTTTCAAATTCTTTGACCCTAAACACCTTTGCTTTACATTTCCTGATTACCAATTAGTGCCTACTATGGAAGAATTTTCTCAACTCTTGGGAATGCCTATTCTTGACCAACTACCCTTCATCGGTATTGAGAAATACCCAAGACCTGAGGAGATTGCTCGAGCTTTACATTTGCAACATTATGACATTGTGGCAAATTGGGAAACAAGAAGTTTTGTTAAGGGTTTTCCAGCCAAGTTTTTGTTTGAGAAGGCTCAACAATTTTGGGATGCTCTAGATTTGCAAGCTTTTAAAGAATTTTTTAATCTTCTAATCTATAGGATGGTACTGTTTCCTAACCCGGACCAACTCATAGATGTGAATACGGTCAAAGTTTTTC
The DNA here is from genome assembly GCA_948472305.1 of Vicia faba. NCBI lineage: Eukaryota > Viridiplantae > Streptophyta > Magnoliopsida > Fabales > Fabaceae > Vicia > Vicia faba. The sequence continues at coordinate 1,426,858,331 of OX451735.1, read as the reverse complement.
TATCTCGTAACCCCGTGCCTACCTTACTCGGAGAAATTTTGCATTCTCTTCACACTCGCACCATGAAGAGAAGAGGGATTATTATATGGTTCACTCCTTTGTTGGCTAGGTGGTTTATTTTTCACCTTCCTCGATCTGTTTTGAAGAATGAGCTAGGAATGATATGGTCCTGTAGGTTGATGTCATTCTCGCATTCATATATTAATTAGTATTCTCGATCTTTTGAGGATGTTACCATGATTGATTGCTGTGAGAAATTCCCTAATGTCCCTCTCCTTGGCATTAGGGGAGTTATCACTTATAATCCTTGGTTGGCTCTATGACAGTTTGGGTATGCTCGGAGGGACGGTCCTCACGACGCGCTTGTCCAAGGAATTATATTTGACTATGAGAACGATGTCCAAGGTTACCGTCAAAGATTTGTACGAGCTTGGGCCATGGTGAACAAATTTGATTGAAAAAACTTGGGGCATAAGAACTTCATTCCTTTGGAGCCTTATCTCAAGTGGGTGCGAGCTCGCGCTCAAAACCTCATGATGCCATATGAGGCCATCCTACCTATCATCACGGAGCTTATTGCTGAAGGAGATGTTATTTATACCATTCTTCATCCTGACATGCCTACTACTCTCAAAGAATTGCAAAGATCGTGGATTCAACTCAATGGGGAGTGAGAAACCTTTGAAGCCAAATTCTATGCAGGCGAGAAGAAAGTGTTGGAGCTCACGAGGAAACTTCACAAGGCGCGGAACTTAAATGCCTACATTGGTCCGAAGAAGAAGCGTCCATGGGAGACATTAGTCCTTTTGGTATTAGTTCATTTTAGTTGTTTTTCATTCATTGTAAGCCACAAGAGGCAATTTGTAATCTTGTTTGAACTTATTAATAAAATTAATGTTTGCTTCTCCTTTTGTTTAAACAAATTTTAATCTTAAAAGTCCTTGAAAGCATTGCATTCGCATTACATGCATCATATCATAAGCAGGTTTTCTGACACATGTTTCCTTATCTTTCTACTGTTTATTTCAGTACAAGATGGATCTCGAGCAGACCGTGAAGGACTTGCAGGCACAAAACTCTCAATTTCAAGAAACCCTGCTCAACTTGGCAAAGGGGCAACAAGAAATGATGAAGCTCCTCATCACGAAGAAGAAGACCAAGAAGAGAGTTGTTGTCAATATGGAGAAGAGATTCAAGGGCCCCGTACAATAAGTTCAAGTGCAAGAGGACTCCTCCGAGGAGGATGAGAATCAAGATGAAGATGCTAGGAGCACCCGTGCTAGGGGTGGTAACAATCAAGTCTATGAGGATGAGGATTATTTTGACGAAAAATATCCACCGACTGAAGATAAGTATAAGCAATTGGAAGACAGATTGAAGGCTGTAGAAGTCCAAGGTGTGCCTGGCTTAGACTTTGGTGACTTGGGTTTTATTCCTGGGGTAGTCATTCCCTACAAATTCAAGATTCCAATCTTATCCAAGTAGGATGGTGTTTCATGCCCAAAGCTTCACTTGATATCTTATGTCCGCAAAATTCAGCCACAGACCACTGATAAGAAGTTGTGGGTGCACTTCTTTCAAGAGAGTCTGTCTGGGACCCAATTAGAGTGGTTTTATCAGTTGGAGGGCTCTAACATCCATACTTGGGAAAACTTGGGCACCGCTTTTTATCGTCAATATCAGTATAATGCTGATCTGGTGCCAACTAGGGTGCAATTACAGGGAATGACCATGGGGTCTAGTGAAGGTTTCAAAGAATATGCACAAAAATGGAGATACTTGGCTGGCAGGGTGCAGCCACCATTGACTGATAAGGAGCTGGTGGATATTTTTATGGGAACATTTACTGGACCATTTTTCAACTTGTTAATAGGGAGATCATCAATTGGTTTCACTGAGTTAATCTTGACTGATGAACGGGTCGAGAGCGGTACTAAAAGTGTAAAAACTCCCATGGAAACTGTCTCTACATCAAATATTATGAAGAAGCCCATTACTGGCAAAAAGGAAACTAATGACGTATACAGGTTAAGGGGCCATGTCAAGAAAGACCATCGTCAATCTGTAAATGCAATTCTGATCTCCAATCCACCCTTTACTCAAAGACCACAACAACGACAAGCCAACCATCAAATACCTGAGGTTCCTAGAAGACAATTTACAAGGATAAACATGTCACTATCTCAAGCCCTACAACACCCGTTGAAGGCTAATTTGGTAACATTGCGTTACCCCCCTTCAAATCCCAATGTTTCATCTCCAAAATATAACCCGAACGCCAAATTCGCTTATCACTCCAATAGTCCCGGACATGACACTGATCATTGTTGGGCTTTGAAATGCAAGATCCAAGACCTCATTGACAATAAGACCATTGAGTTTGATCCTCCTAAAACTATGAATGTAATCATCGCACCAATGCCAAATCATGGAAAAGCTGTCAATGCAATTGAAGACACTGTTTTAGTTTCCTCTGTTGAAGACTTGACTACTCCACTGACCATTGTTAAAGAAAATTTGTTGAGATCTCGGGTTTTCCCTAGTTGTCTAGAAGATTGTAACTGCTGTGCCAAACAAGTTAATGGATGCGAATGGCTGAAAAAGGGTGTTCAACACCTAATGGATAGCCACAATATTTTATTCGAAAGAATTCTGTCTGTAAAAAGTTTGACTGAGTTTGTACCTCAAGAAGTTAAAGACATATCCATCATCACCGTGTCCAACAAACCTATTATGATCACTTCAAAAGGTCCTATTAGGATTTCCAATGAACTAAATAACGATCCACTGATAATTACCACACCATGGCCTATACCTTATTCTTCCGATAAGGAGGTACCCTGGAATTAAGGGGCTGAGGTATACTATCATGGTATAAAACAAGACTCCTGGATTGATGAAGATAAGACTAATGATATTACCAATATTGCTGGCTCTAGCAAGGTGACAAGGACAGGAAGAATCTTCTCTCCTAACATTTCACCTCCAACCACCACATCTACACCTGTTCGCATTGCTGTTGATAAACCTAATACTGATTATAGGGGAAAAGAAAGATGATTGAGCCTTCCAGGATGGAGGCGCCTGCAAAAGACATTACTTTTGAGGAACACTACACCCAAGAAATGGATGATATTTTAAAGATTATAAGGAAGAGTGATTATAAGATAGTAGAACAGCTGGGGAAAACCCCCGCAAAGATCTCTATGATATCTTTATTTCTATGCTAATATGTGCATGCTCAAGCATTGATTAAATTCTTGAAGAAATCACATGTTCCTCAAGAGACTACAACTGATCAATTTGAAAATTGTGTGGCGAGTTTGACTACCGACAATGGATCGGGGTTCTGTGATGATGATTTGACTCCAGTCGAAAGAAACAAAAACAAAGTTTTGCATGTCTCTATTGAATGAAAAGGAACCAATCTGGCCCATGTATTGGTATATACTGGGTCCTCTACGAATGTCTTACCCAAAGGTGCCTTAGATCGGTTGGATTGTGAAGGTTTGATGTTGAAACCAAGTGACATAGTGGTAAGGGATTTTGATGGATCTAAAAGGATGGTACATGGAGAAGTTGATATCCCCATCAAAGTTGGTTCTCAAATTTTCAACTCTACATTTTATGTGATGGACATCCGTCCTGCTTACTCTTGCTTACTTGGACGCCCTTGGATACATGCGGCAGGGATAGTGACTTACACTTTGCATCAAAAATTAAAATATCCGGTCAAGGGAAAGATTGTTACCGTTTATGGTTAGCCACCTGAATTCATTTAAGTATATTGAGATCGAGGACGAGTTCATAGAAACTCCTTACCAAGCCTTTGAAGTGTTCTCTCCCATGGTTGCTGCCGCCAAAGTTTCTCTAGATATTCCAAAAGCTTCTCAAGATGTGCCAAGGATAGCTTCCCTCAAATATGTCTGCGTCATGATTGAAGACGGAGGTTGTACTATTTGGGGATAACTCCCTGACATTCCGGTCAAAGCAAATAATTTTGGTTTGGGCTTCACTGCCAAAGCTCAAAAGGAGGTCAGGAATGTTCGCATAGGAAAACCACTTATTCACATCAGTGATCATGAAGTGAATACTCTTGAAGACTCCGATGATGGCTATGACTTTGATGATTGGATTTACCTGACTTCCGGTGAAGAGCTCAACAACTGGCGTGCCAAAGATTTCATTCCCATCTCCGTCAACAAGGAGTAATTACCATTTATTGTTTTATTAATTTAAGAACTTTGTCTGTAATTTTATTCCAAACAATGACTCTAAGCCATGTGCCTTGCCCAGGGAACTATGGTCCATTTGTTAAGGGTTTGTTCATTTCCATATGCCATATGATAATTTAATGAAAAACATTGGACTCTTTGCATTCAAATTTTGCGCTCATTATCTTTATTTCATCTTATTGCGTTTTTCAAAATAGCCATGTGATCTTACATGGACACACACATTTATAGATCCACATCCACTCCGGATCTCATTGACGATGACTCTGCTATTTCCAACTATGACTTTGAACATCCAATCTACCAACCCGAAGGCGAAGGAGAAGAAGATTATGAAATACCTAGGGAACTAGCCATACTTCTGATGCAATAGGAAAAGGCCATTAAACCGCATGAAGAGCCATTTGAAGTGATCCACCTAGGTACTGAGGCAGACAAGAAAGAGGTCAAGATCAGCGCCAACTTGGAAGACAGTGTCAAAGGTAGATTGGTTCAGATGTTGCACGACTATGTTGAGGTGTTTTCTTGGTCATATGAGGATATGTTGGGGCTTGATACTGACATTATGGTTCATCGTCTACCAACGAAGGAAGATTATCCTCCAGTCAAGCAAAAGGTTCATCGTATGTGGCCAGATATTTCTGAAAAGATAAAGGCTGACGTAATGAAACAGTTCAGTGTAGGTTTCTTGGCAGTGACATCTTACCCCCAATGGGTGGAAAATATGGTCCCCGTGCAAAAAAAAATAAAGAAAAGTCCATATGTGCATAGACTATAGATATTTGAATAGGGCAAGCCCCAAATATGATTTTCCACTACCTTATATTGACGTGTTGGTCAACAACACCGCCCAACATAAGGTGTTTTCCTTCATGGATGGCTTCTCCGGTTACAACCATATCAAAATGGCACCCGAGCACACAGAGAAGACCACCTTTGTCACAGAGTGGGGCAATTTTTTTTATAAAGTAATGCCTTTCAGTTTGAAGAATTCAGGGGAACCTATCAACGAGCTATGGTGGCTCTATTTCATGACATGATCCATCTTGAGGTAGAGGTCTATGTGGATGATATGATTGCAAGGTCGGAAACTGAGGAGGAACACCTTGATCATTTACACAAACTATTTGAAAGGTTGAAGAAATGAAAACTGAGGTTGAATCTCAGCAAATGCACCTTTGGGGTAAGGTCTGGAAAACTATTAGGATTTGTCGTCAGTGGTAAAGGTATTGAGGTCGACCCTGCGAAGGTCAAAGCTATCCAAGAAATTCCAGCTCCCCGTATTGAGAAGAAGGTCATAGGTTTCTTAGGTCGTCTCAACTACATAGCCAGATTCATATCTCACTTAACTGCTACTTGTGAGCCACTCTTCAAGTTGCTAAAGAAAGATCAAGTAATCAGATGGAATGACGATTGCTAAGTATCTTTTGACAAGATTAAGGAGTACTTGCAAGAACCTCCAATCTTGATGCCTCCAATTGAAGGAATACCTCTGATAATGTACTTGACTGTATTAGAGAATCCAATGGGGTGTGTGTTAGGCCAACATGATGAGTCTGGTCGAAAAGAGGATGCAATATACTACCTGAGCAAAAAGTTTACCGAGTGTGAAACCAGATATTCACTACTCGAGAAAACTTGATACGCTCTGGCATGGGCTACTCGTCAGCTAAGATAGTATATGTTAACTCACACTACTCTATTGATTTGTAAGATAGACCCTATCAAGTATATCTTCGAGAAGCCAACTCTCTCTAGAAGAATAGCTAGATGGAAAATGATTTTGACTGAATATGACATCCAGTACACTACCCAAAAAGTAATCAAAGGAAGTGTGCTGGAAGATCATTTGGCCCATCAAGCTATTGATGATTACCAATCCATGAACTTTGCATTCCCGGATGAGAGTATCATGCTAGTAGCATTGCGAAAAACCTGGACTGTATGACGAACCTTAACAAGGATCCTGATGGACTATGGTTTTTGATGGAGCTTCCAACGCCTTGGGTAATGGAATTGGTGCTTTTATTATTTCTCCCGAAGGTTTCCATACACCTTTCACTGCTAGACTGTGCTTTGGTTGTACAAATAACATGGCTGAATATGAGGCATGCATCTTGGGTCTGAAGGATGCTATTGACCTAATAATCAAATTCTTAAGTGTATACAGAGATTCAGCTTTAGTAATTAGTCAAGTTAAAGGAGAATGGGATACCAAACATCCAAATATGATCCCTTACAAAGAGCTTGTGTCAACCTTGATCCCTTACTTCGAAGAGGTCACCTTTGAACACTTTCCAAGAGAAGAAAATCAGTTGGCAGATGCTTTAGCAACTATGTCATTTATGTTCAAGGTTAATTGGGACAACGAAGCTCCCAGAATTACTATCAAAAGATTTGACGAACCTGCGCACTGTTATGAGATTGACACTAATAAGGATAAGCCTTGGTACTATGAAGTAAAGAGATATCTTGAAGCACAAGAGTATCCTGAAGGAGCTTCAGTCAATGACAAGAAATTCCTACGAAGTTTCTCAGTCAAATTCTTCCTAAGCAATGGGATCCTGTACAAACGCAACCATGATCCTACTCAACTCAGTTGTATGGACAAGAAGGAGGCAAAGAAAACCATGGAAGACATGCATGGAGGTGTCTTTGGAACTCACTCTAGCAGGCACACTATGGCCAAGAAGATTTTGAGGGCTAGTTACTATTGGTCGACTATGGAAACTCATTGTCACCATCACTTAAGGACTTGCCATAAGTGTCAAATCTATGCCGACAAGGTTCATGTGCCTCTAATTCCTTTGAATGTCATGACTACTCAGTGGCCATTTGCAATGTGGGGCATTGATATGATTGGAGAGATCAAGCCCGCTGCCTTTAATGGACATCGTTTCATCCTCGTTTCCATAGACTACTTCACCAAATGGGTCAAAGCTGCTTTATTTGCCTCAGTCACTAAGAATGTTGTAGCCCGGTTTATCAAGTATAACTTCATATGCCGGTACAACATCCCTGAAAGGATCATCACTGATAACAGAACCAATCTCAACAATGCTATGATCACTGAACTTTGTACACAATTCAAAATCAAGTATCATAACTCTTCTCCATACATACCTAATATGAATGCCGCAGTAGAAGCCGCCAACAAAAACATAAAAAAGATTATGCAAAAGATGGTGGTGACATATAAAGATTGTCACGAGATGCTACCATTTTCTCTTCATGGCTACTGTACTTTGGTTCATGCATCAACTGGGCAACACCTTTCTCTTTAGTCTATAGCATGGAAGTTGTCCTGCTTGTGGAAGTTCAGATTCCTTCCTTAAGGATTATGAAAGAATAAGACTTAGGAGAAGATGAATGAATTTAGACTAGGTTGGATCAGTTGAACTTAATTGATGAGAAAAATCTGGCTGCTGTTTGTGATGGTCAAATGTATCAAAAGCGTATGATCAAGGCTTTCAACAAAAATATCAAACCTCGAGTGTATCATATTGGCGATTTTTATAATAAAGTGCATCACTCTTCTTCGAGGCGATCCTAGGGGAAATGGACTCCCACTTACGAAGGGCCATTTTTTGTTAAGAAAGTATTCTTTGTAAGTTCCATGATCCTAACTACTATGGACGGTGAAAAGTTCCCGCATCCTGTGAACGCAGACATAGTTAAAAATACTACGCATAAAAATGACCTGCTAGGTTGACATACCTAGGCAAAAATAAGGGCATCTCATTGAATTAAAGAGGTTCCAAAAAAATTTAGGGATATATACAAACGATTATACACCTGACAAGTCAAAAACCCAAAAGGGAGGCTTGGGAAAAAAAGGGTATCCTGGTGGGCTGAAAACCCGAAAGGGAGGTCCAGGAAAAAGTTAAGGATCAAAGCGTATGACTATGTTCCGTGAAATCACTAAAATCAGCTTTATTACCAAAGTCCAACTTCCATGGTACAAGATCAATTCAATCAACTTATTTCGACGGTAAGGGATGATGTTCGAAGACATAGGGGCAATGGCGGAGTTGGAACCCAATGAGATTACTTCAACATGGCTACTATTTTGTTTTCACTTTGTATTCCTTTCATTCTTTTGACGATTTCCTCTCACTAGGATTTCTGTCTCCTTGTACAAAAACATCTGTTTATAGGCAAATCATCAATACAAATATACTTTGAAGTGCAAACTTTTTGTTTTTTTTCTATTTTGAGTGCAAAAACGTCCAATGATTAAAATTGAATTAACATATGCATGTGAACATGATTAACTATTAACAAATGTATGTAATAAGCATTTCCTTAAGGGTTTGGGATATCCCCACAGAGTTGCTTCAATAAGATTATCCCTACAAAGTATAATCTCCTAAAAACACTCTCACTAGCTGAGTTGGTCTTAACTGAAAAAAGAAGCCTTGTGGAGTTCTCCCTAAAAGAATTCATCTCCCCAATAAGGTCTTCAAAATATTCTCCTTAACCGGTTTTATTTCCCTAACAAACTACAGACTCCCCAACATGAGTCTTTTCTCAGACTATTACATATTAATGGACAAAACCCATTTGTCCCCATTGGAGTCGTTACTATCCCCCGAAAGTTGCTGCAAAGCCTGGAGTTCAACTAGATACCAGTTAACTTTTGCTCTCCCCATTCAAGTTATAATTCCCCAGTAGAGTAATGGACAACCAAGGTTCCAGAACTCTATACCTCAAGCAGAAATCGATATTCCCTGTAAAATTTCATCAAAACAATGACACATGAATCCCCAGCGGAACACTCTAAACAAAGTCGAAGATACACATACTCTTCATCTCCAAAGGTAGTCCGAGATTTTGTTTCCCAACACTCCCTATCATTTGTCAAGGATTTGTTTTCCTAGACAAAGATGCATTTCAATAACATTCATACATCATAGCACCTACATGACAAATGCATACATCATAGTCTCATTTATTTTGAGAATATCATTATGCCATTCATACATCTACATGCAACAAACCCTCTCCCTTTCAGGTAAAATCAATCGACCAAATGAAGACCCCTTCTGGTTTGAATTACTTCTTCCAGTTAAACACAGGAAAACAAAGACCTCTTCTGGTTAGATTTATTTCTTACAGTTAAAGATAAGAAAATGACAGACCTCCTCTGGTTAGATTGATTTCTTCCAGTTAAAGACAAATAATCAATGGACCTCTTCTGGCTAGATTTATTTCTTCCAGTTAAAGACAGACAATCAACAGACCTCTTTTGGTTAGAATTACTTCCTCTAGTTAAAGACAGGAACACAAATACCTCTTCTGGTTAGATTCACTTCTTCCAGTTAAAGAAAGGCAAACAAAGACCTCTTATGGTTAGAATTACTTCTTCCAGTTAAAGACAGGAAAACAACAGACCTCTTCTGGTTAGATTTATTTCTTCCAGTTAAAGACAAGCAATCAATGGACCTCTTCTGGATAGATTCATTTCTTCCAGTTAAATACAGGCAGACGAAGACCTCTTCTGGTTAGATTCACTTATTCCAATTAAAGGAAGGCAAAGAAAGACCTCTTCTGGTTACATTCACTTTATCCAGTTAAAGACATGAAAATGACAGACTTGTTCTGGTTAGATTTATTTATTTCAATTAAAGACAGGAAATCAATGGACCTCTTCTGGCTAGATTCATTTCATCCAGCTAAAGACAGGAAATCAACAAACCTCTTTTGGATAGGATTATTTCCCCAGTGAAGTCTCCAAACAACATACCTCTTCTGGTTAGATTTATCTCTTCCAGTTAAAAACAGGCAAAAGACATCCATTGTTTCAGAATAAATCGGCCAGATTTATTCTGTTACTTTTTCCAATTTCTACTAATAGTCGCTCTGGATGGCATCCGTAAGTCCATCTTTGACAAATTCTTTATCACTTATCCAAATGGAATCTTTAAGCCCATTCCTGACACAATCAACTAACACATCATCGAGTGCGAATTTCTGGGCACTCTAGTGTTCAATCATCTTCCACCTTCAAGTCACGAATGACAGACTTTCCAATCTAACTCTTGAGGTTTAAGAAGATTGAACAGGGGAAGCTGTTTTACCCATAAATTTTCCCTCCCAATTTTCATTGAAGATGTTCTCCTAGGGTTCTCAAATGCTCAAGAGGGATCAAGAATTGATCAGGCAAATTCTCCTCCTAAGCAATAGGTCCACAACTAGGGTTTTGAATTTCTAGAAGAAAAGTGAGTTTCCAAGGTTTCAAGTGGTCTTTAGGGTTCTTCATGCATTCTTAAGGATGCTCATGTCAAGTTTCAAGCGTTGCATCACGAATTTTCTCAGTCAATGGTGCTGATGACTGAGAATCAATTGTATTAGGCAAAAAGTCAACATTTTCAATATCAAAGTCAAACAATTATAATTTCTTCATTATTCAATATTTTTGAGTGTTTCTTTTTGAGCATGACTCTCCTTGACTTCATCTCTAACTTCTCTTTACAAGTCAAGAGCCGATTATATGCGAAAGATCATCAAAAATTTGAATACTCTAGAGGGCTATGATTTTCATGTCGAGATCGTTTATGTAACAAGATGTTGAGTTCGGAGATTCATGTTTAAATTCGAAGGAGACGTTTCTTATAATACAAGTCACTATGTTGGAAATTGATTTAGGATCTTGGTGAAAATTATTTGAGGATTCATTTGAATAATGTCTTTAATTTCAATTGAAGTTAGCAAAACATTACACTATATCACAGGTTTCGTCCAAATTATCTAGGGTTCATTCGCTTGAATTATTTTGAATTCAAGGTATCAAAGACGAGTTCACTTAAATTTGTTCAAATTCATTCAAGCATCCAATATTCGATCCACATCGGAATTCAAACATGATAAAGTTATGCTTTGATTCACGGTCGCTCTAAGTTACAATTCTCATGAACCAAATCAAGTTGACGAACCTAATTCAACGTTCATGGTTATTCCTCTATTTTCACGCATATAATTATTTAAATCCAAGGCTTTTTTCAGCATAAGAGTTCTTACATTTATTCAAGCATTCAAGTTCCATTAAATAAATCCACATCGAGAGAACAAAAGGCCTATGCTTAAACTTCATACTCTAAAACCATGCTACACCATGCTAAAGAGTCCAAAATGATTGTTTCCCTGCGGCTATCATCCTAAAACCATGTCAAAAAATAGTCTGCTTCCCTGTATAAAGCCATCCCAACACCAAGCTGCCACTCCACTCCAAAACTACTATAAAACAGCCCTACTATACTGCCTCTAAACCTGTCCAAACCTGCACTATATCAGTATAATATTTGCACCAAATTAGAAAACACAGCTGCATCTAAAAATAAATAAAACATTATATGAAAACTGTTCAAACTTATCACTATTTCCCCCCAAAACCCATTCTCATTCACTATAAAAAGACATCCCTGCACATAGAAAGAAAAAAAAGATGGGAGAAACCTGGAAAAAAAACATAACAAAACTTTTTGTAATCTCTGCGCATCTTCAACTCCATCTTCAAAACAAAAACTTAGAAACACAAAAAACCCTTAACCCACTGTTCAAACTTGCATGTTTTCCCTAAATAGACCATCCATATACTTCATATACATCATATAGAAGTTGTTCAAACACAAGAACAATTTCTGTAATACAATTATCACCATCTTCCAAACTCAAAAAATAGTATTTTACAACTTGACTGGGTTGGAGTGATTCAACAACTTTTTGGCACAAATTAAGGAGGGGAGAAACTTCAAGAAGGTCTAAAGGAGATCGATCAATCATCACTTTGCACCTGGCGACATTCGTATGTATTCTAAAGTTTTCGCTTCAAGGGGTAAGTTCTCTCAAACTATAACATCTCTCTCCATACATAATTTGCTTTTTCTTTCCAAAAAATATAAAAAGATAGATCAAAGAAGAAAACTCAGCAAAAAAAGCCAGGCTAGGGGCTGACATGTGTGCCCGTTTCATACTACACGGCCCGTGTTAGCTCAGCTGGGTTGAAAACCTAACAAAAATGCAGAGCAGGGGTTGACACGGGTGCTCGTGTCATACGACATTGCCTGTGTCGAATCAACTGGAACTGGAAACGTGCAAAAATAGGTGTACAGGGGCTGACATGGGTGCCCGTGTCACACAACACAGCCCGTGTCAATTTGGCTGGAACAAAAAAACATTATGCAGCAGCGTGGGAAAAACCTGACACGGGTGCCCGTGTCCGGTGACACGGCCCGTGTCATCCTAGGCATAAGAAATCTTGATTTTTGACATGTATTTTGCTATAAGTTTGGATCGTTAAAGGTGCACTAGACATATTGCCTTGCATGGAGATGGCCTAACCCTACATAAAACTTTTTCTACCAAAAAACCCGTAGAAGCATTTTTCTTTCATGTTACCTTTATATTATCATACATTTTATTATTATGCATTATTCGATTGGATTTTAATAGTAATTAGGGCTTTATTGCTGTATATTCACCAGTTGTAAATTTGTATCCCCCATCCCCTAAAGTTTTGTAATAGCGTAGAACTTTATTTTCTGCACTTTATTGCATTTCCTTATATTGTTTAGTAATTAGGCGTGTATAGCAAGATTTAAAATCAATCGCTAGACAATCCGAATTCAAGACAAAAGCATGAAAACAATACACTTGGCACACTTGCACCTCTATGGTTAATCCACACATGTCTCCTTAGAATAAAACAATCATGTCCCTCGAAAGTGGGATACTTTAGCAATGACCCTCAAATACAAGATCGTAGTCCCTCGATGACCCTTTAATGTTGCATTCGATAAACGATCTTAGATCCTTATGATAAATTGCTAAGGTATCCTACAATGTTGCCTTCTATGACTGTATGAAGACCCAGGCCTATCCCTTTATATCCAATGATAAGGTTGCTTACTAACTAATGGTAAGATAACACTATCTAAAGGAGGAGGAAAAGAACAAAGAATTTTTGAGTAGGTTGAACGTTTGTAGTTTCTTTCTCACAAACATTTCAAAACATCTTTCAAACACACCAACACTTTTCAATGAAACATTTTTCAAAAGTCAACACTTTGTATACATTCTTATAGAGACGAGAATCATTAAAAAGTTCGTCTAAACAAAGACACTTTTCAAAAATACTTTCAAACAAATCACAAACATGTTTTCAAACAAAGCTTTTCAAAGTGAGCTAGCAACTAAGAGCCTGTAGATAACTACAGATGAAAAGGGTGCTAACACTTTCCCTTTTCATAACCTACCCCCCGAACTCAAAAAAATTCTCAAAAGGTATTTCCTGTTCTTTTCACCCTTTCCTTTATTGGATAAAATAAAAGTCGGTGGCGACTCTTGCTATCCAGAACAATTGCAATAAAACACAAAAGACCCAAGTCAGTTCTCCCAACGTATTACAGACTCCTTTCATTCTGGACCATGGGCCTGAGTTGATCATGGTCAGGCGCCATGTCCATATTGTATTTGAACTATCTAATAAACACTTCACCCAAGTCATTGAAAGAGTGAATGTTGGCACTATCCAGGCTCATGTACCATTTCAGTGCTACACCAGTCAAACTGTCTTGAAAGTAATGAATCAACAGACGTTGGTCATCGGTATGAGTAGAAATTCTTCTCACATACATCACTAAGTGAGCACGAGGGAAAGTGTTTCCCTTGTACTTCTCGAATTCCGGTACATTGAACTTTGCAGTTATTGTTACATTTGGAACCAAACACAGATCATTCACATTCTGTCCAAATAGCTCTTTTCCTCTAAGGGCCTTCAACTCTTTCTGCATCTTACCAAACTGGTCCTGAAAATCGTCCATTCGATCATAGACACCCAAGATTTCACTTGGTGGAGGAATAGGGAGATACACTTCATCATTAACAAATGGTACAAAATTCACTGAGGGAGGTGTAGCATAATGAATCTCATTTCTAGAAGCAGGGGTAATATGCACTATAGGAGGTGCAAGAGCAGCAACAACCTGAGAAAGTGGAGCAACTCGAGCATCTTGATTATAATCTTCTGGTATGAAGTCCTCTGGCATTCCCCACGGATATCCCTGAGGCATGCGATTTTGAACAACAACAGCTGAAGTAGTAGAGACAGGAACTATTGAAGCTTCGGAAGCAACCGTTGTCTGTTGAGGTTGGGCAAGTGGTGGCTTATTCTGAGCAGCCACCAAAGATTCCATCAGAGAAATCAGATTGGCCATACCGGCCTTCAGAACAGAAACTTCTTCGCGCAACCTGCGATTCTCTTGTTCTAGATTATCCATCTTCCTTCTAAAATTGGCACGAGTATTGTACTGATGAGACAACTTGCTGAATGAAGTAAAGCAACTCAGTAAGACACGTGGATATCAATAGAAATGCAAGAAGTATGTATAGTGTAACGCCCGTAATTTAATTAATTATTTAATTAAATTATTTTTGGAATATTTGTGAAGTGGTGTTAAAAATTAATTGGATTTAATTATTTTATTAAGTGGAGAAATAATATTAGAATTATAATATTATTTGGTGTTGGCTTGTTTTGAAGGAATATAAGTAATAAGGGGGTGTATTGGTTTTAAGCCCAATAAGGAATAATAGAATAATAGGGTTATTTTATTGTTGTTGGAATAGAATAGAAAGAAGAGGTATTAGAAGAATAAGGATTGAGAAAGAACGTGCAAGTTGCTAGAGAAAGTGGAAAACGGCAAGAACGAGAATTCAACTGAAAATTGTAGAGCGACCTTCAATCCAAGGTAATGGTGGGGTTCTGACTCTATAATTAGGTTTACGATAATTGGTATATGGGGTTAGAGGTGATTGTTGTCTTGTTCTCGAATTGAAAATACATGATTGTTGTATGATGAGAATTGATGAATTTTAGATGAATATTGATGTCATGATGTTGTTCGATTGATGTAGAATTATAAGGGAATTGTGGGTGATGAATTGTCATGATTATATTAAGTTTTAGGACTTTAGTTATGAAACCGTAGTGAGATGCAGGGAAGACAACACAAAATATTTTAGGGAAGAGGAAACGCAGAATTAGGCAAATTGATATCAGGCGCTACCGTTTTAGAACAATGAATTAATTTGGAGATGGAGTTAGTCGTACTACTCTTAGTTAGGTTGATATCAGGCTAAGAATTAAAATAGTAGGATTAATAAAAAGTAGAAATTCTGATGTTAGAAGCTATGTTGGTTAGAAGTTACGTTGAATTATTAGAAAGTAGAAGTTCTGATGGTAGAAGCAGTGTTAGTCAGAAGTTGGGTCGGTCAGAAGTTGCATTGGTCAGAAGTTGTGTTATCAGAATATGGGTTAGTCAGAAGTTGCATTACCAGAAGTTGTATGGGTCATAAGTTGAGTTGGCCAGAAGTTGTATTGGTCAGAAGTTGAGTTGGTCAGAAGTTATATTGGTCAGAAGTTGTGTTATTAGAAGTTGTGTTATTAGAAGTTGTGTTGGTTAGAAGTTGAATTGGTCAGAAGTTGTTCTGGTCAGAAGTTGTGCTGGCCTTTACGTTGTTTTCATACAGAATGTGGAAGTTAGATGCTTAGAAGTTGCTGTTTAAACTATAACAATAGGATAGTGACGGTAATGACGTTAGAGTTACAGAATAGCGGTAGTGACTTACTGTGGACTTAATGTACAACTGAGTTGTTAGTGAGAAGTTATTCATGATGTTCTGTAGATGATTTATAATAAATAAATGATGTTTAATAAATTATTTTGATGATATGATATATTGATGACGAGACGTTGAGATGCATTTGAGATGTTGTTATTTTGAGATGCTTTTGAGATGTTAATTGAGATATTTTTGAGATGATTTGAGATGTTGTTAACTTGGGTGTTGTTATTACATTCATGGTTGTGTCGCATACATTGCATTTTTGAGATGGAGCTTATGCTCGTTGAGATGGCTTGTATTGGCGAATTTTGAGATGAAGGCTTATGCCTTGTTGATGCCTCTATTAATTGGAAAATTTTTTAGATGAGAGTTCTGCTCCAATGGTACCACATGCATTTGCATAGTATTGAGTCACATTATATGATGGCATAGAGAAGTGTATTTTGATGTTGATGAATGTGTATATGCATTGTAATTATTGTTGATTATGAGATGAGAAGTGGTGATGTTATTGATCTAATTTAATATATTAACTATCACGCGCTTTATCATATTGTTAGATATCTCACCCCTTCTGTTTGAATGTTGCCGTTATGTTGGTAACGTGCAGGTAATCGAGAGTGAAGGCCGTATACCTTAAGTAGTTCGAGTCGGTGTCATTGCTCTCATATGTAACACTCGGGGGGATGAATGCTTGCTTTTTTTTATTGTTGATTTTCAGTTGTGGAACTTTAGTTGATTATTATTAATATGTGCTGTTTCGAAGTTGTTGTATTGGTGATAAAATTGTTATTGAGAATTCTGCTGCGTAGATGTTGAGTTATTTAATTAAAGATGTTATGATGGTTAATCCGATGCTTTGAAAGTGTTATATATCCACGATGAATGCAATGAATTTTGATAAAAGAATTTGTGATGTCCTGATTCGTTTGCATGATATGAATTTTATAACTCTGATTTATTTATATAATTTATCGGGGTAGAATTGGGGTGTTACAAAGTTGGTATCAGAGTAAAAGGTTGGTCTGACCTTGTCATCGAGTCGTAGTTATCTAACAGTCGAGTATTGTTATTTGAGTTATAATCGTTGTTTATGTTGTAGTGAGAAGTTGAGATGGATGGAAGGAATGATGCTGCACTTACTGCTGCTTTAGAAGCAATGGCTCATGCGATGGAAAATCAGCCGAACACTGACGGGAATGCTGGACCTCGTAGCTTGGCGACTTTCCAGAGAGAGAATCCACCTACGTTCAAGGGAGAGTATGATCATGACGGAGAATTGGAGTGGTTGAAAGAGATTGAGAGAATATTTCGCGTGATGGATTGCACTCCAACGCAGAAGGTTCGTTATAGGACTCATATGTTGGCAGTCGAGGCTGATGACTGGTGGCTAGAGACTTGTCAAATATTGGAAGCTGCAGGTGAGAATGTCACTTGGGCTGTGTTCCGTAGGGAGTTTTTGAGGAAGTATTTTCCTGAAAATGTCCGTGGTAAGAAGGAAATTGAATTCCTTGAGCTGAAGCAAGGAAATTTGTCACTTGTTAAGTATGCTGCCAAATTTGCTGAGTTGGCTAAGTTTTATCTGCATTACACTGAGGAAAATGCTGAATTTTCAAAGTGAATTAAATTTGAGAACGGGTTGCGCTCGGAGATTAAGAAAACAGTTGGATATTAGAATATTTGTGTCTTTGCTGATTTGGTTGATAGCTGCAGGATTTATGAGGAGGATAATAATGCTCATTTAAAGAATATCAGTGAGAAGACGGATAAGCACCAACAGAATCATGGTAAGCCTGATGATACCCCAGCTGGTAAGGGTAAACATAAAGTTACTCAGAGACAGAGGACTAGTGGGGGAGATGCTCCTGCTGGTGTGGTTTGCTATAAGTGTGGGAAGTCTGGGCACAAGAGTAATGTGTGCACTGCTGAAGTGAAGAGATGTTACCATTGTGGTAAAAACAAACATGTTGTATCTGAGTGTGAACACAAGAATGTGATTTGTTTAAACTGTAGAGAAGAAGGGCACATTGGTAGTCAGTGTCCGAAACTGAAGAAGGCTCGGTCAAGTGGTAAAGTGTTTTCTTTGGTTGAGGATCAGACAGCTGCTGAGGACAAACTTATTAGAGGTACATGTTTCATTAATAATATTCCTTTAATTACTATTATTGATACTGGTGCTACGCATTGTTTTATTGCTGCTGATTATGTTGAAGGATTGGGTCTTATGTTGTCTTCTTTGAATGGAGAAATGGTTGTCGATACTCCAGCCAAGGGGTCGGTGACTACTTCTTCTGTGTGTTTGAAGTGTCCCTTGTCGATCTTCGACAGATACTTTGTTGTTGATTTGGTTTGTAAACCTTTAAGAGGTTTGGATGTAATTTTGGGTATGAACTGGTTAGAGCATAACTGTGTTCATATTAACTGTTATGACAAGTCAGTGAAGTTTTGTACTCCTGAAAAAGAGGAAGATGGTCTGTTTTCTGCTAGACAGTTGAGGAATTTGATGTAAGAGGAAGCACAAATGTTCTCGTTGATGGCGTCGCTATCTATAGAGACTCAAGCTATAATTGAGGAATTGCAGGTTGTGTGTGAATTTCCTGAAGTTTTCCCTGATGAAATTCCTGATGTACCACCAGAGAGGGAAGTTGATTTTGCAATTGATCTTGTACCTGGTACCAGACCCGTGTCTTTGGCACCATACATGATGTCTGCATCTGAGTTATTGGAGTTGAAGAAGCAACTGGAAGAGTTACTTGAGAAGAAGTTTGTAAGACCAAGTGGATCACTGTGGGGAGCTCCAGTGTTGTTAGTGAAGAAAAAAATGGAAGTATGAGGATTTGTGTTGATTATAGACAGCTGAATAAAGTGAATATTAAGAATAAGTATCCGCTTCCAAGAATAGATGACTTGATGGACCAATTGATGGATGCTCGTGTGTTTAGTAGGATTAATTTGAGGTCGGGTTACCATCAGATTAAAGTGAAGGATGAAGATATTCAGAAGACGGATTTCAGAATGCGTTATGGACATTACGAGTATTCGGTGATGCCTTTCGGTGTTACTAATGTGCCGGGGGTATTCATGGAATATATGAATCATATTTTTCGTACTTATTTGGATCGGTTTATAGTGATGTTCACTGATGATATTTTGATTTACTCTAAGTCATAAGAAGAGCATGTTGGACATTTAAGAGTAGTATTGCAGATTTTGAAAGAGAAAAAGTTATATGCAAAGCTGTCCAAGTGTGAATTCTGGTTAAAAGGGGTTAGTTTTCTTGGTCATGTGATTTCAGGTAGTGGCATTGCTGTAGATCCATCGAAGGTTGATGCTATGTTACAATGGGAAACTCCAAAGTCAGCTACTGAGATTAGAAGCTTTTTGGGATTAGCTGGTTACTTAGAAGGTTTATCAAAGGATTTTCTAAGTTGTCACTTCCGTTGACTAAGTTGACTTGTAAAGGTAGAGCGTTTGTGTGCGATGTTCATTACCAAGAAAGTTTTACGAAATTGAAGAAGAGGTTGACGTCGGCTCCGATTTTGACGTTGCCTAATCCAGGAGAGCCTTTTTGTAGTGTATTGTGATGCTTCTAAGATGGGTTTAGGAGGTGTGCTTATGCAGAATGGTAAGGTAGTTGCTTATGCGTCAAGGAAGTTAAGGACTCATGAGAAGAACTATCCTACGCATGATTTAGAGCTTGCTGCAGTTGTTTTTATGTTAAAGTTTTGGAGGCATTATCTTTATGGTTCTAGATTTGAATTGTTTAGTGACCATAAGAGCTTAAAGTATTTATTTGATCAGAAGGAGTTGAATATGAGGCAACGAAGATGGTTGGAATTGTTAAAGGACTATGATTTCGGTCTGAATTATCATCCAGGAAAAGCAAATGTGGTAGTTGATGCATTGAGTCGAAAGACTTTACATATGTTAGCAATGATGATTAAAGAGTTGGAATTGATTGAGCAGTTCAGAGATATGAGCTTAGTTTGTGAGGTTACTCCGCAGAGTGTTATGTTGGGTATGTTAAAGATTAATAATGAATTTTTAGACAATATCAGAAAAGCTCAGAAGTTGGATGTGAAACTAGTAGATTTGATGGTTAGGACTGATCAGTCTGAGAATAATGATTTTAAGCTAGATGCGCAAGGTGTGTTGAGGTTTCGTAATCGAATTTGTATTCCTGATGATGCTGAGATGAAGAAAGTTATACTTGAAGAGAGCCATAGAAGTAAGTTAAGTATTCATCCAGGAGCTACAAATATGTATCAAGATTTTAAAGGTTTGTTTTGGTGGCCTGGGATGAAGAGTGATGTGGCTCGGTTTCTGTATGCATGTTTGACTTGTCAGAAGTCGAAAGCTGAACATCAGAAGCCTGTAGGGTTAATGCAACCGTTGGAAGTTCCAGAATGGAAATGAGATAGCATTTCAGTGGACTTTGTGATAGGATTGCCTAATACTTTAAGAGGACATGATTCAATTTGGGTGATTGTTGATAGGCTTACGAAGTCAGCTCATTTTATTCCTATTAACATCAGTTTTCCAGTGCCGAAGTTGATTGAGATTTATATTAGTGTTATTGTGAAGCTGCATGGTGTTCCTTTGTGCATTGTGTCAGATAGAGATCCAAGATTTACTTATAATTTTTGGAAGAGTTTGCAAGAAGCATTGGGTTCTAAGTTGAGGTTGAGTTCAGCGTATCATCCTTAGACAGATGGTTAGACTGAACGGACGATTCCATCGTTGGAAGACTTGTTAAGGGCATGTGTTCTTGAGCAGGGAGGTTCGTGGGATACTTATCTTTCGTTGATAGAGTTCACGTATAATAACAGTTATCATTCCAGTATTAGGATGGCACCTTTTGAAGCGTTGTATGGTCGAAGATGTAGAACTCCTTTATGTTGGCATGAATCTGGTGAAAGTGTAGTACTTGGACCTGAACTTGTTCGTGAGTCTACCGAGAAGGTGAAGTTGATTCGAGAAAAGATGAAAGCTTCACAAAGTAGACAGAAGAGTTATCATGACAAGCAAAGGAAAGATTTAGAATTCCAAGCTGGTGATCATGTGTTTTTGAAAGTTACACCTGTGACTGGTGTTGGACGAGCATTGAAGTCTAAGAAGCTGACTTCTCGTTTTATTGGACCGTATCAGATTTCAGAGAGAGTGGGGAATGTTTCTTATAGAGTGGCTTTACCGCCTAATCTTTTGAATTTGCATGATGTGTTTCATGTGTCACAACTTCGGAAGTATATTTCAGATCCATCTCATGCGATTCATATAGACGATGTGCAAGCACAGGATAATCTTACGGTGGAGACGATGCCTGTACGGATCACGGATAGTGAAATAAAGACTCTGAAGGGAAAAGAGATTGCCTTGGTTAAAGTGGTTTGGCTAGGAGCTGCTGGTGAAAGCATGACTTGGGAGTTGGAGAGCAAGATGCGAGACTCCTATCCTGAATTGTTTGATTGAGGTAAATTTTCGAGGACAAAAATATTCTAAGTGGGGGAGAGTTGTAACGCTCGTAATTTAATTAATTATTTAATTAAATTATTTTTGGAATATTTGTGAAGTGGTGTTAAAAATTAATTAGATTTAATTATTTTATTAAGTGGAGAAATAATATTAGAATTATAATATTATTTGGTGTGGGCTTGTTTTGAAGGAATAGAAGTAATAAGGGGGGTGTATTAGTTTTAAGCCCAATAAGGAATAATAGAATAATAGGGTTATTTTATTGTTGTTGGAATAGAATAGAAAGAAGAGGTATTAGAAGAATAAGGATTGAGAAAGAACGTGCAAGCTGATAGAGAAAGTGGAAAACGGCAAGAACGAGAATTCAACTGGAAATTGTAGAGCAACCTTCAATCCAAGGTAAGGATGGAGTTCTGACTCTATAATTGGGTTTATGATAATTGGTATGTGGGGTTAGAGGTGATTGTTGTCTTCTTCTCGAATTGAAAATACATGATTGTTGTATGATGAGAATTGATGAATTTTAGATGAATATTGATGTCACGATGTTGTTCGATTGATGTAGAATTATAAGGTAATTTTGGGTGATGAATTTTCATGATTGTATTAAGTTTTAGGACTTTAGTTATGGAACCTTAGTGAGATGAAGGGAAGAAAACGCAGAATATTGCAGGGAAGAGAAAACGCAGAATTAGGTAAATTGATATCAGGCGCTACCGTTTTAGAACAATGAATTAATTTGGAGATGGAGTTAGTCGTACTGTTCTTAGCTAGGTTGATATCATGCTAAGAATTAAAATAGTAGGATTAATAAAAAGTAGCAGTTATGATGTTAGAATCTATGATGGTTAGAAGTTGCGTTGAATTATTAGAAAGTAGAAGTTCTGATGGTAGAAGCAGTGTTAGTCAGAAGTTGGGTCGGTCAGAAGTTACATTGGTCAGAATTTGGGCTAGTCAGAAGTTATGTTATCAGAAGTTGGGTTAGTCAGAAGTTGCGTTACCAGAAGTTGTATGGGTCAGAAGTGGAGTTGGCCAGAAGTTGTATTGGTCAAAAGTTGAGTTGGTCAGAAGTTGTATTGGTCAGAAGTTGTGTTATTAGAAGTTGTGTTGGTTAGAAGTTGAATTGGTCAGAAGTTGTTTTGGTCAGAAGTTGTGCTGGCCTTTACGTTGTTTTCATACAGAATGTGGAAGTTAGATGCTTAGAAGCTTCTGTTTGAACTATAACAGTAGGATAGTGACGGTAATGACGTTAGAGTGACAGAATAGCAGTAGTGACTTACTTTGGACTTAATGTACAACTGAGTTGTTAGTGAGAAGTTATTCATGATGTTCTTTTGATGATTTATAATAAATAAATGATGTTTGTTGATTTATAATAAATAAATGATGTTTAATAAATTATTTTGATGATATGAGATGTTGATGACGAGACGTTGAGATGCGTTTGAGATGTTGTTATTTTGAGATGCTTTTGAGATGTTAATTGAGATATTTTTGAGATGAGTTGAGATGTTGTTAACTTTGGTGTTGTTATTACATTTATGGTTATGTCGCATACATTGCATTTTCGAGATGGAGCTTATGCTCATTGAGATGGCCTGTATTGGCGAATTTTGAGATGAAGGCTTATGCATTGCTGATGCATATATTAATTGGCAAATGTTTGAGATGGGAGTTCTGCTCCAATGGTACCACATGCATTTGCATAGTATTTAGTCGCATTATATGATGGCATAGAGAAGTGTATTTTGATGTTGATGAATGTATATATGCGTTGTAATTATTGTTGATTATGAGATGAGAAGTGGTGATGTTATTGATCTAATTTAATATATTAATTATCATGCGAGAGAGTGAAGGTAATCGAGAGTGAAGGCCGTATACCTTCAGTAGTTTGAGTCGGTGTCATTGCTCTGATATGTAACACTCGGGGGGATGAACGCTTGCTGTTTTTTATTGTTGATTTTCAGTTATGGAACTTTAGTTGATTATTATTAATATGTGTTGTTTCGAAGTTGATGTATTGATGATAAAATTGTTATTGAGAATTCCGCTGCATAGACGTTGAGTTATTTAATTAAAGATGTTATGATGGTTCATCCGATGTTTTGAAAGTGTTATATATCCATGATGAATGCAATGAATATTGATAGAAGAATTTGTGACGTCTCGATTCGTTTGCATGATATGAATTTTAACACTCTGATTTATTTATATAATTTGTCGGGGTAGAATTGGGGTGTTACATATAGTATGATGAATGATATGTAACACACTTGATTTATTTTACTATTGTTTCAAGGAACTCAAATATTTATAGACAATTTGCAAATATCAAAGTACTAACACATTTGAAATACTGAAAATCTCATTATAAAACTTCTAAACAGATTACAACTTTTTGGTACAAGTTTCAATAATCCCAAGTACAATATGAAGATAAAGTCTAAAATCCTATAAAAGCAAAGCTGGTGGAGATCACTCTACCTGTTAGCGTTTCCCTGTGAGTCTTGCAATCTGATCCATCAACTGCTTGTTCTCTTCTGCATATATATTGGAGACCTCTTTCTAATCACCAGAGTCAGGAAGCGAGCAACTAGGTCCTAGTTGAGCTCTAGAGGAAAATAAATCCTCTTGCCTCTCCATCATCTCTATAGCACGACTCTCGAGAATCTCGATTAGGTCATCTTTCTCCTTCAGGTCTGCTCGGTAAGACACCTCTAAAGTTTGGCATTTATTCTTCCAAGCCTCCTTTTCCTGTTGCATCCTGACTATAGCAAGCTGGAGCTCTTCCATATCATCCAATATGGGAGGAGTAATCTTCACAAACATATCAAGCATAGGTGCTTCACGAGAATACGACATCTTCAACTAGATGGCTCTTGCTTATACCCATTGAAGATAACACTCCAAAGAAACAACCCCTCTAGGTCCCAAGTTCTTCCTACTCTTCTTGTGAATATGACGCCAAGCCTTTGCAATATCCTCTTTAGCTTCCTTATGAACCTCTCCCTCTTTAAGGAAGAAACCACTCAAATGAATATTATTTGACTTATCCCTCATCGGATATCCAAGCTGTCGTCGTGCAATGACAGGATTGTAGTTAATTCCTCCCTTTGTACCAAGAAGAGATACATCGGGGAAACTACTACAACTATCAACAATCTCTATATTACGGTAAGCCTGATGATAACAAACAATATCTGAATGAGTGAGGGAGATAATCTTTGGAGCCCAACGAGGTTCCTTCCTGACATTAAAGAAAGCATCAGACCTAGGCAAGTGAGAAATAAACCACTAATACAACAAAGGCGTGCAGTAAATGATCATCCCTCCATGATAAGAATCCCAAAGATGAATAGAGTAATAAGCATCACCGAATAATGTATGGACTGGGTTCCCAATCATAAATATCCTGATGGCATTGATATCCAAAAATTTGTTGACATTGGGAAATAAGAATAATCCATAAGCAAGTAGAGCAAAGATAGCCTCCAAAGCAACCATACTCTTCATCCTGGAAAAGTAGAAAGCTTTCTCCAATAAGAACTGAGCAGGTAATCCTCTAATCCCTCCTTTGGTTGTCATGTGGGATTCAACCTCATACTTCCCCAAATGGATCAAAGCAACAATCTCATGAGATTTTGGCTCCCCCTCCAAACCAGTAAAAGGAACACAATCAGTAATAGGTAAACCCAGTAGATAAGAGTACTCCTCTAATGTAGGCATCAACTGATAATCAGGGAAAGTAAAGCATCGATACATCGGATCATAGAACAGGACTAAAGTCGAGAGAATACCCTCTTTCATCCTGAGTTTCATAAGAGAAATGATGGACCTATACTTCCTCCTAAAATCTGTAGGACTCTCAATCTCGGGAATCAGACTCATCAACTCATCTATCTTGAGATATTTGAAATTGTACTTCCCAGTCTTTCTTATTCAAGAATCCATAGTCAAAAGTACCTGAGATATTCACAAAGAGTCAACTTTTAAGTCCCTTGAAACAAAATTTCTTTAGAAGATGCTCATGGGTGCATGAATGCATGATGCAACAATACACAAGATTACAAACAAAGGGTTCATAGGTTCAATCTCACGAGCATGAGCTCGAAGGTACTAACCATATGGTATGATCTAAAAGTTATCACCTTCCGAACAAGGTCCTAAGAGGTTCCCAGAGCCTACATCCTTCCATCAGATATTACCAACTTCCCAATTGACTCGGTAATTAGAAATATTCTCAGGAAAAACTCGTTCGAGCTTAGTATCGCGTGACAACTATTTCTGGATTACTCCGTCATAGCTTCCGCACTACACCCTAAAAGGCCAAGATGGGTTAAAGGTTTTACAGTCCTCAGTTTCAGCAGACTCCCACGTCAAATGCAGTACGTCTTCCTGATTACTCGGTAAACGACACTACAGTCAAAGAGGCCTCCACTGAGTGGGGGATCTCATGCCTCCTTTTTTGGGATTACTCCTTCAAAGTTAACATAACTATACCTCCCGTCCTATCTTAAGCTTGCCCAAGTCCGGGTATAGGATTTATGAGAAATCACCAAGCACTCTGAAAACCAAGAAAATCCAGACAAACATATATACAACATATAAGATACAACACATAATAGCACATATATAGATAAAAAAAGAAAGGCTCAACCCACTTAGGGATGGACCAGCAAGAGGTCAATCTTTCCCAGTGAATTAGCCATTTTTTCTATATTGGTAGAAATGTTGAGACTGAGCCATTGGATTGACTTGACTCGCACAAATCAAATAAAAATAGCCACCACGCTTTATTGTTTCCAAAGGAATGGGAAAAGATAGAATAACCCAAAAGAGGGGGAGAAAATCTAAGCTCGAGGGTTGGTTATACAAAGGGAAGGTATTATCACTCTAAACATCTAAGATACTCCACAAGAACCTATTTGAAAATATGTGTATTTTGGCTATAAAAGTTATATTCAAAAATAGATTGTGGGGATGAGAAAAGAAATATTTTTTATGATTTTTGCACCCGCCACGGTTGCGAACTTTTAGTGCCTACGTACCACCTTCCATGCAATAGGGGATTAGGGTACTCGTAGTTCACCTTTAAAAATTTTAAAACACAAGTGTGTTGGTTAATTTTAAGAGACAAGACATCATCGTCTTATCCGAGTGGAAAACATACTTACCACCCACAACTATGAGAAAGGAGAATTTGTGTCATCTCAAAGTGGAGGATATAGCTTGGATTTGAAATCAACAAATCCTCACTCAATACCCAAGTGGAAAATATCTCACTTCACTACATATTATAGAAATATAGTTATTTGCATCACTACAAGGATTGACAAGAGTATAATCTTTTGAGAAAAAGTTTTAAGGTTAAAAGCCAAAATGGAAAAATAGTTTGTATGAGATTAATTGACTTTTAGTTTTCTCACAAAAATGTCGAGGTGTTATTAAGTTGATTAAAGTTTGATTAAGAAAATATTTTTGAAAATGCATGGACCTAAGTCCAAGTTTATTATGAAAGTAGTCCAAGGTTAGAAATAAGAAGAGTTTTCAAAATGAGGGATAATATTTTTGAAATTAAAGAAGATGGGGTAAGATGAAGGGACTATCCTAAAGCATAAGGTAAAAGCTAGGGAAAAGAACAATATAACCAACAAGAAGCCAACAATTGACACAATGACTCAACATAGAATTCTCATCCTTTGGATTTGAAACCAAACAAACAAAGATAATAAATCTCTTAAGAAAACCAAGCTTCAATTGCATTAAGTCTTCACAAAAATTGGGCAGAGTAACGGCTGTATACAGATGAATTCCATATCACAGATAAATCATGTAATCACAATAACATGCACATAAAACAAACAAACAACATAATGTCTTGGGGAAAACCCCAAGAACTCCATACAAAAAATAGCAGTTGAAATCACAAGGTCTCCAAAGATAGGTCAATGTTTCTAACCCTAAGTCCAAGAAGTCCACAATCTCTATAAATGCCAAGGATAGTAACCAAGTAGTCCAAGTAACATTAAACTTTTTTATGGCTCAAGTTGATTATTAAGTATGTTAAAAAAGAAGTGAGCAAAAAATGAAAATGGCATAAAAGTAAATGCTCAAATGAGCAAAGATGAAAATAGCATGAAATGTAAAATGCTAAAGTAAATAGTGCATAAAGTAAACGAATGAAGTAAAGGCATAAAGTAAAGTCAATTGTTAGAAATTAGAGGTTAGTTGAATGGCCATCTTGAAACTTTCATTTGAAACTCATTAGAGGATTGATAAGACTAAAACCTTTCAACAACAAGTTTCATTTGCTTTTTGTCAAGTATATCATCCATTTAAAATTCTCAAGGCAACATTAAATGATCAATGATGTTTAAGTGATTCACTTTGACCAAAGTTTATGAAGATTCATTAGAGGATTGATAAGACTAAAGCCTCCTAACAAAAAATCTCAAAGTTATTGGATCAAAGGATTCAAATTAACATACTTGGGCTTACAAACATGGGTTTGGGCCAGAATGATCATTTTTTGAATCAAGACAAAATTTAGCGCTATGTTAAGCAATCGTAAGTGGAATTACATAGAAGTCACACCTATTTTGAGGCCGGTCAATAGCATTCTATGTACCATATGTTTTGATAAATGATATGTAAATTATTATCCAATAACATTTACTACAATAAAGAAGGGTATAAGATGAAGATGGATGGGGTAAAAATTGAACCACATTTGAACCAAAAATTTAATCAAACTATTATTAAAATCATTCATCCATTTTTTGTGTAGTAAACTCAACACCATAGATCTAATGATGTTAATAAAGCTCATGATCAAAATTTCATAGTCTAAGATCAGCCAGAATATATGCACAATAAATTGTATTAAATGATAAAGAAAAAAGATTTTTAAAATGGTTCTAAAATAAAAATAAAAGGAGAAAATAGAAACTATATTCAAAACATCCATGAAAAATCAAATAAGACAATAGAAAAATCAGAAGTGAGTTCAAATATTTATATAAATTTTTTGGTGATTTTTAAAAGTCAGAAACTATTTTTAAACTAATTAAAATTGCTCTAATAAATGGAAAAAAAGATCAAAAATAGTAGAAGTCAAAATAAATATCTAAAAAATTTTCAAAAGGTCATAAATAATGGAAATGATGTTGATGAATTTTTTCAGAGTTTAAAAATGCTCAAAAGTATTTTTTTAAATAATTAAGAACAAACCAAAACAAAGAAAAATGATAAAAAAGACCAAATCTAAAAATAAAATTATGAAAAAATAAAATTCAGAAAGAGAATATTTAAAAATATTTTCTTGAATTTTTTCGTAATTTTTGAATCATAAATGAATTTTCTATGAATTTTGGAAGTTTAAAACAATTAAAATATAAAAATCAGAAATAACAAATAAAGTCAAAAAAATGTGGACCAATGGATGAGAGTCAAAACACGTTAGTAAGCTAATCCAATGGATCAGACATGTTGGGCATGTCATGGTCTTTAGTGAATAAAGCATGGAATCATTAACTAAATCAGATTTTTGAAAAAAGGTGTGGCATGCTTTCATTGGTTGATAGATGAGACGTTGGTAATCTTCAACCTCCAGCCAAAGAGATTTGCAGGTCAATGAAACAGTAAAATTAGAACACGAGATCGGTACCATTCGCCTCGTCTCCTCAAGACGATTCTAATGGAACCCTCGCAAAAATTATTATAAGTTGTAACTCAATCGTTTTGGAAGAGAAGTTTTGAAAAGGGATTTGAAATTTCATGGCCAAAACGTACTTCCATTTAAAAAGAAGTGTTGCGACTAGAATCAGGATGATGAGAGCTTCATAATAGTATCAAAGTTTGAGAGAATTGGTGGAGGAATCTACCTATTGAAGTTAAGTTGAAGAGCTCTGAAACTTGACTTGGCTAGCACGATTTAGGGAGGCTTAGAACTTAATTCTCCTTCGGTTGGCTTCAGTGAAGTTCAAGGAAGGTGAATTGACAAAGAAAATGGATTTAGAAAGGTTGTAAGAGCAACTTCGAAATTGCATAAAATTGAGTTCAAGAGGGAGTTTGGAAGGGTGATTCTGGCTCTCTAAGCTTGAGAAAATGAATGATGTATAGTCCTCTATTTATATGGAAGTTGATTGAATGCTCAAGCGTGTGAAATGATGGGATTTGGATTTGAAGTTGAAAACAAGAAAAGTGTGACTATTATTTTGATCAAAACTCATCCAAACCTTGCGTTTGAATGTGCTAATCACTTCTGGAAGTTCATTAAATATGATAAGAAGCAAAAGCACGCATAAAACTTGTGTTTAGAAGCCAAATCAAGGATTTCAAATTCTGACTTGAGTTGAAACTTCAGTTTCAAGGTACGTTTTTTAAACCAATGGCATTCTCAGCTCAAGGAGTCTTAAGACATAATTCTTGAAGCTTTAGAAAGATGATATCACAAAATTTATAATGTGCAAAGAATGGAATCAAATAGATGCCTGGTCTGAATGTTTCAATGAGTCAAACTTAAGAAAAAAGAGGTTGACTTTCTATACTTAGAAAATTTATAAGTTTTTCTTCAAAAATGACCTATAACGTCTTTCATCCAAACATGGTCTTCCATTTGAAATTTTCTCTTGACAAAAAAAGATTGAATGAAGTAGATCTCTTGAATGGCATTTTGAGACTTGAACTATTCAAAATTTCCAATAATTGAGAAAGTTATGACTTGTTGAAGTTGGCAAAAATTCATGAGATGACCTATAATCTTTTGCATCCTTAGGGCATCTTCTATCCATTTTCACAATTTTCACTTAAAAGAAGGGATGAATTTCACATTCTTAAAATCAATGTGGTAAAATAATGGGCTCAAGGAGATAAAAATTGACCAAGTTATGGTCCTTTGAAGTCACATAAGGGAAATTGATGGTTCATCTAGAGGACTTGTAATCTTTCTTCATCATCAAGTACCTTTGACACAAAATTTCCTTGAAACTTTAGAAATGATTTGTTGATAAACCTTTTAAGAGAAGCATGTCTTTGGAATCACTCAAAAATACCAAAATATGAGCAAGATATTCCCCTTTGAAGTTCAAAACCCTAGCTCCTAGAGCAAAAAATGCCTTGAGAACCCTTTTCAATTTTGACTAACCTTCTTGCACAAATTTTTTTGTCATGTAAATAGAAGTTATTGAGGATGATAATGAGGAACCATAACAACCATAACCGCTTCCAAATATTGGGAATTGAGGAAAATATGTACTTGTGATCAATAAATTAAGAGTTTATCCAACTAGGTCAAACTTCTTCAATCAAACCATGTATCTTTTGACTATCTTTGACAACTTGAGGCATGATGACTCATAATGGAATTTGTCATGATATTACTTCAAAACATCTTCAATGATGAGGCTTGAATCTCAATGAAGCTTTTGTTGAAGAAGGCATGGAAATAGACTCATGAACTTGTAGATCAACTTGATGGAAAGTATTATGCTCTCACCTATAACATCGTCAATTAGGGAAAACATTCATTGTATTTAGTAACTAGAAGTTAATCAAAACCAAATATAGATGATCACAAAAATACAAGTCAAGGTTCTTGGCGATTCCCCATGAGTAAAGCCAAAGATAAGGAGAGGAACCATACTCTAGTGTGTGATCTTGTTGCATTGTGATGGTATGAAATAATAGAGGAATCTTATGGGAAAAATTGGGGTACAACACTTTATCTAAGGGGAGCGGATCACCCGAAGAAAATAAGCGGGAGAGAGATGAAATAAGAAAAGAAGAGAAATGCTTTAGCTAAGGGGAGCGAATCACCTGAAGAAAACAAGTGGGTAGCAGAGTGTCAGCATTGGCCATTGCGAACTCCTGACAAATAATGGGGGTTAAGACCAAACCCTTTTCCACATGACCGTCTTGAGACAAAAGATCGACACACCAAAGTGTCGACGTGTAAGATGAGCTAAGGATGACATAGACTAGAATGTACAGGGGTTGATTACGAACTCTTTACGTTATCCTCCTTTCGAGGACTTGTCATATGTAGTATATGCAAGCATAAAATGTAAACACACATGTAGAATACCTACTTTAAAGGTAGGGTTTTAAACAAGCATAAGTAGCACACAAAATGCACACAATGCAGAGTTGCCCTAAACTGGTCTTTAATTAAACTTGAGGGGTTCCTGACATGATTAGCAACAGAGACCTCCTTCATACATCTCTACCCTACTTCTGATGGGAGGTAAAGCGGTAAAGTGCGGAAGTAGAAAAAAAGGAAGAGATGAAATACCAAACAAAAAACAATCTATATCAAGCAAGCAAGAAAGTATAAGAAACTCAGAAAACTTCAAGTGAGCTAGCATCAACAAACAAAGTAAGTCAGAAAACAAATGTCTAACAAAAACCTCAAAGCAACAATGTGAATATAAATCACTAATAGGATACATCAGACACCATCACAAAAGTCATCCTGCATGAAAATATAGTCCAGACAAAAACACAAAAAGCATGTATACTCCTCAAATCATGATGTTTAAAGCATAAGCTAGTCTGAATCGCATCTGTATCTCGCAAATAAAGCGAAACATGAATAAAGAATAATATTGAAATTTTTCCCTAAATAAAGTGGAACACGAATTAATATCATCATGAGAATCTCTTATTATGAGTCCTTGCACAATCAACACACATGTCAAAAATAACAAGGAAAAACTAAGCCGAAAGAGAAAACTCAATGAAAAACGAAACAAAATAAAAAAAGGAAGTTGTTGTTTTTGGCTTGAGAACCCGGTTACCAGAATTTGGGTAGCCTGTTACCCTAACTCAAAAATTTGAGAAAATAGCTACTTACTTGAGGTAACTGGTTCCCATAACTGGGTAACCGGTTACCCAAGCCAAAAAAGTTGGGAAACGCTACTGTAAGTCGGGTAACTGGTTACCATAACTGTGTAATCAATTACCTGTACAGATTTCCAAAAATTTTTAAAGCCTAGAAGGCTTGTGGTTCAAATTTTGTGCAACCTTTTGGTTCCATTACAAGGTAAGATCATAGTTCAAACATTTTATCAAACACATGGTATCTCAAGTTCAAACTCATAATTTTTGCACAATTCAAGATCCAAATTAAGTCACACATGATTAATCAAGAATCAACAAAATAATCTCTACACAACTTTAAGCTTTATTTTCTTGAATAAACAGTTTCATGAAAATCACTTAACTCAATAAGCACTTATTTCATCTATCCAATTCCGGATTTGCACCACATGATTCCAAATTAATTCACATTTTCATAATTGAAATCTATTTCACAATTCAATTCCTTAGTCAAAGCTTGATTCAAGGGTTTCCAAAAGTGCTTATTCAAGAATCACTTATTTGGAAAAGTGCTTAAATCGAAAATTCACACTGATAGAAATGAATAGGAGGCTTAGGTATAGAGATCTCAATGATAGGATCGAAGATCAATGGAGAATTACTCTTCATTTGCTTTATCTTCACAGGTTGTTGAAGAAGTTGTTGAATGTTCTTGATGAAAAAAGTGTAGAACCTTGATTTGATTCTTTAGAGACTTGAGTGAAAATATTAGAGTGTTTGTATGGATTTGTCAATTATGAGAGCCTCCTTTTAGAAATTAGAGTGAATAAAAATATATAGTGTGAGCCTTCAATGACTAAAACAATAATGCGGAATTTTTATTCATCAGCATCTGACACGCTCAGGTCAAATTCGCAAGAACCTCGATGCGATTTTCAAATTTTCCATTTGAAACCAAAATTTAACTGATGTCGAGAACTAAATCGTGTCTGAGAATAGGCTCAATCAGATAAACATTGAATTATCTATGAATTTTTGAAGTCTCGCCTCAGACAACTTTAATTCCCAACTCAAAATTTTCAGTGTGTTGCACACGCTTCGAGTCAAACATGGAAGCCTTCGGGGTATCGTTTGCTCTTGAAAATGGTAACCAAAATTTAGATAACTCAAATTATGATACAATGCCATCGGAGCCAGCTTGATACG
Organism: Vicia faba; assembly: GCA_948472305.1. Classification (NCBI taxonomy): domain Eukaryota; kingdom Viridiplantae; phylum Streptophyta; class Magnoliopsida; order Fabales; family Fabaceae; genus Vicia; species Vicia faba. The sequence continues at coordinate 1,426,824,972 of OX451735.1, read as the reverse complement.
TTAAAAATCAACGGAGTTACAATTTTTTTTGAATATGATGCAGATAAACGTTTGCCGCAAAGTTCCTGTGCGGACACACTTGATAAATCCATAATTTTAGAGACCTTCTAAGCAGAATTAGCTTACGACCGTGTGAGATGAAAATATAGAGGACACCGAGATTAAATGTTTTCCGCTGGAACTGGCTCAAAAAAAAAGCAACGGTCTTCGAGTTATGAATTTTTTAGTGTCTAAAAAACTGTACTTTCAACATACTTTTCCACTATATTTCTTCGAGAAAACTTGCACATTCAGAGACTTTCTCCAAAGAATTGGCTCTCTAGCCACACATGAATTTGAAAATATATCACTAGGGATATATTTACGAAATGACACCTAAATATGAGGAACTGGATTGGCCTTTTTGAATTTCAGAATACCCGAACTGTTGCGAAAAGGCATACCGATTATTAGCATGAAAATAAATCCTGAGAACGTCTATTGATGAAATAAACGTCTCTTGCAATTTACCGAGGATCATGTAAAATACCTTGATCCCATAACCATAAAACCAATGATATGTATGCATATGATGATGCAATATAAGCCAAATTAATGTCGAAATGAAGAGGGTAAATTTTGGGGTACAACACTTGGACCTGAGATTGTACCGAAGATGAATGAGAAGATAAAGATGATCCAAGATAGGATGAATGCTTCAAAAAGTTGTCAGAAGAGTTATCATGATAAGGGGATGAAGACACTTGAGTTCCATAAAGGAGATCACTTATTTTTTAGAGTTACTACGGTAACTTGTGTTGGTAGATCTCTAAAGTCGCAAAAGCTTACTCTGCTTTTTGTTGGTCCATATCATATTTCAGAGAGGATGGGTGAGGTGGACTATAAGATTACTTTAAAGTTGTCACTTACGAATCTTCATGATGTGTTTCATGTATCTTAATTAAGGAGGTACATTATGAATCCTTCTCATGTGACCCAAATGGATGATGTACATTTAAGAGATAACCTGACAAGTGTTGTTAGAACAAGATTTGTGTCTAAAATATAATCTCAATGTTTTGATGATAACAACACATATATCTGATGAGAAACAATTTTAGTTTCTAATAAGGTTCTTAAGTGGTCAGATAAGAAATTCTAATTTATTTGGGATTGTTGTTTGGAGAATCAGAAATCTGCCAAGCACATTAGAAAGACTGTTCACATTCACTTCTGAAGAAACATCAGTAGTTCAGAATAATGTTGAATGTTCGCCAGAAAGAAGATCACGTGTGTACTTCTCAATAAGCTGCTGCTTGAAAAGTCATAAGTAATTAAGAAGAAAGAATTTCTTATAAGCTTTTGCTTCAAGATCAGGAATCAGGATTGCACGAGAAACAAGCTTCCTACGCAAAGATCAGAAGTCAAGATTTTCTCATCAGAGAGAGATTTTGATCAGAAACAAGGAAGTAGTTGACACAAGATTTTTCTTACAGCTTAGCATCAGACATTAAGATCAGAAGTCGAGAATCAAGGATTTGATCAAAATGAATGAATCAAAATTTAAGATGTACTGAAATAAGCTTCTGCTTCAGAAATCAGACATTAGACACACAACTTAGAAAAGCTGTTATCAGAAATCAAAGATTAGATCAAGGTGTATAGATCAGAAAAGCTTTCACTCACAAATAAGACATTGTTTATCAGCTAAGTTGCTGCTTATATATCTGAAGACAATATCCAACCATCTGAAAGACTCTGACTCTACAACAATGAAACATCTTCTGGATCATCCTCATTCATCATATTAGAATCAATCCAGCAAAGAGAAAAGGGATAAAGATCATAAAGAGATATCTTTCAAGCTTACTACTTTAATCCAGAAGTAAAACATCAGAAGTTAAGGTTCAAAGAAACTTAGCCACGAAGAATACAATACATAAAATATGCTTCAAATTCCACTACATGCTTACGTATTGTACTATTTTGTCTCCCACAATGTAATGCTACCGTTACTATAGCTGGAAACTGAAAACGACATCTCTACTATCAACGATCTATTTTTCAAGTCTATATAAAGAGACCTCAACAACATTTTATGATTGACGAATTATTTGACATTATCAAGCTTGATTGAAATTGCGGAAATACTGAAATACATCAAGAGAAAAGAAGAATCACTATTCAAATATTCATCCACAAATATTCTTCTAGAAAAATATTAAGAACACAATAGTTGTTGCTCATTATTGTTTTAAGATATTAGTGATTTAACACAAAGTGTTGTTGCTCATTATTTGTGTTTATCTTAGATTTCTCAGTACAAAGAGTTATTTCTCATTATTTGTATTAGAGACTTTTCTCTTTATTGTTGTGTTAATATGCTATTTTGAAGAAAACATTATAAACACAATTGATTTTAATTCTATCTAGAATTGATTATTGCCTCAAGTAACTAGGTTCTTAGTCTAAAGACTTGAGAGGGCTAACATGTCAGTTTGGACTCTTAGATGGTTGTTGTTAGTCACCGGAGGGTAGCCCATGAAATTGTAATCTGTTGAGATTAGTGGAATAAGTCCTTGTTGAAGGTAAAATCACTTTGGCGGGTGGACAAGAGTATCCTTTTTGAAGGTGAACTTGTATAAACCAAAAAAGTCATTTATTCTTTCTTTAGTTTTATTCTTTCTAGTTAGTTTTCAAAATATTTTTAAGACAAGAAACTTGTTAGAAAACCCAATTCAAACCTCCCTTTCTTGTGTTTTTCTCACCCTTCAGTTGTAGCATCATCCATGCGAATAGAAGGTTGGGAAGTGAAGTAATTGCGGGGTAAAGAATTGCCTTGGTGAAGGTATTGTGGGGCGGACCGGCTGGTGGAAGTTTAACTTGGGAGCATGAGCATTAGATGAGAGAGTCGTATCTGACTTTGTTTTCCTCAGGTAATTTTCGGGGACAAAAATTATTTAAGTGGGGGAAAGTTTTAAACCCTTGATTTAGATTTAAATATTTATTTGATTATATGTGATTTATGGTGAATTATATGATGAATATATGGTATGTTATGGGTAATAGTGGACTATAGTTTTAATTAGAATAATTTGGATTTAGATAAATTTAGTTTAATTATTTAGATGTTATAAATATAGTTTATAATTTATTTAGAATTATTTAATAATAATTAAATAGAATAATTTGTGTGCAGAAGTGATAAGGGCATGATTGTAAATGTTGAGGATTAGTGAGGGGATAAGGGGAATAACTCAGAAAGGGTCCAAGGGGTAAAAAGAGAAAAGGGAATAATTGAGATTATTTTTGTACGATCGTGGAATTGAGAGAACGCAAGAAAAGCTAGGACTCGGAGGAGGATTCGGTAGAGTTCAAAGAGAAAGAACCAATTTGCTAGGAAATGAAGGTATAATGTTTAATCGTAGTTGGTTATGATTGTTAAAAGTTTGGGATAATGTAGGATTTTCTTGTGTGATAGTTTGATGAAACATGTGATGAAATTTGTGAAATATGATGACATTGTTGATGTTGATGATATATGATGTAAATGATGATTTGATGATTTATGTATGCTATGATTCATGTTCGATATGATAGGATGGTGTATTTTGATGATGATATGTGATATATGATGTTTGTACTATATTTTGGATTGAGATGGTGTGAATCGAAATTAGAATGGGGCTTGAATAGTCCATAAATCACAACTGAGAAGTTTTTGTTTCACAAGCATCACCGGGAGAGCCAGTGGTGAGTGTAACGGTGAGCTAGTTGCCCAGCATCGTCGGCGAGCTAGTCGCCCAGCGTCGTCGGGCTAGATAGTTGGAGAGTAAAAAGGTGAGCTCCTGGAAAATGTTGGAAGTGGGACGTGTTTCCAAGACGTCAGTGGACGAGGAGTTGGGGGCCAGAGCATAAGCAGAGGCGTCGGGCGAGGTGGCGAGTAGTGCGCGAGCAGAGGCGACAAACGAGGAGTTGGCGAGCAGACCTGGCAGTGTATTTAAACTGTTAAAATTTGAGTTTAAGGATTCTGTTTGATGCACCGTTCAAAGTATTAGGAAGCTAACATGTTGAACTATAATATGATAGAATTGCATAAGCTATTTGATGCATGATTCCAATCTTATGCGTTTATGAGAATCATCTATTACATGTTGCTATTCTATAATATTCTATTTCTTTTAATGATGAATATGATGTTGCTATGAAGTTTATATGATGTTGTTGTGATGTAATTGATGTGATTTATGATGACATTTGTGAGTGCAGTTTTCCTCTAGATGTGTTTTGCAAGATGTCAAAACTACAAGAATATATCATTTATGTATATTGGGCGATATCTCTCAGTTTGTGTGGCACCCTATACATTTAGAAGTCTTATGAATCATTTGAAACATAGTAAAAAATTTCCCATTAAAAATAGGATGGCTCTTAGAGCCTCACATGTCGGCTCATGTAGTCACGTATTTAAGGTTGTGCCACTGCCTTAAACAAGCCGACTCATGTAGCCTTTTAGGTTGACTCATGTATTGTCCTAAATAAGCAGTTTTCCTTTGTGTTGGTCATACCAGCTCATAAATTATTTCAGGCCGGCACATGCTATTAAAATTAACAGTATGTATCAACACATGCAAGTTACAGGCCGGCTCATAGTATTTCATGGGTCAAATTTTCTATTTTATTAACTTAGAATTTTCGTATTTTTCACAAAACTTACATAACTATAAATACATCTTTCATGCTTCATTCCAACTTGATGATACCATAATAATTTCTTGCAATATCTATTCACCTTTAACTTCCAATCTATGCATACACACTAACAAATTACACATAATAATATTTTGTTGGAGTGCCATCTAGAAGAGGTTTGATAATCCCAAAAAGGTTCTTATGTACTAGAGAATATTGGGTTGACATTTGCAGGGGTCTTCATCCAGAAAAACTGCGGGTTTGTCCTCTTAAATCATTGGTTTATTTGGGGGTTTTCGTGCAAGATGTTCAAGAGAGGATTGCATCCTAGTGAAAGCCTTTGGAGATAAAGAATGCAAAAGACCCTTTAGAGATAAAGAATTCATAGGAAGTAGCACGAGAACAACGAATAAAATTAATGTCTTGTGTTGCAATAGGTACAATTGATCGTGCATGAAAGCTTTGGAGATAAAGAATGCAAAGGAGTAGCAATATCAACAAGTTAATTGGGATCTATTGTGTCTTGGTCTTTCTCAAGATCAATGGAAGAGAATGGGTTAAATAAAAAATAAACGTTAGGATTTGTGGAGTTTCTTATGGAACACTTATCTTGTACCAACTTTTTGCATAGTAAGAATTATCCTAATTCCATTTGAATTAAGCGCGGATGTGCCCATATGCCAGGACAAAAGTGGGGAACTATGAAGAAAAATCCCTGTGTCTCTTTTATTTTTTCGTTTCACTTACTTTAATTTTCATACATCAATTTGTCAATTAGCATTGAGAAATCGATTGACTTGTAGGAATTTTCTGGAACTATTTTTGTTTTGAATTGTGAATTCATTTGCTGATAATCACTTTTGGTTATAAGTTCTTTCTCATATCAACACAACTTAAAGGAAAATTCTGAAAATTCGGTTGTACACCAAGTGTTCGAAAAATTGTTTATCTTGTTCAACTCAAAGGAAAATTCTAGAAAAATTTGTTTCACACCAGGTGTTCGACAAATTATTTAGTTTATTCTTTTGCTAGTTATCATTGGAAATAATATTGCTAGTGACTTGCTACAAAGGTTAAATAAGTTGTTACAAATTATTTAGTTTATTCTTTTGATAGCTATCATATTTTGCATCAAATGCTCTTCTCCTTAATATAGTCTAATATCTCACTTTATTTTAAACTTGTTCCATAAGTAATTAAAGAAAACAAATAAAGACAGTACCTAAAGCTCGATATTCTAAACCAGACACTTAAAAGTAGAGCAAACGGTAACAATTACACCTTGTCCTATCCCAATGATCCAGAGCTATGACTATGTATGAGATACGTCTAACAATTGTTTCCTTCAAATTTATTGGAAATGAAATATCCAAAGCGTCCTTGAATTGCTTCACCTTTGACCTCTCAAATCTCCCCTAACTATGCTATTTAGTTTGAATTAGCCACAAGTAAACCCCAAAGAAAGACTTTGGTCGAAATCAAAGTTCTGACAAAAAGCTTCCAAATTAAAATGCTTCTATAATAGCACCATGTTGTATCATGCTTTGCTCAGAAATCCAATCACAATCTGATTTCACTCAAAACCCTAGCTGGGGACCAAACAATTAGGAAATTTTGATTGATGATAAAAACCTAATCTCTTGGTGGATTTTAGAGAAATTCTTGAATGAGATAAGCTTGTATGATAAGAGGATAGCCATGATGATAGAATCCAAAACCTTAAGCCTTTGAACAATGATCTTCTTCAGCTGATTGGTCAAGATACCTCAAAAACCCTAGTTTGACCAGATAAATGCCATTTACACTTGATGAATCACTTTATGAATGAGAATGTCTCTTGAACTTGTGTAATAAATGTGAAACTCAACCTTTTGCTTAATAAAAAATATTGAGCCAGGAGAAACCCTCTGAGCCTTGACCCCATGAGGGTAGCAATGAGTAGTTGAAAACCCTAAGAGAATATCTTGAAGAAAAGAGAGGGCAAATTTTGGGGTACTACACTATGATATCCTAATACATGCATCATTTGTGTTTGGTTTCTGAAGATAAAATGTAGATATCATGTCCTTGAAGCTAACCATGTGCTTACTTTTAATTTATGTTGCTTGTGCGAGAAGAATTTTTCTTCTGATCCGTTAGGGTTTTGTTTTGGTACAAATAGAAATTCGTATTATTCTTTGAGTGTTAGTTAAAATAAATGGCATGGTTGAGTTCTTGATTAAATTTCAAACAATTTTTGTGTTTACAGTTTTTAAAATGGTTGACAGATGAAGATTTCACATGTTTAAAAATAGTGGAAGTTGTTGTTGTGTCCACACGAGGAAGAAGAAGAAGGGTGGGGGCGCCATTTTCGTTTTTAAAAAATGAGTTTATAATAATTTTAATGCAACATGTTCTATAACCGAATGAAATAGCCACCACAATGGCAAGAAACGCGCGCCCGTGACCTATAGGGAGTGGGTTCGAACCTGCTAGTGCCCACCCCTATTTTTATAACTTGTTTTCTTCAATATTTTTCACTTATTTTTCACCAACCAAATTAATCCTTTTTTAGCCAATTTTTTGCACACTCTTAATTTATTACCTCTATTTTATGAATGTAAGAAAAATTCCCAAAAATATTATTTATTTAATCTTTTGTAATTTAGTTAAAAATGAGTCTTTTTTGTAGTTTTAAAAGACTTTTTTTTCATTGGTTCCTTGTTAATTTCTCAATTAAAATCTTTTTGGATGACCATGCCATGTCTTTAATGAATGTTGTTTGATAACATGACTCTTGTGTACCTTTGTACCATGTCTTTATTTTATTAGGTTTAGGACTTGACTTTTTGATGATAAGCCATAACTTGATCACAAATCCTAATCCATGTTTCATGACTTATCCCCTTGATTTTATATCCATGTGCCTTAAGTTTACTTCCCCTTTAACGATGTATTTCCTTCATAAACTCCTTTAAACACAAATGCTACCATGCTTGTTTGTTTACTTGGTGTTTATCCTATCTTTTGTCACAACTTTCACTTGATAAAGCATGTTAACTTTTTCTCCTTTTGATTAACACTTGTGATGTATGTTTTTGTTTATGTTAATAACTTATACTTAATACTTGTTGTAACACCCCAATTATACACAACAAAGTATATAAAATTAGAGTTACAAAATTTCCAACAACCAAATGGAGTGCTACACTTTCAACTTAGAAACAACGACATTTAATCGCATGTAAAATAGATACATAACACATAAAATTTGAATGAACCGATAACAACATGATTAGTCTTTAACAATGAAACATCTTTATAATCAAGCTGCGGAATCAGAATTTTCAACTCAACTGACATAACATTTTTGCCCAACTGAAAACAATTTCAAAATAATAAGTACTTACCGAAAACAACTTAAAATCCAGCAACAAAAAATATGAATGTAGTAACAATAACAATGATAATTCAACAACTTAACACAATTAAACATTGGCCATAACCATACAACTTAATATCTTCCAATAATTAGAGAAATCTCAACAAGATATTTCATCAACACCTGCAAATTTTCAAATTACAGCAAGTATACAATATACCGTATCAACCAAAATATACTATGATGTCCTGCATAATTATACGAGAAATTCGACTATATTTGGCTAAGTAGTTTTCTACTAAAATACTAATTTGCTCTCCTACAGTTACCAAAAACTCTACTAAATTACTGGGACTGCTAAACAAAAGTAATTAACCAACTCAGCATGCACGAGTGTTAAGGAATAAGGGAGAACTATGTGCCCCTAAACATGCACATGAACCAAGAAATAATTAACAAATAAATGTGCCCCTCGGCACCACTTGCAGCTTCGTGCAGCTCGACACAAATATTGTGCTCCTCAGCACGCCTTGAAGCCTAATGTCGCTTGATACCCAACACTTGTGTTCCCCGATACACCTTGCAGCCTAATGCCGCTCGGCGCCTAGCACCTGTGTCCCCTGACACCATGTGTCTTCAAAACTTTTGCACATACGTCATCGGTTTTTTGATGAACATTAACCCATCCCTTCAATATCCTCCTTGACCACTATTTTACGGCCAACAACATGGAATAACACGGCGACTTAACGAACACATCAATAGGTGGTAATCTACACTAACCTATTAATCAATTATACAAGGCAATATGCAGACAATTCATAAACGCCCACAACATGAAAAATGGCCAAGTTCAAGAAACAAATCCAGAATCATACGCACGAAAGACATATATATGGCCAATACCCATATAACATTCATCATAAGCCCCATTATATAGTCAGAACCCCACCTTACCTGGATTGAAGGTCGCTCTACAAATCTCGGCCCGTAATCCTTGTCGTGCCTTGCTTGACAATCGTGCAACCTTGCTCATCTTCTGTGCAACTTTTCACAGTCAGCACACGAAGACTTTCTATTCTCCAACTAACCAAATTTCTTATGTCAACTTAACCTTATACCACTAATCATATTGGACTTAACTTACATACCCCCACTTTACTACTTCCAACCAATAAAATAGGCCCAACACAATTATTCTATTATTATACTAATTTTAACATTATTATTATTATTATTATTATTATAATTAATCAACTAATTAATTAACTAATAGTAATCTAGAAACTTATACCAACAATTCACAACACCTCACAACTTCAACGAATAATTCGAAAATAATTAAGTAAATAATTAATTAAATAATAAGCATTACAACTCTCCCCTACTTAAAATATTTTTGTCCTCGAAAATTTACCTTGTTCAAACAACTCAGGATAGGAGTCCTGCATCTTGCTTTCCAACTCCCACGCCATGTTTTCCTCGGCAGCTCCTAACCAGGTTACTTTCACCAAAGCAATCTCTTTTCCCTTTAGAGTCTTCATTTCACGATCTGCGATTCGTACAAGCGTCGTCTCCATAGTGAGATTATCCCTTACTTGCACATCATCCATATGAATCACATGAGATGGATCTGAAATATATTTCCGGAGTTGTGACACATGAAACGCATCATGCAAATTCAAAAGATTAGGCGATAAAGCCAATCTATAAGTATCATTCCAAACTCTATCTAAAATTTGATATGGACCAATAAAACGAGGAGTGAGCTTCTTAGACTTCAATGCTCTCCCAACATCGGTCACATGTGTAACCCTCATAAACACATGGTCACCTGCTTGGAATTCTAAATATTTCCTTCGCTTGTCATGATAACTCTTCTATCTACTTTGGGAAGCTTTCATATTTTCTCTATTTAACTTCACCTTCTCGGTAGTTTCTCGAACAAGTTCAGGTCCAAGTACTATGCTTTCTCCAGATTCATGCCAACATAAAGGAGTTCTACATCTCCGACCATATAATGATTCAAAAGGTGCCATTCCAATAATAGAATGGTAACTATTATTATAAGTGAACTCTATTAACGGAAGATAAGTATCCCACGAACCTCCCCGCTCAAGAACACATGCTCTCAACAAATCTTCTAATGACTGAATAGTCCTCTCAGTTTGACCATCCGTCTAAGGATGATAGGCTGAACTCAACCTCAACTTAGAACCCAAAACCTCTTGCAAACTCTTCCAAAAATCTGAAGTAATCCTCAGATCTCTCTCCGACACAATACACAAAGAAACACCATGCAGTTTCATAATTATACTAGTGTAAATCTCCGCCAACTTTGATACTGGAAAACTGATGTTAATATGAATAAAATGAGCCGACTTCATAAGCCTATCAACAATCACCCAAATCGAATCATGTCCTATTAAAGTATTAGGTACCCAAGTCACATAGTCCATCGAAATGTTATCCCATTTTCATTCTGGAACTTCTAACAGTTGCATCAACCCTGCGGGCTTCTGATGTTCCACTTTCGAATTCTGACAAGTTAAACACGCATACACAAACCGAGCCACGTCACTCTTCATTCCATGCCACCAAAACCAATTCTTCAAATCTTGATACATTTTTGTAGCTCCCGGATGAATGCTTAACTTGCTTCTATGACTTTCCTCGAGAATCACTTTCTTCATCTCCATATCATCAGGAATACGAATTCGATTATGGAATCTCAACAAACCCTGCGTATTTAACTTAAAATCTTTATTCTCGGACCGATCGATCCCAACCATTGAGTCTAACAATTTCACATCTAACTTATAAGCTTCTTTGATATTGTAAAGAAATTCATTATTAATCTTCAACATCCCCAACATAACACTTTACGGTCTCACCTCACAAACTAAGCTCATATATTTGAATTGTTCAATTAATTCCAACTCTTTAACCATCATTACTGACATATGTAAAGTCTTTCGACTTAACATCAACCACCACATTCGCCTTTCCCGGATGATAATTCAAATCGAAATCGTAATCCTTTAACAACTCCAACCATCTTCTTTGTCTAATATTCAATTCTTTCTGATCAAATAAATACTTTAAACTCTTATGGTCGCTAAATACTTAAAATCTAGAACCACAAAGATAATGCCTCCAAATCTTCAATACAAACATAACTCCAACAAGCTCTAAATTATGTGTAGGATAGTTCTTTTCATGAGTCCTCAACTGCCTTGACGCACAAGCAACTACCTTTTCATTTTTTATAAGCACAACTCCTAAACCCATCTTGGAAGCATCACAATATACCACAAAAGGTTATCATGGATTAGGTAATGTCAAAATCGGAGCCGACGTCAATCTCTTTTTCAATTCTGTAAAACTTTCTTCACACTGAACATCCCACACATGAGCTCTACCTTTACAAGTCAACTTAGTCAATGGAAGTGCCAACTTAGAAAAACCTTCGATAAACCTTCTATAATAACCAGCTAATCCGAAAAAGCTTATAATCTCGGTAGCCGACTTTAGAATTTCCCATTGCAACACAACATCTATGTTAGATGGATCTACAATAATGCCACTACCTAAGATAACATGACCAAGAAAACTAATCTCCTTTAACCAAAATTCACACTTAGACAGCTTTGCATACAACTTCTTCTCTTTCAAAACTTGCAATAATATTCTTAATTATTCTGGATGCACTTCTCCCGATTTAGAGTAAATCAAAATGTCATCAATGAACACCACTACAAACCGATCCAGATAAGTACGAATGATACAGTTCATGTACTCCATGAATACTCCAGGCGCATTAGTAACACCGAAAAGCATCACCGAATACTCATAATGTCCATAACATGTTCTGAAATCCGTCTTCTGGATATCTTCATCCTTCACTTTAATCTAATGATAACCCGACCTCAAATCAATCTTACTAAACACTCAAGCACCCACCAATTGATCCATCAAGTCGTCTATTCTTGGAAGCGGATACTTGTTCTTAATCATGACTTTATTCAATTGCCTATAATCAATACAAAGCCTCATAATTCCATCTTTCTTCTTTACTAGCAACATTGGAGCTCCCCGCGACGATACACTTGGTCTTACAAATTTCTTTTCAAGTAACTCTTCCGATTGATTCTTTAATTCTGACAATTCTGATGCAGACATACTGTATGGTTCCATAGAAACAGGTCTGGTACCAGGTACAAGATCAATAGCAAATTTGACTTCTCTCTCCGGCGGTACATCAGGAATTTCATCAGGGAAAACTTCAGGAAATTCATGCACCACTTGCAATCCCTCAATTATAGCTTGATTCTCGACAGATAGCGATGCCATTAATGAGAAGACATGAGCCTATTCTTGCATCAACTTCCTGAACTCTCTAGTAAACAACAGACCAGCTTCCTCCTCTTCAGTAGTAGAAAACCTCACTGATTTGTTATAACAGTTAATATGAACATAATTATGTTCTGATCAATTCATACCTAAGATCACAACTAACCCACTTAAAGGCAAAAAAACTAAATCAATGGAAACGTTTCAGTCGAAGATCGACAACGGGAACTTTAAACACATAAAACAAGTAGTCACTGATCCCTTGGATGGATTATAACGACCATCTCTCCATTCATAGAAGACAACATAAGACCCAATATTTTAACACAATTAGCAGCAATAAAGAAATGAGTAGCACTGTATCAATAATAATAATTAAATGAATACTATTAATGTAACATGTACCTCTGATGAGTCTGTCCTCATTAGTCATTTGATTCTCAGTCAAAGCGAAAACTTTTCCACTGGTTTGCGCCTTCTTTGGTTTCTGACACTGACTACCAATGTGTCCTTCTTCACCATAATTGATGCAAATCATCTCTTTATGGTTCCATTCAGATATAGCATATCCAGTCCTATCACAATAGAAACACCTCTTCACCTCAACAGTGCACACATTACTCTTATGACTAGGTTTTCCACATTTGAAACAAACCACACCAGCAGGAGCATTTCACACACTAGTTCTCTGACCCTGAGAAACTTTATGTTTACCTTTACCAGCTGGGGCATCGTAAGGCTTACCATAGTTCTGTTGGTGCTTACCCCTCTTCTCATTGATAATCTTATAGTGAGAATTATTATCTTATTCATAGATCATGCAACAATCAATCAAATCGATAAAGACACGAATCTTCTGGTATCCAACTACCTTCTTGATCTCTGGGTGCAACCTGTTCTCAAATTTGATCCACTTTGAGAACTTAACATTTTCCTTTATTTAGTGCGGATAAAACTTAGTCAACTTAGCAAACTTTGTAGCATATTCAACAACCGACATACTTCCTTTCTTCAGCTCAAGAAACTCAATTTCCTTCTTACCACAAACGTCTTCTGGGAAATACTTCCTCAGAAATTCCCTATTGAACACAGCCTAAGTGACATTTTCACCTGCAGCTTCCAATTTCTGACAAGTCTCTAGCCACCAGTCACCAGCCTCGACTGCTAACATATGGGTACCATATCGACCCTTCTGCGTTGGAGTGCAGTCTATCACACGAAAGTTTCTCTCAATATCTTTCAACTAATTCAACACTCTGTCAGGATTATACTTACCCTTGAAGGTAGGAAGATTCTCCCTCTGGAAGGTCGCCAAGCTATGAGATCCAGCATTCCCATCAGCATTCGGCTTATTCTCTATAGAATGCGCCATCACTTCCAAAGCAGCACAAGTGCATCGTCATTCCTTCCAACCATCTCAACTTATCACTACAACATAAACAACAGTTAGAACTCAAGTTAATAATACTAGATTGTTATACAAAACTAAGACTCGACAACTTGGTCGGATGGACCAACTCGCTCTGATACCACTAATGTAACACCCCATTTCTAAACAACAAAGTATATAAAATCAGAGTTACAAAATTTCCAACAACCAAATGGAGTGCTACAATTTCAACTTCGAAATAACGACATTTAATATCATGTAAAACAAATACATAACACATAAAATTCATATGAACCGATAAAAACCCGTTTATTCTTTAACAATGAAACATCTTTATAATCAACCATCGGAATCACGATTTTTAACTCAACTGACATAACATTTTTGTCCAACTGAAAATAATTTCAAAATAATATGTACTTAACAGAAATAGCTTAAAATCCAACAACATAAGTAAAATCAACAATAAAGTAACAAGCATTCATCCCCCCGAGTGTTATGTATCAGAGAGACGACACTGATTCGAACTACTGAAGGTAAACAACCTTCACTCTAGATTTCCTGAACGTTACCAATAGAGGGCAACATTCAAACAGAATGGGTTATATATCGAACAATATAATAGAACACATGATAAATAATATATTAGAATCAGTTCATACAAAATCACCAATTCACAGCTCTTTAACAACATTTAACCTGATTAATTCATCCATACAATGACTCAGGATGCAACATGAATGCGACTTGTTTTTATGCACATGCATGTGGTACCAGCGGAGCAAAACTCCCAACTTAAAAATCTGCGAATTAATAAAGGCATCAACAAGGAACAAGCCTTTAACTTTATATTTTCCAATCCAGACCAACTTACCGAGCATGAGCTCCCAACTTGATATGCTATGTATGCGACAACAATATGAATATAGTAACAACAACAATGACAATTCAACAACTTAACACAATTCAACATTGTCCATAAGCCTACAACTTAATATCTGCCAATAATTAGAGGCATCTCAACAAAATTCATTATCACCTGCAAATTCTCAAATTACAGCAAGTATACAATACACCGTATGAACCAAAATATATTATGATGTCCTGCGTAATTATACGAGCAATTCGACTATATCCGGCTAAGTAGTTTTCTACTAAAATACTAGTTTGCTCTCCTACAATTACTGAAAACTCTACTAAATTACTGGGACTGCTAAACTAAAGTAATTAACCAACTCAGGATGTACGAACATTATGGAATAAGGGAGAACTATGCACCCCTAGACATGCAAAGGAACCAAGAAATAATTAACAAATAACATGTTCCCCTCGGCACCACCTGTCGCTTCGTGCAACTCGACACAAATACCGTGCTCCTTGGCACGCCTTTTAGCCTAATTACGCTTGAAACCCAACACCTGTATTCCCCGACACAGCTTGCAGCCTAATGCTACTCGGCGCCTAGCACCTGTGTCCCCCGACACTGCATGTCTTCAAAACTTTTACACAGACGTCATCGGTTTTGTGAGGAACATTTAGTTATCCCTTCAGTATCCTCCTCGACCATTAATTTCTGGCCAACAACATGGAACAACACAACGACTTAACGACCATATGAACATAATCCCTAGTTTCCATCCAGCCGCTCGGAACAACACAGCGACTTAACGACCACATCAACAGGTGATAACCTACACTAACCTATTCATCCTTTATACCAGGAAGTACACAGACAATTCATAAACGCCCACAACATGAAAAATGACCAAGTTCAAGAAACAAATCCAGAATCATACACACGACATACATACATACATCCAATCCTCACATAACATTCATCATAATCCCTATTATATAGTCATAACCCCACCCTTACCTGGATTGAAGGTTGCTCTACAAATTTCCGGCTGTAATCCTTGTCTTGTCTTGCCTTGCTCGACAACCGCGAAACCTTACTCCTCTTCTGTGAAGCTTTTCACGGTCAGCACACCAAGACTTTCTATTCTCCAACTAACCAAATTTCTTATGTCAGCTTAACCTTATACCGTTAATCCTATTGGGATTAACTTGTACACCCCCACTTTACTACTTTCAACCAATAAAATAGGCCCAACACAATTATTCTATTATTATACTAATTCTCACATTATTATTATTAATCAACTAATTAATTAACTAATAACAATCTAGAAACTTATGCCAACAATTTACAACATCTCACAACTTCAACGAATAATTCGAAAATAATTAATTAAATAATTAATTAAATAACGGGCATTACACTTGTGCTCCCCAAAAATCTAAGGAAAGGATAATATTGTTGACTTTATAGTCATAATCATGTGCATTCCCCTTTGTATAAAACCTTTGTGAAAAATCACACTATGTATCTTCTTGTACGCTAAGAACCTTTTAAACCATAAAAATAATTTTCAAACTTTCACCACTTTCATATGAAAACCTTGACTTTGTATCATTGCATTTTCAACTTTCTTTTTAATCAAAATAATTTACTATACTTAAATCTATCAAAATAATTTCAAAAGACTAAAAGTGACTTAACCTCACTCAAATATTTTTGCCACTTGGCTTTTCAATTTAAAATCTTTTCTCAAAGAGACTAGATATAAATCCTCTTCATAGTTGAGATATGATTCTCATATCCCCATAGTAGTTGTTGAAGTAAATGTGATTCTTTCCACATGAAGACTTTAGTTGGAAATTTGTTGATCTTTATATCCAAGTTAGTAGCCCTTCCTTCATGATGATGCAAGATCCATCTTCTCATATGTTGTGGTATTAGTTAAGTTTCTATCTAAAAAGACAATGAAATACCTTTTTCTCCTAAAATCAACCACAACAAACCCTTTTGTTATTTTTACCACGAACTACAAGGTTTTGATACTTAATTGGTACGTAGGTATAAGACTATGTATTTCCAAACAAAAATATAATAAAAGTATTTTCTTTTTCCATCTCCATACTCATTTAGAAAACAAACAAATTTTAAACCAAAAAACACATATTTTAAGTTGTTCCTATAGAGTACTATAGATATATAGGGTGCTAATACCTTCCCTTTGTATAACCAACCTCTGTACCTTGGATCTCTTCCTTATGCTTTGCTTTTAGTCTCTACTCCTTACATTGCATGTTAAATAATAAGGTTTCAATCTTTTCCCATTTCCTTGGAAACAATAAAGTTTGGTGGTGACTTCTTAGTCATTGTGAGTCAAGTTTCTCAATAGCTTGGTCTCCTTGATTTTTCACTGCGATACATGGCAAGAAGGAGATTGAATTCCTTGAGCTGGGAAAAGGGAATTCGACTATTGTTGAGTATGCTACCAAGTTTAAAAAGTTGGTGAGGTTTTGTTCATATTATAATAAGCTAATAGCTGAGGCGTTTAAGTGAATCATATTTGAGAATGGATTGCGTCCTGAGATTAAGTAGGGAACTAGTTATCAAGAGATTCACCAGTTTCCAGTGCTAGTGAATAAGTACAGGATCTATGATTAGGATATCAGAGCCAAATATTCTTTTTATAAGAGCTATAATAAGAAGAAATGGAAGAACCAAGATCGTGGTAAGCCGTATAGTGCTCTTGCCGACAAAGTGAAGCAGAATGTTTCTTATGAGAAGAAGCCAAGTGGGGGAGGAGCTCCTGCTTCAGTCAAGTGTTTTAAATGTGGAGAGCAAGGCCAGTGTGGTGATAGTTACGAAAATAAGGTGCTAAGATGTTACAAATATGGTAAGACAGGTCAACATGATTCTCAATGCAAGAATGACAGTTTGACTTGTTTCAACTATGGTGAACTAGGTCACATCAGTACCCAATGTCAGAAGCCAAAGAATACTGATACTACTGCTCAGAATAACGAAAAAGTGTTTACTCTAAGTGGTTCAGAGGTTCCCAAAAAGGATAACTTGATTCGAGGTACTTATATTATTAACAATGTTGAGTTGATTGTTATTATTGATACTGGTGCTACTCATTCAGTTATTTCGCTTGAATATGCTATGATGTTGGGATTGAAATTGTCTTCTATGGATGGCAGTATGGTGATATATACTCCTGCAAAGGATTCTATTACTACTACTTTTGTTCGTTATAGTTGTCCTTTAACTATCTTTAGTAAGTGTTTTATGATGGATTTGGTGTGTCTACCCTTGCACCAAATTGACATTATCCTTGGAATGATCTGGTTGGAGTTCAACTATGTTCATATTAACTGTTATAATAAGACTGATGTTCCCTAAGTTTGGTGATAGTGGGGAGTTGATGTTTCTAGATGCTAAGCAAGTAGAAAAACTTTCAGAAGACAAAGCCTTGATATTTGCAATGTTTTCATCATTTCAAGTTGATTGTGAAGCTGCAAGTATTGAATTACCTATGCTTTGTAAATTTCCAGAGGTGTTTCCTGATGAGGTTAGTGATTTCCCTCTAGAGTGTGAGGTAGAGGTTTGTATAGAGTTGGTACCAGGTACAAATATGGTGTCGATGGCTCCTTATAGGATGTAAGCTTCATGTTTGGGTGAGTTGAAGAAACAATTGGAAGAATTACTTGAGAATAAGTTTGTTCGACCGAGTGTTTCTCCATTGGTGCTCTTGTGTTGCTAGTTAATAAGAAGGATGGTAGTATGAGGTTATGGGTGGACTACATGAAGTTGAATAAGGTGACTATCAATAATAAGTATCCACTTTCGAGAATGGACAATTTGATGGATCATTTGGTATGTGCTTGTGTGTTTAGTAAGATCAATTTGAGTTCGGTTATCATCAGATTCGTGTTAAACCATATGATATTCTAAAGACGGTTTTCAAAACAAGGTATAGTCATTATGAGTTCATTGTAATTTCGTTCGGTGTATCTAATGCGCCAGGTGATTTTATGAAGTATATGAATTGAACTTTCCATTCGTATTTTGGAAAGTTTGTGGTGATCTTCATTGATGATATTTTAATTTATTCTAAATTAGAAGAAGAGCATGCTGAACATTTGTGAATTTTGTTGCAAGTGTTAAAAGAGAAGAAGTTGTATGAAAAATTATCAAAGTGTGAGTTCTGGTTGAAAGAAGTGAGTTTCCATGTCCATGTAATTTCTAATGGTGGGATTGCTGTTTATCCTTGCATATGTCAATTCTTATGGTGCGTGAGCTGGAGATGATTGAACAATTCAGAGATATGAGCTTAGTGTGTGAAATAACTCTTAACAGTGTGAAGTTGGGGATGTTGAAACTGACTAGTGGTATTATTCAAGGGATTAGATAAAGTCAGAAACATGATCCTAGTTTGGTTGACCAAATGTTACTAATTAACCAAGGTAATGGAAGTGAATTTCGAGTTGATAAAATAGGTGTGATGAGGTTCGAGAATAGAGTGTGTGTGCCAGAACTTTAGAAGAGTATTCTTGAGGAATGATATCGAAGTGGTCTAAGTATTCATCCGGTTGCTGTAAAGATGTATTCGGACTTGAAGAAATTGTTTTTGTAGCCCGATATGAAAAAGGAAGTTGCAGAATTCATTTACACGTGTTTGACTTTTCAGAAGTTGAAGATTGAGCATCATAAGCCTTTTGGTCTAATGTAGCCGTTGAATATTCTGGAATGTAAATAGGATAACATTTCCATGGATTTTGTGTTAGTTTTTCTGAAGACTTCTAAGGAAAATGATTCGATTTGAGTGATAGTGGATAGGTTGACTAAGTTGGCTTATGTATATCAAAGAGATTGTGAAATTACACTGTATATCTTCGAGTATTGTGTTAGATAGAGATATGAGGTTTATGATAAAGTTATGGGAAGGTTTGTAGAATGATTTTAGTACTAAGTTGAGGTTGAGTTTTTAATATCATTCTCAAAAGGATGGTCAGACAAAGAGGACTATCCAATCCTTGGAGGATTTGTTGAGGGCCTGTATGTTAGAACAAGGAGGAGCTTGAGATAACCACTTTTCATTGGTTGAGTTTACTCATAATAAAAATTTCTATGCTAGTATTGGAATTGCACCGTATGAAGGGTTATGTGGTAGAAGGTATAAGACTCCATTGTGTTTGTATGAGTCCGATGAGAGTGTTGTGCTTGGTGAAACAACCGGCTGAATTGTCAACTGATACTGAAATCAATGAAGTCACCATTGAACATTTTTATCTCATGGGAAGGGAAAGGCAAACATCGAGTAAACCTAAGAAGGGAGAAGTCAAGGTCAAACGATGGAGAGATCGGGTAAGGGAGTTTTTTACGCGAGGGGAAGATATTAGCACCCCACATGCCCGCAGTACTCTACGATATCCACTCTTGTTATTCTAATCTAATGGGTGTTGTCAAAGTCTATGTCTAAGGTTTCAAGTAAAAAAGAAAGAGGGGATGCATGCAAAAGAAAAGGAAAATAGAGTGTGGGTAAAAGTAAGAGATTTTTACAAAGATATGCTCGATTACGCTCCACAAAAAGCCTCCGCCTACGTATCCCTTTTCTGGAATCCGAGCAGCCATAGTTTGGCTCACATGTTTTGGTTTGTTTTGTATTTTTTAAATGAATAATGCTAAATTCGCATTCCACCTGCTGCTAAACCCTTGGAGACTCACGCATCTGTAGTGGAAAGGAAATAACATGATCTCATCTAACCAGGTGCTTTCAAAAGAAAAAGTGCCCGAAGGCAGATGATGTCACGTTCACGACTCTTAGCAAGTAGACATGGTGCAACACGATCCTTGGGGAATTACGCGTTGTATTGCGCAGAGTGGAAGTAACTTATCCTTTTTAAAGTCAATGAAATACCCGCAAGCGTGAAAAAGATTTAAATTGGTTGGTGGTTGTTACCTTGAAAAAGGGTTTGAATTTATTAGAGATGTTTTATGATTTGCCAAGAAAAAGAAGGTTTTAGTTTAAAATGCATTATGAAAAATCAAAGAATAACAACTAAGAGAGACTAACCTAATCTCTACACCTAGTGTTATCATACAATTATGGACCTATTTCGAGGATAAAAAGGGAGGTATATACCTACATTGACATACATGAATAACTATCCTAATGTCTAGCTCGAAAACTACCCTAGATGAGCAATCCTAAGGGAGCATGACATAGCAAGCAAATAAGCAAACAAGTGCTTTGGAAAAAGCACGCAATCATGAGTAGCACATACAGACTCAAAAGGGATGGGGGACACAAGAGAAATGCTTTACCTAAGGGGAGCAAATTACCCGAAGCAAACAAGCGGAAGAAATATGAAATAAGAAAATAAGAGAAATGCTTTAGCTAAGGGGAGCAGATCACCCGAAGCAAACAAGCGGGAGAGAGATGAAATTAGAAAAGAAGAGAAATGATTTAGCTAAGGGAAGCAGATCACCCGAATAAAACAAGCGGGTAGAGGAGTGTCAGCATTGGCCATTTCAAACTCCTGACAAATGGTGGGGGTTGAGACCAAACCCTTTTCCACATGACTGACTCGATAAAAAAGATCGACACACCAAAGCATCGATGTGCAACGTGAGCTAAGGATGACACATAGTAGAATGTACGGGGGTTGATTAAGAACCCTTTTCGTTAGCCTCTTTTTGAGGAATTTTTATATGTAGTATATGCAAGCACAAAATCTAAACACACCTGCAGAATACTACTTTAAAGGTAAGGTTTTAAACAAGAACAAGTAGCACACAAAATGCACACAAAATGCACACAATGCAAAATTGCCTTAAACAGGTCTTTAAATAAACCAGAGGGGTTCTGACATGATCAGCAATAGAGAACCCTGTCATACATCTCTACCCTACTTCTCATGGAAAGTAAAGCGGTAAAGTGCAGAAGTAGTAAAAAGGAAGAGATGAAGTACAAAATGGATAACAATCAGTAGCAAGCAAGAAAGAAAATATAAGAAACTTTGAAAACTTTGAGTGAGATAGCATCAACAAACAAAGCAAGTCAGAAATCAGACGTCTAACATAAGCCTCGAAGAAACGATGTGAAAATAAATCACAAATAGTGTGCATCGGACACCATCACAAAACTCATTCTACATGAAAATACAGTCCAGACAAAAACACAACAAGCATGTATACTCCTCAAATCATGAGTGTCAAAGCATAAGCTCGTCTGAATCGCATTTGTAACTCGCAAATAAAGTGAAACACAATTCAAGAATAATATTGAATTTGTGTTCCCCAAATAAAGTCGAACACAAATTAATATCATAAGAATCTCTTAGTATGAGTCCTTGTATAATCAACACACATGTCAAAAATAACAAGGAAAAACTAAGCCGAAAGAGAAAACACAATAAAAAATGAAACAAAATAAAATAAAAGGAAGTTGTTGTTTTTTTGCTTGGGAACCCGGTTACCAAAATTTGGGTAACCGGTTACCCTAACTCAAAAAATCTGAGAAAATAGCTACTGACTTGAGGTAACCGGTTACCCAAGCCAAAAAAGCCGGTAAACACTACTGTAAGTCGGGTAACCGGTTACCATAAATGGGTAATCGATTACCTGCACAGATTTCCAAAAAATTTTAAAGCCTAGAAGGCTTGTGTCTCAAATCTTGTGAAAGCTTTTGGTTCTGTTGCAAAGTAAGATCATAGTTCAAACATTTTATCAAACACATGGTATCTCAAATTCAAACTCATGATTTTTGCAAAATTCAAGATCCAAATCATGTCACACATGATTAATCAAGAATCAACAAAATAATCTCTACAGAACCTCAAGCTTTATTTTCTTGAATAAACGCATTCTTAAAAACCACTTAACTCAATAAGCACTTATTTCATCTATCCAATTCATGATTTGCACCACATGATTCCAAATCAATTCACATTTTAATAATTGAAATCTATTTCACAATTCAATTCCTTAGTCAAAGCTTGATTCAAGAGTTTCCAAAAGTTCTTATTCAAGAACCACTTATTTGGAAAAGTGCTTAAATAAAAAATTCTCAATGATAGAAATAAAGAGGAGGCTTAGTGTAACACGGTGGGAGAACTGACTTGGGTGTTTTGCATTTGATTGAAAATGTTGCGTTTAGCAAGAGTCGCCACTGACTTTTCTTTTATCCAAAAGGAAAGGTGAAAAAGCACAAGAAAGACCTTTGAGATTGTTTCTTGAGCTCGGGGGGTAGATTATGAAAGGGGAAGGTATTAGCACCATTTTCACCCATGGTTTTCCATGGGCTCTTAGTTACTTTCTAGATCACTTGCTTTTGTTTGAAAATATGCTTTGTGTGGTTTTTGAAAGTATTTTGTAAAGAGGCCATTGTTTAGGCAAACTTTGTAATGATTCTCGTTCGTAAGAATGTATACAAAGGTGTTGATCTTTTGAAAATGTTTTCAAGTTTGAAAGGTGTTTTGAAAGTGTATGTGTTTTATTTTGAAAATAGCAAGGATATTTTGTTTTGAAATGGAGCAAGTAACTAGGAACATTCTACCTACTCAAAAGTCTTTCATGTTCATTTCCTTTTTCCTTTGACATTGTTATCTTACCATTGATTTGGTAAGTAACCCTATCTTTGGATGTAAAAGGGACAGACGCGGGTCATCATATAACCATGATTAGCAATGTTGGAAGATATCTTAGCATTTTCTTTAGGGACTAAGATCATTTTGAAAAGAAACATAGATAGCGTCATCGACGGACTATGATCTTATATTTTGCTTGTCTTTGCTAAGATACCTCACATGCATAATATGGTTATTTTTGTAAGGCAACCATGTGGATTTACCCTAGGGGTGTTTGTGTGCAAGTGTGTTGATTTTTATACTTGATTTGTCTTTGATTAGGGTTTTCTATTGATTGGATTTAGTCTTTCCATACAAAACCCTAATTACTAGCATTTGTATATAAAGCGATAAATTACGAAATTTAAAATTATTATGCTATTACATCATTTAGGGGAGAGTATACAAATTTACAAATGGGGATTTGAAAGAAAATTAAAACTAATTAATTATTACAACCATATTGAATTTGAATAAATGTACAAAAATAAAGATAAAATTGCAAGAATGTAAAATGTAAAGAAATATGATTTTTGTTTGTTTTTTATGAAAAGGGTTTTTTAACTTAATAAAATAATTAACTAAAAATGAAAATTAAGGTTAAGTTAGTAAAAATAATTAATTTAAGGAAAAGTATTTTTTTAGGGTTTTTGTGTGAATTTAATTAAACTAGCAAATAAAAATAATTAAATATAAATCCTAAGTTCTAAATTGGTTTTAACTTTACAAGAAAAATAAATAATATAGTATAATAATAATTAAAATTAAATTATCTAAGTAAAAAAGGAAATTAATTAAAGAAAGGGCTTTTGTTCTTTAATTTTTATAAAGAAAAATAAACTAAAATAAATAAATAATTAAAATATAAATACTTTGGATTTTTATGATTAATAATAATAATAATAATAATAATAATAATAATATTAATGATAATATAAATAAAAGATAAAAAAGTAAAAATAAAATAAAAATGAAAATAAAGTCAGAGGGGGTTAATAAGTGAAACAAGGAGTATTGTAAGGAAAAAACTCAGGCCCAAGCTGCTGGCCCAAGCTCTGCAAAAAAGTGTCAAAATGTGAGAAAATGTTAAAAAAAACGTAAAAGGTCACGCTGGGGCTTGAACCTAGGACCTCATGGTGACAGGCGCACGCTTTAACCATTGGGGTGGTTATACATCCGTTAACTTGTGTTAAACCATAAATAGATAACACAAATCTTGCCCTAAATGTACTTTATCTTCAACCTCCATCCATAAGCCCTGCAACTTGTTCATTTCTCAACCATTTGCAAAAAATGTAAACATGAAAGTTGCTCCATTTTTCCATACAAATCCAACCTTGTAAATATCATAAGCTATAAATCAAAGGTGAATGAGAATTTCTAAAAGTACCATCTTTCAGACCTAATTATTTTAAGAGATTCAAACCTAAAATTCTCTAAGCTCAGGCAATATAAATGAAATCTATGGACATATACAGTTTCAGGGCAATGATGTCTACATTTTATCTTCACAAATGCAAGCCTAACAATGTCTAAATAAAAAGATAGAAGTTCAGAAAAATCACCTTGCAGCTGGAGATCGTGTTTTGAGTTAGAGCTTGATTCAAGTTGTTGTGATGATCAGGTTAGCTTCCTCAAGTTCCCAGGAAGCTAATGCAATGATTAGCTTGAGCATTGGATGACTGAAATGGCTTGGAGAAGTCAATGTGCAATGCTCTATTTATGGTTATGGAGGATATGGTAAATGATGTTACAGTAATGAAACAGGGACATGGATAGGTTACACTTTATCTAAGGAAGCTTTAGAAATTAAAAGGCCGAGAAACGCACGAGGGAAATATGAGTTTGATGTCAAGGTCAGAAACTGTGCACCAATGGTGTTTTTGGGTAATTAATGATTTGAGAGAGTTTTGGTGTATTTCAGGGTGCTTAAGCTCGTCCTTTAACTCACAAATAATGCCTCTATTTTTAAGCAACAAGTTTAGAAGCTTGTTGTTGATCAGAATTCAAAATCACAAGTTAAGCATAACGTGTGATTTTTTTGAGAAATCAAGTTTCAATGCTTTGTGTACTGGCTAAGATAGTGTGCTTATGCTTTAAACACACTTGCTTCTGACTTTATAGATGGAGTGTGATCAGAGGGAACAGGTTAGAGACTCAAGGATTGACTTTGCACATAAAGCTTTCTTTTCTAAAATGGAAGTGTTCACTTTGTGCCATTAATGGAAATGTGGATTGGATAAAGATTAAACCACTAGAATTAAAGCTCAAAAGTTTGTGTAATCCATTAATGATGGATAGATACACAAGTTAGAAGGCATGCAACGCAATATTATGCAGCCTAACATTGAAATTGCATCTTTGTTCATCATGAAAATGACCTATAATTTCATTTTGAAACCGTAACTTCCTCTCTTCGATTCTCCTTTCTCAAGAATGATCTCTAGGAGTTCTTGGACATTTTAGAAAGCTTGTCATTTTCTCTAAAACCCCTATTTGAATCACTTTTGAATATTCCCCTTGGAATTATATGAAAAAGTGCCATGAAGTTAGGTCAAAATCCTGCCTAAACTAAGGCAAAATTTCATTAAGTGTTTAATTTCAAGACCATGACTTTATGAATTAATAACTTGAGATCGAAGAACTTTTAGATGAAGTTGTGCAAAGAAATATTGTAGATCTCATGTAGATCTACAAATTTCATGTTGAAAGTTTCTTTTGAATCATCTTGCATCATGGTGAAATTTATTCTCAAAGTTGTGAAAAATCCTGAAGTTTTAAACACTTAGAAAATTTTCTAAGTTAGAAAACTTTGACTTTTCAAAATGAAATCTTGAATTTTTTATTTCTTGATGAATAAGTTTCATATTTTGACATGTTTTGATGAATTGTGATCTTTGACACTTGATTTTGAACAAAAAGTTCAAGTTTGACTTTCAGTGTACAATTGACTTTTGATCAGTTGACTGAAAATTCATTATCAATCCAATTGATTTTGAGCAATGTTTTGGGTCATGCCATTAGTTAAAAATGATGCAATTGAAATCTTGAGATCATGCCTCAAACCAATTAACCATTTGCTAGGTCAAAAATCAGAAATTGCCCTTTTCTCAGTCAAAACCCTAATTTTGACCATTTTGCCCTTTTGATGATTTGATTAAATTTCTTGAGGAATTATGGTCCAAACTTGATCAAATGATACATATTAGTTTATAATGTTGATATGGATAAACAATTATGAAGTTTGACTATAAATTGGCCACAATTTACTTTTTCCCAATATAGCTGATTTTTTAGGTCAACTACTCAATTGACTGAGCAAAAATGTGATCCAAGGCTTGAAACTTGACATGAGTAATATTGGGGGTCCATAATGATCCATGAAAGTCATATGAAGCATTGAAAGTTCAAATATCCTTGTGCAATCTCGAACCCTAATTTTAGTCATCTGCACTTAAGGAGGTGTCATGAGTTGATCAATCCTAGTGTAGTCTTGAACCAAGAGAGATCTTTGTGAGAAAATAATTGATAAGTGAGAGGAAAAATTTTGGGGTACAACACTTAGGTATATAGATCACAATGATCATATCAAAGATGAGAGGAGAATTTCTCTTGATTTGCTTGATCTTTAAAAGTTGTTGAAGAAGTTGTTGAATATTCTTGATGAAAAAAGTGTAGAACCTTGACTTGATCCTATAGATACTTGAGAGAAAATATTAGAGTGTTTGTGTGTATATGTCAATTATGAGAGCCTCCTTTTAGAATTTATAGTGTATAAGAATATATAATGTGAGCCTCCAATGACCAAAACAATAATGTAGAATTTTTATTCATCAGCATGTGACACGCTCAGTGCGATTTTAGAAATTTCCATTTGAAACCATAATGTAGATGATGTCGAGAAATAACTGGTGTCCAAAAATGGGCTCAATCGGATAAGCGGTGAATTAGTTATGAACTTTTGAAGTTTTGCCTCAGACAACTTTAATTCCCAACTCAGAATTTTCAATGCTTTGCACACGCTTCGGGTAATAAATGGAAGCCTTCAGGGTATCATTTTATCTTGAAAATGGAAACCAAAATTTAGATAACTCAAATTTTGATACAATTCCACCAGAATTAGCTCGATACAATAAAAATCAACCGATTTACGATTTTTTTTTACTATGGTGCAGATAAACGTTTGTCGCAAATTTTTATGCAAACACACTTGATAAATCCATAATTTTAGAGACCTTATGACCAGAATTATCTTACGTCCGCGAGAGACGAAAATGTAGAGGACAACGAGATAGAATTTTGGCCACCGGAACAGGCTCATAACAAGCAATGGTCTTCGAGTTATGAATTTCTAGTGTCCAAAAAACTGTACTTTCAGCACACTTTTCCACTATATTTCTTCGAGAAAACTTGCACATTCAGAGACTTTCTTCAAAGAATTGGCTCTCGAGCCACACATTAATTTGATAATACGTCACCAAGGATATATTTTTGAAAGAACAACTGAATATGACGAACCAGATTGGCCTTTGTGAACTTCTGAATACCCGAACAGTTGCGAAACGAAGAACCAATTATTTGCATGAAAAAACAAATCTTGAGAGCGTCTATTGATGAAATAAACGTCTCTTACAATTTACCGAATCTCATTTCAAATACCTTTATCCTGTAACCATGGAACCAATAATATGTATTCATATGATAATGCAATATAAGCCAAATTAAAGTCGAAATGAAGAGGGTAAATTTTGGGGTACAAAACTTGGACCTCAGATTGTACCGAAGATGAATGGGAAGATAAAGATGATCCAAGATAGGATGAAGGCTTCAAAAAGTCGTCAGAAGAGTTATCATGATAAATGGAGGAAGATAATTGAGTTCCAGAAGGGAGATCACATATTTTGGAGAGTTACTGCGGTAACTTGTGTTGTTAGATCTCTAAAGTCGCGAAAGCTTACTCTGATTTTTGTTGGTGCATATCATTTTTCAAAGAGGATAGGTGAGGTGGACTATTTGAT
Organism: Vicia faba; assembly: GCA_948472305.1. NCBI lineage: Eukaryota > Viridiplantae > Streptophyta > Magnoliopsida > Fabales > Fabaceae > Vicia > Vicia faba. Next base: position 1,426,796,693 of record OX451735.1, on the reverse strand, counting down.
TACTTTACCATTGTCTCTTGTGAATCTTCATGATGTGTTTCATGCATCTCAATTGAGGAGGTGCATTCTGAATCCTTCTCATGTGATCCAAATGGATGATGTACATGTGAGAGATAACCTGACAAGTGTTTTTAGAACAAGATTTGTGTCTACAATATAATATCGAAGTTTTGTTGATAACAACACATATATTTGATGAGAAACAATTTTAGTTTTTAATAAGTTTCTTAAGTGGTCAAATGAGAAATTATAATTGATTTAGGACCATTTTCTGGAGAATCAGAAATATGCCAAGCACATTAGAAAGACTGTTCACATTCGCTTCTGAAGAAGCATCAATAGTTTAAAATAATGTTGAATGTTCGCCAAAAAGAGGATCACATGTGTACTTCTCAACAAGATGCTGCTTGATAAGTAATAGGTAATTAAGAAGAAAGAATTTCTGATAAATTGTTACTTCAAGATCAGGAATCTGGATTGCACAAGAAACAAGCTTCGTATGCAAAGATCAGAAGTCAAGATTTTCTCATTAGGGAGAGAGATTTTGATCAGAAACAAAGAAGTAGCTGACACAAGCTTTTGCTTCCACTTAGCATCACATTTCAAGATCAGAAGTCGAGAATCAAGGATTTGATCAAAATGAATGAATCAAAATTTCAAATGTACTGACATAAGCTTCTGCTTCATAAATCAGACATTAGACACACAACATAGAAAAGTTGTTATCAGAAATCAAAGATCAGATCAAGGTGTGTAGATCAGAAAAGCTTTCGCTCAGACATAAGAAATTGTTCATCAGATAAGTTGTTGCTTATATATCTGAAGACAATATCCAACCATCTGAAAGAATCTGACTCTACAATAATAAAAAATATTCTGGATCATCCTCATTCATCATATCAAAATCAATCCAGCAAAGAGAAAAGGATAGATATCAGAAAGAGGTATCTTTCAAGCTTACTACTTTAAGCCAGAAATAAAACATCAGAAGATAAGGTTCAAAGAAACTTAGCCACGAAGAATATAGTACAAAAATATGCTTCAAATTCCACTACATGCTTATGTATTGTACAATTTTGTCTCCCACAATTAAATGCTACCGTTACTGTAGCTGGCAAGTGAAAACAACATCTCTATCATCAACGGTCTATTTTTCAAGTATATATAACGAGACCTCAACAACATTTGAATATTGACAAATTATTTGACATTATCAAGCTTGATTCAAATTGCGGAAATACTGAAATACATCAAGAGAAAAGAAGAATCACTATTCAAATATTCATCCACAAATATTCTTCTAGAGAAATATTAAGAACACAAGAATTGTTGCTCATTATTGTTTTAAGATATTAGTGATTTTACACAGAGTTATTGCTCATTATTTGTGTTCATGTTAGAGCTCTCAATACAAAGAGTTGTTTCTCATTATTTGTATTAGAGACTTTGCTCTTCATTGTTGTGTTAATATGCTTTTTAGAAGAAAACATTGTAAACACAATTGATTTTAATTCTATCTAGAATTGATTATTTCCTCAAGTGACTATGTTTCTAGTCTAAAGACTTGAGAGCGCTAAGGTGTCAGTTTGGACTCTTAGACGGTTATTTTTAGTCACCGACGGGTAGCCCGTGAAATTGTAATCTGTGTAGATTAGTGGGTTAAGTCCTTGTTGAAGGTAAAATCACCTTGGCGGGTGGACAAGAGTATCCGTTTTGAAGGTGAACTTGTATAAACCAAAAAATACATTTATTCTTTCTTTAGTTTTATTCTTTCTAGTTAGTTTGCGAAATATTTTTAAAAAAAGAAACTTATTAGAAAACCCAATTCAAACCCCCATTTTCTTGTTTTTGTCTCACCCTTCAGTTGTAACATCATCCATGCGAATAGAAGGTTGGGAAGTGAAGCAATTGCGGTGTTAAGAGATTTCCTTGGTGAAGGTACTGTGGGGCGGACCGGCTGGTGGAAGTTTGACTTGGGAGCATGAGGATTAGATTAGAGAGTCGTATCGGACTCTGTTTTCCTTAGGTAATTTTCGGGGACGAAAATTCTTTAAGTGGGGGAAAGTTGTAACACCCCTGATTTAGATTTAAATATTTATTTGATTATATGTGATTTATGGTGAATTATATAATGTATATGTTGTATATTGTGGGTAGTGGTGGACAAAAGTTTTAATTAGAATAATTTGGATTTAGATAAATTTAGTTTAATTATTAAGATATTATAAATATAGTTTATATTTTATTTAGAATTATTTAGTAATAATTAAATACAATAATTGGTGTGTAGAGGTAATGAGGGAATGATTATAATTGATGAGGATTAGTGAGGGGATACGGGGAATAACTTAGAAAGGGTCCAATGGGTAAAAAGAGAAAAGGGAAGAATTGAGATCATTTTTGGTACGATCGTGGAATTGAGAGAATGCAAGAAAAGTTAGGGCTCAGACGAGGTTTAGGTAGAGTTCGAAGAGAAAGAACCAGTTTGTTGTGAAATTAAGGTATGATGTTTAATCATAGTTCGTTATGATTGTTAAAAGGTTAGGATACTGTAGGATTTTCTTGTGTGATTAGTTTGATAAAACATGTGATGATATTGATGAAATATGATGACATTGTTGATGTTGATGATATATGATGTAAATGATGATTTGATGATGTATGTATGCTATGATTTATGTTCGATATGATAGGGCGATGTATTTTGATCATGATATGTGATATATGATGTTTGAACTGTATTTTGGATTGAGATGGTGTGAATCGCAATTAGATTGGGGCTGGAATAGTGCAGAAATCACAACTGTGAAGTTGTTGTTTCGCAGGCATCACCGGGTGAGCCAGCGGTGAGCGTAATGGCGAGCTAGCCGCCCAACATTGTTCGGCGAGCCAGCTGGAGAGCAAAAAGGTGAGCTCCTTGAAAATGTATGAAGTGGGACGCATCGCCAGGACGTCATTTAACGAGGAGGTGGAGACCAGAGCACGAGCAGAAGCGTCTGGAGAGGTGGCGAGTAGTGCGCGAGCAGAGGCGACGAGCGAGTAGGTGGAGAGTAGACCTACCAGTGTATTCAAACTGTTATAACTTAATTTTAAGGATTTCATTTGATGTATCGTTCGAAGTATTGGGAAGCTAACATGTTAAACTATAATATAATAGAATTACATAAGCTATTTGATGCATGATTCCAATACTTATGCGTTTATGAGAATCATCTATTACATGTTTCTATGCTATATATTCTATTTATTTTAATGATGAATATGATGTCGCTATGAAGTTTATATGATGTTGTTGTGACCATAACTGATGTGATTTATGATGACGTTTATGAGTGCAATTTGCCTCTAGATGTGTTTTGCATGATCTCAAAACTATAAGAATATAACATTTCTGTATATTGGGCGGAGGTCTCAGTTTTTGTGGCATCCTATGCATTTAGAGGTCTTATGAATCATTTAAAACATAGAAAACATTTTCCCAGTCAAAATAGGTCGGCTATTAGACCCTCACAGGTCGGATCTTGTAGTCACGTATTTATGGTTGTGCCACTACCTCACACAAGCCAACTCATATAGCCTTTCAGGCCGACTCATATATTGCCCTAAATAAACAGTTTTCCTCTGTGTTGGTCAGACCGGCTCATAAATTATTTCTGGCCGGCACATGCTGTTAAAATTACTATTATGTATCAGCATATGCAAGCTACAGGCCGGCTCATACTATTTCATGGTTCAAATTTTCTATTTTACTTTAATGTAGAATTTTCGTATTTTGCCACAAAACTTCCATAACCATAAATACATCTTTCATGCTTCATTCCAACTTGATGATACCATAACAATTTCTTGCAATTGCTATTCACCTTCAACCTCCAATCTATGCATACACACTAACAAATTACACATAATAATCTTTTGTTGGAGTGCCATCTAGAAGAGGTTCAATAACATCCAAATAGGTTCTTGTGTAATAGAGAATACTGGGTTGATATTTGTAGGGGTATTTATCTAGAAAAACAACGGGTTTATCCTCTTAGATCATTGGTTTATTTGGGAGTTTTCGTGCAAGATGTTCAAGAGGGGGTTGCATCCTAGTGAAAGCCTTTGGAGATAAAGAATGCAAAGGACCCTTTGGAGATCAAGAATGTAAAGTAAGTATCGTGAGAATGACAAATAAAATTAAAGTCTTGTGTTGCAATAGGCACAATTGATCGTGCATGAAAGCTTTAGAGATAAAGAACGGAAAGGGGTAGCAATATCAACAAGTTAATTGGGATCTATTGTGTCTTGGTCTTTCTCAAGATCAAAGGAAGAGAATGGGTTGAATAAACAAAAAATGTTAGGGTTTATGGAGTTTCTCTTGGAACACTTCTCTTGTATCAAATTTTTGCATAGTAAGAATTATCCTAATTCCATAGGAATTAGGCGCGGACGTACCCACACGCCAGGACAAAGGTAGGGGACTGTGACAAAAAATCCTTGTGTCTGTTTTCTTTTTTCATTTTACTTGGTTTAATTTTTATACATTAATTTTGTCAATTAGCATTGAGAAATCGATTGACTTGTAGGAATTTTATGGGACTGTTTTTGTTTCGAATTGGGAATTCATTTGCTTATAGTCACTTTTGGTTATAAGTGCTTTTTCGTATCAACACAACTTAAAGGAAAATTCTGAAAATTCAGTTGTACACCAAGTGTTCGACAAATTGTTTATCTTGTTCAACTCAAAGGAAAATTCTAAAAAAAAGTTGTTGCACACCAAGTGTTCAACAAATTATTTAGTTTATTCTTTTGCTAGTTATCATTGGAAATAATATTGCTAGTGACTTTCTACAAAGGTTAAATAAGTTGTTACTTCATTGAAGTATAAAAATTCCAGTTATTGTATTCATTCCATAATCATTCTTATATTTGCATATCCGACTTCCAATAACGTGGTTCGTATAGAAAACAATTTTTGAAAACCTTCCGCATGCACTCTTTTCTAATCAGCTTTTAAAACCAGAATTTTCTGGATTTTTGGCTTGGTGATCCATTCACCTGCCCCCTCTACATAAGGCGTCATCGTCTAACAAGTGGAATCAAGATCCCGGTTCATTTCGACTTTGAATATGTCGATGCTTATGGTGCGTGAGCTAAAAATAAGTTTAGTATGTGAAGGAACTTCTAACAGTGTGAAGTTGAGGATGTTGAAACTGACTAGTGATATTATTAAAGGGATTACATAAAGTCATAAACATGATCCTAGTTTGGTTGACCAGTTGTTGCTAATTAACCAAGGTAATGGAGATGAATTTTGAGTTGATGAAAATGGTATGATGAGGTTTAGGAATAGAGTTTATGTGTATCAGATGTGCCAGAACTTAAGAAGAGTATTATAGATGAAGGACATCAAAGTAGTCTAAGTATTTATCTTGGTGCTACAAAGATGTATCAAGACTTGAAGAAATTGTTTTTGTGTCCCGATATGAAAAAGGAAGTTTTCGAATTTGTTTATGCTTGTTTGACTTGTTAGAAGTCAAAGATTGAGCATCATAAGCCTTTGGGTCTAATGCAACCATTAAATATTCTGGAATATAAATGGAATAGCCTTTTCATGGATTTTGTGTCAAGTTTTCCGAAGACTGCTAAGGGCAATGACTTGATTTGGGGTATAGTTGATAGGTTTACTAAGTCGGCTCAGTTCTTACTAATGGAGATCAACCATCCTATTCAAAAGTTGGCCGAAACATATATCAAAGAGATTTTGAAATTTCATGGTATACCTTCGAGTACCGTGCTAGATAGAGATCCGAGGTTTACGTCAAAGTTCTGGGAATGTTTACAAAATGCTTTTGGTACTAAGTTGAGGTTGAGTTTTGCATATCATCCGCATATGGACGGTAAAACACAGAGGACTATCCAATCCTTGGAGGATTTGTTAAGGGCTTGTGTGTTACAACAAGAATAAGTTTAGGATAACCACTTGTCGTTGATTTATTTTACTTATAATAATAATTTCCATGCTAGTATTGGAATTGCACTATATGAAGCGTTGTAAGGTAGGACGTGTGGGACTCCGTTGTGTCTGTATGAGTCTGACGAGAGTGTTGTGCTTAGACCTGAGATTGTGTAGGAGATAATTGAGAAGATAAATATAATCCAAGAAAGGATGAAGGCTTCACAGATTCGTTAGAAGAGTTATCATGATAAAAGGAAGAAGGCACTTGAGTTCCAGAAGGGAGATCACATGTTTTTTAGAGTTACTCTGATAACTAGTGTTGGTAGAGCTCTATAGGCACGGAAGCTTACACCATATATTTTAGTCCATATCAGATTTCAAAGAGGATAGGTGAGGTGGCCTATCAGATTACTTTACCGTCGTCGCTATTTAACCAGACAATGTTGTGCAATGTTAAGAAAGTAACTAATGAGGGGATTTTTAGTTTTAATTGCGAAAAGAAAATAAAGTTGTTAAGTCGATAATAAGAAAGCGGCCATGTTTTGTATTGAATCCAGTTTTTCTGTATTGTTAATATTTGATGTATTACATGAATTAGGTTGTCACTATAATTCCTTAATGAACTAACAAAACCATTATACCCAGTCCCTTGGTGTATAGCTCACTAATATCTACTATAAGTCTCATATCCCTAGTCAATTGTCGTAAGTGAGATTAGGCGATGCAAAAGTACATTAATTCATAAGCCACTAGTCAAGGTTTCCTATCCTTATTCAACCGACATAAGTATGAAAATTTCTCTAGGTCTAAAACATAAACTAATGATCAGTATTCCCTATGTGCCAAGATTTAGATTAAAATAGTATCTCATATAAAAAGCATTAAGAACAAGAAGCAATTGAATAAAATTGTAACTCAAATTATTCATGCAATAACAAATCAAACATATGTCCCAACAATATTAAAAAAGGTTCATAAAAAAAAACCTAACCTAGAGGAACTTAGCTACTCATAATGAATAATATACAATACTCCCTCTGTTCCAAAATATTTGTCATACTTGACAATTTCACACATATTAAGAAAATGTGATAAATGAAAGAGAGAGAATAACAATTTTACCAAACTATCCTGATTGGTTACCTTTCAACGGTATTGAAAGAGACCCTAAACTAGAGGAAATTGCTCGAGCTCTACATTTCGAACCATCTGACATAGTAGAAAATTGGGTAACAAGGAGTGGTGTCAAAGGGTTCCTAGCAAAGTTTTTGTTGGAGCAGGCTCAAGTGTGTTGGAATACTTTAGATCTACAAGCCTTTGAGGAAATTTTGGCTCTTCTCATCTATGGGTTGGTACTATTTCCCAATCCTGACCAATTTATAGATGTAAATGCGATCAAAGTTTTCATATCTCGTAATCCGGTGCCTACATTGCTTAGGGACATCTTGCATTCTCTTCACTCTCGCACTTTGAAGAAAAGAGGGACTTTGATGTGTTGCACTCCCCTTTTGGCTAGGTGGTTTATTTTTCACCTACCTCGACCTGGTGAATAATGAACAAGGTATGAGGTGGTCTAAAAGATTGATGTCACTTTCTCATGCTGATATTTGTTGGTATTATCGCTCTTTGGAAGACATTACCATCATTGATCGCTATGGGGAATTCCCCAATGTCCCTCTACTTGGCCTTAGAGGAGGCATTACTTACAACCCTTGTTTAGCTTTGCGACAATTTGGATACGCTAGGAGAGATGGCCCTCATGAGGTACTCATCGAAGGAATTGCTTTTGACTACGAAAGCGATACCCAAGGTTACCGTCAAAGATTTATACGAGCTTGGGGTATGGTTAACAAAATTGATAGTAAGACGTTGGGGCGTAAGAATTCCATTCCTTTGGAACCTTATCTTAAATGGGTGAGGGCTCGCGCTCAAAGTATTAATATGCCTTATGAAGCCGTATTACATGTTATCATGGAGCCAGTACTTGAGGGAGACATTCCACATACTATCCTCTATCCTGATATGCCTACTTCTCTTAAAGATTTGCAAAACGCTTGGATTCAGTTAAAAGGAGAGAGAGAGAGACACCTTTTAAGCTAAGTTCTATGAGGGCGAGAGGAAGATATTAGATCTTACAAGGGAGCTTCATGAAGAAAGGATTTTAAACACCTACATTGCGCCAAAGAGGATGCGCATAACTTTTCTGTCTTAGGAGTTTACTTTATGCTTATTTCTGTTGTTGTAAGCCCAAGAGGCGTGTTTGTATTCAAATCAGAGCTCTTTAATGTAAGCTAACGTTTGCTCACTCTTTGTCTATACAAATTTAAATTCTTTAAATCCTTGAAATCATTTGCATATTGCATATTCATGCATCATGACATGACAGGCTTCCGCATAACAGGTTTCCTTATCTCTCCGTTGTTTATTTCAGCAAGATGGATCTAGAGAAAAATGTGACGGAACTCCAAGCCCGGAATTCTCAATTTCAGGAAGCTTTTCTCGCCCTGGACAAGGGGCAGCAAGATTTGATGGTTTTGTTGGCCGTTAAGAAAAAGACAAAGAAGAAAGCTCTACTCAACATGGTTAAAAGGTTCAAAGAGACAATCCGTCAAATTCCAGTAGAGGAAGATTAATCCGAAGAGGACGAGAACCAAATGGGTGAGGTCAAGAGTACTCAGGCTGACTGTATCAACAACCAAGAATCTGATGATGATTATTTCAATGAACAATATCCACCCGCAGACATCAAATACAAGCAACTAGAAGACAGACTGAAAGCTGTTGAAATACAAGCTATTCCCGGTTTGAATTTTGACGATTTGGGATTTATCTCGGGGGTAGTCATTCCTCACAAGTTCAAAATACCAAACTTTGCAAAATACGGTGGGGTTTCTTGTCCAAAGCTCCATTTGAAGTCCTATGTGCGCAAGATAAAACCGCACACCGCTGATAAAAGACTATGGGTTCATTTTTTCCAAGAGAGTCTGGCTGGAACACAAATTGAATGGTGTTATCAGTTGGATGGCTCTTGCATAAATACTTGGGAGGGTCTAGCTACTGCCTTCTACCATGAATATCAGTACAACACCGACTTGGCACCGACAAGGGTTCAATTGCAAGATATGATCATGGGGAAGAATGAAGGGTTTAAGGAATATGCGCAGAAGTGGAGAGACCATGATAGTAGGGTACAACCTCCCTTGACTGATAGGGAACACATTTACATGTTCATGGGCATATTATCTGGTACGTTCTTTAATCTTTTGGTTTGCTGCTCTTCTTCTGGTTTCACCGAATTAATCTTAACCGGTGAAAGAGTTGAAAGTGGCATTAAAAGTGGAAAGATCTCTGTGGAATCTACCTCCTCTCCCAATCCTGTCAAGAAACCTTTTGATGCGAAGAAAGAAGTTAATGTTGTGTATGGGGCAAAGGCCCATACCAAGAAGAATAATCATTCGTCTGTCAATGTTGTCTGAATCTCCAATCCAGCTCCCACTCCAAGACCATCTGCAAGTCATCAACGTGTTGAAGCACCAAGAAGACACTTTACAAGGTTAGGCATGTCACTATATCAAGCCCTTCAACATCTTCTCTAGGCGAATTAAGTGACATTGTGTGATCCTACCACCAACCCTGACACCACATCACCAAGATATAATCCGAATGCAAAGTGTGCTTACCATTCAAACAGCCCCGGGCATGAGACTGATCAGTGTTGGGCCTTGAAGAACAAAATCCAGGATTTAATTGACAATAAGACTATTGAATTTGATCCTCCTCTGACGCCAAATCTAATTACCACTCCAATGCCGAAGCACGACAAAGGTGTTAATGTCGTCAAAGACACAATTTTCATTGCCTCTGTCGAAGAATTAACTACTCTGTTGAATGTAATCAAGAACAATCTGTTGAAAGTTGGGATTGTCCCTGGCTGTGAAAAAGACGGTGTGTGTTGTATGAGACAACCCAATGGGTGTGAAGAACTGAAGAAAGGTATACAACACCTAATAGATAGTCGCGAAATTCTATTCGAAAAGATTCCCACCATCAAGAATTCGATCGAAAAAGCTGAAGATTTGGCCATCATAACAATTTCAAACAAACCTCTTAGGATCTCATCTAAAGGTCCTATCAGGATTTCGAACGAACCAATCATAGCTCCTCTCATAATCACTGCTACCGGGCCCGTCCCGTACATCTCTGATAAAGAGGTACCATGGAATTATGGTGCCGAGGTTTATTACCATGGGGTAAAATAAGATTCTTGGATTGATGATAATGAAGTTGGTGTTACTAATATTATTGGTTCTAGTAAAGTCACAAGAACAGGAAGGGTCTTTTCCCTTGTTATCTCACCACCAACCACTACCACGGTTCCAGTCTGTATAACCAATGGCAATTCTGGTGCCTGTACCAAAGGGAAAGGGAAAGAAGGTGAGCCTTCTAGGGAAGAGGCACTTGCTCAAAAGTTTGTTATGGAAGAACCATCCACTCAAGAGATGGAAGAGATTATTAAGATCATCAAGAAAAGCGACTTCAAAATAGTAGAGTAGTTGGGGAAAACGCCTTATAAAATATCAATGTTGTACTTATTACTCTGTTCCAACGTCCATGCATAAGCTTTGATTAAGTTCTTGAAAAAGGCTCATGTGCCTCAAGAAACCACAGCCGGCCAATTTAAGAACTGCGTGGCAAGTCTGACAGCTGACAATGGTCTGGGGTTCTCCGATGCAGATTTGACTCCCATTGGAAAGAATCACAATAAAGACTTGCATGTTTCTGTTGAATGTAAGGGGACCACTCTGGCACATGTTTTGGTGGACACATGCTCATCTCTAAATGTGTTACCTAAAGACGCTTTAGATCGACTAGACTGTGAAGGTTTGGTTTTGAAGCCAAGTGATATTGTGGTGAGGGCATTTGATGGGTCGAAAAGGATAGTTCATGGAGAGGTGGATCTCCCAATTAAGGTTGGTTCACAGACTTTCAACTTCACATTCTACATAATGGACATATGGCCTGCGTATTCTTGCTTGCTTGGGCTCCCATGGATCCATGGGGTAGGTGCCGTCACTTCTACTCTCCACCAGAAGTTAAAATATCTAGTTCAAGGGAAGGTTGTCACTGTTTACGGTGAAGAAAAATTTATGGTAAGCCATCTCAATTCTTACAAGTACGTAGAAATGGATGGAGAATTCATAGCAACTCCTTGCCAGACGTTTGAAGTTGTGGCCGCTACCAAAATATCACGCGACACTCCAAGAGCTGATAAGGTTATCCCCAAGATAGTTTCTCTTGAGGATGCTTGTGTTGTGGTAGAAGAAAGAAACAATGCGATGTGGGGTCAATTCCTCAATATCTCGTTTAAGGCAGACAAGTTTGGGTTAGGGTTCACCTCCAAAGCTCAAAAAGAAGTTAGAAGTGCTCAGGCTGGAAAGCCGCTTCTCCACCTCAAAAATCATGAAGTGAGCACTGTAGAAGACTCCTATGATGAGTGTGCTTTTGAAGATTGGATCTACCCAACAACCGAAGGAAAGCCCAACAATTGGCATGCAAAGGACTTTGTGCCCATCTCCTTCATTGAGAAGTAATCTACTTGTTTTTGCTTTTAATCAATTCAAGAACTCGTTGTCTGTAATATTTTGATAATGACTTTTAAGCCATGTGCCTAGCCTAGGGCACTTTGGTCCTTTTGTCAAGGGTTTTATTTATGTTCATCTAAACATATGATCATTCAGTAAATTACAATTTTTTGAATTCAAATATTTGTATTTATTTTCTTTCTTTTCTTTCAAATACATTTCCAAAAGATAGCCATGTATCTTACATGCACACACACACACTCTTGCAGGTCTACATCCACTCTGGATCCTATTGCCAATGACTCTACTATTTCTAACTATGACTTTGAATGTCCTATCGACCAAGCCAAAGACAAAGGTGAGGAAGATTGTGATATACAAGGAGAACTAGCCAGACTTCTATTACAAGAAGAAGAAGCTATTCAACCACATGAAGAGTCAGTTGAGATTATCAACTTAGGTACTGAGTCAGATAAGAAGGAAATCAGGATCAACGCTAATTTGGAAAGTAGTGTTAAAAGCCGCTTGGTTTAGATGTTGCGCGATTATATGGAAGTATTTGCTTGGTCGTATGAAGATATGCCTGGGATGGATACCGACATTGTGGTTCATCGTCTGCCTACAAAGGAAGACCGCCCTCCTGTTAAACAAAAAGTTAGTCGCATGAGGCCTGACATGTCTGAAAATATCAAAGTCGAAGTAAAGAAACAGTTTGGTGCAGGGTTCTAGCTGTAACATCCTGTCCTCAATGTGTGGCCAATATAGTTCCAGTGCCAAAGAAAGACGGGAATGTTCGCATGTGTGTAGACTATAGGGATCTGAATAGGGCAAGCCCCAAGGATGATTTCCCTCTACCACACATTGACGTCTTAGTCGATAATACTGCTCAGCATAAGGTCTTCTCATTCATGGATGGCTTCTCAGGCTATAATAGAATAAAGATGGCTCCCGAAGACATGGAGAAGACTACTTTCGTTACGCAATGGGGCACCTCCTGCTACAAGGTTATGCCATTCGGATTAAAGAATGCAGGGGCAACATATCAAAGGGCTATGGTTGCTTTATTTCATGACATGATTCATCATGAGATAGAGGTATATGTGGATGATATGATTTCCATATCACAAATCGAAGAAGAACATCTCGGTCACCTGCACAAACTATTCGAAAGACTAAATAAGTACAAGCTGAGGTTAAACCCTAATAAGTGCACGTTTGGAGTACGCTCTGGAAAGCTTCTAGGTTTTGTTGTCAGCAATAAAGGCATTGAAGTTGATCCCGCTAAGATAAAGGCCATCCAAGAAATGCCAGTCCCCCATTCTGAAAAAGAAGTCAGAGGATTCTTGGGTCGTCTCAATTACATTCCCTGTTTCATATCACACTTAACTGCTACTTGTGATCGAATCTTCAAACTCTTGAAGAAAGATCAGGTAGCCAAAGGGAATGATGAATGCCAGATTGCTTTCAACAAAATCAAAGAATATTTACAAGAACCTCATATTCTCATGCCTCCAGTTGAAGGAAGACCCTTGATCATGTACTTGACAGTACTAGAGAATTCTATGGGGTGTCTTTTGGGCCAACATGACGAGTCTGGCCGAAAAGAGCATGCTATTTATTACCTGAGAAAAAATTTTACCGACTGTGAAACCAGATATTCACTGCTCGAGAAAACTTGTTGTGCTCTGGCATGGGCTGCTTGCCGGTTAAGACAGTATATGTTGACTCATACCACTCTGTGTATTTCTAAGATGGATCTAATCAAGTATATCTTCGAGAAACCTTCCCTCTCCCGATGGATAGCCAAATGGAAAATGATCTTGACCGAGTACGACATCCAATACACAACTCAAAAAGCCATCAAAGTAAGTGTACTAGCAGATCATTTGGCCCATCAGGCTATGGATGATTATCAGTCAATGCACTTCGACTTCCCTGATGAGAACATCATGCTGGTAACCGACTGTGCGAAACCTGGACCGTATGACGGACCTGAACAAGGATCCCAATGGACTATGGTATTCGATGGGGCTTCCAACGCCTTAGGTAACGGAATTGGTGTTGTGATCATCTCTCCTGAAGGTTTCCACGCTCCTTTCACTGCCAGACTATGCTTCGACTGCATAAATAATATGGCTGAGTATGAAGCCTGCATCTTAGGTCTGAAAGCTGCCATTGGCTTAAGGATCAAGCATTTGGATGTGTTTGGAGATTCCGCCTTGGTGATCAACCAAGTAAAAGGAGATTGGTACACTAAACACCCTAACCTTATCCCTTACAAGGAGCTAGTGTTATCCCTAATTCCTTACTTCGAAGAAATCACGTTCAATCACTTCCCTAGAGAAGAAAGCCAGTTGGTTGGCGCTTTGGCAACCATGTCTTCAATGTTCAAAGTCAGATGGGACAAAGAAGCCCCTATAATAATAATTGAAAGATTCGATGAACCTGCACATTGCTATGAGCTCGATACTGATGCGGAAAATCCATGGTACCATGAGGTGATGAGATACCTTGAAACACAAGAGTATCCAGAGGGGGCATCTATCAATGACAGAAAGTTCTTGCGAAGATTTGCAGCCAAATTCTTCCTAAGTAACGGGATATTGTACAAACACAACCATGATTCGACTCTACTCCGATGTGTGGGAAAGAAGGAGGTAGAGAAAATCATGGAAGACATGCACGATGGTATTTTCAGTACTCACTCAAGTGGACATACGATGGCTAAGAAAATCTTAAGAGCAGGTTACTATTGGTCAACAATGGAGACCGATTGTCATCAATATTCAAGAACTTATCGCAAATGCCAAATCTACGCTGACAAGGTCCATGTACCTCCAATCCCCTAAATGTCATGACCACTCCGTGGCCATTTGCAATGTGGGGCATTGACATGATTAGGGAAATCAAACCTACGGCTTCCAACGGACATCGCTTCATTCTTGTCCTCATCGACTATTTTACCAAATGGGTCGAAGCTGCCTCGTTTGCCTCAGTCACCAAGAATGTGGTAGCCAGATTCATCAGACACAACCTCATTTGTCGTTATGGTATCCCCGAAAGGATCATCACGAATAATGGGACTAACCTCAAAATTGCTATGATCACTAAGCTTTGCACTCAGTTTAAGATCAAACATCATAATTCTTCTTCATATAGACCAAAAATGAATGGCGCAGTCGAAGCGGCCAATAAAAATATCAAGAAGATTGTGCAGAAAATGGTAGTGACCTATAAAGATTGGCATGAGATGTTACCATTTACTCTACATGGCTAATGTACTTCAACCAGAACATCAACTGGGGAAACTCCCTTCTCTCTAGTGGAAGTTGTTTTGCCAGTGGAAGTTCAAATTCCCTCGCTGAGGATTATGATCGAGGCAGGTCTAGGAGAAGACGAGTGGATTCAAACGAGATTGGATCAACTGAACTTGATCGATGAAAAATGATTAGATGCTATTTGCCATGGTCAAACATATCAAAAACGGATGATCAAGGCTTTCAACAAAAAGGTCAAACCTCGAGTATATCATGTTGGTGACCTGGTGATAAAATGCATAATTTTACCACAAGGTGACCCCAGAGGAAACTGGACTCCCACCTATGAAGGGCCTTTTGTTGTCAAGAGAGTTTTTTCTGGCGGTGCCATGATGCTGGCCACCATAAATGGTGAAGATTTCCCACATCCTATAAACGCGGACATAGTTAAAAAATAATACGCATAAGAGACCTGTTAGGTTGACACATCTAAGCAAAATAAGGGCATCCTGGAAAACCAAAAGGTTTGGGCAAAATTAGGATATATGCAAAAGATTGTACACCCGGCGAGTTGAAAACCCGAAAGGGCGACTTGGGAAAAAAGGGTATCCTGGTGGACCGAAAACCCGAAAGGGCGATTCAGGAAAAAATTAAGGATTAAAAGCGTACGACTATGTCCCGTAAAATCAACACAGTCAATTCTATCACCAAGGTCCAAGTTCAAATGGTCCAAGATCAATCCAATCAATTTTGATCAACGACAAAGGATGTTCGAAGACATTGGGGAAATAGTAGAGCTGGAAGGCAATGAGATCATTTCGCATGGCTATTTGTTTTCATTCTCAATTTTGTTTTCTTTTTAGCGATTTCTTCTTACTAGGATCTCCGTCTCTATGTACAAAAACGCATATTCATGGGAAAAATATCAATACAAATACATTTTGAAGTGCAAAATTTTCTATCTTTGTTTTGAATGCAAATTTGTCCAATGACTAAAATTGAATGAATATATGCATATGAACATAACTAAAACTATTTGGCACATGTGTCCTGCTAAGCAGCAGCATCAACAACAGAGCATCAATACACAACAGCGGTGAGCATCTCTTCAATGTATATGAAATAGCACTACAGAGTTATCTCATCATCATTATCCCCACAAGGATGGCAGCAACAAACCTTTCCCCAACGGAGCAGCCCACAAAATCTCCTTACATGGGATAATTCCCGGCCAGAGTCTCAACCTCTTGGCCGCTTTCTCCTCAGCTGGGCAACTTAGACTCAACTGGGGAATTTGTGATGTCTTGATCATTGTATGTTGAGAAATTTGCACTTGGCTGTGGAAATAACTCTATTGGGGAAATAAACCCTGTTAAGGAGGTGAATTTCCTTTAGGAAGGAATTCCCTAGGCTTCAATCTTGTAAAAATCTCCTTACATGGGATAATTCCCGGCCAGAGTCTCAACCTCTTGGCCGCTTTCTCCCCAGCTAAGTCAATTTTTACAAGATTGAAGCCTAGGGAATTCCTTCCTAAAGGAAATTCACCTCCTCAACAGGGTTTATTTCCCCAATAGAGTTATTTCCACATCCAAGTGCAAATTTCCTAACATACAATGATCAAGATATCACAAATTCCCCAGTTGAGTCTAAGTTGCCCAGCTGAGTCCATCATCCCCAGCTGAGTATATCTTCTCCAGCTGAGCCCATCATCCCTAGCTGAGTATATCTTCCCCAGATGAACCCATCATCCCCAGCTGAGTATATCTTCTCCAGTTGAGCCCAAATTCCCCAGTTGAGTCCAAATTGCCCAGCTGAGTATATATTCCCTAGATGAACCCATCATCCCCAGTCGGCTGTATCCTCCCCAGGCTGAGTCTACCTTACCTGACTGAGTCTATACTCTCCAGTTTGAATTTCCCTTTCAAAATACTGCAAATCGCAGGGCCACAACCCCTAATCCCCAATAAAGTCGTTAGCAAATTCTTTACTATCTCCAAGATGCTATGAAGCCTGGATTCGACCAGACATTAGAACCATTTTCAAGTTATTACTGAAACCTGGACCCGAACAGATAACAGTTTGAATTACTGAAACGTGAACCCGACCAGATAACAGTTTGAGTTACTGAAGCCTGGACCCGACCCGATAACAGATGATCCCAAAATGCTATGAAACCTGGGCCCGACCAGATAATAGCCTAACTCTTCAAATATATAGAAGAAGATGAACTCAATTTGAGCAAGGTTTAATTTCTTTTCCCCAGTAGAATTGTCTCTCTATCCCCAACAAATGGCTGAGAAACCTGGACCCGACCAGATATCAGTCCTCATTTCTATCCTTTCAAGAAAGCTGTTGTGAAGCCTGGATCCGACCAGATAGCAATCATCCTCAAAGATTCATTGTGAAACCTGGAAACCGACCAGATAACAACTAAATCCCCAAACAGTTTATTATGAAGCCTGGACCCGACCAGATAACAATTGACCTCATCAAAGAAATCTGCAAAGCCTGGACCCGACCAGATAACAGTTTTCAAACAGTTTATTGTGAAGCCTAGACCTGACCAGATAACAATTCACCTCATCAAAGAAATCTGCAAAGCCTGGACCCGACCAAATAATAATTTTCAAACAGTATATTGTAAATCTTGGACCCGACCAGATAACAATTAACTATGATTCCCAAAAAGACACTATGAAGCCTGGACTCGACCAGATAATAATACAGCTTTCCAAAAGACCATAAAGCCTGGACCCGACCAGATGACTATTCAATCTCAAGGAATTTTCTGCAAATCCTGGATCCGACCAGATAGCAGTTAATTCATCCTTTCCTCCGGTAAGTTACTGTGAAGCCTGGATCCGACCAGATAACAGTTAACCTCCACATCCCCAGTAAGTTGTTGTGAAGCCTGGACCCGACCAGATAACTATTCAATTTCAAGTAATTTTCTGCAAAGCCTGGATCCGACCAGATAACATTTAATTCATCCTTTCCTCTGTAAGTTGTCATGATGCCTAGATCCAACCAGATAGCAGCCGACTACTTCATCCTCAACAACTCTGAAGTCTGGATCCGACCAGATAACAGCTGACATTTGAGCGATATTCCCCAAAAAAGAATCCTTTCAATAAAATTTGAAGATATGCATGTTTTTCATTTCCAACAGGCAATCAAGGATTCAACCTCCCAAGATTTCCTCAACAGTAGTCAGGGATTTATTTTCCGGGACAAAAACATACATTTAACATTCATACATCATAGCATGTACATACCATATGCATTTAGCATGATACCACATCTGGTGAACATCATGCAAGCATCTGCATTTTACTAACCCCTTTTCTCACAGGTAAAACATCAAGTTTAGTATAAATCAACAAGAGATTTATCCTGATACTTCTTCTAGCGTATACTAACATTCCTCCAAATGGCATCTATAAGCCCATTCACCATCCATCTTCGAGTGCAAATTTCTGGGAACTCTAGTGTTCAAACATCTTTCACCTTCAAGTCACGAATGGAGGATCCACCAATCTAACCCTTTAGGTTCAAGAAGTTTGAATAGGGGCAGCTGTTGTACCCCAAAATTTGCCCTCCCATTTCTCAAGGAATCACCCTGGATCCTCAAGTTTTCTCTCATCCAATTCCAAGCCTTAAATTATCAACTTTTCCAAGCAAACCATTCATAAGGGAAAATGGTCATTTGCACACTGAGAAGTCTAACATTGACTTTTGGATCAAAATCAAATCTTAAAAATCATATTTCATCCAGACATGTTGGAATATGAAGTTTGATTCATCGGGAATTTCAAAAGTCAAATTTTACTTTGGAAAAGTCAAATTCTAAATATTTAGAATTTTTTCTAAGTGTTTAAGAAATATGACAATTTTAGAACTTCTGGGCCAGTGTTCACACTCAGCAAATTCTGGATATTCTCAAGACAGAGTTTGGTCAGAACTTCTAGACCAGTTTTCACAAAGGTTCGGTCAGAGTTTTCCAGGTTAAATCAAAGAAGGTTACTAAGCGTGCTGCAAGCTTTCTAGAAAGTCTGAAAGTTCCTTCAGAACATGCTGGAGTCAGAAGATAAGAGGATCAGAAGATGAGATGTTATGCTAAAGTAGAACTTCTAATCCAAAATAAAGCAATGATGCAGAGTTTCACATGGGAACCCATTTAATGCTCACAACCACTTGTGAGTTGTTATCCAAAGGATTTCCCTAACGTGTACCCCTACTGTCTTGGGAAGACAAACTTTTGTGCAAAAGTATGCTAGGCCCATGTGCTGCTTCTACTTTTCCTTAATTCATGCTGACGAATCCAGTTTAGGCGCTGCTAATCATCCCACTTGGTGCATTGAACCACGCTTGTTTAAGCTTACTTCAGGAGTAAGTCATCATATAGCATATGATGTTGGCGCCACTTGACATCTCCAAACTAAAAAACATTTGCCTATAAATAGAACACCATTGGCCACTAAAAAAGGGAGAGAAATTTTTTGTGAAAGTGGTGAAGAAAAACTTGGAAAAAAAATCTTGAACCCCTGCAAAAATTTCAAGAATCCACAAAACTATAAACACAAAAATACAAAACCTTAGCATTTGATTCTTGCATTCAAACTTCATTTTTACTCAAAATGTTTCTTGACTAAAGCCATCCACGTAGTTGCTGATTCACATATTAGAAGTTACCCTAACTTTTGTATTCCTACTGCCATACACTCTCCATCCACCTCCACCTCAAAGAAGTCAGAATATCACCCCTTGGTTGTTCCAGAAGTTGCAAAATTCCATCCTGCTGAGTACGTGAAGAGGTTGCTCAAAACATCACCAGAGTTCAGGATCAACCTCCAGTTCACAGAATCTTTCCCAACTGCAAGGTAAGTTTTCTGCTGAACTCTCATCATACTAGTTAGGCATTGTCAGATTTTGCATATTTAACATAATGTAGATATTCTGATCCCGATGACGTCCATATTCTAAAATTTCATGCATCTGCCTGCCTAAGTAGAAGGAATCCCAGTTCAGAGTTTCATAAAGAAATTATGACTCAGAATTAGGATTAGCAAATCTATGTTGCTTCTGATTTGTGCTTCTGATATTTCATGAAACTTGTCATAAATGTTATATGTGCAACTTCTGTTCCGTTAAGAAATGACTAAGTTGCAGATGTTCTGACTAGCATGAAGAGAGGCAAAGTTCTGACAGTTGCATCAGAACTTCTGAAAATTTCCAAGTTCACAGAAGATCCAGAACTTGAGTTTTCATATTTCTACCAACGTTGTTTCTGTTTGTGCAGCAAGCCAGAGTCAGAACTTCCGACCTCTTCTATTTTCAGCATTTGCGCTGATTTTGTTTCTTTCTATTTTAATTATTTTTCTTGCTATCATATTTATTTTTCCTTAATCAAAAAATACCAAAAAAATTTCATATTCACATATTATATTTTATTTTCTTTTAACATAAAACGACAAAAAAAACATTTTCTTAAAACAACACTTAATTCTTTTCTAAGTAAATAAGCATTTTACATTTCCTGTACATTCTTATCTATTTCAATGTGGTTGTAATAGTAACTTAGGGTTTAATTTGAAATCCCCATTTGAAATTTGTACACCCCATCCCCTAAATATTGTAATAGCGTAGTAATTTTTAAATTCTGCAATTTATCGCTTTTAAATATAAATGCTAGTAATTAGGGTGTGTATGGCAAGACTAAAACCAATATTTAGAAATCCTTAATTCAAGACAAATTATGCATGCAATCAAATACACTCGCACACTTACACCCTTAGTATAATTCTACTTGTTGCCTTACAAAAATGGCCATGTTATGCATGTGGGATGTGTTAGCACAACCAAATCTAAAATACAAGATCATAATCCCTCGATGACGCTATCAAAGTTGCCTTTCAAAATGATCTTAGTCCCTAAATAAAAGTTCTAAGTCATCTCACAACATTGCTATCATGGTCATACGATGACCCAACGCTCGTCCCTTCACATCCAACGATGGGGTTTCTAACCAAATCAATGGTAAGATAGCAACATCTAAAGGAGGAGGAAAAGCACATCTATAACCTTTTGAGTAGGTAGATTACTTTTAGTTACTTGCTCAATTTCAAAACAAACATCCTTGATATTTTCAAAACAATCACACACACTTTCAAAACATTTCCAAAACACTTTCTAAAACTTGAAATATTTTCAAAAGCTCAACACTATGTATACGTTCTTACGAACGATAACTATTACAAAGTTTGCCTAAACGTTGGCACCTTTTCAAAATATTTTCAAAAACCATACAAAGCACATTTTTCAAACAAAAGCAAGTGATCTAGCAAGTAACTAAGAGCCCCTGGAAAACCATGGATGAAAAGGGTGCTAACACCTTTCCTTTTCATAATCTACCCCCCGAACTCAATAAAACATCTCTAAAGGTCTTTCGTGTGCTTTTTCACCTTTCCTTTTTGGATAAAAGAAAATTCGGATGCGACTCTTGCTAAACCGCAACATTTGCAAACACAAACGCATAACACCAAAAGTTAGTTCTCCCACCGTACCATAGACTGTGTGTGGGTCACAATTGACTTTTGAGCAAACACAATTGATTTCCAGGTATCTGAGCAGTTGGCTGAGCAAACTTGTAGTGCAAGGTATGAAAATTGGCATGGATGATCTTGAAGACATATTAGAGCAATGGAAATCATTTAGGACCCTTGGAACTCAAACATCATGATGAAAATTGAAACCCTAGTTTGAGGCTTATTGTCTTAGGAGGAGGATTTATCTGGTCAATCCTCTGTCAACCTTGAGCAATTGAGGACCTCTAGAGGCATATCTTTGAGTAAAATGAGAGGAAAAATTTTGGGGTACAACAACTGCCCCTGTTCAATATTCTTAAACTTTATGATGTAGATTGGTTGGTCTGCCATTCGTGATCTGAAGGTGGAAGATGATTGAACACTAGAGTGCCCAAAAATTTGCACTCGCATGAAGTGAGTTTCAGTCGATAATATCGGGAATGGGCTGACAGATGCCATTTGGAAGACGATGGATAGTCGTCGGAGATGGGCTTAAATATGCTATCTAGAAAAGATATTGGTCGCATAAGAGATTCCTTTGTGAGTATTCCTATAACTGCCATTGAGGAGGACTTCACCGGGGAATGTTGATTTATGTCTTGGGAAATAGAGGTTAGGAGCTTCGATTGTCCGCTACTCTACTGGGGAATGTGAAATCGGTCGTATTTGGTCGGGTCCAGGTCTTACAATGTTGTAAACTATTATCTAGAGATAAGAGAGAAGGAAGCTGGATAGTAGGGTTGCTTCGAAATGAAAGCCTGGGTAGTAGGGATGTGAGAAGGAACCTGGATAGTAGGGTTGCTTCGAAATGAAATCCTGGATAGTAGGGCTATGAGAAGGAACCTGGGTCGTATGGTTACTTCGAAATGAAAGCCTGGATAATAGGGCTTATAGGAAGGAACCTGGATAGTGGGATTACTTCGAAATGAAAGCCTGGATAGTAGGGCTATGAGAAGGAACCTGGATAATAGGGTTACTTCGAAATGAAAACTTGGGTAGTAGGGCTATGGGAAGGAACCTGAGTCGTAGGGTTACATCGAAATGAAAGCCTGGGTAGTAGGGCTATGGGAAGGAACCTGGGTCATATGGTTAATTCGAAATGAAATCCTGGACAGTAGGGCTATGAGAAGGAACATGGGTAGGGTTGCTTCATGATGAGTTTGGGTAAAACTGCATCTGAACCGAGAAAGAACTTGGGTAAGGTTGCTTTGTGGGAGTTTGGGTAAAACTGCATCTGAACCGAGAAGGAACATGGGTAAGGTTGCTTCCTGATGAGTTTGGGTAAAACTGCATCCGAACCGAGAAGGAACATGGGTAAGGTTGCTTCGTAATGAGTTTGGGTAAAACTGCATCTGAATCGAGAAGGAACCTGGGTAAGGTTGCTTCATAATAAGTTTGGGTAAAACTGCATTTGAACCGAGAAGGCACCTGGGTAAGGTTACTTTGTGAGGAGTTTGGGTAAAACTGCATCAGAACCGAGAAGGAACCTGATTAAGGTTGCTTTGTGATGAGTTTGGGTAAAACTACATCTGAGTCGAGAAGGAACCTGGGTAAGGTTGCTTCGTGAGGAGTTTGGGTAAAACTGCATCTGAACCGAGAAGGAACCTGGGTAAGGTTTCTTCGTGAGGAGTTTGGGTAAAACTGCATCTGAACCGAGAAGGAACCTGGGTAAGGTTGCTTCATGATGAGTTTAAGTAAAACTGCATCTGAATCGAGAAGGAACCTGGGTAAGGTTTCTTCGTGAGGAGTTTGGGTAATACTGCTTCTAAACCAATAAGGAACTAGGGTAAGGTTTCTTCGTGATGAGTTTGGGTAAAACTGCATCTGAACCGAGAAGGAACGTGGGTAAGGTTGCTTCGTGATAAGTTTGGGTAAAACTGCATCTGAACCGAGAAGGAACCTGGGTAAGCTTACTTCATGATGAGGTTGGGTAAAACTGCATCGGGAAATTGTAAGGATGAACCTTGGTAGGGTTGCTTCAGGATGAGTCCGGGTGAAACTACATCGGGACCGAGAAGGAACCTGGGTAAGGTTGATTCGGGATAAGTCTGAGTAAAACTTCAAAAGGAACCTGGGTAAGGTTGCTTTGTAATGAGTCTGTGTAAAACCTCAGAAGGAACTTGGGTAAGGTTTCTTTGTGATGAGTCTGTGTAAAAATTCAGAAGGAACCTGGGTATGGTTGCTTTATGATGAATCCGTGTAGAGCTGCATTTGGTCGCGCAGATAACTACTCTATTTAATTTTAGGAGCTAATATTGGACCTGCTGGAAATTGTTGATGATAACCATCTTTCCGGAAAAAGGTACATGATTAATTATATGTGAAGCTTGAAATGCATTGTGCAATGATGTTCTCAAAATAAATGAGATTATGTTGTATACAATATGTATGTGCACGTCATGATGTATGAATATGCAATGCTATTGTGAAACTTCTGAGTCTGGGAAAATAAATCCCTGACTGCTGTTGGAGAGTAGTGGAAATCGAATTCCTGACCGTTGTAGAAAAAGTGGTTCTTCTACTTCCACTGGGGATGGTGAACGGAGATGACTATGTTGTGGATTTATTCCTTTCTGTTTGTGAGTACTCTGCTGGGGAGAGACTCTGTTTGAGAATAACTCTATGGGGAAATAACTTTGTTGGAGGATGAACTTCCATAATTGAAGGGATAAACTTTGTCGGAGATTGAGCTTCTGTATTTAGAGAAATAAACTCTGGCGGGGATTGAGCTTCTGTATTCATAGAAATAAACTCTGTTCGGGAGAAAACATTATGAACCGCTTGCGATTATGAAATTCGACTAGGGAACATAGATGTCGACTCTCTGAAGGAACTTGGCTGGGTAGAGTAACTCCTGTTTGGGGAAGCCGATGTCAAAGTTTTAGTTGCTTGTACTCTATGGGGAGTGTAGATATTACTGGGACGCATGCTGAGGATACGACAATGACTTTGCATCAGGACTTTTCTGCCCCTATACCTGCTTGAGAAAGTACTTGCGGAGGCTTTGTAGATTGAGTGTTATCCCAACTCATGAGGTGCTTGGTAATTGTCGATCGGAATGATAAGTCTTCTACTGATAGGAAAGTGACAAGATGACGGGACATAGTAGTACGCTTTAATCCCTAACTTTTACCCAGACCGCCCTTTCGGGTTTTCAGTCCACCAGGATACCCTTTTTTGCCCAAGCCACCTTTTCAGGTTTTCGACTTGCCGGGTGTACAGATTTTGTTTTTGTTTTCATCCCTCATTTTTTCCTGGGCCAGTCAACCTAGCGGGTCTTTGTTCACGCGTAGTATTTTCCGACTATGTCCATGCTCTCAGGATGTAGGGAGTTGTTATTGTCTATAGTGTTGTGTGGCAGTACTGTCAAAAAATGTTTTCTTGGCGGTACATAATCCGTTGCTAGAATGCGTGCGTAATGCCCCAAGTAATTCAGATGGAGATCTGCCCCTGGTTATTTGGCAGTTTTGGAGAGACTACCACATGTGTGTAAGACATCATGTCATGCCCCTTACTTATGGAAGACCTATTATTGGAAGTGTCTTTACCGCTGTGGTGACTCTGTCCATTGAGAGGATGTTTGTTCATTGAATATCCATTGTGCGGATTTCTCTGCTGTCAAACAATTACTCATATGAAAACAATGTCATTTAAAGAATGCAAAACTCATGTTTGTCTTGAAATTATTTTTTGAAAATGTGTTTTGTGTAGTAAAAAAAAATCTTCAAGAATGTGATATAAACTCAGGATTCGTAATAAATCCTACAGGAGTCAGGATACCTACGTAACAATATGCTTTCGAACTAACCCATGCTTCAGCTAGGACTTTTAAGGGTTATAACGTGGTCTGGTTCACGGTTTAAGAAACTAAGGATAAAGGCTCAAAATTTGTTTGTACCCACCCGTTCTTCGTGATGTCCTTCATTCCTATGCTCAATTAATTGTGCATTTTAGAATCCCAGTTGAATCTTGGAGTACTGCCCTTTATGTTCCGATGATGGTTCGGATACTGAAAGTTTATTTTGAATGGATTTTGAATGGAGTATTGTCCTTTATATCCTTTATAAATCCTACAGGAGTCATTTTTGTAATCTTCTTTCTGTTGAGGATTTGAACGGCCTCTTTCTTTTTTATTTTGTTATCCCTTCTTTTGCATGAACTATTTCTTTTTGTGGTTACAGTCAGCGGGATGCCCTAGTTTTTCTTAAGTCCTTTTCATGGGTTTTGACTTAACGGGCTTTTCTTTTGCAAAATAATGACTACCTGCTTTGATGATTATGCAGAACCATCACCATCTTCTGATTCAGAAGGACGTCTTCGAGGCCATTCATTGTGTGAAATACCCTGCCCCAGGTTATGATTAAGGGTTTTAATTTGTGTGAAATAAAAAATCCTACTTCTTTGGCTCAAAGGGGTTGACTAGGGATTATCTTCCTTATAACTCCACTGTTTGGGATTTGAAACAACACCTGTACATTGTTAGCAGGGTCTGTTCAAAAGCATACTATAGAGATTGTAGTATCGTTTTCGTCATCCTCCCTCTAACGCTTAGAGCTTTTAATCGAGAGTTGAATATCACGAAAAGGAAGTATAAAGTAGTTTAAGCATAGTGAAAAAAAATTAATTCAATACACACATGTGTAATACATTAATGAAATAATAAAGTTTTGACATGACAATAATTGTTCGAATAAACAAAGAAAATACAACTTGAGAATTCAAATGAACAAAAATGCTTCCAATTCTATCCATATTTTGGCAAGGGAGTAGTGATCACGCTGGGTGTCTTAGATGGGTCGAATTTGATCTCCTTGGAGTTAATCATATTCTGAATCTTGTATTTCAGTGCCCAACAATCATTAGTATCGTGCCTCGGGCTGCCATAATGATAAGCACACCTTGCATCCAGATTGTAGTTAGGAGAGGAAGTCTTAGGGTTTGGATGTGGGTCTATCATCGTAATCAGATTCATATTCAACATGTGTTGCAATGCTTGTGACAATGGCATGTTGATTCGGGTGAACTTCCTTTGATGTCTTTCTACCCTTGGCTGATTGTTTTGTTGTTGAGTAGCCACAGGCCTAGGTATCATCATGGCCCCTGCCGTTGGACACCGCTCAGCTCTTCTCTGACCTCTTGAGTTATAAATAGCATTGACCTTCTTCTTACCCGTGAATGGATTCTTCACTGTACTTGACGAGGTGTCTTTCTGGATCTTGCCACTCTGGATCCCAGCTTATACCCTTTCTCCAGTCAATATCAGCTCGATGAAACCAACTGAGGAGCTACCAATCAAGTGTTGAAGAACGAACCAGACATCGTACCAAGAAACATATCCACCAACTCCCTATCAGACAAAGGGGGTTGGACTCTCCCTACCAGATCTCTCCACTTCTGTGCATAGTCTTTAAAACCTTCGCCTGCATCCATGGACATGCTCTGGAGATGACTACGGGTAGGGGCAAGGTCAGCGTTATATTGATACTGCTTATATAAAGCAGCAGCCAGATCTTCCCAGTTGTGGACATTGGTTCTCTCCAGTCTATAGAACCACTCAAGATGAGTCCCGATAGACTGTCCTGGAAGAAATGGACCCACAAGTTCCTATCAACAGTGTGAGGCTGAATCTTCCTCACATAGGAACGGAGATGAAGCTTGGAATAAGACACCCCATCATACTTCGCAAATACCGGAGCCTTGAACTTCTATGGGATGACTACCCCAGATACTAAACCCATCTCTTCGAAATCCAGCCCTGGTATTCTTTGGATCTCCATTGCGCTCAGACGATCCTCTAACTGTTTGTACCTATCCTCAGCCGAGGGATACTGTTCATTGTTGTAGTTAGATTCCTCCTCAGAAACTCTTGGACTAGAGTCTTCCTCCCTTGTTTCGCCCTCTTGGTTCTCCCATTCTTTGGATGAAGAGGTCAGATCAACCGTTTGCTTCAACGGTCCCCTAAATCTTATGCCCAGATTCAGGACACCGACGATATTCTTCTTCTTCTTCTTCTTTTTCTCTTTCAGAATAAGGGCCTTCAGATCTTCCTGCCCTTTTGCTAAAGCTACGAACACTTGCTGAAATTGGGCATTTTGTGCCTGGAGATCCTTGATACTTTGTTCATAAGACACTATTGCTGAAATAAACAGCGAAGAAGATGAGAAACCTATTATGAAACCTGTTTATGCAATGTCATGGATGATATGCGTATGCAATGATTTCAAGGATTCTTAAAGGCTCAAATTTGTTTAACCAAAAGAAACACACGTTAATTGTATTAATAAGTTCAAATTGTTATAAAGGGTGCCCTTTAGGCTTACAGTCAAACAAAACTTTAAAGCAAAAAGAAAATTAGGTCTCCCATGAGCGCGTCCTCTTTGGTGCAATGTAGGCGTTTATATTCCTATCTTCATGAAGTAGCCTAGTGAGTTCCAGGACTTTCTTCTCGCTGGCGTAGAATTGAGTTTCAAACGTATCTCGCTCCTCTTTAAGTTGAACCCAGGATTTTTGTAAATCCTCATGATCAGTTGGCATGTCGGGATTGAGAACAAGATAAGAAGTGTCTCCTTCAGCAACCGGTCTTATAATCATAGGTAGGACGGCGGAGTAAGGCATCATAAGACTTTGAGCACGGGCTCATACCCATTTGAGATAAGACTCAATACGGATGGAATTATTGTGCCCTAGTGTCCTACTATCAACTCTATATACCATGCCCCAGGCTCGCATGAACCTTTTACGGTAACCCTGAGCATCATTCTCGTAGTCGAAGACGATTCCTCGGATAAGTGTATCATGAGGACCATCCCTTCTCTCATATCCAAACTGTCTTAGTGCCAAGCAAAGATTGTAAGTGATTCCTCCTCTAATGCCTAAGAGAGGGACATTAGGGAATTCTCCGCATTGATCAATGATGGTAACATTCTTCGAGGATCAAGAACACCAACGAATACCTGAATGTGTAAGAGTCATTAGCCTATGAGACCATCTCAAACCTTGCTCATTCTTCAAGACCGATCGGGTAGGTGCAAAATAAACCACCTAGGAAAAAGAGGAGTGCAACACAGAAGGGTCCCTCTTCTCTTTATAGTGCGAGTATGTAGAGAATGTAGGATATATCCAAGCAGGGTAGGTACCGGATTGCGTGACAAGAAAACCTTAACCATATTCACGTCTATGAGTTGGTATGGATAAGGGAACAATACCAAACCATAGATGAGAAGGGCTAACACCTCTTCAAAAGCTTGTAAGTCCAGGGTATCCCAAAAAGGACGAGCTTTCTCAAAAAGGAATTTAGGCAAAAAAACCTTGACACCTCTCCCGGTCTCCCAATTTGCTACTACGTCAGACCATTGTAAGGATAGAGATTTAGCAATATCTTCAGGTTTAGGGTACCCCATTAACAGAGAAAACTCCTCCATAGTAGGCACTAACTGGTAATCCAGAAAAGGGAAGCAGTGATGTAGAGGTTCAAAGAACTGGAAGAGCACTTTTAGCATTTCTTCATCAGGATTTGACGTGACCAAGCTGAGAAGTAGACCATGTCTTTTAGTGAAGGGAGAGCTTTCAGGAACCCTTGATACCAATTCCATTAGCTGAGGAGGTACCTTTACCAGACTGACTTGGACAGTGAATCTGCGGGCGAGGGCCACGTCCTACATAACAAGACAAAAGTAAACCCTAAGAATCCTTGAAATGGTTGGTATGATATGCTATGTTATGATGTCATGATTATGCTCAGATATAGCAGATATAGCACACATAAGAAAATCACACAGAGACCATAAGTTTAAGGCTTGCATGGATTTTAAGGTATACCCTCTTGAAGTTGGGTTGGTTCAACCTGTCCTAAATATAGTAATCAGGTTCTAAGGGATCTCAATATCACCAATCTTTCCCCCAAATTTTGTTCCAATAGACAATTGACTTTCCACCAAACAAAACTCAAGAGTCAAACCTCAATGAGTGTAGCATCGAGTATCAACCGACTTTGGGTTTACACCAAAGACAGCTATGTCACTACGTCCTAAAAGCCAAGTTGGTCAATTAAGGTGCTAAGGTCAGTTGACGCTTTATGATACCATGCAACGGCCCCGTATTCTCCTTGATTACTCAAGGGCTACCGATACACACCAAAGTATCGCATCAATATAGATATTGTTTCAACTGTGTCGGTATACCCCATACAACTCCCTCACAGTTTATTGCTACTTACCTTAAAGGAATTCCCCCCGATCCGGGTTTAGGATCCAAATAACCCAAACAGATACCCTTAAAAATAAATCAGACAAGACAAACCAAAGAAGCATTTAAGAATGACCTAAATCATAAGGTGAACCCCACTTTATTTAATTCCCCAGCAGAGTATCCAGTTCTGTGATACAGTGGCAGAACCAACTATTTTTTGTTACTACTGGTTTTGCGTTTTATGTTCGCAAATGTACAGTAAGCAAGAGTCACCACCGTCTTTTATTTCATCCAACAAAGGAAAAGGGAAAAAGAACAGAAAAAAAACCTTTTTCGAGATGTTTCTGAGTACGGGGGGTAATTTATAGAAAGGGAAGGTATTAGCACCCTTTATATCCATGGTTTTCCATGGGCTCTTAGGTACTTTCTCATTTTTAAATTGATTTTGTGTGTTTGAAAAAGTTTTGAAATTGCCTTAGTGCGGTGTTTCACTTTATGGTAACCCTTGTATCAGTCCTCAAGGGTGTGATAAAGTGTTTTTGAAAACTTTGTTTGAAAATGTTGTTTGAAGGTGTATGTGTAAAAATTTATTGTTTTGAGTAAGTACTTAAGAGTTTCTACCTACTCGAAAAAGGATGTTCATTTTCTTATTTACTTTAGACAGCACTATCCTACTATTAAGGAGTACGTAGCTCCATCTTTGGAGTTTAAGGGACAATCGAATGGGACGAGTACGATCACTAAAGCAATGGCTAGGAAACCTTAGTAGTTACCCTAGAGTCCCAAAGATCTTTCCGAGGCAACATTCGAATGGGTCATTTTTTATCTTTTGGGACTAGAGGGTAACCAATAAAACTCCCTATACTTCATGACCGTTTTCCGAAGGCAACCAAAGTGGGGATACCCTAGGGGTGCGTATGTGTGAGTGTTTGTTTTTCCAGTTTATTTAGTATTTTCACAATTAGGGTTTCCTACTGTTTTAAATTATGATCTTTTAAACACAATCCTATTATCAATCATGTAACAGTTTATAATGACGGAAAGGAAAAGTGCGAGAAATTCAAACCTAGCTATTACAAGGCTTTGGGGAGGGGGATTACATAATCAAAAACTTGGGGGAAAACAGTAAATAAACCTAAGTTAAAAGCTATTACAAACCCGGAGCAATTACATTAATTGGAAAAATAAATAAATAAATGCGCGCGAGAATAAATTTAACGAGGAATTAAAATTAAATTCAAAAACATTTGATTAGTGAATAAAGAAAAAATATTTTTTGGATTTTTTGAGAAAGTAATTAATTTTGCAAATTAACCTAATTTCTAATCAATTTTAATTATGAAAAAAAGGGAATTTAAATTATTCTAGTTAACCTAATTAATTAATGTAATTAAATATTTTATAAAAAACCTAATTCTAAATTTTTGTGTTTTTATGATTTTTTGATTTAATTAAAGAAAACAATGATTTTGTAGAATAATTAAAAACAAATAATTAAAATAAGAAATTAAAAAAGAAAAAGAATGGGCCTGGTATAAAAAATAATTCTGGGGGTGTGAGGAGTTGAATTTGTTAGGCCCAAGATTTCTGGCCCAAGGACTGCGAGTGATCCCATGAGGTTCACCTTTAGAGGGTCTACCACGCTCCTTGCTTGCTGAGCGTTTAGATCTGGATTGATGATGAATCTGATGGTTGAGATCAGGGGTGCGTAATGGACGTTTGATGGTGAGGCACACTGGATCTGTAAGAAATTATCAAGAAAAATACAAAAGCGTACGCCTGGGATCGAACCCAGGACGTTTGCTTCACGTACTCATTCCTTAACCATCTGCGATGGACTGCTCATTCACACATATAATTAAACCAAAAAAAATATAAAGGAAATTAGGCATTATGCCCCAAAAACGCGCGCGTATTCAAATCTCCCAATAGGAGTCTGCCACTTAATCATCTTCTTCTTGCAACCGTTGTTTTAGGTAAGAACTTTTACCTACGGAACTAGTCTGTCACTATAGCCCCTGCATTATCAAAAAAATCAAGAATACGCAATATAAATTCATGGTGCGGCCAAGACTCAATTGGGTTTGATGCCCTGAACACGATGGTGTCCTTATTTTGGTCCAATTTGGCCTGTATCAAAAGATCCCAAATTGAAGCTCCAAACCCTAAAAATGGCATTGTGTGATTCCTGCATTCATACTCAAATTAAAGCATCCAAATACGTTGCACACATGATAACAAGCACAGATATATGGTTAAAATATGTTGATAATGCTAGAATTAAGGAAAAATATTTTTTGAAAAAGAGAGCAAACTGTGACTGTTAGAGGGCACGGTTCTTGGTGCTTTGATGTTTGGAAATGATGGGAAAAGCTTCCTATATCTGCGTGGATGACCCCAAAAGCTTCAGAACTCCTTGAATTGGCTTGTAGGGAAAAATCCAGTCTGCACTTTTTTGCAAAAAATTGAAACTTGTTTCTTGCTCTCTTGAGGAAGGCTGCACATGAATTCCCCTTCCCAGGGTTCACAATGATCTTCTATATGTATGTGAATCAACTAGGTTAATAGTTTTGGCAAGAATCCAAAGATATTAATGCATTTCAAATGTCTTTAAATCTTTCCAAATTTTGAGATTTCTTCCCTTTTATGGCTTGATGCGATTTGCTCTTCATTGGACCGTTCATGAAATATTTAATCAATTCCAAAACAAATCTTGTCCCATTTATTTGATTTATTTTTAATTTTATTTGAATTTTAAGTAAATAAAATCAAAATAAATTAAATAAATAAGTAAGTGATACATGGGGTGGTTCATGGGTCGTGGTCCAGGCTAGGAGTAAGATGCAAGCATAAAAAGTTGGGCCCATTTAAAGAAAAATGCATTTTGGGCATGGTTGACTTTGTGCAAATTTCCAAAAATGGCCAACTTTGACAATGCACATCTCTCTCAATTTTGACCATAAGAAGGTGTTCTTTGACTTTTTAGAAAGAGTAGGGTGTACCCTAAGCAACCTCTTAGTTTTCATTTCAATTGGATCTTCCATGTTCGTGTAAGAAGCTTTGACCTAAAAGGTGTTTTTGTTGACTTTTTGAAATGACCTATAATGTCTGAATTCATATCTTCTCATGAGCATATTTCTTGAACTTGAGGGATGAAAATGAGTTATAGGTAATTGAATCCTCTTCAAAATGAGCTTTGGATGGGAAATTTATGATAAAGTATGAGAAAGTTATGTCTGGTCAAAGTTTGGTTGACTTTTCCTATAGAAACCCTAATTTAACAACTTTTGAGTTTTGATGAATTTGGGGCATTCCTTGAGGAATCATGATAAACCTTGATCAAATGATGAATATTACTTCAAAATATTTATGTTGACCAAAAATCTTGAAGTTTGACTGTATGTGGGTCACAGTTGACTTTTGACCTAACACAGTTGATTTCCAAGCATCTGAGCAGTTGATTGAGCAAACTTGTAGTGCAAGGCATGAAAATTGGCATGGATGATATTGAATACATATTAGGGAAATGGAAATCATTTAGGACCCTTGTAAATCAAACATCTTGATGAAAATTGAAACCCTAGTTTGAGGCTTATTGTCTTAGGAATAGGATTTGTCTGGTCAATCCTTAGTCAACCTTGAGCAATTGAGGACCTCTAGAAGCATATCTTTGACTAAAATGAGAGGGAAAATTTTGGGGTACAACATATTTGGATTGCTATTGAGAAATATGGTTTGAAGCTAGAACTAATATGCACATTTGTTACATTCTAAACTCTATACATAGAATTTGGCTAACATTCACAGAGATTATCTAGTCTTAATGCTTTGTATTATTTAATAGGCTGAGAAATCATTGATTAAACAATAAGGTGGGAATTGTTTAATAGGATGAAAGATCGTCGATTAAAAGGTTTAAATCTCATCAAATATTTAGACATAAACACTTTTATGAGCAATATATGATGATATTGATGAATGTTTAGATTATGTACAACTCACTAGTAAATTGCATATTCTATTGGTGGATGAAATGCAATCCTGACAAGTTCTCATATCTCTCTGAAACTTTGTTTATCATTCAACCGTTATACTTTACGTAAATTTAAACTTTCAAAACCCTTGCAAACTTAAGCTTAAAAACATATTAAATGTTGAACGACATTGAATCAATGTGGAGATGCTAAAACGAATACTTAGTTTTGCTTGCTGCTTTACCAGAACAACACCCTTCTTCCCCAAATTTATTTCCAGCAGAAAATACGAACCCTTTGTTTCAATGTTGTATTCAAAGACAAACTCAACAATGTACCACCCATGTCTTCCTCACTTGTAAAACGCCATGCTGAACATTTGTGTAGTTTTTAAGGTTGAATGATATCATATCAATGGAAGAAGGTACCCAACAAATAAAGGCTTTTTTGGAGATGTTCATTTTGGAGAGGGTGATGAGACATGTGATTTGTTCATATGGAATGAAGATATGGGAGAAAAAGCTAAAAATGAAGATGGGAGCAATGAATAAGTCAGAAGTTATGGGTTATTTAAAGGAGTTGTATGGAGATTCAAATAAGAAGAAAATGAATTTAATTAACAAAATAAAATTAGATAAATATTATGGAAAAAGGAAATGTTATGTATTATAATCTCTTTTATGTGTAATGTGTACTTTGTGTTTAAATGTAAATGTTGAAGGAGTGTGTTAAAGATAGAGAGGAAATATTGTATTGTTGAAAATTTTTAACTCAATGTATTGAAAATGTTTGATAATGGGATGTTAGTTTTGGTTAAATCATTCTTATAATTTTCACAAATTTGGAACAATAACACTTAAATGTTAGACTAAAATTGGTTAATGTTGGACTAAAATTATGGCATAGAATTAATTTAATTTTGGGCATGCTCTAGTCTTAACTTGGATTTATAATTTAAACCAGTTATGATATTACGAAACATAGGTACAACCACTTAATGGAACAAGTCTTGTAAGAACTTAATATAACATTGACGATTTAATTTCATCCTTAGAGTAGTAGAACTATGAAAGTACACAAAATACTTATAGTGCCAAATTAGATATAATCTAAAATAGAATCTGTTGTACCCCAAAATTTTCCATCTCACATATAAAGAATTTTCTCACAAGATCTCCCTTGACCCAAGACTGCACTAGGGTTGATCAACTCAACATACCTCCTTAAGCACTGATGACTAAAATTAGGGTTTGAGTTTGCATAAGTATTTTTGAACTTTCTATACCCCATATGGTTTTCATGGATCATTATGGACCCCCAAGATTACTCATGTCAAGTTTCAAGCCTTGAATCACATTTTTGATCAGTCAATTGAGTAGTTGACCTAAAAATCAGTTGTATTGGGAAAAAAGTCAACTATGGTCAATTTACAGTCAAACTTCATAATTTTTTACCCACTTCAATATTTTAAACTCATATGTATCATTTGATCAAGTTTGGACCACAACTTCTTAAGAAATTTTATCAAATCTCCAAAAGGGCAAAATGGTCAAAATTAGGGTTTTGACTGGGAAAGGGCAATTTTTTATTTTTGACATAGAAAATGGTAAATAGGTTTAAGACATGATCTCAAGAGTCCAATTGCATCATTTTAACCTAATTACATGGTTCAAAACATTGCAAGTCCATTAGATTGACAGATGAATTTTTCAGTCAATTGATCAAAAGTCAAATGTATACTGAAAAGTCAAACTTTGACTTTTTGGTCAAATTCAAATGCCAAAGGTCACAATTCATTAAAACATGTCAAAATATGAAAATTATTCATCAAGAAATCAAAAAGTCAAGATTTCATTTTGAAAAGTGAAAAGTTCTAAAACTTAGAAATTTTTCACCATGATGCAAGATGATTCAAGAGAAACTTCCAACATTAAAGTTGTAGATGTCCATGAAATCTACAACTTTGCTTTACCAAAATCCTTCCAAAAGTGCTTGGATCTCAAGTTATAATTTTATGAACATGTGGTCATGAAACTAAACACTTATTGAAATTTTGCCCTAATTTGGTCAGGATTTTGACCCAACTTCATGGCACTTTTTCATATAGTTCCAAGTGGAATCTTCAAAAGAAATTCAAATATGGGTTGTAGAGCATATTGCAAGCTTTCAAAAATGTCCAAGAACTCCTTGATATCATTTTTCAGTATGGAGAATCGAAGAGATGAAGTTAGGGTTTTGTCACTTTAATTACAAGTCATTTTAGTGATGAACAAAATTCAAATTCAAACTATGCTGCATAAACACTACTTTGCAGGCCTCAAACTTGTTAGGAACTCCATAATTAATGGTTTGCGCAGCTGTTAGAGGCCTCACTTCAAGCATTCAATGCATGGACATGCTTTTTATCCATTTTTGGAAGAAAGGTTACATTGCCATTTTGATAAAGTGACTTTTTTTACAAAACTTGTTCTTGAGCCTTGCACTTGTTCTCTTCTAATCAAACAGGTCCTATAACTCATGAGAAATGTTTCAAACACTTACAATTACACATCCCATGCTTGTACCTCTCCTTGAAACTTGTTTCCCTCTTTTCTTCAAAATCAAGTAACCTAGCCAAAAGCTAGAAACTTGTACTTCTGACTTGCTAATGCACTCAAACACTTTTGTTAATACATACACAAACCATTTGACACAAACACACAAATTCTCAAGCCTTGACAACACCTAGAACTCAGAATCACACTTCACACTTCCATTTTCATACAAACTGACCAAAAACTTGAAACTTATAATCTACTCGTGTGTTTCTTGGCCTTTTGGTTTCTAAAGTTTCTAAACCTCAAATAGAATCAATCCCACACCCTGTTTTGGAACTGTAACACCAGTAACACCATCCTCCATTTTCAAAAACTTAGCTCTGCACATTGACTTCTCCAGACCATTCATGTCATCCATTGTTCAAGCTACTAATTGCATTATCTTCCTAGGACCTCAAGGAAGCTAACCTAATCATCACCATCATTTGAAGCAAGCTCAAACTCAAAACACGATATCCAATTTTGAGGTAAGTTTTCTCAACTTGGAAATTTTCATACAGTCATCATCAATGATTTATTTATGAACAAAACATGTAGATATCATTGCCCTGAAGCTAACCATGTCCATAGTTTCCATTAATTTGGCTTGAGCTTAGAGAATTTTGAAACTGAAATTTCTGAGAATTTTAGGGTTCAGATTAGGGCACTTAAAATTCATGCTTATCTTTGATCTATAGTTTTAATGCTTTACATTTCTGAAACCGTGATAAAAATTTCTACAAGTTTCATGTTTACAGTTTTCATTTTTGATGAGAATGAGCAAGTTACAGTTGGTCTGGCTGGAGGTTGAAGATGAAGTCATCTGGGCGCGTTTTACCTTGTATATTTTTTGTTTTTCTTATGTTAACGGATGTATAGCCACCCCAGTGGTAGAAGCGCGCGCCTGTAACCTTTGGGACCTGGGTTCGAGCCCTAGTGGTACCCTTTTAATTTTTTCACATTTTTTTGCTTTCTGATTTTGTCTTTTTTGCAGGCACTGGGCCCTGTTGGGATTTTTGTTTTTTGTTTTTGTTTTTAACCCCCTGTTTCTTTGTTGCACCCGTGGCCCAATTTTATTTTATTTTCTTATTTTGATTTCATTTATATTTTCTCAAATATTTTTCCTAACATTAAAAAATCATAAAAAATGCAAAAATATTATATCTTCATTTTGACATAGTTTATTTATTTTTCCTCATAAAAAATATTTTTATTAATCATGCATTATTTATTTTTACTTATTATCTTGTAAATTTAATTAAAATTAAGTTATTTACTTATTTTATTTTACACCAATTTAAATATATTATTTTAATATATAAGAGGCCAAAAACATTTTATGACACCATATATTGTTTTCAAGATAAAAAAATACGAAAAAAATACTTTTCTTGAAACTTAATTTCTTTTTTTGATCAATTAATAGAATTAGGGTTTTATTTAAAATATTTTCTATATAAATTTAAGTTTAATTAATTATTTTCTTTAATCAATTATATTAAGATAAAATCTCTTTTTCCCTAAAAAATCCAAACAAATATCCTTTTACTTCATATTTTACATTTTTGTATATTTATTCACTTTTGTACATTGTATCCATTTATTTCATTGTACATTGACGCCAATTCAATATGGTTGTAATAGACTAACTAGGTTTAAAATTCTTACAATTCCCATTCAATTTGTACACCCCCTTCCCCCCAAATGTTGTAATAGCATAGTAACTTTAAATTCTGCAATTTATCGCTTTTATATATAACATGCTAGTAATTAGGGTTTGTATGGAAAGACTAAAACCAACAAATAGCATACCCTAATCAAGACAAAAAAAGCATGTAAATCAATACACTTGCACACAAACACCCCTAGGGTAAATCCACTTGGTTGCCTTACAAAAATAGCCATATTATGCATATGAGGTATCTTAGCAAAAACAAGAAAAACTACAAGATCATAGTCCCTCGATGACGCTATCTATATTGCCTTTAAAAATGATCTTAGTCCCTAAAAAAGAATTCTAAGATACCTTGCAACATTGCTAATCATGGTTATACGATGACCCACGCCCGTCCCTTTACATCCAAAGATAGGGTTTCTTACCAAAGCAATGGTAAAACAACAATGTCAAAGGAAAAGAAAACGAACAACAAATACTTTTGAGTAGGTAGAATGCTCCTAATTACTTTCTCAATTTCAAACAAAACATCCTTGCTATTTTTAAAACAATCACTTACACTTTCAAAACAACTTACAAACTTAAAAACATTTTAAAAAGATCAAACATCTTTGTATACATTCTTATAAACAAAAATCATTACAAAGATTTCCTAAACAATGGCCTCTTTTCAAAATACTCTCAAAAATCACACAAAGCACAATTTTAAACAAAAGAAAGTGATCTAGAAAGTAAATAAGAGCCCATGGAAAACCATGGATGAAAAGGGTGCTAATACCTTCCCTTTTCATAATCTACCCACCGAACTCAAGAAATAATCTAAAAGGTATTTCCTGTGCTTTTTTACATTTCCTTTTGGATAAATAAAAAGTCAGTGGCGACTCTTACTAACCGCAACATTTGCGATAAAACGCAAAACCTTCAAGTCAGTTCTCCCACCGTATCACAGCATCCACAATATAATTATTAGACTACACAAAGCTACTTAGAGTACACAAAATGCCTAATGATGCTACATGATACTTAGAGTATAAACAGATGTCAAAAAACAAAAAAAAAAGTAGATAATTCATGACATAACTTGGATCATTGAGAAAATCCCCTTTGAATTTCATTTCAGCTAGGCATGACAACATAACTCGTACCCGCAGACATCCACCCGAACCTGTCCCAAATTTGACAGAGAAAATTCGCTTTGACTGGGTTTGGATTCAGGTTTGGGTTTTCCCAATTACAACATATGAGGATCGGTAAGATAATGGAGACACTAGTATCAACCCCATTTATTTCACTATATACTTTATTATTTGGTTTTGATAATTTAGAATATCAAATATATGGTTTAGTATTTTTGATATTTTGATTTGTATTTATTATTTAAAATATATGTATATTGTTTTATTTTATTATTTGTAATGTAATTTAATTTGGGGGAAAATATTTTGATATTTTTGATATTTTGATTTGATTACCAAAGTCGAGTCTCCAAACACACTTAAGAACTTGATCCTTAAATCGATTACAGCTTTGAGACCCATGATACATGCTTCATACTCAGCCATATTATTGGTACAGTTGAAATATAGCCTAGCCGTGAAAGGAGTATGACATCCTTCAGGAGATATGATCATAGTGCCGATGCCATTTCCAAGAGCGTTAGAAGCTCCACCAAAAACCATAGTCCATCGGGATCCTTTTTCAGGTCCTTCATCCGGTCCAGGTTCTTCACAATCACTTACTAACATGATGTTCTCATCCAGGAATTCAAAATTCATGGATTGGTAGTCATCCACAACCTGATGAGCCAAATGATCAGCTAGTACACTTCCCTTGATTGCTTTCTGGGTTGTGTATTGGATGTCGTTTTCGGTCAAGACCATTTTCCATCTTGCTATTCTTCCGGAGAGAGTGGGTTTCTCAAAGATGTAATTGATAGGATCCATTTTAGATATCAACAAGGTAGTGTAGGTCAGCATATATTGTCTTAGTCGGCGAGCAGCCCATGTCAAAGCACAACAAGTTTTCTCGAGCCATGAGTATCTTGTTTCACAGTCGGTAAAATATTTGCTAAGGTAGTATGTTGCATGCTCTTTTCGACAAGCTCGTCATGCTGCCCCAGCACACACCCTATTGAGTTCTCTAATACTGTTAAGTACATGATCATAGGTCTTCCTTCAACTGGAGGCATCCGAATTGGAGGCTCTTAAAGATATTCCTTGATTTTGTCAAAGGCATATTGGCAATCATCATTTTACTTCACTGCTTCTTTCTTCAGTAACTTGAAGATTGGCTCACAAGTAGTGGTTAGATGGGAAATGAAACTGGCAATGTAGTTTAGGCGTCCCAAGAATCCCTTAACTTCTTTCTCAGTGCGAGGAGTCGGCATTTCTTGTATAGCTTTGACCTTTGCAGGATCCACTTCAATATTTTTTCTGCTAACAACAAAACCTAAGAGCTTACTTGATCTTACTCCGAAGGTGCACTTATTCAGATTCAGCCTCAGTTTATATTTCTTCAGCCAGTTAAATTGCTTCTGTAGGTGATCAAGTTGTTCCTCTTCAGTATGAGACCTAGCTATCATATCATCCACGTAGACTTCTATCTCGTGATGGATCATATCATGAAACAAAGCTACCATGGCCCGTTGATAGGTTGCCCCAGCGTTCTTCAACCCAAATGGAATAACCTTGTAACAGAAAGTGCACCACTGTGTGACAAAGGTCGTCTTCTCCATGTCTTTAGGTGCCATCTTGATCTGATTATACCCAGAGAAACCATCCATGAAGGAGAATACCTTATGTTGTGCAGTGTTGTCAACCAGAACATCAATGTGGGGAAGCGGGAAGTCATCCTTGGGCTTGCCCTGTTCAGGTATCTGTAATCCAAATACATACGAACCTTGCCGTCCTTCTTAGGCACTGTAAAAACAATAGCAACCCATTGTGGATAGGACGTGACAGCTAAGAAACCGACATTTAACTGTTTCATGACTTCAGCCTTGATCTTTTCCGACATATCCAGCCGCATACAACGAACCTTCTGTTTCACTGGAGGGCAATCCTCTTTTATCGGTAGGCAATGAACCACAATATCGGTGTCAAGCCCTGGCATGTCTTCGTATGACTAGGAAAAAACCTTAACATAGTCACGTAGCATCTGTATTAAACATTGTTTAACACTGGGCCCCAACATAGCACCTACCGTGACTTCTTTTTTGTCCTCTTCATTACCCAAGTTCACTATCTCACTTGACTCCTCGTGAGGCTGTATTTCCCTTTCTTCCTGCTATAATAGTCTGACAAGCTCTCCTGGTACTTCACAATCTTCCTTACCTTCGTCCTCGGCTTGTAGATCGGATTTTCAAAGTCATTATGAGCAATAGCAAAACTGTTATCAATGTGATCCAGAGTGGATGTGGATCTGCAGTTTAATATGTGAGTGTGTGTAAGAGCTTAGTTGTTTTGACAAAGTTAAAAGGTGAAAAGAAAGGCAGAGAGCGCAAAATTTATATGTAAAAATGTCCAATGCTTTATTAATGACATATGAAAATGAAACATGATAGCCCAAAAAAATAAAACATTGTGCCTCGGGTAAGACACAAGGTCTTAGAGTTTGTATTATTCATTTATTACATATCCAAAAACAAAAAAAGGGCAATTACTCCTGAATAAAAGTAATCGGCACAAAGTCTTTAGTCTTCCAGTTGGTGAGTCCTCCGCCGATAGTTGGGAAGATCCACTGGTACATGTCACAGTTACTATCACTGTCCTCTAAAGCATTAACCCCGTGATTGCTAATACGTAGAGGTGGCCCTCCGGAACGAGCACGACGAACATCCCTTTGAGCTCCTAATGTAAAACCCAAACCAAATTTGTCAGATTTGTAGGGAATATCTAGAAGCTGGCCCATAATTGTACACCCACCTTCTTCAACAACTGCCCTGGCATCTTTCAGGGAAGCCATTTTTAGTAGAGGCCTAATAGTCTTTGGAACATTGATAGTGGTTTTGGTTGCAACAACGGTCTATGGAACCTCCTCAAAGTTTTGACAAGGGGTCACAATGAACTCACCGTCCAATTCAACATACCTGAAAGAGTTCAGGTTGCTCACCATGTACTCCTCCTTCCCATGCACTGTGATAATCTTCCCATTGACTGGGTACTTCAGCATATGATTTAGGGTGGAAGTCACAATGCTAGCCCCATGGATCCATGGTCTACCCAATAAACATAAGTAAGATGGGCGGATGTCCATCACATAGAAAGTGGAATTAAAAGTCTGAGTACCCACTTTGATAGGGATGTCCACCTCCCCATGCACCATTCTTTTACAACCACTGAAGGCTCTAACCATAATGTTACTAGGCTTCAGATTCAATCCTTCGCAATCTAACTTG
Source organism: Vicia faba (assembly GCA_948472305.1). Lineage (NCBI taxonomy): Eukaryota > Viridiplantae > Streptophyta > Magnoliopsida > Fabales > Fabaceae > Vicia > Vicia faba. The sequence goes on along the minus strand of OX451735.1, from coordinate 1,426,754,521 downwards.
TCAAGGGCCTTCTTGGGAAGAACATTCAGTGATGAACCTGTATCCACTAGAACATGGGCCAAAGTAGTGCCCCTGCACTCGATAGAGACGTGCAGGGCATCATTATGTTTCCTTCCTCTGGGAGTCAGATTGGGATCAGAGAACCCTAGCCCATTTACCATAGTCAAACTCGCCACACATTCTTCAAATTGATCAGCGGAGGTTTGTTGAGGCACGTGAGCAATCTTGAAGAATTACACTAAAGCCTTGGCATGGGCTTTAGAGCATAGTAACATGGCCAACATTGAGATTTTGGAATGGGTCTGCCCCAGTTGCTCAACCATATTATAGTCACTCTTCTTTATAATCTTTAATATTTCTTCCATTTCCTTTTTAGAAGCCTCAGGAATGGCTTCTAGGTGCGCCTTCGTCTGGACATGCTTAACCAATATCTCTTTGCCCCGAGTCTCGCCCGACTCGGTAGCAGGGGTAACAACAGGGATAGTAGCAGGAGTAGTCATAGGAATACTAACAGAAGTAGAAGCAGTGATGATCACAGGAGTAGAAACAGTTTTAGGAGGAGAGATCTCGGGGGAGAAAACTCTTCCGCTTCTTGTTATCTTACTGGTCCCAGCGATATTACTAATTTCAGGATCAGAGTCTTCGGCATCTTTATCTTTAACAACCAGAAAATCTTGCTTGGCGCCATGGTAATAGATGACAGCCCCATAGTTCTAGGGAACAGCTTTATCCGAGGAATATGGTATAAGTCTAGGGAAAGTAATTATTAGCGGAGCAAGTTTCGGAACAAATGTAATCCTGACAGGTCTTTTGGGGGAGACCTTGGGAGGATTGGCGGTAATGGTAATGATAGAAACATCTTTACACGGAGTACTTGTAACTGGATTCTTTTGAAACAAGATTTATTTATCATACATAAGGCACTGAATGCCTTCCCTTAACAAATGGCAACCATTAGGTAAGGAAAAACATAAGTGGCAACCTTCTCCATAACCCAGAAACAAACCAGCTTGCAAGAGATTCTTCTTAATAGTCATGAGTGGAGTATCCAGTTCATCAACAGAAGCAACATACATGTCATCTTCAATAGCATTAACACCACGGTCGTGCTTGGGCATAGGAGCATTTATAACATTAGGAGTTTTAGGAGAGTCAAATTCAATCTCCTTTTCTTCAATCAAATCCCGCACCTTGTTCTCCAAAGCCCATCATTCGTTTGTATCATGGCTTGGACTTTCAGAATGGTAGACACACTGAGCATTTGCATTCTAGTGAGGAGATGTAGTGTTGTGGTTTTTGGGAGCCTCTTTCAGGGTAACCAAATTGGATTTCAGCAGGTGTGGTAAAACATGGGATAAGGTCATGTTGATCCGGGTAAACTGTCTCCTTGGCTTATCTGTTCTGGACTGATTGTTCTGTTGCTGGTTTGACGCAGAATTGGAAATCATAATAGCCCATACCGTCAGATGTAGCTCAGTTTTGTTAAGATTTCTTTGGCCTTAAGCAGAATTCACATCCTTCTTCCATGTGAATGGTTTCTTTGCAGTGTTGTAGGATGCGTCTCTCTGTATTTTACCACTTTTAATGCCAGCTTCTACCCGTTTTCTAGTCAAGATCAATTCAGTAAACCCAGCTGAAGAACTTCCAATCAGATGGTTAAAGAACGGCCCATACAACATGCCCAAGAACATACCCACCATCTCCCTATCAAACAACGGAGGTTGGACTCTTCGTGCAAGGTCTCTCCATTTTTGGGCATAGTCCTTAAAGCCCTCACCGGAACCCATAGACATACTTTGCAACTGTGTACGAGTCGGGGAGAGGTTAGCATTATATTGGTACTTCTTATAGAAAGCTACAGCCAGATCTTCCCAATTACGCACATTGGTTCTTTCTAGTTGATAGAACCATTCCAGCTGAGTTCATGCCAAACTTTCCTGGAAGAAGTGTACCCACAAATCCCTATCAGTAGTGTGGGGTTGAATTTTTTCCTGACATACGACCTTAAATGCAACTTAGGACAAGAAACACCGTCGTATTTAGAAAATGTAGGTACCTTGAACTTCCGCTGGATGACCACCCATGAGACCAGTCCTAGCTCTTCAAAGTCCAACCCATGCACCCTTTAGATCTCCATGGCATTGAGCCGATCCTCCAGCTGTTTGAATTTATCATCAGTAGGAGGATACTGCTCCTCAGAATGTTCAGGTTCATCTTCTTCATACTCCCTTGTGTTGTGGTCTTCTTCTCTTGGCTCTCCTTCTTGATTATCTCTCTCTCTCTTGATGGAGTTGTGAGCTCTGAAGCTTGCCTCACTGGTCCTTTGAACCTTCTTCCCAAATTCAGAACACCCACTGGCCTCTTTTTCTTCTTCTTATCCTTGAGAATCATAGATTTCAAGTCTTCTTGTCCCTTAGCCAGATTCAGGAACATTTCTTGGAATTGAGCATTATGTGCCTGAAGGTCCTTAACTGTTTGTTCAAGTGCCATTGCTGAAATAAACAGCGAAGAAGATAAGAAACCTATCCTGAAACCTGTTTATGCAATGATATGTATGGTATATGTATGCAATGTTTTCAAGGACTCCGGGAAATTTAAATTTGTGAACCAAAATGAAACAATGATTTTATTAGTAGAATTCAAAATACCATTGCTTTTTTAGGCTTACAATTGAAATATTCTAAAATCTAAGACATCAGGTTTCCCATGGGCGCTTCCTCTTCTTGCTGAGATAGACATTAAGAATTTTTTCTTCGTGAAGTAGCTTCGTAAGCTCCAAGACTTTCTTCTCATTTACATAGAAATGATCTTTAAAGGTATCTCGTTCTTTCTTCAACTGAATCCAGGATCTCTTCAGCTCTTCAAGATCAGTGGGCATGTCAGGATTGAGAATTATATAAGGAACATCTCCTTCGGTGATGGGCTCCACAACCATTGGTAATATGGCTATATACGACATTAGGAGGTTCTAAGCGCGAGCTCGTACCCATTAAAGATAAGGTTCCATAGGGTTGGAAGTCTTAGGCCCCAAAGTCCTAGTATCAAATCTGTTTACCATGCCCCTAGCTCATATAAACCTCTAACGATACCCTTGAGAATCATCCTCATAGTTAAACATAATGCCCTGGATAAGCATATTGTGTGGGCCATCCCTTCAAGCATAGCCAAATTGTCGCAGATCCAGAGAAGGATTATAGGTTATGCCTCCCCTAATTCCAAGTAACGGGACATTAGGGAATTCCCTGAAGCGGTCAACAACAGATATATCTCCCATGGGTCGGGAATACCAAAGAATATCCGAGTGAGAAATTGACATTCCTTCGCGACCAGCCCAAACCTTCTTCATTTTTATAATTGATTTAGGGAGGTGAGAAATAAACCATGTTGACAGCAATGGCACACAACACATAAGAATCCTTTTTCTCTTCATGGTGCGGGTGTGGAGGGTATGCAAGATGTCTCCGAGTAGAGTAGGCACAGGGTTACGAGAGAGGAAAACCTTGATAGAATTCACATCTATGAGAAGGTCTAGATTAGGGAACATCACTAAACCATAGATTAGAAGGGCCAGAACCTCATCAAAAGCTTGGAAATCCAAATCATCCAAATATTGGTGAGCTTTCTCATAAAGAATCTTGGGTAGAAAACCCTTAACACCACTTCTTATTTCCAAGTTGGATACAATGTCAGACCGTTTCAGATGCAAAGCTGTTGCAATGACCTCTGGCTTGGGAACTTCTTCTAAACCGGTGAAAGGCGTCTGATCAAGAATAGGTATACCCAATATTTGAGAGAACTCTTCCCTGGTGGACACCAACTGATAATCTGGAGAGGTGAAGCAATTGTGTTTAGGATCAAAGAATTTAAAGAGTACACTCATCATCTTCTCATCAAAACCCGAGGTAACCAAATTGAGAATTCGACCGTAGCTTTTGGTAAATGAGGAAGTCTCGGGAACCCTTGATACTAGCTCTTTGAGTTGGAGAGGTATTCTCACGAAGCTGATTCAGATAGTATTTCTACGAGCGGAAGCCATGATCTACAAAACAGAACAAAGATAAATTCCCTTGGTCCTTGAAATGGTCAGTGTAATGAAAAATGGATGTTAAGATGCATGATGTCATGTTTAAGCAAATTAATCACACACAAGACCTTAGGTTCAGGCTTGCATGGAGTTTATAGGTAATTACCCTCTTGAAGTTTAGTTGGTCCAACCTGTCCTAGAAATAGAAACCGGGTTCTAAGAAGTAACAATATCACTGATCTTTCTTTATCGAGCATTATTTCAGCTTAGCAATATTTTCTTGCAGCCGAAAAATCTCGAAAGTCCGATCTCAATGAGTGTAGCATCGAGTATCAACCAATCCCCAGCTTTACACCGAGGTCGGATATCTCACTACTTTCTAATGGCCAAGTTTGTTCAACTAAGGTTCTAAGGTCCGTTAGTACTTCACAACACCACGCGGTGGCCCCGTATTCTTCTCGATTCAACACAAGGGATACCGATACCAACCAAAGTGTCACACCAACACAGCTATCGCTTCAACCATATCGGTCTAGATCATACAATCTACACGATCTATTGTTGTTTACATAAAAAGATGCCCCGAGATCCGGGTGTAGGATCTATAGTAACAACCCAAACAACCGTCCAAGGATAAAGCATACAAAGCACAAAAAAGAAGATTAATAATGAAATAACTCTAAGGTAAACCCCAGTTTCATTTATCCCCAGCAGATTCGTCGGTTTTGTGATACGGTAGCAGAACTGACTGTTAATATTGGTTTTGTGTTTGTGTTTGCAAATGTTGCGGTAAGTAAGAGTCGCCACCGAATTTTATTTTATCCAAATTAAGGAGAGGGTGAAAAGAACAGAAAAAGACCTTTTCGAGATTATTCTGAGTAAGGGGGTAGATTATGGAAAGGGGAGGTGTTAGCACCCTTTCCTTTTGTAGTTATCTACGGACTCTTAGAGGTTTTCTCATTTTGAAAGTACTTTGTGCTTTGTGTGTTTGAAAAATGTTTTGAAATGCCTTAGTGCGGTGATTTGGTTTGCGTTTATCTCTTGTATCAGTCCTCAAGAGTGTGAACAAAGCAAATGTTTTTGAAAATTGTTTTTTTGAAAAGTAGTATTTGTGTAAGTGCAAAAATGTTTTTGAGCAAACTTCTAACAGTTATCTACTTTGTACTTGAAAATGTAGTTCTTTTCCTCCCATCCTTTAGACAGTTATATCCTACTATTATTGAGTAGGTATCCCTATCGTTGGATGTATGAGGGACATAGAAGGGACGATACAGTCACGAAAACAAATTGTGGAGACCCCTTAGCAAATTTGTTTAGGGACTAGATCATTTACCGAGAGGCAACTGTAGGGTCATCGAGGGACTATGATCTTTTGATTTATGGGTCTTTACTAAAGCGTTCCTGCGACATGACTGTTTTATTTCTGAAGGCAACCAAAGTGGGGTACCCTAGAGGTGTATATGTGCAAGTGTGTTATGTTCAATTATTTTTGTCTTTTTGTTAAGTTTGCTAACGTTTGATTTCAGTCTTTTCATACACGCGTAGTTACTAGCAGTTAGATTGTTACATGGCTTCGGGGGGGGGGGGGGGGGGGGGGTGTTACAATGTACAAAATTTGGGGAGTGTAGAAATTAAAAGCAGAAAATAAAGCCTAATTACTATTACATCTAGTTTACATTTACAATAATGTAAAAATGCGAGAAAATATTAACGCGCGAAAGTTAAAAATACGTCTAAAAGCTAATAAGTGAAAATTAAATAAGAAAATCTTTTTATTGTTCTTTTTTTATTTAAGAAAGTAATTAGTATTAAATTAAAGAAGATAGTATAAATTATTTTTGGTTTTTGTATTATGAAAAATAATAATTAAAGTTAGATTAAACCCTAAATTCTAATTTATTTTAAATTAGGAAAATAGTTATCATTATTTATTAATTTACTTACAAAATTAGTTTAATAAAAAAAAAACCTAAAACAAATATTTTTTTGTGATTTTTGATTATTTGTGTAATTAAATAAATAAAGAAAAAAAACAAAATAATAAAAAAAAAGTTAAAACAATACCAAAAAAAGACAAATGGGCCTAAGTATGTAAAAGTAACAAGGGAGTGCTGATTTGAATTTGCGCTAGACCCAAATTGTGAAGCCCAGATTTGTGTTTGATCTAGTGAGATGAATCCTTGAGGGCATATGCTGGACTTGCACATTGAGGCCCTTTGATCTAGATCACCCATGATTTATTGGTTGCAAACTGAAGGGGTATAATAGGCTCCTGGCCATTCAAGCATGGGATCTGCATGAATTTATTAGTAAAAATACAAAACGCTGGACCTGGGACTTGAGCCCAGGTCCTCTCCTTATACACACACCTTGCCTGCCATCTGAGCTTCCATTTCATTCGTTTATATATATGAAAAAATAATATAATATAAGAAAAATTTCCAGATTGTCAAATTTCAAACGCGCGCCAACAAGGGCAATGAAGCTCAACGACCAAGGATGCCCCTAACAATGGCATTTTATGTTTTACGCGTTAAAGATTGCATACAATATACCAAACCTATTCCAATGAATCCCATGAACACGAATCAAGTACTGAAAAAGGTTAATTCATTGCAAAACCATAAATTCGAATTCAACAAAAATATACCAATAATGAGTGATCTGATTTGGTGCTTCCAAGCGTGGGACGGATTAAACACTAATTGGGTCGAATTCCTAGAAGTTTCAAGAAGATGTTTGAACCTTTGGTTGGGACAGATGATGGCTAGAATTCTGTTTTTGAAATTTGAAAATCTTGCTTTTTCTTGTAAGTTTCGTCTGATTCCTTTGGGGCTCTATATGTGTGTAAGCGTGTAAGTGCCCATTTGGCTTGCAAGCATGCTACTTATATAGAGTAGAAAGGAGGGGACAAGAAAGCAATGGTTTTAAACAAACATGATTAGGTGTTTGAAAGCCATGAATGAGAATTTGTAACGTTGGCCAAAAACATGGAATCTTGTCCTTTTTGAAATTTGAATGTATGTGGACATTTTGGCTCCTTCGAATACCTCTAATTTCTTCCCTTCGATTGGACTCCTTGTGTAGCCTTCGAAAGGGTCCTTTGAATGGACCATTTGTGTACCTTTCGACTAGCTTATGTTCTCATCATTGGGGATTCTTCATTTGAACCCATATTCAGCTAGCTCAAACTAAATCACTTTCTTGGCCAATCGAAGCTTCTTTTGGCATGAATGTGCTTGTGCACATTGGCTTGCAACTGGCAGTATGTTGGCTTTTGGTCCAGCAGGCCCTTTTGAACATTTTTCTTTCATTTTGCATAGCAGTATCCTTCGTTTTGAGCCAATGTGTGTGCTTTCTTGAAGGAAAATACATCCATCATTTGTATACATCACCTGCCATTCCTTCGAACAGGCCAACAAAGTAAATCCTTCGAATGGGACACCCACGTATGCCCCTTTAAATCTATCAAAACATGTCTGTTGAATGGGGAAAATATATGTTCTTCAAATGGACCTTTTGCCTGTCCTTCGAATGCGCCAGATGTGTGGTACATCATAGTGCAAAAACCATGTGCGCTGAAAGGTCTTGGTCTTGAGAGCAAGCACGGAAGAATTCCTTGCCTTATGCTTCAAACACAAGCATGGAGGGACTTTTGGCCTAATGAATCGAAGACCAGTGAGAGGGTCCTTTTGCCTTATGAGTTGAAGGGATGCTGATGGGTCTTTGCCTTGTGAAACCAAGGCAAGCATGAATAGGCATACGTGCGCTGGTGACACGCTGAGGGGCCTTTTGCTTAGTGGGAGCTTTGTGAATCGAAGGCCAGTTAAAACTAGTCTTTTGCCTTGTGGATCGAAGGCCAGTTAAAAGTAGCCTTTTGCCTTGTGGATCGAAGGCAAGTCTGAAGAAGTTTTTTCCATTGTGAATCCAAAGAAAACAAGAAGAAGCCTTCTGCCCTAAACGAAGCTGGCATGCAGTAGTCCACTGCTGGAGAATTGAAGAAGACTTGTATGGGGTTCTTTCCTAGTGCGCTGAAGGCACGCACAGAGGGAGTATTTGCCTAGTGCACTGAAGGAATCAAGCTGGCTCCAAAGAATCCAAATGCCCAAACGAAGCAGCAAATAAGCTTGCATGCATGTAGATATTGCATTGTGAATCATGCCAACATGTAAAGGTGTAATCAAAGGAGCACCAACATGAGGCCCTTCCTTTTTGAATCGAAAGAAGATGTTTCAAAGGAAACACATGCCTAGTCAAAGCTTGTATACAGCAAGCAAGAAACAAGCCAAGGCTTCAAGCGAATCTTGGAAAATTGAGGCAAGCTTAGAGAAGGTTAGGCGCTCAATCGAAGACTGTCAAAATGCCAATCAAAAGACACCTTGTTCATGCCAATTGAAAGACCTTAATTATCTTCAAAAATTTTATTTTTCTTTAATTAAGTGTTTGTAATCACCTATGTAAGAGAAAAATCTTGGAAAAATATGAGTGGGAAAATTTTGGGGTACAACAGATTCCTTCACCAATTCTATCAAACTTTGATACAGTAATAAATCTCTCATCATCCTGATTCTAGTTGCAACATTTGTTTTTAACTAGAAGTGCATTTTGGCCATGAATTTTCAAATCCCTTTTCAAATATTTCCTTCCAAAACGCTTGAGCTACACCTTACATAAATTTTTCGCGAGGATACCATTGGAATCATCTTGAAGAGACAAAGCAAATGGTACCGGTCTCGAGCTCTAATTTTACCAATTCAGAGACCTTCAAATCCGTGAGGCTGGAGGTTGAAGATGACCAATGTGTCATCTCTCAGTCAATGATAACGTGCCATTTGTTTTTTTTCAAAATCTGATTTAAATAATTGATTCAATGCTTTATTCATTGAAGACTATGATACGCACAATGCGTTTGATCCATTGGATTAACTTGCTAACGCGTTTTGACTTTCATCCATTGGTCCATATATTTTTGACTTTATTTTTATTTCTGATTTTTATATTTTAATTGTTTTAAACTTTAAAAAATCATAGAAAAATCATTTCTGACTCATAAATTATGAAAAAACTCACAAAAATATTTTCAAATATTCTCTTTCTGATTTTTATTTTTTTATAATTTTATTTTCAGATTTGTTATTTTTTATAATTTTTTCTTTGTTTTGACCTGTTTTTAATTGCTTAAAAATACTTTTTGGAATTTTTAAATTCCAAAAAAATTCTTCAATATCATTTTCATTGTTTCTGATTTTCAGAATTATTTTAGAATTTTATTTTGACTTCTACTCTTTTTGATCTTTTTTCTACTTATTTGAGTAGTTTTAATTAGTTTAAAAATAGTTTTTGACTTTAAAAAATTACCAAAAATTTTATAAAAATATTTGAGCTCATTTCTAATTTTTTTCTATGGCCTCATTGAATTTTTCTTGAATGTTTTGAATATAGTTGCTATTTCCCCCTTTTATTTCATTTAAAATCATTTTTAAAAAAATCTTTTTCTTTATTTTAAAATACAATTTTATTTTGAATACTTTATGGCTGATCTTGAACTATGAGATTTTGATCACGAGCTTCATTAACATCATTGGATCTTGGGTGTTGAGTTTAACTCCTCCAAAATGGATGATTGATTTTAATGATAGCTTGATTAAATTTTTGGTTCAAATGTAGTTTGATTCTTATCCCATCCCTCTTTATCTTATCCTCTTCTTTTTGTGTTACATGTTGTTATAGGATGATATAGATATTATCTCTCCAAAATATGACACATAAATTGCTATTGACTGGGCTCAAAATAGGTGCGACTTCTATATAAGTCCACTTATGATTTCTTAACATAGCACTAAATTTTATCCCGATTTGAGAAATTATCATTCGTGGCCCAAACCCATGTTTGTAAGCACAAGTATGTTAGTTTGAATCCTTTGATCCAATAACCTTGAGATTCATTGTTAGGAGGCTTTGGTCTTATCAATTCTCTAATGAATCTTCATAAGCTTTGGTCAAAGTGAATCACTTAAACATCGTTGATCATTTATGGTTTCCTTTAGAATTTCAAATTAATGATATACTTGATAAAAAGAAAATGAAACTTGTTATTGAGAGGCTTTGGTTTTATAAATCCTCTAATGAGTTTCAAATGCATGTTTCAAGATGGTCATTCAACTAACCTCTAATTTCTAACAATTGACTTTATCTTGTGCCTTTACTTTATGCTCTTTACTTTAAGCACATTTACTTTAGCATTTACATTTCATGCTATTTTCATCTTTTCTCGTTTGAGAATTTACTTTTATGTCATTTTTATTTTTCTCCCTTGAGCTCTTCATTTCTTTTTTAAGATATCTAATAATCAACTTGAACCATAAATTTTTTTTTAATGTTACTTGGACTATTTGGTTACTATCCTTGGCACTTTGGAGTTATGGATTTCTTGGACTTAGGATTAGAAGCTTTAACCTACCTTCAGACCTTGTGACCTCAACTGTTATTTTGTCTGGAGTTCTTGAGATTTACCCCAAGGCATTGGGTTGTTTGTTTACTTTGTGTGCAGGTTATTGTGATTACATGCTTTGCCGTGATCGGGAATTCATCTGTATACAGTCGTTACTCTGCCCAATTTTTGTGAAGGCTTAAAGAAATTGAAGCTTGGTTTTCTTAAGAGGTTTATTATCTTTTCTTGTTTGGTTTCAAATCCAAAGGATGGGAATTCTACATTGACTCATTGTGTCAAATGTTGGCTTCTTGTTGGTCAGACGGTTCTTTTCCCTATCTTTTTACCTTATGCTTTAGGATAGCCACTTCATCTCCTCCCACCTTCTTTAATTTCAAAAATCTTCTCCTTCCTTTTAAAAATTATTCTTTTTTTCTAAACTTGAACCACTTTCACAATAAACTTGGACTTATGTCCATGCACTTTCAAAATATTTTCTTAATCAATTTTAAACTACTTAATAATACTTTGACATTTTTGTATGAAGATTAAAAGTCAATCAATCTCATTCAAACCATTTTGCCACTTTGGCTCTTTTCTTTGAAATTTTCTCAAAACATTAGACTCTTGTCAATATTTGTAGTGATACGAGTTACTATACTTCTACGATATGTAGTGAAGTGAGATATTTTTCGCTTGGGTGTTGAGTGGGGATTTGTGGATTTTAAAATCCAAGCTATATCCTCCACTTTGATATGACGCAAATTCTAATTTCTCATAATTGTGGATAGTAAGTATGTCATTCCACTCGGATAAGACGATGATGTCTCGTCTCTTAAAAATTGACCAACACACTAGTATTTTAAAATTTCTAAAGGTGAACTACGAGTACCCTGATCGCCTATTGTATGGAGGTGGTACGTAGGAACTAAAGGTTTGCAACCGCGGCGGGTGCAAAAATCATAAAAAATACTTCTTTTCTCATCCCCACAATTTATTTTTGTATAACATTTATAGCCGAAATACACAAATTTTCAAAGAGGTTCCTGCAGAGTACCGTAGATGTTTAGGGTGCTAATACCTTCCCTTTGCATAACCAACCACAAAACTTAGATTCTCTCCCCCTATTTTTTTGGGTTATTCTCTCTTTTTCCATTCCTTTGAAAACAATAAAGTGCGGTGGCAATTTTTATTTGATCTGTGCGAGTCAAGTCAATCCAATGGTTTAGTCTCAACATTTTTACCGCTATAGAAAAAATGGCGACTTCCCTGGGGAAAGATCGACCTATTGCTGGTCCATCCCTAAGTGGGTTGAGCCTACCTTAGTTTATTTATCTATGTGCTATTATCTATTGTATATCATGTGATGTATGTATGTTTATCTGGATTTTCTTGGTTTTAAGGGTGCTTGGTGATTTCTCATGAGTCCTATACCTGGACTTGGCTAAACTTAAGATAGGACGGGCGATATAGTCATGTTAACTTTGAGGGAGTAATCCCAAAAAAGGAGACATGATATCCCCCACTCACTGGAGGCCCCTTTGATTGTAGTGTTGTTTGCCGAGTAATCGGGAAGACGTGCTACTTTCGACCTGGGAACTTGCTGAAACTGAGGACCGTAGAAACTTTAACCCATATTGAACTTTTAGGTGTAGTGCGGAAGCTATGACGGAGTAATTTGGAAATGGTTGTCATGCGATACATGCTCGGACGAGTTTTTCCTGAGAATATTGCTAACTACCGAGTCAATTGGAACGTTGGTAATATCCGATGGAAGGATGTAGACTCTGGGAACCTCTTAGAACCTTGTTCGGAAGGTGACAAAATTTTAGACTATACCTTGTGGGTAATACCTTCGACTTCATGCTCGTGACGTTGAACCTAAGAGCCCTATGTTTGTGATCTTGTGTATGATTGTTGCATCATGCATTCATGCGCCCATAAGCATCCTTTAAAACATTTTGTGTTTAAGGGACTTAAAAGTTGACTCTTTGTGAATATCTCAGGTACTTTTTGACTATGGATTACAGAAAAAGAAAGAATAAGAAGTACAGTTTCAAAGATCCCAAGATAGATGAGTTGATGAGTCTGATTCCCGGGATCGAGAGTTATACAGATTTTCGGAGGAAGTATGGATCCACAATTTCTCTTATGAAGCTCAAGATGAAGGAGGGTATTCTCTCGACTTTGGTCCAATTCTATGATCCAATGTATCAATGTTTTACTTTCCCTGATTATCAGTTGATTCCTACATTAGAGGAGTATTCTTATTTGTTGGGTTTACCTATTACCGATCGTGTTCCTTTTACTGGTTTGGAGGGGGAGCCAAAATCTCATGAGATTGCTACTTTGATCCATTTGGGGAAGTCTGAGGTTGGAGCCCACATGACTACTAAAGGAGGGATTAGAGGATTACCCGCTCAGTTCTTGTTGGAGAAAGCTCGCTATTTTGCTAAGATGAAGAGTATGGTTGCTTTTGAGGCCATCTTTGCTTTACTTGTTTATGGGTTGTTCTTATTTCCCAATATCGACAAGTTCGTGGTAATCAATTCCATCAGGATCTTTATGACTGCGAACTCAGTCCCTACATTATTTGGTGATGCCTATTACTCTAATAGTCTTCGGGATTCTTACCATGGATGGATGATCATTTGTTGCACGTCTTTGTTATATATAATTGGTTTATTTCTCACTCGCCTCGGTCTGATGCTTTCTGGGATGTGAGGATGGAACCTCATTGGGCTCCAAATATTATGGCCCTCACTCTTTCAGATATTGTTTGGTATCATCAGGCTTACCATGATGTAGATATTTTCGACAGTTGTGGTAGTTTCCCCAATGTACCTCTTCTTGGTACAAAGGGAGGAATTAACTACAATTTCGTTCTTGCACGACGATAGCTTGGATATCCGATGAGGGTTAAACCAAATAGTATTCATATGAGTAGTTTCTTCCTTAAGGAGGGAGAGGTTCATAAGGAATCTAAATAGGAGATTGCAAAAGCTTGGGATCACATTCACAGGAAGAGCAGCAAGAACTTGGGACCTAGGGGGGATTTTTCTTTGGAGCCTTATCTTCAGTGGGTACAAGCAAGAGCCATCCAGGTTAAGATGTCGTATTCTTGGGAAGCACCCATGCCTGATATGTTTGTGAATACCACTCTTACCCTATTAGATGATGTGGAAGAGCTTCAGCTTACCCTAGTCAAGATGCAGTAGGAAAAGGAAGCTTGGAAGAATAAGTTTCAAACTTTAGAGGTGACCTACCAAGCAGACTTGAAGGAGAAAGATGATTTGATTCATATTCTTGAGAGTAATGTTATAGAGACGATGGATAGGAAAGAGGATTTATTTTCCTCCAGAGCTCAGTCAGGACCTTGCTGCTCACTTCCCAACTCTGGTAATTGGAAAGAGGTCGCCAATAGGTATGCAGAAGAAAACAAGAAGTTGAAGGCTCAGATTGCAAGACTCACAGGGAAACGTCAGTGTGTAGAGTGATCTTCATCAGCTTTTCTATCTTAGGGTCTTAGATTTTTATCTTATCTTGTACTTGGGACTATTGAAACTTGTACTAAAAGTTGTAATCCGTTTTGAAGTTATTATAATGAGATTTTCAGTATTTCAAATGTGTTTGTACTTTAATATTTCCAAATTGACTATAAATCTTTGAGTTCCTTGAAATATTAATATTAAAATAAATCATGTGCATTGCATATCACGCATTATATTGTACATACTTCTTGCATTTATGTTCATACCCAGCTGTCTTACTGAGCTTCTTTACTTCGTTCAACAAGTTGTCTCACCAGTAGAATACTCGGGCCAATTTCAGAAGGAAGATGGATAATCTAGAACAAGAGTATCGCGAGTTGCACGAATAAGTTACTGCTCTGAAGGCTCGTATGGGCAATCTCACTACTTTGATGGAATCATTGGTGGCTGCTCAGAATCAGCCACCACTTGCTCAACCTCAACAGACAACTGTTACTTCCTAAGCTCTGACAGTTCCTGTTTCTGTTACTCCAATTATGGTTGTTCAAAATCGTATGCCTCAGGGTTATCTGTGGGGAATGTCAAAGAACTTCATGCCAGAAGGTTATAATCTTGATGCTCCAGTTGCTCCATTTTCTCAGGTTGTTGCTGCTCCTGCACCTCCTGTGGTGCATATTACTCCTACTTCTAGAAATGAGATTCACTATGTTGCCCCTCCTTTGGTGAATGTTGTACCGTTTACTAATGACGGAGTTTATCACCGTATTTCTACACCAAGTAAAAGCTTGGGTGTCTATGATAGAATGGACAATTTTCAGGACAATTTGATAAAATGCAGAAAGAGTCAGAGGCCTTCTGAGGAAAAGAATTGTTTGGGTAGAATATGAATGATCTGTGTTTGGTTCCAAATATGAAAATACCTAAAAAGTTCAAAGTACCATAATTCGAGCATTAAAAGGGAAACAATTGTTCTCGTGCTCATTTAGTGATGCATGTAAGAAGGATGTCTACTCACACTGATGATCAACGCTTGTTGATTCACTTTTTTGAAGATAGTTTGACTGGTACAGCATTAAAATGGTACATGAGCCTGGATAGTGCCAATATTCATACTTTTAACGACTTGGGTGATGCGTTTATTACACGGTACAAATATAATGTGGAAATGGAACCTGACCATGATCAACTCAGGGCAATGGTCCAGAAGGACAAGGAGTTATTTAAGGAATATGCACAGAGATGGCGTGAAGTAGCCGCCCAAGTGATTCCTCCAATGGAATAAAAAGAAATGACAAAGATTTTTCTAAAGACTCTAAGTGCTTTCTATTATGAAATAATGGTGGCGAGTGCTCCAAGTAATTTTATCGAGATGGTGGGCATGGGTGTCCGTTTGGAGGAAGCTGTAAGAGGGGGTCGCTTGACAAGAAATGAAAATTTTGGCAATACGAAGAAACTATCATACGGTTTTGTTAAAAAGAAAAAGGAGATACAAATGGTGTTATTCAAGAGAAAAGGGTTAATCCTCCTAGAAAAAATCATTTGCGCCACCAACAGGTTGCTTCGGTAACTCTAATCGTCAATACGACTCCGAACACACTCGCTTATCAAAGACAAGCCCCTCAGGGAAATCAAGGGCAGAATTAGAGGAGAGAGGCTTTTGAATTTACCCCCATGAGCTATATAGAGTTACTCCCAGCAATGATTCAGAAAAAGTTAATTCAGACCAGGCCACTCCCCATTATACCATCACCTTTGCCTTGGTATTATAAGGCATATCAGACCCGCGCTTTTCAGCAGGGTGCACCAGGGCACAATATGGAAAACTGTTATCCCCTGAAATCAGAGGTACAATAAAAGCTAAGATCTATCCTTTTTTCCTTTAAGGATGTCATCCCAAATGTAAAAGATTATCATTTTCCAAATCATGGAGGAGCAAATGTTGTCAACATGGTTGCTGGTTGTCCAGGGGACTTCCGGATTTTGATAACAACCTGGTCAGAGGTGACTTGGTAAAAATGTATGTCGACCTTTGCAAGTTTAGTTACTATACGCATGACCATCCCGGTTGTGGTATTTGCAGTACTGATATACAGGGGTGTGATAAGATAATGGTTGATTTACAAGGAATGATGGATGAAGGCCTCATTCATATAATCAGGCCTAAGGAAAAATATGAGGCAGAAGTGAACATGGTCTTCGAATGTCCAGGAGAGTTCCAGATCTTCGATGTGAACCATATGAATGATGATTTGGTGAAATTTCATGCTACCTTCTGCCACATGGATGGTCAATTAGAACACCATTATGGATCTTGCCGGGTTTGGTGCAGAGATTCTCGAGGTTGTTCCCTTGTAAAAAATGTATTCAGTAGTTATTGGATAATGGTACCATCAAGGTTTCAGGCCATATAGATGATTACCACGGGATTAATGTGATTGAAGATTGCTTGGTTGAGATTGAGTCAGATGATGAATATGCTTCTGTGGATGAATTCTTTTCCTCAGACGAAGATATGTTCTCCATTAATGATTCTGCAATGACCAAATATTCTGAAGAAGGGGTGAACATAATTGTGCCTTCTTTCAAAGATTCCACCTCTGTCGAGATTGAATATTGTAGTAAGCCAGTTGTTGCTACCGTAGTGATTTTCTTGCCAGGCCCATTTCCTTACGAATCAGACAAAGTCGTACCATACAAATACAATGCTACAATTCTAGAGGATGGTGTGGAAGTACCCATCCAACCTTTATCTAATGTCGAGAATATTGTTGAGGCCCGTAATGGTCGTATTTTTGCACTAGTTGTTCGAGGAAATGTTAGTGTCGATAAGAAGATTTTGAAAGTGTTGAAACTAAGAAAGCAGTAGGGGAATCCAGTGGTGAGACCCTGGAGAAAGATGTGGATGATATATTGAGGATTATCAAAATGAGCGACTACGGGATTATATATCATTTGTTGCATAATCCTTCAAAGATATCTATTCTGGCCTTGCTCATGAATTCTTCTACCCATAAAGAATCTTTAATGAGAGTGTTGGATCAAGCCTTTATGGAAAGTGATAGGCCGTTGGACCAATTCAGCAGGGTTTAGTTAATATTACATCCTGTAATAACCTAAGCTTTTGTGATGATGAATTTCCTGATGAAGGAAGGAATCACAATCTAACCCTCCATATATCCATGAGCTGTAAGAACGATTCATTTTCAAATGTGCTTATTCATAATGGATCCGCTCTAAATGTCATACCATGGAATACGCTGATGAAGTTGAAGTATCAAGGAGCTCCCATGTGCATAAGTGGCATAATCGTAAAAGCTTTCGATGGATCAAGGGAGTCTGTTATGGGGGAATTGGATATGCCTAATCACGTAGGCATGCACTTGTTTCAGATTACGTTCCAAGTTATGCATATTATGCCCACTTACAACTTTTTGTTGGGACTACCATGGATACATGAGGCATGCTTTGTCACTTCAACTTTGCACTAGAAGTTGAAGTTTGTGCATGAAGGAAAAGTGGTTATCATAAATGGAGAACAAGCATTGTTAATATCTCATTTATCCTCTTTCAGTGTTCTGGAAGCAGATGAAGCTGTTGTTGGAACTCAAATCCAAGATTTATCTATTGATAATGTGAGGAAGAATTAGGATTCTATGGCTTTATTCAAAGATACTCAGCATGTTGTGCGTAATGGAACTAGTAAAGTATGGGGACAAATTATTGATCCGTCGGTGAACAAGAATAGGAATGGTTTGGGATTTTCTGCAAAGAATGATAAAGGTGAGAACATGAAGCCAAAGAATGCTTTGGGCAAGTATCAGGATATTTTCCATAGTGGAGGTTACCTTCATCCAACTATTTCTAGGATCGATGCTATTGTGGAGGATGAAGAGCAGGAAATGCCGAACTATTTGACACATGGAGTCAAAGTCCAGAACTGGGTCACTATTGATGTTCCCACTTGCATCCATGTCTCAAAGTAATTTGTTTTGTTAACCTTTTCAAAAATCTTTCACTCTGCCCAAGGTGAAAAATGATTTTGTATGGGCTTATCTGTTTGCTTTGATCATTAAAATCATTAATAAAAGTTATCTTTGATTCCTAAATTGTGTTTTTATTTTCTGATTTTTCTTGGAAAAATGGTAATCAGAAGAAAAAAAACCTTTTGGAATAAATAATAACTGTAAATAAATCTGCATAATCACTTGATATATGTGTCAGTTTCTAAAAACAAATCATAAATCATATGTGCAGATTATTTAAAAAACCTATTGAATACAATGACCCTGCACCGTCTCACAACTTTGAATACCTTGTGTATGTGGCCGAAGAAGAAGAGTACGATGAAATTCCATAAGAGGTTTCATTGTTGATCGAGCTCAAGGAAAATGCCATTCATCCGTATAAAGAGTCGTTGGAGACGATCAATTTGGGCTCAGAGAAAGATCCAAAGGAAGTCAAGATTGGAGCATTGTTGCATCCTGATGTAAAGAGCAGGTTGATTGAATTGGTGAAGGAGTATGTGGACATCTTTGCTTGTTTATACCAAGACATTCCTGGTTTGAATACGAATATTGTGGAGCATCATTTTCCGCTAAAGTTAGAGTGCCCGCCAGTCAAGCAGAAATTGCGAAGAACATACCCAGATATGGCCGTAAAAATTAAAGAAGAAGTCTTAAAGCAGATTAATGTCGATTTTCTTGTGACATCATTGTACCCTCAGTGGATTTCCAATATTTTCTCGCTACCAAAGAAAGATGGAAAAGTTTGCATGTGCGTTGATTATAGAGATTTAAATAAAGCTAGTCAAAAAGATTATTTTCCATTGCCACATATTAATATGTTGGTTGATAGTACAACAAAATTCAAAGTGTTCTCGTTCATGGACGAATTTTATGGATATAATTAAATCAGAATGGCTCTTGAGGACATGGAGAAAAAAAACGTTTATTACATCTTGGGGAACATTATGTTACAGAGTGATGCCCTTCGGGTTGAAGGAAGTTGGTGCAACGTGCCAGAGGGCTATGACAACTCTATTCCATGATCTGATGCACAAGAATATTGAGGTGTATGTTGATGATATTATTTCTAAATACCAAACTGAAGAAGGGCATATAGAAGATTTGTTGAAATTGTTTCAGCGTTTGAGGAAGTATCGTCTGCTTGAATCCAAATAAATGCACCTTCGGTCTCCGATCAAGGAAGTTGTTAGGTTTCATTGTCATCAAAAAAGGAATTGAAGTTGACCCTGATAAAGTCAAAGCAATTCAAGAAATGCCTGCACCAAGAACTGAAAAGAAAGTTAGAGGCTCCCTTGGACGTCTGAATTACATTTCCAGATTCATTTCCCATATGACTGCAATGTGTGAAACGATTTTTAAGTTGTGAAAGAAAGATCAGAGTTGTGTGTGGACAGATGATTGCCAAAGGGAAGTCGAAAGTATTAAATAGTATCTTCTTGAATCTCCTATCTTGCTCCCTCCCGTTGAAGGAAGACCATTGATCATGTATCTTAGAGTGTTAGATAATTTTATGGGCTGTATTTTGGGACAACAAGATAAAACAAGAAAGAAGGAATACACCATTTATTATCTCAGCAAGAAGTTTACTGGTTGTGAGTCATTATATTTTATGTTGGAAAAGACATGTTGTGCTCTGGCCTGGGAGGCAAAGCAATTGCGGCAATATATGTTGAATCATACTACTTGAAAATTTCACTTTTTTTTAATTTCTTTTTTTTTTCCTTTTGATTTTGACAATTTGTGACTGCCATGTTGATTGTTGTAAGCTTCATCTTCATCGCTTCCTTGATCTTGATTGATGTAATGAGGAAGACGATGTTGTGAACTTTGTCTTTGTTGATTCCTCAATCTTGAATGATGAACGCGTGGAATATGATGTGCTAGAATCTTTGCTTAGATCGTTCTCTCAATGATGTATCGAGGAAAGAGATATGCTTGAAACTTTGCTTAGATCGTTCTCTCGATGACGAATCAAGGAAAGAGATATTCTCGAACCTTTCCTTAGATCGTGTCGATTCTCCTGGGATTTGAATGCATCATCGAATTAATTGAAATCTACCCTACCACTGGTTAAGATTAAGGGTTTTTTAGAAAATAGAAATAACTCCGACTTCTGGCTCGAGGGGGTAAACTATGGTTTAACACCTTATTTCTCCACTATTTAGGAATTGAAACAATGCCTTACATCGTCGGCTAAGCCTTACTATTAAAAAGCATACGTCAATAACAATTTGATTATTTTGTATTTTCATCATTCTCCATCGAAGTTTGTTGAAGCGAAAAATGGAAAAAGAAGAGAAGAATAGAAAGTCGTTGATTATTTGTGGAATGAATTGATTTGAAAAATGTGCATGCTTCTTTTATTAAAATTACTTGACCAAAGAGTACAAAGTTTATAACAAATAACACTTAGCAAGAAAGAAATTATAATTTGAAACGATAAAGCCTAATTATCCTGGAGATAAGCTTCAGTAATGATCCACCAATCAGGGCGGGGGATTTTCCATCATATGCGGGCCATCTTCTTCGAAAGTTAATTGCTTATTGCCAATCAACTCTTGTACCGCTTCTTTGAATGAGTTGCATTCTTCAATGGAATTCCCCGCTACTCCACCATGAAAATCACATTGAACATCCGGGTTATACCAAGGAGGAAATGGAGACTTCATGAATCTAGTTTGTCTGGGGTCATTGATGAATTTTGGACCAGATATGACAATAATTGATTGTATGTCATGGGGATCGAGTCAAACTAGTGGATTTCCCCTCTTTGGATGTTTGGATGCCTATGCTAATTCAGGCATTGATGGTGATTATTTCGATTCCGAACTTGTCGATTCTGACGTCGACATTGATATGGAATCTTAGCATGCTAGTTTGGTGGTATAGGCCATGGCTGCTGGTGTTAACGACTAGAGGGTGGTTGTTGGCACTGAGCATTTCCTGCATATGAATATTGATGATAAGGCACATGAGACGGGGGTTTAGGATTTTGATAAGTTTCCCATATTGCACTTGTTTCATTTTCTTCTTCCCCTTGGAAACCTCTAATGGATTCACTAGTTGAGTTTCTCGAGACGCTCTAGATTTTTTCGGTCTTAATGCCGTTCTCGATGCATTCTCTAACTATTACTAGGTCAGAAAAGCGTGATGATATATTGTCCAATATTTTTTCATAGTACTTCCCTTGTAGGGTGCTCATGAACACGACTACCAAATCCTTATCTAATAATGGTGGTTATACTCTGTAACACGGTGGGAGAACTGACTTGGGTGTTTTGCGTTTGATCGCAATTGTTGGGATAGCAAGAGTCACCGCCGACTTTTCTTTTATCCAATAAAGGAAAGGGTGAAAAGAACAGGAATGACCTTTCGAGATTAATTCTTGAGTTCGGGGTAAGTTATGGAAAGGGAAGGTATTAGCACCTTTTTCATCCGTAGTCATCTACGGGCTCTTAATTGATTTCTAGATCACTTGCTTTTGTTTGAAAATGTGTTTGTGATGTGGGTTTTGAAAGTATTTTGTAAAATAATTTCTTTTTAATGGTTCCCGTCTCTATAAGAACGCGTACAAAGTGTTTTGTCTTTTAAAAAAAATGTTTCAAAGTGAAAGTGTGGGTGTATAAAATGTTTTTGTTGTGAGCAAGCGAGCAACTAGGAGTATCCTACCTACTCAAAAGGTCTTAAACATTCTTTTCCTCCTCCTTTATATGTTGTTATCTCACCATTGTTTTGGTAAGAAACCCCATCGTTGGATGTGAATGGATGGGCGCAGGACGTTTTTGTATAGTCATAGAAGGAAACTTATGGGACGTCTTAGCAATTTCGTTTAGGGACTGGAACATTTACCAAAAGAAACATTGAGGGTCATCGAGGGACTACGATCTTTTATCGAGGGTCTTTGCTAAAATGCCCATATTCGAGGGACGTGACTATTTTCCAATATGCAGCAAAATGGGATTACCCTAAGGGTGCTAGTGTGCATGGTGTGTTAGATTTACATGTTTTTAGTCTTGATAAGGGTTATCTATTTGTTGATTTCATGTCATGCCATACACACCTTAATTACTAGCATTTATATTTGAACAACGGTAAATTGCGGAAGTGTAAAGTCCTACGTTAATACATCATTTAGGGATGGGGGTACAAATTACAAATGGGGGTTTGCAAGAATTTTAAATCCTAATTAACTATTACAACCATATTGAATTGTACAATATAAGAAAAGGAAAATACTTATTTTGAAAATTTGGTTTTTGGTCTTAACAAATTAAAAGGAAAATAATTATTTAATAAAAGAAAATATTTTTTGATGTCCTTTTTTAATAAAAATAATATAAAAAAGGAAAAACAATGAGGAATAGGATCAGCATGTTGCTGAAAGCAAATCAAAGGGTATCAGAAGTTCTGATGCCAGGCGCGCCGTGGTTCAGAAGTAAAAGTCAGAGGAGATCAGAAGTTCTGGATTGATGCACTCTAAGGTCCTGAAATAAACGTTAGAGGGAAAAACAGAAGTTCTGGATCGCTACGTGCTGAAGTTATGAGTGTTATAACAGTGACAAAATCCTAGAAGTTGTGTGTGTTAAAACAGTAAGAAAGCCTACAAGTTATGTGTGTTCAAACAGTGAGCAAAAATCAGAAGTTTTGTGTCGTTTTAAATAGTGAGTGAAGATCAAAAGTTTTGTGCTATGTTAAACAGTGAGTGAAAATTATAAGTTATGTGATGTGTTTAATAGTGAGTAAAAATCAGAAGTTCTGTGTTGTGCTAAAACAGTGGGAAAGAAAGACCCAGAAGTTTTGTGTTACACTTCGACTCCTTCCTTACATTAATTTGTTCATAATCAACTTATTCAGTTCTTAACAGCAGCAAATCAGAAAGATAAAAGCACAACAATTCATAGAAG
Organism: Vicia faba; assembly: GCA_948472305.1. NCBI lineage: Eukaryota > Viridiplantae > Streptophyta > Magnoliopsida > Fabales > Fabaceae > Vicia > Vicia faba. Next base: position 1,426,731,647 of record OX451735.1, on the reverse strand, counting down.
TTCTAATCTTAATTTTGAGCCTAACTTTATTCAAGAAGTTATGATCCATAGTTTTTCTACTCATGCAATGATATGGACAATATCAATATTATGATATTTACATATTTAATGATGTTCTGAATGAAAAGATTCAAAGTCAGAAAGACTTACCTTGAATCTAGAATGTGTGTTTGGGACTTGAGTTGGTGCCTTCAGAGGTTCTAGAGTCAGCAAGAACAACAGAAGAGAAAATGTTATGTTCTTTGATTCAAAGGGAAGAACAAAGGTTTTGGTTTTGTTTAGGAATTCAGGGTTCACGAATGTTTTTACTGTTTTCTTTTTCTCTCTTTGATAATTCTATCTTTTCAAAAGCCAGCCCCTTGAAAGTGTGATGGAGCAACTTATTTATAGGTGAGTTTGTTGTGTTTTTTTTGGGGGGGGGGGGGGAAACAAATGGGATTTAAACCCTTTTGGCATAATGTTCCATTTTTTGTATGCTAATTTGGTGTAAATATGGGGTTTGAGAATGTGCAGGCATGGACTGGATCAGCAGCTGATTGTAGGACTGTGATACAGCAGGGCAGCAGGCTGCTTAAACGAGGTTTTGGGATTTGGTAATGTTCTGATCGCAAAAGACCGGAAACGTAGCCTTCATATGCTGAAGAGTCATGTTTTGACAGAAGAACATTGCTTCCATATGTTCTGATTTAAGGGTCATATTCTGAACCGTCTTTGTAAATTCTGATTGTACTTGCGTGGAGGCTGGCCCATAAGTTCTTAAGTATCATGTCCTGATGAAATATAATTGTTGAAACTTGATCTTTGATCTAAAAGTCAAAATTTGACTTTTCAGTGTGCTTTTAACCATTTTGCCCTTGTGAATGACTTTCTTGGAAAATTGTAATCCAAGGGTTGAAACTTGATGGAAGCAAACCTGAGGGTCCAGGATGATCCTTTGAGAAATGAGAGGGCAAATTTTGGAGTACAACAGCTACCCCTGTCCAATTTTCTTAAACCTGAAGAGTTAGATTAGCGTATCTGCCATTCGTGACTCGATGGTGGAAGATGATTGAACACTAGAGTGCCCAGAAATTTGCACTTGATGGTTGAGGTGTAAGGAATGGGCTTAAAATATGCCATTTGGAGAGTTGTTTGAGATGGGCTTATAGATTCCATCCAAAGGTGATTGGTGTCAAAAATTTGAAAAAGCATCAGAATAAATCTCTTGTTGATTTATACTAAAATAGTAGATGTAGTGGGATGAGTATCAAAAAGATATCCATAAATGGATTGTATCTGACTCACATCTGAAAGATGTACTTAATGAGCGTCAGAATGACTACCGAATCTGGCTCGTATCTGGATTGTATTTGAGAAGTATGATGAATGAGTATCAGAATGGCATCCGTATCTGGAGCGTATCTGAACTGTATCTGAAAGATGAATCTGAATGAGTATCAGAATGCATCCATATCTGGAGTGTATCTGAAAGCTGAATCTGAATGAGTATTAGAATGGCATCTGTATCTGGATTGTATCTTAAAGCTGAATATGAATGAGTATCAGAATGGCATTCATATCTGGAGTGTATCTGAGAGCTGAGTTTGAATGAGTATCAGAATGGCATATGTATCTAGACGTATATGAATTGTATCTGAAAGATAAATCTGGATGAGTATTAGAATGGCATCAGTATCTATAGCGTATCTGAACTATATATAAAAGTTGAATCTGAATGAGTATCATAATGGAATCTGTATCTAGAGCGTATCTGAATTGTATCAGAAAGCTGAATGAGAAAGAGCCCGTGTAGGATTGCTTTATGATGAGTTCGTGTAAAACTGCATCTGGAAATGAGACGGAACCTGGGTAGGGTTGCTTCAGCTGGTCAAGTAGATAGTTATCCTGTCTGGTTTCACGTATTAATCTATGGCTTGAAAAAGAAAGATAGTTTTCCTGCCTTGTTACAGGTGTTAATCTTCAATCTCTTCATGTAGATAGTTTTCTTGGCTTGTTACAGGTGTTAATATACAATCACTCATCCACAGATAGTTTTCCTGGCTAGTTATAGGTACTAATCTGGAACTTGAAAAAGTTGGTCGTTTGATATAGTTCTCCTGTTTGGTTTCAGGTATTAATCTCTAACCTGAGAAAGAAATATAATTTTCCTGGCTTGTTACAGGTGTTAATCTTCAATCTCTTCATGTAGATAGTTTTCCTGGCTTGTTACAGGTGTTAATCTATAATCAATCATCCACAGATAGGTTTCCTGGCTAGTTACAGGTACTAATCTGGAACTTGAAAAAGTTGGTCATTTGAGATAGTTGTCTTATCTGGTTTCAGGTATTAATCTTTGACCTGAGAAAGAAAGATAGTTTTCCTGGCCTGTTACAGGTGTTTATCTCCAATCTCTTCATGTAGATAGTTTTCCTGGCTTGTTACAGGTGTTAATATACAATCAGTCGTCCACAAATAGTTTTCCTGGCTAGTTACAAGTACTAATCTGGAACTTGAAAAAGTTGGTTGTTTGTGATAGTTGTCCTGTATGGTTTCATGTATTAATCTCTGACCTGAGAAAGAAAGATAGTTTTCCTGGCCTGTTACAGGTGCTAATCTTCAATCTCTTCATGTAGATAGTTTTCGTGGCTTGTTACAGGTGTTAATCTACAATCAATTGTCCACAAATAGTTTTCCTGGCTAGTTACAGGTACTAATCTGGAACTTGAAAAGTTGGTCATTTGAGATAGTTGTCCTGTTTGGTTTCAGGTATTAATCTCTGACCTTTTAAAGATCTTTGATGATAGCGATATGTTGATTTTATCTTTTCTGAAAAGGTACAGAGTTAGCTGCATGCAATGCCATGATGTATGAAATACATGGTTCAATGATGTTCAAAAAATAAATGAGATTGTGTCGTATGCACTTGTCATGTATGTAATATGATGCATGAAATGAGAAATGTTACTGGAATGTATTTTTGTCTTGGAAAATAAATCCTTGACAAATGTTGGGGAGTTTTAGGAGGCTGAATCCCGGATGACTGTTGGGGATGAAGAGTATGCCCATCTTCAAACCTTGCTTAGAACATTTCCACTGGGGATTCATGTTTTTGTTGTTTGAGGAGAAATCCTCTGGGGGATGTTTATTTTCCTTGAGAAGAAAAATTTGTGGAGAGTGTTGATTTTCGTTTTGGCAAAAAAAGTTCAGGAGTCTTAGTTGTTTATTGCTCTACTAGAGAGTTATCTCTTGATGGAAGAGAAAGGAAGCTAACAACTTGTTGGGCATAAAGGAGTTAACTGTTATCTGGTTGTCTTCCAGGTTTTGCAGCAGCTTACTGGAGATTGTAGGAAATTCTACTAGAGAAGAGGAGTTGTGGTCCCTTGATTTGTGATAGTCTGGGAGGCAAATTCAAGTTGGGGAATCTTGTCATTTGTTAGGGAAATAAACTCTGTCGCCAATCTGCTGGAGAGGTGTTTTCTTTTGGCAGAACTCCTCGAGGATTCTTGAAATCAACTCAGTTGGGGAGAAGTTTTCAGAGATTGAAATTTTGGTTAGGGATCACCCCGTGAAAAGGACTTTGTGGGGAATTCGTCACTGCCCCTAGTAGCAAGTGTTTATAGTATTTCCAGGAAATGCTTGTCTGACCGTACGCAACTGTTTGATGGAATTCACGTTCAAAACCCCAAGTGATTCAGATACAGACCTGCCCCAGGTTATTCAGCATTTCTTGAGCGATTTCTTGGAATCTTGACTTGACTGCTCCCAAGCGAGTTGGACAGTGACATGTCATACCCCCTTGTTTATAGGAGATCTATCATTGGAAGTTTCATCCCATTTGAAGTGATTTTGTTCACCGAGAGAGCTTTCATTTGCTGGACATTCGTCGTGTGAATTTCTCCGCTGTCAAACAATTAGCCATATGAAAACAACGATATTCAAAATAATGCAAAGTTTATGCTTGTCTTGAAGTTTTGAAAATCCGTTTTAGCAGATAAAAGAATTTTTGTAAGAAAATTCAACACAGGATTTGGAGTAAAGCCTTATAGGAGTCAGGATACCTTATGTAACAGTATGCTTTCAAACTAACACATGCTTCAATTAGTACTTTTAAAGGGTTGTAACGTGGATTGGGTCACGGTTTAAGAAACAAAGGATAAGTCTCAAAGTGTATTTGTACCTGCGCGTTCTTTGTGATGTTCTTCAGTCCTAAACTTAGTTAATTGTGCGTTTTAACTCCAATTGAGTCTGAAATAACATTTTAGTGATGGTTCAGACAAGTTAAGTTTGTTGGAAGGAAGTCATTTTTGCACCATTTTTCGTGTTTGAGGATCTGTAGTGTCCTCCTTTTGATTTGTTATCCCGAATTATTGCCTGACTATTCTCGTTTTGAGATTACGGTCAACGGGATGCCCCAGTTTCTCTTAAGTCTCCTTCATAGGTTTTAACTTAATGGGCCTTTCTTTTTGAGAGATAATGACTTCCTATTTATTAGGAAACCATCACCGCCTTTTGATTCCAGAGGAATGTTTTTTATGTCATTCGTTGTATATGAAGTGAAAGCTGGCAACTGAACGCGCTTTGGAATTAACTTAGAAACTAACCTGCCCAAGGTTTTGATTAAAGGTTTCAGTTTGTGTAAAAAGGAAGCTCCTACTTCTTGGGCTCAAAGGGGTTGACTAGGGATTATCCTCCTTATAACTCCAGTGTTTAGGAATCTAAAGAACGCATGTACATCGTCATCAAGGTCTGTCCAAAAGCATACTGTATGAGATTATGGCATTGTTTTCGTCATCCTCCCTCTAAAGGGTTGCAACTTATGAAACAAGAATTGAATATTATAAAGGGAGCATAGTTTAAATAGAATGAAAATGAATGGATTAATTCAAGACAAACATATTTAATGCATTAATGAGAGTAACCAAAGTCTGACATAAAGCAGGTGTTTAAGAAAACAAAGAAATTACAACTGAAATTCGAATAACCAGAAAACTTTCTCGCCCAGACCGTCGCTTCAATTATATGCTCTTGAAGGGTGGTAGAAGAGCTCTATTTGACCGTCTTGTGTGAACTCCAATGATCCTCCGTCGATCAGATTTTGAATCTTGTACTTCAATGCCCAATAATCGTTTGTGTCATGCCCAGGACTGTCAGAGTGATATGCGCAGCTTGCCTTGGGATCATAGCGGGGGGAAGTAGTATTGGGGTTTGGATGAGGTCCTATCAACATGATCAGATTCATCCTTAACATGTGTTACAAAACTTGAGACAGTGGCATGTTGATGTTAGTAAACTGTCTCTCGGGCTTGTTTTGCCTTTGCTGATTTTCCTGTTGATGTTGACGAGGTAGTTGTTGGGCCCGTGACGTGGAAGAAATTTAGGAAGGTCTTCCCTCCCTCAAACTAATTTATGGTATCATGGGAGGCTTAATAATGACTTGATCCCCAATCTCGACCATTTATTTCATGCGGTTGCAACTGTCTTGATGAAGTTTGTTGACGAGGGTCTTTGGCTCCTCTTGTCCCTGAGCTAAGTTTTGGATAAGAGCCATCTGGCCCACTAGTTGTCCCATCATCTGGATCTTCATTGTTGCTGTGATATGGTGGGAGAACTGACTTTGAGGTTTTGCGTTTGTGGTTGCAAATGTTGCGGTTTAGCAAGAGTCGCCACTGACTTTTCTTTTATCCAATAAGGAAAGGTGAAAAAGCACAGGAAAGACCTTTCGAGATGTTTTCTTGAGTTTGGGGGGTAGATTATGAAAAGGGAAGGTATTAACACCCTTTTCATCCATGGTTTTCCATGGGATCTTAGTTATTTGCTAGATCACTTGCTTTTGTTTGAAAATGTTCTTTGTGTGGTTTTGAAAGTATTTTGAAAAGGTGCCATCGTTTAGGCAAACTTTTGCAATGATTCTCGTTCATAAGAATGCATACAAAAGTGTTGAGCTTTTGAAAATATTTCACGTTTGGAAAGTGTTTGGAAAGTGTATGTGATTGTTTTAAAAATAGCAAGGATATTTGTTTTGAGAGTGAGCAAGTGACTAAAAGTAATCTACCTACTTAAAAGGTCTTAAATGTGCATTTCCTCCTCCTTTAGTTGTTTCTATCTTACCATTGACTTGGTAAGAATCCCCACTGCTGGATGTGAAGGGACGAGTATTGGGTCATCGTATGACCATGATAGCAATGTTGTGAGATGACTTAGCACTTTTTCTTTAGGGACTAAGATCATTTTGAAAGGCAACTTTGATAGCGTCATCGAGGAACTATGATCTTGTATTTTTCGATTTATTTGTGCTAAGACATCCCACATGCGTAACATGGCCATTTTTAGGCAACAAGTGGAATTACCCTAAGGGTGTAAGTGTGTGAGTGTATTTGATTTCATGCATAATTTGTCTTGATTAGGGTGATCTATTTGTCAATTTTCATATCTTGTCATATATACCCTAATTACTAGCATATATTGAAAACAATAACAGTGCGGAAATGTAAAGTCCTACCCTTTTACAATATTTAAGGGGATGGGGGTACATATTTATGAATGGGGGTGCAAGTTAAAATTCTAGGTTACTATTACAACCATATTGAAATAGATAAGAATGTACAGGAAATGTGAAATGTTTGTCTGCTTAAAAAGGAAATAACTTTTGTTTAAGAAATATATTTTTGTTAAAAAGAAAATATAACATGCAAATATAAAATATTTTTTGGTGTTTTTTGATTAATAATAAAAAATAATATGATGGCAAAATAATAAAAAGAAAGAAAACATAATCAGCGCAAACTGCTGTAAATAGAAGAAGTCGGAAGTTCTGACTCTTCCATGCTGCACAAACAGAAACATGTTAGCAAAAATGTGGAAGTTCATAAGCTCTGGATCTTTTGAGAACTTAGAAGTTTTCAGAAGTTCTGATGCATTTGTCAAAACTTTGCCTCTTTCCATGCCAGTCAGAACATCTACAGCTTAGTCATTTACAGAACAGAAGTTACATGTATAACAGTTATGACCAATTTCATGAAATATCAGAAGCACAAATCAGAAGCAACATGTATTTGCTAATTTTAATTCTGAGGCCTAATTTTTTTATGAAACTCTGAACTGGGATTTCTTTTACTTAGGCAAGCAGATGAAGGAATTTTCAGAATATGTACATCATCAGGATCAGAATATCTACATTGTGCTAAATATGCAAAATCTGACAATGCTTAATTAGTTATGATGAGGGTCAGCAGAAAACTTACCTTGCAGCTGGAAAGGATTCTGTGAACTGGAGATTGGTCTTGAATTCTGGTGATGTTCTGAGCAACTTCTTCATGTACTCAGTAGGATGGAAGTTTGCAACTTCTGGAACATCCAAGGGATGATGTTCTGACTCCTTGGAGGTGAGAGTGAATGGAGAGTGTATGGAAATAGGAATACAGAAGTTAAGGTAGCTTCTAATGTATGAATATGCAGCTACGTGGATGGCTTTAGTCAAGAACACTTGAGGAAAAATGGAGTTTGAATATAAGGAATCAATCTAAGATTTTGGTATTTTGTGTTTATAGTTTCCTGGGTTCTTGGAAATTTTGCAGTGGTTCAAAGACTTCTTTCTCAATTCTCTCGTCTGTTTCATAAAATTTTTCTGGGCTTTTTCAGTGTGCAAATGGTGTTCTACTTATAGGCAAAGTTTTGTAGTTGGGGCGGTCAAGTGGCACCAACATCATATGCTATATGCTAACTTACTCTTGAAGTAAGCTTAAACAAGTGGGGGTTCAATGCATTCAAGTTGGATGGTTAACAGTGCCTCAGCTGGATTTCGCAGCGTGAATTAAGGAAAAGTAGAAACAGCGCGTTGGTCTAGCATTCTTTTGCACAGATGTTTGTCTTCCCAAGACAGTAGGGGTACACGTGGGGAAAATCCCTTGGGTGAATACTCAGAGGCGGTTTGTGAGCATTAAATGAGTTCCTATGTGAAACTTTGCATCCTTGCTTGACTCTAGATTAGAAGTTCTGCTTCAGCGTAGCATCTCATCTTCTGATCCTCTTACCTTATGGCTTCAGCATGTTCTGAAGGATCCTTCAGAACTTCCAGTATACTTACAACATGCTTTATTACCTTTTTTATTTAACCTTTGCAAACTCTTACTGAACCTTTATGGACACTGGCCCAGAAGTTCTGACCAAACTCTGTCTTAAGAATATCCAGAATTTGCTGAGTGTAAACACTGGCTCAGAAGTTCTGAAATTATCATATTTCTTAAACACTTAGAAACTTTCTAAGTATTTAGAATTTTATTCTTCCAAGATAAAATTTGACTTTTGAAACTCTTGATGAAGCAAACTTCATATTCCAACATGTCTTGACGAAATATGATTTTTGAGATTTGATTTTGATCCAAAAAGTAAAAGTTAGACTTCTAGTATGCAAATGACCATTTTCCCTTATGAATGGGCTGCTTGGAAAAATTGATAATTCAAGGCCTGGAATTGGATGAGAGAAAACTTAAGGATCCAGGGTGATTCCTTGAGAAATGAGAGGGCAAATTTTGGGGTGCAACAGTTGCCCCTGTTCAAACTTCTTGAACCTGAAGAGTTAGATTGGCGGATCCGCCATTCATGACTTGAAGGTGAAAGATGATTGAACACTAGAGGGCCCAAAAATTTTCACTCGAAGACGGATGGTGAATGGGCTTATAGATGCCTTTTGGAGGAATGTTGGTAAAATCTGGAAGAAGTATCAGCACAAATCTTTTGTTGATTTATACTAAACTTGACGTTTTACCTGGGAGAAAAGGGGTTAGTAAAATGCAGATGCTTGCATGATGTTCACCAGATGTGGTATGATGCTAAATGAATATTGTATGTACATGTTATGATGTGTGAATGTGAGATGTATGTTTCCATCTGGGAAAATAAATCCCTGACTACTGTTGAGGAAATCCGGAGAGGTTGAATCCCTGATCGCCTGTTGGAAATGAAGAACGTGCACGTCTTCAAATTTTGTTGAAAGGGCACTTTTTTTGGGGAATATCGCCCAGATGTTAGCTGTTATCTGGTCGGATCCAGGCTTCACAGTTTCTGAGGATAAAGCAGTTGGCTGCCATCCGGTCGAATTCGGGCTTCGTGGCGACTTACTGGAAGAGGAGATGAATTAACTGTTATCTGATCAGGTCCAGGCTTTGCAAAAAATTATTTGAAATTGAATAGTTATCTGGTCAGGTCCAGGCTTCACAACAATTTGTTTGGGATGCGGAGGTTAACTGTTATCTGGTCGGATCCAGGCTTCATAGTAACTTACCAGATGAAAGGATGAATTAACTGTTATCTGGTCGGGTCCAGGCTTCATAGAAAACTCTTTGAAAACTGTTATTTAGTCGGGTCCAGGCTTTATGGTCTTTTGGAAAGCTGTACTATTATCTGGTCGAATCCAGGCTTCATAATATCTTTCTGGGGATCATGGTTAATTGTTATCTGGTCGGGTCCAGGCTTCACAATATACTATTCAAAAACTGTTATCTGGTCGGGTCCAGGCTTTGCAGATTTCTTTGAGGAGGTCTATTGTTATCTGGTCGGGTCCAGGCTTCACAATATACCATTTGAAAACTGTTATCTGGTTGGGTCCAGGCTTTGCATATTTCTTTGAGGAGGTCGATTGTTATTTGGTCGGGTCCAGGTTTCACAATATACCGCTTGGGGATTTAGTTGTTATCTGGTCGGTTTCCAAGTTTCACAACGAATTTTTGAGGGTGATTGATATCTGGTCGGATCCAGGCTTCGCAACGGCTTTCTTGAAAGGATGGAAATGAAAAATGATATCTGGTCGGGTCTAGGTTTCTCAGCCATTTGTTCTGGATAGAGAGGCAACTCTAGTGGGGAAAAGAAGTTATACCTTGGTCGGATTTGAGTTCAGGTTCTTCTATATCTTTGAAGAGTTAGGCTATTATCTGGTCGGGTCCAGGTTTCATAGCATCTTGAAAAATGAGATCAACTTTTATCTAGTCGGGTCCAGGCTTCACTAACTCAAGAAGTCAAATTGTTATCTGGTCGGGTCCAGGCTTCAGTAATTGAAGAAGTCAAACTGTTATCTGGTCGGGTCCAGGCTTCAGCAATAACTTGAAAATTATGCTAATATTTGGTCGAATCCAGGCTTCATAGCATTTCTTGGTAATAATAAATGTTGTCTTGAAGGCTTTACTGGGGATTAGGGGTTGTGGCCTTGTGATTTGCAGTCATTTGAAAGGAAAATTCAAATTGGAGAGTATATACTCAGTCGGGTAAGGTAGACTCGGCTTGGGGAGGATACAACCAACTGGGGATGATGGGCTCAGCCGGGGATGATGGGCTAATCTGGGGAGGACAGATTCTGTTTGGAGAAAATAGCCTCGGTTGGAGAAGATGTACTCAGCTGGGCAATTTGGACTCAACTGGGGAATTTGGGTTCAGTTGGAGAAGATATACTCAGCTGAGGAAGATGAACTCAACTTGGAGATAAGAACCTGGGTTGGAAGATATGCTCCGCTGGGAATGAAAACCTTGGTTGGGGAAGATGGGCTCAGCTGGGCAATTTGGACTCACTGGGGAGTATATACTCAGCTGGGGAAGATGGGCTCAGCTGGGCAATTTGGTGTCTTGATTGTTGTACATTGAGAAATTTACACTTGGCTGGGGAAATAACTCTGTTGGGGAAATAAACCCTGTTGAGGAGCTGAATTCCTTTTAGGAAGAGATCTCCTAGGCTTCAATTTTGTAAAAATTGATTTAGCTAGGGGAGAAAGTTGCCAAGAGGTAGAGACTCTGGCCGGGGATTATCCCGTGTAAGGAGATTTTATGGGCAATTCTGTTGGGGAAAGGTTTATTGTCACCGTCTTGGTGGGTTTAATGATGATGAGATAACTCTGGGGCTATTTCACATACATTAAAAGAGATGCCTATTGTTGCTGCTTAGCAGGACCCATGTGCCAAATAGTTTTAATTATGTTCATATGCATATGTTCATTCAATTTTAGTCATTGGACAAATTTGCATTCAAAACAAAAGACGGAAAATTTTGCACTTCAAAGTGTATTTGTATTGATATTTTGCCCATGAATAGGCGTTTTTGTACATACAGATAGAGATCCTAGTAAGAGGAAATCTCCAAAAAGGAAAACTATTTTGAGAATGAAAACAAATAGCCATGTGAAATGATCTCTTTGTCTTCCAACTCTACTATTGCCCCAATGTCTTCGAACATCCTTTGACGTTGATCGAAAATGATTGGATTGATCCTGGACCATTTGAACTTGGACCTTTGGTGATAGAATTGACTTTTTCGACTTCACGGGACATAGTCGTATGCTTTTAATCCTTAATTTTTACCTGAACCGCCCTTTCGGGTTTTCGGTCCACCAGGATACCCTTTTTTCCCCAAGTCGCCCTTTCGGGTTTTCAACTTGCCGGGTGTACAATCTTTTGCATATATCCCTAATTTTTTCCCAAACCTTTTGGTTTTCCGGGATGCCCTTATTTTGTTTAGGCGTGTCAACCTAACGGGTCTCTTATGCGTAGTATTTTTTAACTATGTCCGCGTTTATAGGATGTGGGAAATCTTCACCGTCCATGGTGGTCAGTATCATGGCACCGCCAGAAAAACTCTCGTGACAACAAACGGCCCTTCATAGGTGGGGGCCCACTTTCCTCTGGGGTCACCTTGTGGTAAAATGATGTGTTTTATCACCAGGTCACCAACCTGATATACTCGAGGCTTGACCTTTTTGTTGAAAGCCTTGATCATCCGTTTTTGATACGTCTGACCATGGTAAATAGCAGCTAATCGTTTTTCATCGATCAAATGATGGTTCAAATGATCTGCTAGTACACTTCCTTTGATGGCTTTTTGATTTGTGTATTCAATGTCGTACTCAGTCAAGATCATTTACCATCTGCCTATTTGTTCAGAAAGGGAAAGTTTTTCGAATATGTACTTAATCGGATCCATATTAGATATCAACAAAGTGGTATGAGTCAACATGTATGGCCTTAGCCGGTGAGCAGCCCACGCTAAAGCACAACAAGTTTTCTCGAGCAGTAAATATCTGGTTTCACAGTCGGTAAACTTTTTTCTTAGGTAGTAAATTGCATGCTCTTTTCGGCCAGACTCGTCATGTTGGCCCAAAACACACCCCATAGAAGTCTCTAGTACTGTCATATACATGACCAAGGGTCTTCCTTCAACTGGAGGCATGAGAATAGGAGGTTCTTGTAGGTATTCCTTGATTTTGTCAAAAGCAATCTGGCATTCATCGTTCCACCTGACTACCTGATCTTTTTTCAAGAGTTTGAAGAGTGGCTCATAAGTAGTAGTTAAGTGTGATATAAAACGGGCAATGTAATTGAGACGACCCAAGAATCCTCTAACTTCTTTTTCAGACTGAGGGACTGGAATTTCTAGGATGGCCTTTATCTTGGCAGGATCAACTTAAATGCCTTTATTGCTGACAACAAAACCTAGAAGCTTCCCAGAGCGTACTCCAAACGTGCACTTGTTAGGGTTTAACCTCAGCTTGTACTTACTCAGTCTTTCAAATAGTTTTTGCAGGTGACCTAGATGTTCTTCTTCGGTTTGTTACCTAGAAATCATATCATCCACATATACCTCTATCTCATGATGAATCATGTCATGAAATAAAGCAACCATAGCCCTTTGATATGTTGCCCCTGCATTCTTTAATCTGAACGGGATGACCTTGTAGCAGAAGGTGCCCCATTGTGTAACAAAAGTAGTTTTTTCCATATCTTCGGGGGCTATCTTTATTTGATTATAGCCTGAGAAGCCATCCATGAATGAGAAGACTTTATACTGAGCAGTATTATCGACTAAGACGTCAATGTGTGGTAGATGGAAATCATCCTTGGGGCTTGCCCTATTCAGATCCCTATAATCTACGCACATGCAAACTTTCCCGTATTTCTTTGGCACTGGAACTATGTTGGCCACCCATTGAGGATAGGACGTTACAGCTAGGAATCCTACATCGAACTGTTTCATTACTTCGGATTTGATCTTTTCAGACATGTTAGGCCTCATGCGACGAACTTTTGTTTAACAGGAGGGAAGTCTTCTTTATTTGGCAGACGATGAACCACGATGTTGGTATCTAAACCAGACATATCTTCATACGACCAAGCAAATACTTCCATATAATCGCGCAACATCGGAACCAACCGGTTCTTGACACTGCTTTCCAAATTAGTGTCGATCATGATTTCCTTCTTATCTGACTTAGTACCCAAGTTGATAACCTCAATTGAGTCTTCATGTGGTTGAATAGCTTTTTCCTCTTGTAACAGAAGTCTGGCTAGTTCTCCTGGTATGTCACAATCTTCCTCGCTTTCGTCATCGGCTTTGATGATAGGACATTCAAAGTCATAGTTGGCAATAATAGAGTTGTTGGCAATAGGATCCGGAGTGGATGTAGACCTGCAAGAGTGTGTGTGTGTGTGTGTGCATGTAAGATACATGACTATTTTTTGGAAATGTTTTTGAAAGAAAAGAAAGACAATGAACACAAATATTTGAATGCAAAAGAGTCCAATATGTTGAATGATCATTTGATTTGATGAACATAAATAAAACCCATGACAAAAGGACCCAAGTGCCCCGGGTTAGGCACATGGCTTTAAAGTCATTATCAAAATATTACAGACAAAGAGTTTTTGAATTGATTAGAAAGCAAAAACAAGTAGATTACTCCTCAATAAAGGAGATGGGCACAAAGTCCATTGTATGCCAATTGTTGAGCTTCCCTTTGGTTGTTGGGTAGATCCAGTCTTCAAAAGCACACTCATCATCAGAGTCCTCTACAACGTTCACTTCATGACTTTTAAGGTGGAGAGGCGGCTTTCCAGTATGAGCACCTCTAATTTCTTTCTGAGCTTCAGAGGTGAAACCTAACCCAAACTTGTTTGCCTTGAGCGGGAAATCGAGGAGTTGACCCCATATCTCATTGTTTCCTTCTTTTACTATAGCACGGGCATCCTTAGAGGGAAACCATCTTGGGGATAACTTTATCGGCTCTTAGAGTGTCGCAGGAGATTTTGGTGGTGGGCCTAACTTCAAACGTCTGGCAAGGAGTTTCTATGAATTCACCATCCATCTCTACGTACTTGAAAGAATTGAGATGGCTTACCATAAATTCCTCTTCATCGTAAACAGTGACAACCTTCCCTTAAACCGGATATTTTAACTTCTGATGGAGAGTAGAAGTGACCGCACCTACCCCATGGATCCATGGGCACCCAAGCAAGCAAGAATACGCCGTCCCTATGTCCATTATGTATAGTGTGGATTTGAAAGTCTGTGAACCAACCTTAATTTAGAGATCTACCTCTCCATGAACCATCCTTTTCGACCCATCAAATTCCCTTACAATAATATCACTTGGCTTTAAAACCAAACCTTCACAGTCTAGCCGATCTAAAGCGCCTTTAGGTAACACATTTAAAGATGAGCCTGTATCCACCAAGACATGAGCTAAAGTTGTCCCTTTATATTTGATAGAAACATGCAAGGCTTTATTGTCATTCTTTCCCATGGGAGTTAAATCTGCGTCAGAGAACCCCAGACCATTTTCAACTGTCAGATTTGCTACGCAGTTCTCAAATTGGTCGACTGTGGTTTCTTGAGGCACATGAGCCTTTTTCAAGAATTTAATCAAAGCTTGTGCATAGGCGTCGGAACTTAGCAATAAGGACAACATTGATATTTTAGAAGGGGTTTTCCCCAACTGCTCTACTATTTTGAAGTCGCTTTTCTTGATGATCTTCAGGATCTCCTCCATCTCTTGAATGAATGGTTCTTCCGTAACAAACTTTTCAGCAGGTGCCTCTTCCCGAGAAGACTCACCTTCTTTCCCTTTCCCTTTAAGACTGGCACCAGCATTGCCATTGGTTATGCGAATTGGGACTGTGGTAGTGGTTGGTGGTGAGATAACAGGGGAAAAGACCCTTCATATTCTTGTGAATTTACTAGAACCAGTGATATTAGTAACACCAGCTTCATTATCATCAATCCAAGAATCTTGTTTTACCCCATGGTAATAAACCTCGTGACCATAATTCCATGGTACCGCTTTATCAAAGATGTATGGAACAGGTCTGGAAGCAGTGATTATGAGAGAAGAAATGATTGGTTCGTTCGAAAAACTGATAGGACCTTTGGATGAGATCCTAAGAGGTTTGTTTGAAATTGTTATGATGGACAAATCTTCAGCTTTGTCGATTGAATTCTCGATGGTGGGAATCTTTTTGAATAGGATTTCGCGGCCATCTATTAGGCACTGTATACCTTTCTTCAGTTCTTCGCACCCATCGGATTGTCTCATATAGCACACACAATCTTTTTCACAGCCAGGGAAAATCCCAGCTTTCAACAGATTGCTCCTGATTACATTTAATGGGGTAGTTAATTCTTCAACAGAGGCAATGAGAATTGTATCTTCGACGGCATTAACACCTTTGTCGTGCTTCGGCATTGGAGCGGTAATTACATTTGGTGTTGGAGGAGGATCAAATTCAATAGTCTTGTTGTCAATTAAATCCTGGATTTTGTTCTTCAAAGCCCAGAACTGATCAGTCTCATGCCCGGGGTTGTTTGAATGGTAAGTGCACTTTGCATTCGGATTATATCTTGGCGACAAGGTGTCAGGGTTGGCGGGAGGATCACGCAATATCACTAAATTAGCCCTGAGCATATGTTGAAGGGCTTGAGATAATGACATGCCTAACCTTGTAAAATGTCTTCTTGGAGCTTCAACACATTGATGATTTGCAGATGGTCTTTGAGTAGCAGTCGGATTGGAGATTCGGACAACATTGATAGTCAGATGTTTATTAATTTTGGTATGGGCCTTTTCTCTATACACAACATTAACTTCTTTCTTCGCAGCAAAAGGTTTCTTGACAAGATTGGGAGTGGAAGTAGATTCCACAGAGATCTTTCCACTTTTAATGCCACTTTTAACTCTTTCATCGGTTAGGATTAATTCGGTGAAACTAGAAGAAGAGCATCTAACCAACAGATTAAAGAAAGGACCAGATAATATGCTCATGAACATGTCAATGTGTTCCCTATAAGTCAAGGGAGGTTGGACCCTACTAGCAAGGTCTCTCCACTTCTGCGCATATTCCTTAAATCCCTCATCCTTCCCCATGGTCATACTTTGAAATTGAACCCTCGTCGGTTCCAAGTCGGCACTGATATTGATGGTAGAAGGAAGTATCTAGACCCTTCCAAGTATTGATGCGAGAGCCATCCAATTGATAAAACCATTTAAGTTGTGTTCCAGCTAGACTCTCTTGGAAAAAGTGAATCCAGAGTTATTTATTAGCAGTGTGTGGTTGTCTCTTGTGCACATAGGACTTCAAATGGAGATTTGGGCAAGAAACCCCGTCGTATTTTGCAAAGGTTGGTATTTTGAACTTGTGGGGAATGACTACCACAGAGATTAAGCCCAAATCATCAAAATTTAAACCGGGAATAGCTTGGATTTCAATCGCTTTCAACCTGTCTTATAGCTGCTTGTATTTGATATCTGTGGGTGGATATTGTTCATTGAAATAATCATCATCAGATTCTTGGTCATTGATATAGTTGGCTTGAGTACTCTTGACCTCACCAATTTGGTTCTCGTCCTCCTCGGAATCTTCCTCTATTGGAATTTGATGGATTGTCTCCTTGAACCTTTTACCCATGTTGAATATAGCTTTCTTCTTTGGCTTTTTCTTAGCGGCTAGCAGAGCCATCATATCTTGCTGCCCCTTGGCCAGGGCGAGTAAATCTTCCTGAAATTGAGAATTCTGGGCCTGGAGTTCCGTCACAGTTTTCTCTAGATCCATCTTGCTGAAATAAACAATGGAGAGATAAGGAAACCTGTTATGCGGAAACTTGTCATGTCATGATGCATGAATATGAAATATGCAAATGATTTAAAGGATTTAAATAATTTAAATTTGTATAGACAAAGAGTAAACAAACGTTAACTTGCATTTAAAGAGTTATGATTTGAATACAAACATGCCTCTTGGGCTTACAACAACAGAAATAAGCATAGTAAACTCCTAAGACAGAAAAGTTATGCGCCTCTTCTTTGGCGCAATGTAGGTGTTTAATCTCCTTTCTTAATGAAGTTCCCTTGTAAGCTCTGATATCTTTTTCTCGCTCTCATAGAACTTAGCTTCAAAGGTGTCTCGTTCTCCTTTTAGCTGAATCCAAGCGTTTTTCAAATCTTCAAGGGAAGTAGGCATATCAGGATAGAGGATAGTAAGTGGAATGTCTCCCTCGACTACGGGTTCCATGATAACAGGTAAGACGACTTCATAAGGCATCTTGAGACTTTTAGCGTGAGTCCTCACCCATTTAAGGTAAGGTTCCAAAGGAATGGAATTCTTACGCCCTAATGTCTTGCTATCAACTTTGTTAACCATACCCCAAGATCGTATAAATCTTTGACGGTAACCTTGGGTATCGCTTTCGTAGTCAAATGAAATTCCTTGGATGAGTACATCATGAGGGACATCTCTCCTAGCGTATCAAAATTGTCGCAAATCTAAACAAGGGTTGTAAGTAATGCCTCCCCTAATGCCAAGTAGAGGGACATTTTGGAATTCCCCACAACGATCAATGATGGTAATGTCTTCCGAAGAGAGATAATGCCAACGGATATCAGCATGTGAAAGTGACATAAATCTTTTAGACCACCTCATACCTTGTTCATTCTTCACCACGGGTCAAGGTAGGTGTGAAATAAACCACCTAGCCAGAAGGGGAGTGAAACACATCAAAGCCCCTCTTTTTTCAAAGTGCAAGAGTGAAGAGAATGCAAGATGTCTCCAAGCAGCGTAGGCACCGGATTACGAGATATGAAAACCTTGATCG
Source organism: Vicia faba (assembly GCA_948472305.1). Classification (NCBI taxonomy): domain Eukaryota; kingdom Viridiplantae; phylum Streptophyta; class Magnoliopsida; order Fabales; family Fabaceae; genus Vicia; species Vicia faba. The sequence goes on along the minus strand of OX451735.1, from coordinate 1,426,713,772 downwards.
CATTTACATCTATAAATTGGTCAGGATTTGGAAATAGTACCAACCCATAGATGAGAAGAGCCAAAATTTCCTCGAAGGCTTGTAGATCCAAAGTATTCCAACACTCTCAAGCCTTCTCCAACAAAAACTTTGCTAGGAACCCTTTGACACCGTTCCTTATTACCCAATTTGCTACCATGTCAGATGATTGCAAATGTAGAGCTCGAGCAATTTCCTCAGGTTTAGGGTCTCTTTCAATACCGTTAAAAGGTAACTGATTGAGAATAGGGATCCCCATGAGTTGAGAAAATTCTTCCAAAGTGGGCACAAGATGGTAATCAGGAAAAGTGAAGCAATGATGCAAAGGGTCGAAGAATTGGACAAGCACCTTTCTCATATCTTCTTCAATACTTGAGGTAACCAGACTAAGGAGTCGACCATGTCTTTTGGTGAATGAAGAATCTCCAGGGACCCTTGATACTAAATCCTTTAGTTGTGGAGGTATCCTCACAAGACTGACTTGGATAGTGCTCCTATGAGCGGAAGCCATGTCCTACAAAACAGAACAAAGATAAATCCAAAAATCCATGAAATGGTTAGTGAGAATGCTTATGGTATGATGTTTATGATGCTTATGATGTTATGTACAAGTGTATATACAAAGAAAACAAATCCTTAAGTTTTAGGCTTGCATGGGGTTTCAGGTAAGTAGCCTCTTGAAGTTTAGTTCGCTCAACCTGTCCTAGTTAATAGTAATCAGGTTCTAAGGGATCTCAATATCACTGATCTTTCCCCCAAGTTTCGTTCGATACACGATTAACTCACAACCAAGCAAAACTCAAGAGTCAAACCTCAATGAGTGTAGCATCGAGTATCAACCAACTTTGGACTGCACCAAAGCCGGTTATCTCGCTACTTTATAATGGCCAAATTGGTCAAGTGAGGTTCTAAGGTCAGTTGATACTTCACGACACCACGCGGTGGCCCCGTACTCTCCTTGACTGGCTCAAGGGTTATTCGTACCAACCAAAGGGCCACATCAACGTAGCTACTGCTTCAACCGTGTCGATATAACCCGCACAGTTCCCTCAAAGTTTATTGCTACTTACATAAAAGGTATCCCCAAATCCGGGTGTAGGATTTAAAACAAACCCAAACAAGGAACCAAAATGTAAAGAAAACAAATCAAATAATGTAAGCAAGTAAATGTGATATAACCCTAAGGTAACCCCACTTTTAAGGTTTTTTCCCAAGAAGAGTCGCCAGTTCTGTGATACGGTGGGAGAACTGACTTTGAGGTTTTGCGTTTGTGTTTGCAAATGTTGTGGTTTATCAAGAGTCCCCACCGACTTTTCTTTTATCCAATAAGGAAAGGTGAAAAAGCACAGGAAATACCTTTCGAGATATTTTTCTTGAGTTCGGGGGGTAGATTATGAAAAGGGAAGGTATTAGCACCCTTTTCATCCATGGTTTTCCATGGGCTCTTAGTTACTTTCTAGATCACTTGCTTTTCTTTGAAAATGTGCTTTGTGTGGTTTTGAAAGTATTTTGAAAAGGTGTCATCGTTTAGGCAAATTTTGCAATGATTCTCGTTCGTAAGAATGCATACAAAAGTGTTGAGCTTTTGAAAATATTTCACGTTTGGAAAGTGTTTGGAAAGTGTATGTGATTGTTTTGAAAATAGCAAGGATATTTGTTTTGAGAGTGAGCAGGTGAATAAAAGTAATCTACCTACTCAAAAGGTCTTAAATGTGCTTTTCCTTCTCCTTTAGGTGTTGCTATCTTAGCAATGACTTGGTAAGAAGCCCCACCGTTGGATGTGAAGGGATGGGTATTGGGTCATCGTATGACCATGATAGAGATGTTGTGAGATGACTTAGCACTTTTTCTTTAGGGACTAAGATCATTTTGAAAGGCAACTTTGATAGCATCATCGAGGGACTATGATCTTGTATTTTTAGATTTGTTTGTGCTAAGACATCCCACATGCATAACATGGCCATTTTTAGGAAACAAGTGGAATTACCCTAAGGGTGTAAGAGTGCTAGTGTATTTGATTGCATGCATAATTTGTCTTGATTAGGGTAATCTATTTGTCAATTTTCATATCTTGTCATATATACCCTAATTACTAGCATATATTGAAAACAATAACAGTGCGGAAATGTAAATTCCTACCCTATTACAATATTTAAGGGGATGCGGGTACATATTTATGAATGGAGGTTGCAAGTTAAAATTCTAGGTTACTATTACAACCATATTGAAATAGATATAAATGTACAGGAAATGTGAAATGTTTGTTTGTTTAAAAAGGAAATAACTTTTGTTTAAGAAAAATATTTTTGTTAAAAATAAAATATAGCATGCAAATATAAAATATTTTTTGGTGTTTTTTGATTAATAATATAAAATAATATAATGGAAAAATAATAAAAAGAAAGAAAACATAATCAGCGCAAAGTGCTGAAAATAGAAGAAATCAGAAGTTCTGACTCTGCCTTGTTGCACAAACAAACATGTTAGCAAAAATATGGCAGTTCAGAAGTTCTGGATCTTCTGAGAACTTAAAATTTTTCAGAAGTTCTGATTCATTTGTCAAAACTTTGCCTCTTTCCATGCCAGTAAGAACATCTACAGCTTAGTCATTTACAGAACAGAAGTTGCATGTATAAGAGTTATGACCAATTTCATGAAATATCAGAAGCACAAATCAGAAGCAACATGTATTTGCTAATTCTAATTCTGAGGCCTAATTTCATTATGAAACTCTGAACTGGGATTTCTTTTACTTAGGCAAGAAGATGCAGGAATTTTCAGAATATGTACATCATCAAGATCAGAATATCTACATTGTGCTAAATATACAAAATCTGACAATGCTTAATCAGTTATGATGAGGGTCAGCAGAAAACTTACCTTGCAGCTGGAAAGGATTCTGTGAACTAGAGATTGGTCTTGAATTCTGGTGATGTTCTGAGCAACTTCTTCATGTACTCAGCAGGATGGTAGTTTGTAACTTCTGGAACAGCCAGGGGATGATGTTCTGGCTCCTTGGAGGTGAGAGTGAATGGAGAGTGTATGGCAATAGGAATACAGAAGTTAAGGTAGTTTCTAATGTATGAATAAGCAGCTACGTGGATGGCTTTAGTTAAGAACACTTGAGGAAAAATGGAGTTTGAATATAAGGAATCAATGCTAAGATTTTGGTATTTTGTGTTTATAGTTTCATGGGTTCTTGGAAATTTTGCAGTGGTTCAAAGCCTTCTTTCTCAATTCTCTCGTCTCTTTCACAAATTTTTTCTAGGCTTTTTCAGTGTGCAGATGGTGTTCTATTTATAGGTAAATTTTTACAGTTGGGGCAGCCAAGTGGCACCAACATCATATGCTAGATGCTGACTTACTCTTGAAGTAAGCTTAAACAAGTGGAGGTTCAATGCATTCAAGTTGGATGGTTAACAGCGCCTCAGCTGGATTTGGCAGCGTGAATTAAGGAAAAGTAGAAACAACGCGTTGGTCTAGCATTCTTTTGCATAAAAGTTTGTCTTCCCAAGATAGTAGGGGTACACGTGGGGAAAATCCCTTGGGTGAAGACTCAGAGGCGGTTTGTGAGCATTAAATGAGTTCCCATGTGAAACTCTACATCCTTGCTTGACTCTGGATTAGAATTTCTGCTTCAGCGTAGCATCTCATCTTCTAATCCTCTTACCTTATGGCTTCAGCATGTTCTGAAGGATCCTTCAGAACTTCCAGTATACTTATAGCATGCTTTATTACCTTTTTTATTTAACCTTTGCAAACTCTGACTGAACCTGTGAACACTGGCCCAGAAGTTCTGACCAAACTTTGTCTTAAGAATATCCAAAATTTGCTGAGTCTGAACACTGGCTCAGAAGTTTTGAAATTATCATATTTCTTAAACACTTAGAAAATTTCTAAGTATTTAACATTTGATTCTTCCAAGATAAAATTTGACTTTTGAAACTCTTGATGAAGCAAACTTCATATTCCAACATGTCTTGATGAAATATGACTTTTGAGATTTGATTTTGATCCAAAAAGTCCAAGTTAGACTTCTAGTTTGCAAATGACCATTTTGCCCTTGTGAATGGGCTGCTTGGAAAAATTGATAATTCAAGGCCTGGAATTGGATGAGAGAAAACTTAAGGATCTAGGGTGATTCCTTGAGAAATAAGAGGAAAAATTTTGGGGTGCAACAGTTGCCATTTCCGTTTGTAGTCATTCCAATTGGTCATCCTTGTTGTCTTCAGGATTCCCCATGATCATGCCCCTAGTGAGGAGTGCTTTCACATCTTCTTGTTCCTTGGACAAGTTCAAAAACATTTCCTGAAGTTGAACATTTTGAGTTTGAATGTCTTTGATAGTCTGTTCTAGAGCCATCTCTATTGAAATAAACATTAAACAGATGAGAGACCTGTGTTGAAAAGCTTGTCATGATATGATGCATTGTATGTGGATGCAATGTTTTCAAGGACTTAGAAATTTTAAATTTGTTATAAACAAAGAAATGAGCAAACATCAATTGTATTAATAATTTTAAATTTCTTAAAACTGTGCCCCTTGGGCTTACAATGGAGGAAATAAAGCAAAATAAACTCCTAAGACAAGAAGGTCGAACACATCCTCTTTGGCGCGATGTAGGCGTTCAGATTTCGCTCCTCATGAAGTTGTCTCGTAAGCTCCAGGACCTTTTTTTCACTCGCATAGAACTGGGCCTCGAAAGTGTCTCGTTTTTCCTTCAGCTGGATCCAAGCTCTTTGTAAGTCTTCAAGAGAATTAGGCATGGTAGGGTGAGAGATAACATAAGGAATATCTCCTTCAACTAATGGTTCCATGATGATAGGCAAAGTGGCAAGGTATGGCATACTGAGTCTTTGAGAATGAGTTCGTACCCACTTAAGATAAGGCTACAAAGGAATGGAGTTCTTACGCCCCAATGTCTTGCTATCCACTTTGTTTACCATCCTCCAAGCTAGTATAAATCTATGACGGTAGCCTTGATCGTCACTCTCGTAGTCAAACACCAAACCTTGGATGAGTGCATCGTGAGGACCATCTCTTTGTGCATAGCCAAATTATCGTAATGCAAGAGAAGGGTTATAGGTGATAGCTCCCCTAATGTCGAGCAAAGGAACATTAGGGAATTCCCTATAACGGTCAATAATAGTAGTATCCTCCGAGGATTGAGAACACCAATAAATCTCATAGTGTGTGAGGGACATCATCCTTTGAGACCATGTTAATCCTTGACGTTCTTTAATGTTGATCGAGGTAAGTGCGAAGTACACCACTTAGAGAGTAGAGGAATGCAACACAAGAGAGTACCTCTTTTCTTCATTGTGCGAGTGTGAAAACAATGTAAAATGTCTCCAAGCAAAGTAGGTATAGGATTACGAGAGAGGAAGACCTTGATGGCATTCACATCTATGAATTGGTCCGGATTAGGAAATAGAACCAAACCATAGATTAGAAGAGCCAAGACATCTTCAAAGGCTTGGAAATCCATGTCTTCCAAGAATGAACGAGCCTTCTCTTACATAAACTTGGCCAGGAAACCCTTAACTTCGCTTCTTGTCTCCCAATTTGCTATGATGTCGGATCTCTTCAGATGTAGGCCTTCGGCAATGACTTCAGGATTTGGAGTCCCTTCTAAACCAGTGAATGGTAATAGATCAAGCACATGCACTCCCAACAGTTGAGAGAACTCTTCTAGTGTAGGCACCAACTTATAGTCAGGAAAGGTGAAGCAATGATGTATGGGATCAAAGAACTGGAAGAGCACACACATCACTTCCTCTTGGAAATTGGATTTAACCAAATTGAGGAGTCGACCATATTTCCTGGTAAAAGGGGAATCTCCGGGCACCCTTGATGCTAACTCTTGGAGCTGAGGGTGTGCTTTCACGAAGCTGATTCAGATGGTGTTCCTTCAGACGAGTTTCATGGCCTACAAAACAAAGCAAAGATAAATTCCTAAATCCTTGAAATGGTTAGTAAGAATGTTTATTATGTTATGATTTTTATTATGTTATGTACACACAAGTCAAACAAGTCCTTAGGTTTAAGCTTGGATGGGGTTTATAGGTAAGTACCCTCTTGAAGTTTAGTTGGCTCAACCTGTCCTAGTAATAGCAACCGGGTTCTAAAGGATCTCAATATCACTGACCTTTCTTTTAGGCATTGTCTTAGGACAATCAATCTTTTCTTGCGGCCGAAACATCCCAAAAGTCAAATCTCAATGAGTGTAGTATCGAGTACCAACCAATTTTCAGCTTTCCACCGAAACCGGTTATCTCACTACGTCCTAATGACCAAGTTGTTCAATTAAGGTTCTAAGGTTAGTTAGTGCTTCATGACTCCGCTCAGCGGTCCCATATTCTCCTCGATTCAACACAAGGGATACCGGTACCAACAAATGCGTCACACTAAAGCAGCCATTGTTTCAACCGTATCGGTCTACGCCATACAGTTTCCACAATCTATGGCTAATTACCTAAAAAGGTGCCCCAGATCTGGGTAGAGGATAAAAACAAACCCAAACAAGGAACCATAATGTAAATCAATCAAAATCAAACAAAGGAAAGCAAGTAAAGGTGATTTAGCCCTAAGGTAACCCCACTTTTAATTCTTTCCCCAGCAGAGTCACCAGTTTTGTAACATGGTGGGATAACTGACTTGGATGTTTTGCGTTTGATCGTAATTTTTGCGGATAGCAAAAGTCACCACCTACTTTTCTTTTATACAATAAAGGAAAGGGTGAAAAGACCAGGAAAGACCTTTCGAGATTATTTCTTAAGTTCGGGGGTAGGTTATGGAAAGGGAAGGTATTAGCACCCTTTTCAGAAATAGTTATCTACAGGCTCTTAGTCGCTTGCTAGATCACTTGCTTTTGTTTGAAAATGTGTTTGTGATGTGGGTTTTGAAATTATTTTGTAAAAGAATTTCTTTGTAATGGTTCTCGTCTCTATAAGAACGCGGATAAAGTGTTTTGTCTTTTGAAAAAAATGTTTCAAAGTGAAAGTGTGGGTGTATAAAATGTTTTTGTTGTAAGCAAGAGAGCAACTAGGAGTATCCTACCTACTCAAAAGGTCTTAAACATTCTTTTCCTCCTCCTTTATATGTTGTTATCTCACCATTGTTTTGGTAAGAAACCCATTCGTTGGATGTAAAGGGACGGGCGCAGGACGTTTTTGTATAGTCATAGAAGGCAACTTATGGGACGTTTTAGCAATGTCGTTTAGGGACTAGATCGTTTATCGAAGGCAACATTGAGGGTCATCAAGGGACTATGATCTTTTATCGAGGGTCTTTAATAAAACACCCATATTCGAGGGACATGACTATTTTCCGATAGGCAGCAAAATGGGATTATCCTAAGGGTGCTAGTGTGCATGGTGTGTTTGATTGACATGATTTTAGTCTTGATTAGGGTTATCTATTTATTGATTTCATATCTTGCCATACACACCCTAATTACTAGCATTTATATTTGAAAAGCGGTAAATTGCAGAAATGTAAAGTCCTTCGCTATTACATCATTTAGAGATGGGGGTACAAATTACAAATGGGGGTTTGCAAGAATTTTAAATCCTAATTAACTATTACAACCATATTGAATTGTACAATATAAGAAAAGGAAAAGACTTGTTTTGAAAAAATGGTTTTTGGTCTTAACAAATTAAAAGGAAAATAATTATTTAATAAAAGAAAATATGTTTTGATGTCCTTTTTTATAAAAATAATAGAGAAAAGGGAAAAATAATGAGGAATAGGATCAGCATGTTGCTGAAAGCAAAACAACGGGGATCAGAAGTTCTAATTCCATGCGCGCTTTGGGTCAGAAGTAAATGTCAGAGGAGATCAGAAGTTCTGGATTGATGCACTCTGAGGTCCTGAAATAAATTTTAGAGGGAAAAATAGAAGTTCTGGGTCGCTACGTGTTGAAGCTCTGAGTGTTAGAACAGTGAGAAAATCTTAAAAGTTATGTGTGTGTTAAAACAGTAAGAAAGCCTAAACGTGTTGTGTGTTAAAACAGTGAGCAAAAATCAGAAGTTTCGTGCTGTGTTAAATAGTGAGTGAAGATCATAAGTTCTGTGTTGTGTTAAACAGTGTGTGAAAATTAGAAGTTATGTGTTGTGTTAAACAGTGAGTAAAAATCAGAAGTTCTGTGTTGTGCTAAAATAGTGGGAAAGAAAGACCCAGAAGTTCTGTGTTACACTTTGACTCCTTCCTTATATTAATCAATTCATAAGAAACTTATTCAGTTCTTAACAGCAGCAAATCAGAAAGATAAAAGCATAATAGTTCATAGAAGTTATAATCCTAATTTTGAGCCTAGCTTTATTCAAGAAGTTCTGATCCACAGTTTTTCTACTTATGCAATGATATGGACAATATCAATACTATGATATTTACATATTTAATGATGTTCTGAATGAAAAGATTCAAAGTCAGAAAGACTTACCTTGAATCTGGAACGTGTGTTTGGGACTTGAGCTGGTGCCTTCAGAGGTTCTGGAGTCAGCAAGAACAACGGAAGAGAAAATTCTATGTTCTTTGATTCAAAGGGAAGAACAAAGGTTTTGGTTTTTTTTAGGAATTCAGGGATCACGAATTTTTTTACTGTTTTCTTTTTCTCTCTTCGTAATCCAGCCCCTTGAACGTGTGATGGGGCAACTTATTTATAAGTTAGTTTGTCGTGATTTTGGGGGGGGAAACAAATGGGATTTAAACCCTTTTGGCATATTGTTCCATTGCTTTTTAATAAAGTTTTTGTATGCTAATTTGGTGCAAATATGGGGTTTGAGAAATTGCAAGAGTGGACTGGATCAACAGCTGGTTGCAGGACTGTGATATAGCAGAGCAGCATGCTGCTCAAACAAGGTTTTGGGATTTGGTGATGTTCTGATCGCAGAAGACCAGAAACGTAGCTTCAATATGCTGAAGAGTCAATGTTCTGACCGAAGAACATTGCTTCCATATGTTCTGATTGAAAAGTCATATTCTGAACTGTCTTTGCAAATTCTGATTGCGCTTGTGTGGAGGCTGGCCCAGAAGTTCTGAAGTATCATATTCTCTTAACACTTAGAAAATTTTCTAAATGTTTAGAAATTTGATTTTTCAAAGTAATTTCTGACTTCTGATTTTGATGAATTAATTTCATGTCCTGATGAAATATAATTGTTGAAACTTGATCTTTGATCCCAAAAGTAAAAATTTTACTTTTCAGTGTGCTTTTGACCATATTGCCCTTGTGAATGACTTTCTTGGAAAATTGTAATCCAAGGCTTGAAACTTGATGGAAGCAAATCTGAGGGTCCAGGATGATCCTTTGTGAAATGAGAGGGAAAAGTTTGGGGTACAACTTACTCGAGCAGCCAACTCTCTCCATCTCATTGTGTATTCTTTGAAGGATTCGTTACTCCTCTGATATAAATCTTGCAGCTGCGCACAACTTGGAGCCATGTCAGTATTGTATTGTTAATTCCTCTGAAATGCTATAGCCAAGTCATTCCATGTGGGAACGTGGTTTCTTTCCAATTGTGTATACCATTCTAATGGTACTTCACTAAGGCTGTCTTAAAAATAGTGGATAAGAAATTTGTCATCGCGCGGGTATGCTGCCATCTTCCTAACATACATCTTCAAGTGGGTCTTAGGACAATTGGTCCCTTTGTACTTTTCGAAATCCGGCGTCTTAAACTTTGGAAGAAATACCATGTCTTCAACCAAATATAAAGCAGAAACATCAAAGTTTTTAGTATCATGTCCTTCTATGGCGCTAAGCCTCTTTTCCAACATGCAGTATATTTTGGTGTCCTCGAGGTTTTGAGGCTCCTCAGTATTCATGGTTACGTTTTCCCCTTGGGGTTTTGGCATAGGGAATGCAAATTAATGATACTCAATAGATTCATGGGATGGAGTATATTCGTCTCAAAAAATGGCACGTTCTTGCACATCAAGGTTCTCAATTGTAGCTTTTAAAGGTTGGGGTCGAGCCTGGGTGTTTTCTTGAGATGTAATGACATCTTCAGTTGTGGCTTGTTGACCTTCTTCCATTGTTGTAGCTAACTTTACACTTGTTTCGTGAGCCATCTCGAGTTTGTTCTGAGTATCTGGGAATCACCTTGTTGGACTATGGTTGGAAGTTTCCTGTGAGAGGAAGAGATATGAGTTTTATGCAGATGGATGAAGAATGAAAATGTATGAAAGTTCTTCGGTATGTGATAGTATATAAAAAATTCATGGATATGCAATGTGATGTAGATATAGTATGATGATATATGTAGGGGTACTCTATACAAGTTTGATGATGATATCCTACTCTGACTCAGAAATTAAGACAGGCAGGGACTCCTTACGGACGAATATGATAATAGACATAGATTTGATGATTCCCTACACTATCTTAGAGATTGAGACAGACAGGAGTTCCCTAACGATTATGGTCAATAAGGGACGACGAGGAATCCTTACAGGATAGGAATGATGATATAGATGGAAGCCTTGTGGGCCAAAGATAGAAGGTAGGTTCTTAGTATTAGCCTACGGATATTCTACCCTCCCTATAAGGTGACTTCCTTAAGGGAATCATGAATGACACTAGAGGGAAAGGAACAAAGGCCTCCCTTAAGAGGAGTCTCTTTACAGACTGAAACTTTCGTCTCTAGGTCATGAAAGGTCTCATCACAAGGTTTTGGTTTAAAGGTCGTACAAAGAGTCATAGGTATCATTCCAAAGTCCTACTTCCCAAGAGGATGTATCTTGAGAGGTATTCCTTTTGTGGAACTCCACCAACTCTAGGCGAAGTTATCACATAAACTCATATGGTTGATGTAACCCCTTGGCTAATACACGAACCTTCTTTCTAAGGGGTTTTGGAAATATTTTTTTGCGAAAATTAAATCCCACCACAGATATAATAATAATAATAATGAAAATAGTAAGCAGATAAATAAATAATTAAGTAAGCAATAAATAAATAAAATAAATAAATAAGAAAGAATAAAACCCAAAAAATGAAAAACCAAAAAACCCTAAATTCGAAAGATGAGGCTTCTAAACCTAGGGTTGAGTCCCCAATAGAGTCACAAGCTATTGCAACTGGTTTTTAAATAGGGTCGCCACCCTTAAGTTTTATCCTAAAGGAGGGAAGTATAAAGGAATAACCCTAAAAGTTTTAGATTCTAGATTTGGACTCGGTTTTAGACGAAGGGGAGGTGTTAGGCACCCCTCCTCTACCTTGTTCACAAGGATATTGGGTTTAGAAGCATGATGTTAGAAAATATGGTTTTAATTGTTTATTTGGGAGAAGGGTTTTAACTTTAGATAGGGGGACTCACCATGATTTTTGATCGTATGCCTACGTATCCTCCTAGGAGGAATCAGAGTCTCATTTCGTAGTTCACGGTTTGTTTGTAGTTTTTATAGATTACGCGAATATTTTAAATTTCCCCGCACTTAGTTCAAAAGTGTGGATAGCGGAGATTTTGAACTAAGCGCGAAGTTAATTAAAAACTCTTTGTATTCATTTTTCAAAATTAATTATTTGAATTAATTTATTATAAAAATAGTTTGACGTTTTTTTGCGTATGTAGTGGTAGAAATGTTTAAGACTAAGTCATTGGATTGACTAGACTTATACAAATCAAAATAAAAATTGCCACCACGCTTTTTTGTTTACAAAGGAATGGGAAAAGAGTGAGTAACCCAAAAAGAGGGGGAAAGATTTAAGGTAAGGCGGTTGGTTATGCAAAGGGAAGGTATTAAAACCCTAAACATCTACCGAACTCCGCAGGAACCTCTTTGAAAAATCTGTATATTTTGGCTATAAAAAATGTTGTATAAAAAATGGATGGTGGAGGTGAGAAAAGAAATATAATTTTTTTTATGATTTTTGCACCCACCGCGGTTGCAAACCTTTAGTGCCTATGTACCACCTTTTCATGCAATAGGGGATCAGGGTACAAGTAGTTCACCTTTTAAAAATTTTAAAACACAAATGTGTTGGTTAATTTTATGAGATAAACATCATTGTCATTGTCCGTGTGAAAAACATACCTACCACCCACAATCATGAGAAAGGAGAATTTGCATCATCTCAAAGTGGAGGATATGGCTTGGATTTTAAAATCAACAATGCGTCACTCAACACCCAAGTGGAAAATATCTCTCTTCACTACATACTGTAGAAGTATAGTTGTTTGTATCACTACAAGGATTCACAAGAGTTCAATCTTTTGAGAAAAGTTTAAAGATAAAATCCAAAGTGGAAAAATGGTTTGAAATGAGATTGATTTCCTTTTAGTTTTCTCACAAAAATGTCAAAGTATTATTAAGTTTATTGAAATTTATTTATGAAAATGTTTTGAAAATGCATGGACCTAAGTCCAAGTTTATTATGAAAATGGTTCAAGTTTAAAACAAGAAGAGTTTTCAAAAGGAGGGAGAAGATTTTTGAAATTAAAGAATATGGGAGGAGAAGAAGAGGCTATCCTAAAGCATAAGGTAAAAGCTAGGGATAAGAACCATCTAACCAATAAGAAGCCAATACTTGACACTATGATCCAAGATAGAATTCCCATTATTTGGATTGAAACCAAACAAACAACGATACTAGGCCTCTTGAGAAAACTAAACTTCAAGTGTGTTAGGTCTTCATAAAAATTGGGCAGAGTAACGGCTGTATACGGGTGAATTCCATATAACAAACAAAGGGTGTAATTACAATAACCTGCATACAAAATAAACAAACAACCCAATGTCTTGAGGTAAACCTCAAAAGCTCTAGACAAAATAATCTAATAAGATCACAAGGTCTCCAATCATAGGCCAAGGTTTCTAATCCTAAGTCCAAAAAGTCCAATGCTCCATAATGCCAAGGATAGTAACCAAATAGTCCAAGTATCATTAAAGATTTTTATGGTTTATGTTGATTATTAGGTGTTTTAAAAAGAAAAGTAGAACTCAAGTGAGCAAAAATAAAAATGACAAGAAAGTAAATACTCAAATGAGCAAAGATGAAAATGACATGAAATGTAAATGCTAAAAGTAAATAGTTTATAAAAATAAAAGGGGTATATAATAAAATAATAAAGGATAAATTCAATTATAGTGATTAGTGATTAGTTGGATGATGATCTTGAAACTTGCATTTGGAACTCATTACAGGATTGGTAGAACCAAAGCCTCCACACAACAAGTTGCATTTGCTTTTTGTCAAGTATATCAACCATTTGGAATCCTTATGAGTACCATTTAATGATCAACGATGTTTAAGTGATCCGCATTGACCAAAGGTGTTGTACATCCATTAGAGGATTGGTAGAACCAAAGCCTCCACATAATCAATATCAAAGTTATTGGATCAAAGAGATTAAATTAACATATTTGGGCTTGCAAACATAAGTTTGAGCCACAAATGATCATTTATTCAAATTGGAACAAAATTTAGCGCTATGTTAAGCAATCGTAAGTGGACTTATATAGAAGTCGCACCTATTTTGAGGCCGGTCAATAGAAATCTATGAACCATTTGTTTTGAGACATGATATAGAGATCATGCTCACACAATATTTAGTGCAATAAGAAGAGGGTGAGATGAAGAGGGGTGGGAGAGAATATACAAACCACTTTTGAATTAAATTTAATCAAACTATTATTAAAATCATTCATCCATTTTTGTGGAGTTAGACTCAACACCATGGATCCAATGATGTTAATAAAGTTCATGATCAAAAATTTAACCCAAGATCAGCAAGAAAATAATCACAAAATAATATTACATTTTAAATATAGAAAAAGGTTTAAAAAATAATGTTTAAAAATAGAAATAAAAGAAAAAAATATCAACTATGTTCAAATTAATCAAGAAATAAAAAGTAAAAATATAGAAACATCAAAAAAGGGCTCAAATGATTTTATAAATTTTTTGGTAATTTTTCAAATTCTGAAACTATTTTAAAATTTAAAGAAATGGGTAAAATAAACCAAAAATGATAAAAAAAATAGCAAAGTTAAAAACAAAAATAAAATAAGGTCACCAATATTTGTCACAATATCATTGGATCATTCCATAATTTTTTCAGAATTTAAAAAGGCATAAAAGTATTTTTAAACATTTAAATCAATTCAAAGAAATTTAAAATTTAAAAAAAATACCAAACCACAAAATCAAATTGTGAAAAAATAAAAATCAGAAAGAGAATAATCGAAAATATTTTTTATAATATTTTCAGATTTTTAGGACTAAAAATGAATTTTTTAAGATTTTTTGAAGTTTAAAACAATTAAATATAAAAAATCAGAAAAGAAAATAAAAGTCAAAATATGTGGACCATTGGATAAGAGTCAAAACGCGTTAGTAATCAAGTCCAAGGGATCTGGCACGCTGTGCATATCATGGTCATTAGTGAATAAAGCACAGAATCAATTATTAAATCAAAATTCAAAAATAACAAGTGGTGTGCCATCATTGATTGGAATATGACACGTTGGTCATCTTAAACCTCCAGCCAACGTGAATGGTAGGTCTCTCAAACTGTAAAATCAGAAGCTCAGACCTATTCCATTCGCTTCGTCTCTTCAAGACGAAGACAACCACACCCTCGCGCCAAATTTATATAAATTGTAGCTCAAGCAATTTGGAAAGAATGTTTTGAAAAGGGATTTGAAATTTCATGGTCAAAACGTGTTTCCAGTAAAAAGAAAGTGTTGCAACTAGAAACATGGCAATGAGAGCATCACAATGATATCAAAGTTTTGAAGAATTGGTGAAGGAATCTACCTATTGATGTTGATTTGCAGATCTCTGAAACTGGACTTCTATGGAGCAATACAGGGCACGATTCTTGAATGTAATTATATGGTTAGCTGTAGGGAAGATCAAGGAAGGTGAATTGATGAAAAAAATGGATTGTAAAAGGCTTGTATATGGATTTTGAAGTTGCTGAATTTTGAGTTATGGAACAAGTTTGGCAGGGTGATTGTGGCTATCCAAGTTTGAGAAAATGAATGGGATAGTTCATATATTTATAGGAGAAGAAAATGGGATCAAAAGAAAGAGTGAATGATGCATTTTTGAGGGAATTCATGCAAACCTGATACACGAGTGAAGTGTGATCTTATTTTCACCAAAACTCATACAATCCTTGCGATTTGAGATTCTAAACACTTCTAGCAAGTTTGTTAATCAAGTTTAAATCAAAAACGCGTATAAATCTTGTGATTAGAGGCCACATTATGGATTTCAAAATTCTCACTTGGTGAGAAATTCAGTTCCAAGTTACCAATTTCAAAACAATGGCATTTTCAACTCAAGGGGTCTTAGGGCATTATTCTTGATGCTTTAGAAAGATGAGGTTACAAGCTTTGCAATGGAAAAATAATGGAATCAAATGGATGCTTGATCTGAAAGTTGTGTTGAGTCAAAGTTGGAGAAAAAATGTTAACTTTCCAAACTTAGAAATATTTCAAATTTTTCTTCAAAAGTGACCTATAATGTTTTGCATCCAACCATAGCCTTCCACTTGGAATTTTCTCTTGACCAAAAACGATGGCATGAAGTAGATCTCTTGAATGACATTTTGGATTTTGAACCATTCAAAATCTCAAAAAATTGAGAGAGTTATGAATTGTTGAATTTGGAAAAAAAATCATGAAATGTCCTATAATATTTTGTATCCTTAAGGCAATTTCCATACATTTTCTCACTTTGTACATAAAAAATGCATAAATTTAACATATTCAAGATCATTATGGAAAATGAATGGGCTCAAGGTGATAAAAACTGACCAAGTTATGATCATTTAAAGTCACACATGGAAAATTGGGGATTCATCTGGAGGACTTGTAATCTTTCCTCCTCATCAAGTTTCTTACACATGAAAACTCCTTAGAACTTTTGAAGTGATTTGTTATAATCCTTTAAAGAGAAGGATGTCTTAGGAATCACTCAAAAATACCAAAAGATGAGCAAGATATACTCCTTTGAACTTCAAAACCCTAGCTCATAGATTGAGATACATGCCTTGAGGAACTTTGACAATTTTGAACAAACTTCTTGTACCAAAACAAATGCTTTGTAAATATAAGTTGTTGAGGTTGATAATGAGAACTCATAGCAACAACAACCACTTACATATCTTGAGAATTGAGGGGAATATGCACTTGTGACCAATGGGAACAGAGCCTTGTCCAAGCAAGCCAACTTCTCCAATCAATCCATTGCACTTTTGAATCAATCTTGATAACTTGGAAATGTAGTGAACCAAAATATCCTTGCCATGCCATCCCTTCCAAAAAAACTTCAATGGTGAGGTTTGAACTTCTCGAGCTTTATTGACTAGGGCATAGAAATAAACTCATGAACCCATGGAGAAACTTGCTAGATCTCATTGCATTTACCTACATTAGTAACAAACAAGACAAACCAACATTGTATTTTATTAATTAAAAGGAAAAAATCAAGACAAAATATTCATGACCGTAAAAGAAAATAACTCAAGGTGCTTGGTGATTCCTCAAAGAGCGAAGCTAAAGGTGGGGAGGAGGACCAAAAGCCCTAATGTGATCTTATTGTGAATGAATTAATCATGGTATGATGAAGGGATCTTAGGGGGGGGGGAATTGGGGTATAATAGCTGCCGTTATTTAATTTTCTTCTATCCGGATATACGAAGGTTATAAATCTTTGTGTTGACACGATTGAAGATACTTAAATATAAAACAAACCCTATTTTTGGCCCTAAGATGCCATGCAATGGTTATGAATATGAATGCATATGAACAAGACCAAAGAGACACAAAACACCATTGGGGATGTAACAATAATAAAGAAATAAGAGAGCGACCCAACTAGGAAAATAAATCACTGGTGGATCAAAAGACCCAACTCATAGAGGATTGTAAAATGGTCAAAGGATACACCAACTCCTACTGGAGGTAAAGCTACAAACATTCACTGAAGGTAAAAGGAAAGGAAATATCAATACCGATGTTCACTGACGGTGATCTACCAACTTTCACTTAAGGTAGAAGGAAAAGAAATATCATAGCATCGCCGTTCACTGAGTATTAACTACCCACGTTCACTTATGGTAGTAAAAAAGATTACAATCATCGATGTTCACTGCCAATGACCTACCAACTTTAACTGAAGGTAGAAAGAGAAGAGATATCATAGCATCGTCGTTCACTGACGATGAACTACCAACGTTCACTGAGGGTATAAAAAAGATAACAAACACAAACTTTCAATGATGGTGATCTACCAGCTTTCACTGAAGGTAGAGAGAGAAATATATCATAGCATTGTCGTTCGCTGACGATGAACTACCAACGTTCACTGAAGGTAGCAAAAAGATAACAAACACCAACTTTCACTGATGGTGATCTACCAACTTTCACTGAAGGTAGAGAGAGAAATATATCATAGCACTGCCGTTCACTGACGATGAACTACCAACGTTCCCTGAAGGTAGCAAAAAGATAACAAGTTTCCCTAAAATTTTGGCATTTCACCTAGAATGGGTCTCAACTTCTTCTTTAACCGAGGAAATTTTCCTGGAAAGGGTAATATGTAAGTTGTCTTAAATAAAGAGACTTCCACTTACAAATATTTCACAACGAGTTGTTTCTGCGAATTTAAAAGTCTTGCCATCCACTGGCGTAATTTGGCAACGGGCTGCAAATTATCCATTCATGGAGAAGATAGCAAAAAATAGTTGCGTCAACTTTTACAGGGAAGTACAGGTTGCTCAAATAAAGAGACCTTCCACTTGTTGTCATGGAGGATTGTAAACAGAAATGACTTTCTGGAGATAGAAATATGGCTTCCTGCGGAAAGAAATATGACTTCCTGGGGAAATGCCACGATATTCCTGCTGAGGATATAAAGTCTTCTTGTGCAAAATAAATGCACAAAACAAAACTCGAAGCTTTCAGAAATCCAAAGTAAATAATATTGTTGTGGAACCACAGATTCAAACCAGAAATAAACTAGAATGAAACAGTCAACCAAAATACGTCCTTTGAGAAATAAACTCAAGAGGGAAAACAAGATCCATCCAAACAAGGAGCTGTACAGGAATGCTAAAGCAAAAATCATCCACGAGGGACAACTCAGTAGGGAAATTGAAAGAATATACGTTTTCTTCTTAAGGCCAACACTCTATTAAAGAGAGGACAACGTAACTCTGCAAAACAGGGTGATATGTCAACAAAAATATTAAAAAATGTCAACGAACAATGATTTTCCAATTTTAGCTATGCATGATGTATGTATGAATGTATGGGTTTTATTGTATGTATGCTGAAAAAATAGATATATAACACTGGGAATAACCATGCAAAACCAACTCTGGACCAAACAACACTCGGCTAAACCACATCCAAGATGATCATTCCAAGAAAAAGTAAATGCCAACTGAAGAAACAAAACCTGCTGCCTGCTCTAGCTTTACCGGGTAGAAACATAATCTGGAAGTAAACAAAATAAAGTGACAGAATAGTACAAATACAGGGATAGAACATCCTTCTTCAGGCTTCCCCGGGGAAACAAACATTTTCAAAAGTAACACTTCTATTGGGGATTGCAAAACCAATCTCAAGTAAAGCGGATGGACACCAAATCATAAAAACATTCACTGGGGAATTCAAGGCTACTTCATTGGGGAGGTTAACACCACATCCTCAAAGGGAAAACCACAATACATTCTTCACCAGAGAAACCAGGGACCTGCGTTCTTCAAGAGTGATTATGGTACCAATTTCTCGGGAAAAAGAACATCCATTAGACCAAACGAAAACTTCATTGGAGAAATCTCAGATTGAAACTTCACATCATGAAAACATAGAAAAGAGGAGAAATGAATCCAAACTTGATCGGGGATACCGGAGTCACGAACCCAATATGGAGAGTTATCCTGAGTAAACCTTCCCGAGGGGAACAAAAACTTAAAATAAACTGGAGTTTGTCCATTCCTGGGATCACCATTTTGTTGTTGTTTTTTTTTTCGCATCACAAATTCTAAAGTAAAAGAAAATTGTAAATTCTTTTTGAAAAATCAATTTTGTTATTTAATCTTTTTTCTTTGAAAGTTATTATCAATAATAAATGGAGTCTTTGCAAGCTAAATAAAATAATAAATACAAAGAATTGGGTAAAAGCTCAAATTTCATTAATAGAATGGTAGTATGCGAATGGTAAGACTCCATGGATAATTACAAAGTTAGGAAAACAGTAATATATAATGGAAAAGATACATTGAGATACAATAACCACTATCCCCTCTAACAACTTTTGAAATCCTGAGAAGCAACTTCTGTTGAAGTGTGATGAGAATCTGAGAAGAATGTTGCTCCAATGATCAAGTCTTGTCTGATGTAGTTACTTGCCAAGAAAGTCCCTAACTTTTGCCTAAGCTGCCCTTGTGGGTTTTCATCTTAGAGGGAAATTTATTCTGTTTATGTCTCTAATTTTTGCCTAGACCGCCCTTTCGGGTTTTCAACTTGGCAAGTTGTTCTTTTATTTCTTTAGGCGAAGTATTTCTTTACTGCATCAGCATTCATGGGACATGGGAAATCCTCGCCATTCATAGTTTAAAGAATTAATGCACCACCAGAGAAGGCTTTCTTGACAACATATGGGCCTTCAAAGTTGGGAGTCCACTTGCCCCTAGAATCAGTGTTGAAAGACATGATCTTCCTAAGCACGAGGTCGCCTTCTCTAAATTCACGAGGTTTGACCTTTTATCAAAAGCTTTCTTCATTCTTTTCTGATATAACTGGCCATGACACGAAGCCGTCATCCTCTTCACCTCAATCAAATTCAATTGGTCAAACCGGTTTTAGACCCATTCAACCTCTGACAACTTGGTTTCCATTATCACATGTAAAGAGGGAATCTCAACCTCAATTGGGAGCACAACTTCCATTCCATACACAAGGGAGAACAGGGTTGCTCCTGTTGAAGTGCAGACAAATGTTCGATATCCATGCAGAGAAAAAGGGAACATTTTATGCCAATCCTTATAAGTAACAACCATTTTCTGGATAATTTTCTTGATATTCTTATTAGCAGCTTCAACAGCCCCATTCATCTTTGGCCTATATGGATATGAATTGTGATGGACAATCTTGAATTCTTCGCATAGTTCTGTCATCATTTTATTGTTTAAATTCGAGCCATTGTCGGTGATAATTCTGATTGGCACACCATACCAACATATAAGATTATTCTTGATAACGCATAACCACCTGCTTAGTAACATTGGCATATGAAGCAGCCTCCACCCATTTGGTGAAGTAATCAATTCCTACCAAGATGAAACGGTGTCCATTCGAAGCTTTAGGTTCTATCATCCCGATCATGTCAATACCCCACATAGAGAAAGGCCATGGGGAAGATATCACATTGAGAAGTGTCAGAGGCACATGGACTTTGTCTGCATAAATCTGGCATTTATGACACTTCTTTGCAAATTTATAACAATCAGATTCCATTGTCATCCAATAGTAACCTGCCCTTAGAATCTTTTTAGCCATCGAATGTCCATTGGCATGAGTGCCAAATGAACCTTCATGAAACTCATGCATTAACATGTCTGCTTCGTGTCTTTCCATGCATCTGAGCAAGACCATGTCATAATTTATTTTATACAACACATTTTTACTGGGGAAAAACTGCCTGCCAATCTTCTCTAATGTCTTTCTATCTTTCTTCGAAGCACCAATCAGGTATTTCTAAGTCTGAAGAAAATTCTTTGTGTCATGTGTGATATGGTGGCAGAACTGACTGTTTGATGTTGGTTTGTGTTTTGCGTTTTTCGTTCGCAAAATGTCGCGTTAAGCAAGAGTCGCCATCGACTTTTATTTCATCCAATCGGAAAGGAAAAAAGTATAGAAAAAATCCTTTTTCGAGATATTTTGAGTACGGGGGGTAGATTATAGAAAGGGAAGGTGTTAGCACCCTTTCTATCCATGGTTTTCCATGGCTCTTAGGTACTTGCTCATATTTTTAAAATTGCTTATGTGTGTACTTTGCTTTTGAAAAGTTTAACTTCGTGATAACCCTTGTATCAGTCCTCAAAGGTGTGACGAAGTTGTTTTGAAAGTTGTTTTGAAATGTGTAAGTGTGAAAAGTTTTGATTTGAGCAAGTACCAACTAGCATCTACCTACTCGAAAAAAGATCGTTTATATTCTTGTTCCTTTAGACAATGCTATCCTACTATTGAGAAATAGGTAGCACTGATGTTGGAGTTGTAAGGGTCAATTCGAAAGGGACGTAAGATCACTAAAGAAATATTAGGACACCTTAGTAATAACCCTAGAGTCTTAAGATCATATTCGAGGCAACATTTCCGAGGCAACATTTAAATGGGGCGTTTTGATCTTTTTAGACTGGAGGGCAACCACTAAGACACCCTATGCTTAAAGATCGTTTACCGAAGGCAACCGAAGTGAGAGTATACCCTAAGAGTGATATGTGTGAGTGATTTGTTTTCAGTTATTTATCTTTGCACATTAGGGTTTTCTAACGGTATTAATTTGGCATGCATTCTTGTCATACAATCCTATTAGCATACATCTAGATAGTTAAATATTTGCGGGAATTAAAAATGCGAGAAAATAAATCTACACTATTACAAGGCTTCGGCGAGGGGGATTCATTACATAGCCAAAAATCCGGGGAAAAGCGATAAGTAAAAACCCTAAATTAAACTATTACAAACCATGAACAGTTACAAAAATATTGTCAAAATAAATAATAAGCGCGCGATGAATTAAATACGAAACGACTAGGGTTTTGACCCTTTACTGAACCTATTGACGATTGATTAAAAAAATGTTTTTTGTCATGTTTTAAGAAAATAATGAAATAGTTAAATAAAAAGAAGACCTAATTACTAATTAATTTTAAATTAATAAAAATAAATTAATTTTAATCTAAAACCCTATTTTTTGGTATTTTTATTTATCTGAGAAAAATAAAAGAATCAAAGCAAGAATTTAAACCTAATTTTCTAATTAGTTTTAATTATAAAAAAAAGTTAAAATTGCCCTAAGTTAAGCTAAATTAAATTAATTTGATAATTAAAAAAAAACTAATTCTAATTTTTTTATGAAGTCTTGATTTTATGATTTTATAAAAAACATTAATTTGTTAGTTAAAATAATTAAAAGAAATATAAAAGAATTAAAAAAATAAGAAAAAAGAAAAAGAAATGGGCCTGATTGTTAGCAATTGTTGGGGGTATGAAGTTGAAATTCTAGGCCCAAACAAATCCAAGCCCTTTTTGACTTCGCCTGATCTGGTGTGTATGTTGACTTTAGGAGCATGCTAGGCCTCCAAGGATGGCACGTTGGATCTGGGCTAGAGACGTGTTTGATGGTTGGATCTGGATGGCATATGGTGGACGCTTGAGGCTGCAGTGTACCTGATCTCATGAAACAAACTAATATGAACAAAGGTTGGGACCTAGGGATCGAACCCAGGCCCTTATGCTCGCTCCCAATACCACGCTGCCAACTGAGTTGCTTTGCTTGTTTGTACATATAATAGAAATAAACAATATAATCAAATTACGTGATGTATTCAGAAAAAATGTGCGAAAATTCAAACCACCCAACCATTGAGTTCCATGCATCGTCTTCTTCCTCTCTCCGTCGCTTTAGCCTAGGATACTTTTACCTACAGACACCTTGCTGTAGGTACAAACCTGTGCATCTCAAAAATTGCATATGCTCAAGATAAAACGATAATGGCTGGTACCGATCAACTCGTCTCATCCTCACGAGCATCATGGTACCAGAATCAACGCCCAATTTTGCCTGCATTGAAAACTCCTAAACACGAACACAAAACCCTAACTATGGCAATATCACATACAAGCATCAAAAATGCAATTAAATGGAAGGATTAGCTTGCAAACACGATGATAAACATGAGTATAACAATCAAAAGTGCTAAAGATGCGTGAATTAGTGAAGTCAGAATCAAGTTTTTGGGCAAACCGTGGGAGGTGTAGAGCATGATTCTGGGTGTTTCAAGACCTGGGAGTAATTGGAATCGCTTCCAGGGACGTCTGGGAAGGGATTGGTGCTCTTGAAATGCTTTGAAACTCCTTGTAGATTAAAAAATGATTCCCACTTTTTCTTGAATTTTTTCAGTTTTGTTCTTGGTTATGCATGACCTATAACCCTTGTTCTTGCCTTGGATACGTTCAATATATATCATAGAGTGCATTAGGGTTGTAAAAACTGATCACATCTTTGGAAGTTTTCAAGATTTGATTTGATTTTCATGGCATATGTAAAAATGCTATATTTAGCCAAATTATGCCTTTCTTGTCCCAATCAGCCTTGATTCAAATTGATCATGATATCCTTGCATTATTTGATTGAGATCTTGTCCAAAAATCATATCACAACATATCTTTTTCATTATTCATCAATTATTTGATTTAATTGAAATTTTAATTAACAAAAAATCAAAATAAATTGAAAAGTGAAGAAAATAAAATGAGGTTGGATACTTGGGTCGTGGATCATATTATAAGTGAGGTGCAAGCATAAAAAGTTGGGCCCATTTAGCAAAAAATGCAAATTTGAGCACATTTGACTTTTGGTAATTTTCAAAAATGGTCAACTTGCCCAATGCATAACTCTCTCAATTTTGACCCTAGAGAGTTCTTCTTGGAATTTTTAGAAAGCTTAGGATGTCCTCTAAGCAACCCTTTTGGTATCATCTCAAATGAGTCTTCCATGTTCATGTATGAAGCTTTGACCCAAAAGGTCTTTTTGTTGACTTTCCAAAATGACCTATAAATGTAAAATTCATATCTTCTTGTGAGTGCATATTTTGAACTTTGGAGATGAATATGAATTGTAAGGAATTTCATCCTCTTCAAAATGAGATTTGGATGGGTCATTTATGATAAAGTATGAGAAAGTTATGCTTGGTCAAAGTTGAGTTGACTTTTCCTACAAAACCCTAATTTAGCAACTTTTGGGTTTTGATGAATTGTGAACAATCCTTGAGGAATCATGATCAACCCTTGATCAAATTATGGATAATACTTCAAAATTAGTATGTTGACCAAAAATCTTGATGTTTGACTGTATGTGGGCCACAATTGACTTTTGACCTAACACAGTTAATTTTCAGGTATTTGAGCTATTGACTGAGCAAACTTCTTCTGCAAGGCTTGAAACTTGAAATGAATGATCTTGAGAACATATTAGGACCTTGGAAATAATTCGGGACCTTTGTGGTTGACACATCTTGATGAAGATGGGAATCCTAATTTGAGGTAGACTGCCTTAGGAGAGAGTTTGCCTGGTCAACTCTTGAACTTCCTTGAGCAATTTGGGGACCTCACTTGTCATGTGTTGAGAAATATGGGAGGGAAAATTTTGGGGTACAACATCATGATACCAAGGTGTTGTACCCCAAAATTTACCCTCTCACTTATCAAGATTATTCTCACAAGATCTCTTTGACTCAAGACTGAATTAGGGTTTGACCAGCTCAAGACCTCTCATCATGCACTGATCACCCAAAATTAGGGTTTGAGATTGCACAAGGAT
The DNA here is from genome assembly GCA_948472305.1 of Vicia faba. Taxonomy (NCBI): domain Eukaryota; kingdom Viridiplantae; phylum Streptophyta; class Magnoliopsida; order Fabales; family Fabaceae; genus Vicia; species Vicia faba. The sequence continues at coordinate 1,426,689,183 of OX451735.1, read as the reverse complement.
TTTTGGACTATAAATACTTCCTATGACTTTCAAACACCATTATGAACCCCTAAGTTTACTCATGACAAGTTTCAGGCCTTGAACCACATTTTTTATCAGTCAATTGAACAGTTGACCCAAAAATCAATTGTATTGGGGAAAAAGTCAACCATGGCCAATTTACAGTAAAACTTCATATTTTTTGATCCATATCAAAATTCTAGACTCATATGTATCATTTTATCAAATTTGGATCACAATTCCTCAAGAAATTTGATCAAATCATCAAAAGGGCAAAATGGTCAAAATTAGGGTTTTGACTGAGAAAGGGTAATTTCTGATTTTTGACCTAGCAAATGACCAATTGAGTTGAAGCATGATTCCAAGGATTCAATTTAATTATCTTGACCTAATTACATGGTTCAAAATATTTCAAATCCATTGGATAGACAGATGAAATTTGCAATCAACTGATCAAAAGTCAATTGTATACCGAAAAGTCAAACTTTGACTTTTTGGTCAAAATCAAGTGCCCAGGGTCACAATTCATCAAAACATGTCAAAATGTGAAACTTGTTCATCAAGAAATCAAGGATTGAAGATTAGGTTTTAAAATTGGAAATTTTCTTAACTTAGAAATTTTTCTAAGTATAGAAAATTTCTTATTTTTTCTCAACTTTAAGCCAAATTTCCACCATGTTACAAGATGATTCAAGGAAAGTTCCCAACATGAAAGTTGTATACCTCCATGAAATCAACAAATTTACTTCACACACTTTTCCCTAAATATTCTTGGATCTCCAGATATAATTTTGTGAATACATGCCCATGAACTAAAATAACTTAGTGAAATTTTGCCCTAATTTAGGCAGGTTTTTGACCCAACTTCATGGCAACTTTTTACCTAGTTCCAAGGGGAATCTTGAAATGAATTTTAAAGATGAGTTATATAGGACATTACAAACTTTCCAAAATGTCAAATAACTCCTTGAGATCATTTTTGAGTAGGGAGAATCGAAGAGATGAAGTTGGCAATTTCTCACTTTGAATTCAAGCCATTTCATGAAGAACAAAATTCAAATTTGAACCTATGTTGCCTAATCCTTGCTTTACAGGTCTCTAAATTGTTTATTACTCCATAATTTAATGCTTATTTAGTTGACAAAGCTTTAATTCAAGCCCAAAGGTCCTTGTCCAAGCTTTAATTCCATAAATGGCACAAAGTTGCCATTGCCATTTTGGAAAAGCTTCACTTTTGCAAATTTACAAATCTTGAGCATTGGACCTATCTTCTCTGCACACACAAGTACTACAGACCTAAGGCAACTTGTATAAAGCTTATACCAACCCCAAGAAGGCCAGTAAAAGCATGTGAAGACTTGTCCCTTCACTTTGCTTCAAAAGCAAGAAAGTGTGCCAAAAGGCTACAACTCAAGGATCTGTTGAAGAGCTGACTTGAAACCTTTTTCATACTAATACACAAACATATTACACTTGAGAACACGATTGAAAGAGGGCTGAAACACTCCAAAACTCCATTTCACCAAAAAATTGTCAAAACTTGCAGTTTGTGTCCAAGCATAGAAATCCATTAATTTGCTCGTGCGTTTCAAGTTTCAATCATCTAAACACTTTACCTACTTCATATCTAAGTGATCCAGACCATCTTCATTGCACTGTAACTCTTTCTCCTTCATCTGCCATTTTTGTTTTCCAAGTTTGCAGGTTGACTTGGATAGAGAGTTTCAGACACTTTCAAAGCAAGGTAAGGGTTGGAACACACTCAGGGAGGTTCATGCAAGCTAAATCAACCTTCAGGCCTTCCTAAATCCCACTCAAACTCCATTCACGATCTCAGCTGAAAGAGGTAAGAATCTCAATTTCTATCTCTTCATACATGCATCCATTGGCCACGATTTGTGAATAAACAACGTAGATATCATTACTACTAAGCTTACATATATATATATATATATATATATATATATATATATATATATATATATATATATATATATATATATATATATATATATATAACTTGCATTTATTTGGCCTGAGTTGAGAGAATTTTTAACTTGAAGTTCCTGGAAAAATTAGGTTTAAATTTAGGGCTTTTAAAATTCGTTTTGGTCATTGATTGTTAGCTTACATGATTTACATGGTTGAAATCGTGGGAATGAGTACTACCATTTTCATGTTGGAAGTTTTCCTTTTCATAGAGAAATGAGAAAGTTACAGAGCTTCTGGCCAGCTTGAGGAAGAAGATGAAGTACAGAGCAAGGACATTGTTTGTGTTATGTTTTTGTTGTTTCATATAAATCAATGGATGTATAGCCACCCCAGTGGCAAGGTAGCGCGCTGGTGAGGCCCAGGTCATGGGTTTGAACCTTGACGCTACCTTTTGTTTTTTTCATATTTTTCCATTTCCATTTTTTTTTTGTTTTGCAGGATGGACTTTTTTCTTTGGGCCTTATTGTTTTTGCTAACATACTACTCCCTGTCTCCTTACAGCACCCCTGGCCCAACTATTTTGTTTATTTGTTTTATTTTATTTTTTTTGTTTTATTAAATATTTTCTTTAATACATCAAATCATGACAAATATAAAACTTGATAAATATTGTATTTTGTTTATGTTATTTTATTTTTACATAAAGAATATTTTTATTAAACTATATATGTATATATATATATATATATATATATATATATATATATATATATATATATATATATATATATATATATATATATATATATATATATATATATATATATATATATATATATATATATATATATATATATATATATATATATATATATATATATATATATATATATATATATATATATATATATATATATATATATATATATATATATATATATATATATATATATATATATATATATATATATATATATATTATGTTTCTTAAATAAACTTGTAAACATAAATTAAATAGGTTTAGTTTAATTTGTTTTATTTCCTTTTTATTCCATACTTGTAAATATTTATTTTGGCATATATAAAAACTAAATATTTTCATAAAATCTTATTCATTATTTTTAATACAAAAAAATACATAAAAATAATACATAAGAACTTTATTTTCTTTCAAACTAGAAATTAGGGTTAACTTTTTTTTAAGATATAATTTCCTTTTTTATATATATTTTTAGGATTAGGTTAAAATTCCTTTTCACATAAAAAATAAAACAAAATCTTTTCTTGCATATGCATAATATTGCATATTTAAATATTGTATTTGTTTATTCCAACATTTGTACAAATTCGATTTGGTTGTAATAGTTTAATTAGATTTATATTATTGCAAATCCCCATTCACAATTTGTATTCCCCCCTCCCATAAAAATGTTGTAATAGCGTAGAACATTTAAATTTCGCAATTTACCGCTTTATATACCATGCTAGTAATTAAGGTTTGTATGGCAAGATCAAACAAAACAAATAGAAAACCCTAATACAAGACAAAATCAAGGCATGAAAATAACACACTTGCACACAAGAATCTTTAGGGTTTTTCCACTTGGTTGCCTTATAGAAAAATGGCCATATTACGCATGCGAAGTATCTTGGCAAAACAAACCAATATGAGATCGTAGTCCCTCGATGATGCTATTCAAAGTTGTCTTACAAAATGATCTTGGACCCTCAAAAATGCTAAGATACTTTGCAACATTGCTAATCATGGTTATACGATGACCCACGCCCGTCCCGTTTACATCCAAAGATAGGGTTGATTACCAAATCAATGGTAAGACAACAATTTCAAAGGAATAGGAATGCACAAGAAAGACATTTGAGTAGGTAGATTACTTCTAGTTACTTGCTCTTTTTCCAAATAACTATCCTTTCTATTTTCAAAACAAACACACACATTTTCAAATATTTTACAAATATTGAAAACATTTTCAAAAAGACAAACATCTTTGTATACATTCTTACGAATGATAATCATTACAAAGATTGCCTAAACGAATGGCCTCTTTTACAAATTACTTTGAAAACCACACCAAACACATTTTCAAATAACAAAAGCAAGTGATCTAGCAAGTCACTAAGAGCCCATGAAAAACCATGGATGAAAAGGGTGCTAACACCTTCCCTTTTCATAATCTACCCCCCGAACTCAAGAAACAATCTCAAAGGTCTTTCCTGTGCTTTTTCACCTTTCCTTTTGGATAAAATAAAAGTCGGTGGCGACTCTTGCTAACCGCAACATTTGCGATAAAACGCAAAACCCTCAAGTTAGTTCTCCCACCGTATCACAGAACTAGCGACTCTGTTGGGGAGTTCTAAAAGTGGGGTTACCTTAGGGCTAGATCAAATTTGTTTGCTTACATTGTTTGACTTGTATTCTTTACATTATGGTTCTTTGTTTGGGTTTGAATCCTCTACTCGGATTTGGGATGCATTATAGGTAAATAGCATTACGTTGTGGAAACTGTGCGGGGTATACCGACATGGTCTAAGAAATAGCTATGTTAGTGCGACATATTTGTGGGTATCGGTAGCCTTTGAGTACATCAAAGAGAATACGGGGCCGCTGAGTGATGTCATGAAGCACTAATGAACTTCTAGAACCCTTTACTTGACCAACTTGGCCTTTAGGATGTAGTGAGATGACCGACTTTGGTGCAGTCCGAAGTTGGTAGATACTCGATACTACACTCATTGAGGTTTGGTTTCTTGGGATATTTCGGTCGCCATTAAAGAGGCTTGAGCTAAAACAATGACCAAGGAAACAATCCAGTGATATTGAGCTTCTTAGAACCCGGTTACTATTACTAGGACAGGTTTAAGCCAACTAAACTTCAAGAGGGTACTTACCTATAAAACCCCATGCAAGCCTAAAATAAGAACTTGTTTGGTTTGCTTGTATATGCATACTTGTACATAACATCATGGACATCATGAGCATCATATGTATCCACTAACCATTTCAAGGATTTTGGAGATTCATCTTTGTTCTTGTTTTGTAGGATATGGATTCACTTCGCAGGAAAACTATCCAAGTCAACCTTATAAGAATTCCTCCATAACTCAAGGAGTTAGCCTCAAGGATCCCTGAGAACTCTCCATTCACCGAGAGGCATGGTCGTCTACTCAACTTGGTCACCTCCAACACAGATAAGGATATGATGAAGGTGCTCTTCCAGTTCTTTGATCCTTTGCACCATTGCTTCACATTTCCCGGCTATCAGCTTGTGCCCACTTTGGAAGAATTCTCTCAACTCTTGAGGATTCCTATTCTCAATAAACTACCTTTCAACGATACGGAAAGAGACCCAAAGCCAGAAGAGATTGCTCAAGCTCTGCACTTGCACTCATCTGATGTCACAACTCATTGGAAAACTAGGAGTGGTGTCAAAGGCTTCTTAGCAAAGTTTCTGTTTGAGAAAGCCCAAAGCTGTTGGAATTCCTTAGATTTGAAAGCTTTTGAGGAAATTGTGGCTCTCCTCATCTATGGTATGGTTTTGTTCCCCAATCCTGACTAACTCATAGATGTGAGCACCGTCAAAATCTTCATGTCACGCAATCCGGTGCCTACATTGCTAGGGGATATCCTACACTCTTTTCACACTCACACAATGAGGAAAAGAGGTGTACTTATGTGTTGCACTCCTCTCCTGGCAAGATGGTTTATTTCTCATCTTCCCCAATCAGTCTTAAAGAATGAGCAAGGATTAAGGTGGTCACAAAGGTTAATGACGCTCAAACATTCAGATATTCATTGGTGCTCCTGATCCAAAGAGAATGTTATCATTATTGACCTTTGTGGGGAATTCCCTAATGTCCCTCTACTTGGAATTAGGGGAGGCATCACCTACAACCCATGCTTAGCTCTAAGACAGTTTGGTTATGCCCGAAGGGATGGCCTGCATGAGATGTTGATTCAAGGATTGGTATTCGACTACAACAACGAAGATCAAGGTCTTTGCCAGAGATTCATCCGAGCTTGGAGGATGCTAAACAAGGTGGATAGCAAGACTTTGGGACACAAGAATTCCATCCCTCTTGAGCCTTACCTCATGTGGGTACGAACCCGCGCTCAAAGTCTTATGATGCCTTATCCTTCCATCCTACCGGTGATCATTGAGCCTGTTAAGGAAGGAGAAGTTCCATACACTATCCTACATCCTGACATGCCCACATCTCTTAAAGACCTACAAAGGGATTGGATACAGTTCAAAGGAGAGCGAGATACTTTCGAAGCCCAATTCTATGCAAGCAGAAGAAGGTTTTGGAACTCACTAGGCTACTTCATGATGAGCAGACTCTAAATGCCTACATTGCACCAAAGAGGAAGTGCACTACTTTTTTATCTTCGAGTTCTGTATTATTTTGCCCAAGGGGCATTGATGTTCTCAAACTCTATCTTATTAATATAACGTGTGTTTCTTTTTGTCTAAAATGAACTTGAATCTTTAAAAATCCTTGAAAACATTACATATGCACATATCATTCATCATAACATAAACAGGTCTTTTGCAACGAGTTTCCTCATCTCTCTACTGTTTATTTCAGTTAGATGGATCTCGAACAGACAGTCAAATATCTTCAAGTTCAAAACACGTAGTTTCAACAGTTACTCACAACCTTGGCCAAAGGATAAGAGGAGTTGAAGACTCTGTTGGCCAAAGAGAAGAAGAAAGTTAAGAAACCAACTGGTGTTGTAATCAAGGGGAGAAGGTTTCAAGGTCAAACTAGAAGAACCTTGAATTTCGCAACAACATCTGATGAAGGAGAAGGAAAAGGAAAGGAAACAGTGGTTCCGTCAGAATCCGGAGAGGAGGAAGAAGATGAAGACTACTCTGAGGAACAGTATCCTCCAGCTGATGATAAGTACATACATCTTGAAGAGCGTTTAAACGCTATGGAAATACAAAGGGTGCCAGGTCTAGACTTTGAAGAATTGGGACTAGTATCGAGAATTGTGATCCCACTGAAGTTCAAAGTGTCGTTGTTTCTAAAATATGATGGGGTGTCATGTCCTAAGATGCACCTCCGATCATATGTGAGAAAGATCCAGCCGCACTCCGCCGATGAAGACCCGTGGGTGCATTTTTTCCAAGATAGCCTATCTGGAACACAACTCGATTGGTTTTACCAATTGGAAAGGGCCGACGTCCACAACTGGGAAGATCTTGCTGCAACTTTCTATAAACAATACCAGTATAATGCAGATTTGGCGCCTACCCGTACTCAACTTCAGAGTATGTCTATGGCTTCAAATGAGGGTTTCAAAGATTATGCACATAAATGGAGAGATCTAGCTGGGAGAGTATAACCCCTCTGTCTTAAAGGGAGTTGGTGGACATGTTCTTAGGCACTCTATCAGGCCCTTTCTTCAACCATTTGATTGGAAGCTCATTCGTAGGATTTACTGAGTTAATACTAACCGGAGAGAGGGTGGAAGCTGGCATAAAAAGTGGAAAGATTCAGAAGGATTCATCTGCCTCTACAACTGTGAGAAATCCTTTCACTGGGAAGAAGGAGGTATCTACTATTTATCCATAAAGGAACCAAGGGAGAGCTGAACACCGACCAATGGTGGGAGCTGTTATGATCCCAAAGCCCACATCTGATCAACTAAGAAGTAATCAACCGAGGGTGGAAAGGCCAGTCCGGAAACTCACCAGAATTAATATGACTCTATCCCAGGTTTTACCGCACCTTCTGAAATCTAATTTGGTAATTAAAAAAAAAACTCCAAAGAACCCCAACATAGTGTCCCCTCATTATCACCCAAATGGCAGATGCGCATATCATTCCGAAAGTCCGGGTCATGACACTAACAACTGTTGGGCCCTAAAAAACAAAATTCAAGAACTTATAGATGCAAAAGAGATTGAGTTTGATGCACCCAAGAAGCCAAACTTCATTTCTTCTCCTATGCCTAGGCATGGTCACAACACCAATGTTGTTGAAGAAGATTTATTTGTTACCACAGTTGATGAACTCTTGACTCCACTCCCAATCATTAAGATAAACTTGTTAAAAGCCGGTGTATTCCCGGGTTGTAATGAAGACTGCCATCTCTGCTTATTCTCACCAACTGTTTGCCCTTTGTTAAAAACAGGCATTCAACGCTTGATAGACAACAAAGAGATTCTGTTTGAAAGTACTCCTGTTTTACCTGTTCCTGTTGAAGACGTTTCAATCATCACCATCTCCACCAATTCTTCCAGGGTCCCTAAAAGACCCTTTAGGATTACATCGGTTGCAAAAACTACTCCTCTTATAATCACTATGCCTGGGCCAGTCCCGTATGAATCAGACAAAACTGTGTCGTGGAATTACGGTGGGGACATTTATTACCATGGCATCAAACAAGATGGGCTAGCCGCTGAAGAAATGAGCTCCGAAGAAGAAGACTCTGACATTAGCAATATTGTCAGAACCAGTAAGATTACCTGAAGCGGTAGAATCTTCTCTCCAGAAATTGCCCCACCAAAGGCAGTTTTTGGACCCGTGGCTGCTCCAAAGGTTACCTCCGTACCAATAATCGTATCTGCAAGTGCTCCTATTAACGAAAACGACACAACCCCTGCTGTTATCCCTACCAACACTCCTACTTCTAAAACTCAAGGAAAAAGTATTCCAGAATAGCCTTTCCGAACGAAGACTCAACCACTGACTATCCCCGAAACCTCCAAAAAGGAAATGGAGGAGATCTTGAGAATAATAAAGAAGAGCGACTACGACTTAGTTGAACAGTTGGGGAAAACTCCCTACAAAATCTCCATGCTGGAATTGTTACTGTGCTTCGAGGCACATGCGAAAGCCCTGGTAAAGTTTCTGAAGACAGCCCATGTGCCTCAAGAGACATTGACTGACCAATTTCAAGATTGTGTGGCCAGTTTGACGGCAGATAATGGCCTAGGCTTCTCAGATGCTGGTCTTACACCAAAGGGAAGAAAGCACAATGAGGCATTGCATGTCTCTGTGGAATATAGAGGAACAACTCTGGCCCGTGTCTTGGTGGACACTGGCTCATATTTGAATGTTTTACCGAAGAAAGCTCTCGACAGACTAGACTGTGAAGGATTAACATTGAAACCCAATAACATAGTCGTAAGAGCATTTGATGGCTCAAAGAGGATGGTCCACGGGGAGGTGGACATCCCCATAAAGGTTGGGACTCAAACTTTCAACTCAACCTTCTATGTAATAGACATCCACCCCTCTTACTCCTGTCTACTAGGACGGTCGTGGATCCATAATCCCGGTGTTGTCACCTCTACACTGCACCAGATGCTGAAATATTCGGTCCATGGAAAGATTATCACTGTCCACAGAGAGGAAGAATATATGATTGGCCACCTCAATTCCTTCAGGTATGTGGAATTGGATGGCGAGTTCATTGAAACTCCTTTTCAACATTTCAAAGAGGTCCCCCAAGAGGTAGCAGTAACCAACACTATATCCCAGATTCCCAAGATTACAAGACCTCCACTCCGGATGTCATCCCGGAAGGACGCCAAAGAAATAGTAGAGGAGGGTGGATGCACCATATGGGGGAAACTTCCGGATATTCCGTATAAATCTGACAAGTTTGGTCTAGGGTTCACTTCAAATGCTCAGAAGGCTGTACGCTATACCCGTGCGGGAGGGCCACCCTTGAAGATTAGCAACCGAGAGGTCAATGCGGTGGAAGATTGTGAAGAGGATTGCAGCTTGGAGGATTGGATCTTTCCTACTATCAACGGAGGACTTCGCAATTGGGAAGCTAGAGACTTTGTCCCAATAACTTTCATCCCTCAGTAATTTATCTTTTACATTTATGTTGGACTTGTAATATTCACAAACAATTCGCACATTTTAAACCTTGTGTCTTGCGCGAGGCACAATGGTCCATTTGTAAGGGTTTTTATTTCATCTTCATATGACATTCAATGAATCATGGACGTTTTTCACATACAAACTTTTCGTGCTCATTGTTTTTCTTTTACATTTTATTTTTAAGGATGGCTATACCCTTACATACACCCACACTCACAGATGCAGGTACCCCTCCATTCCGAATCTCATGGGTAACGATACTGCTATGGCCTTTTATGACTCTGAGGATCTAATCTACCAAGCCGAAGACAAAGGTGAGGAAGATTGTGAAGTAACAGGGGAACTGGCCAGACTACTACAACAAGAGGAAAGAGCTATTCAGCCTCATGAGGAACCGATGGATACAATCAATCTGGGTACCAAGGAGGATAAAAAAGAAATCAAGTTGGGTTCCAATCTAGAGGCCAGTGTCAAGGAGAGTCTGATTCAACTGTTGCATGATTATGTTGAGATCTTTTCCTGGTCATTTGAAGACATGTCGGGACTTGATACATACATCGTGGTACATCGTCTGCCAACAAGAGAAGACTGTCCACCAGTAAAAAAAAAGTCCGCCGCATGAGACCTGATATGTCAGAAAAGATCAAAGCGGAAGTCATGAAACAATTCAATGTTGGATTCTTGGATGTCACTTCCTATCCCCAATGGGTTGCCAACATTGTTCCTGTGCCTAAAAAGGACTGCAAGGTACGAATGTGCATGGACTATAGAGATTTGAATAGGGCCGGCCCTAAAGATGATTTTCCACTCCCCCACATAGATATCCTGGTTGACAATACGGCCAAGCACAAAGTGTTTTCCTTCATGGACGGATTCTTAGGTTATAATCAAATCAAAATGGCACCTGAGGACATGGAGAAAACTACATTGGTCACACAGTGGGGCACATTCTGCTACAAAGTAATGCCATTCGGACTGAAGAATGTTGGGGCCACCTATCAGCGCGCCATGGTAGCTTTATTTCATGATATGATACATCATGAAATAGAGGTCTACGTAGACGATATGATAGCCCGATCACAAATTGAATAAGAGCACCTCGATCACTTGCAAAAGTTGTTTGAGAGATTGAAGGAGTACAAGTTAAGGTTGAATCCAAACAAGTGCACATTCGGAGTATGGTCCAGAAAACTTTTAGGTTTTTTCGTCAGCAACAAAGGCATCGAGGTTGATCCTGCCAAGGTTAAATCAATACAAGAAATGCTTTCTCCTAGTATTGAGAAGGAAGTCAGAGGATTCTTAGGGCGCCTGAACTATATTGCCAAATTCATTTCTCACCTAACAGCTACTTGTAAGCCAATCTTCAAACTATTGAAGAAAAATCAAGTAGTCAGTGGAATGATGAATTCCAGGTTTCTTTTTGTTGTACCCCAAAATTTTCCCTCCCATATTTCTCAAAATAATTCAAGAAAGATCTCCAAGTTACTCAAGTTGGTCCAAGGGTTGGCCAGTCAAGCACTCTCCTAAGGCAGTCTACCCCAAATTAGGGTTTCATGTTGCATCAAGGTCCTTCAGTCCAAGTGATCCCAAATTCTAAACATTGTCCTAATATGTTCTCAAGATCATCCATGTCAAGTTTCAAGCCTTGCAGAGGAAGTTTGCTCAATCACTTGCTCAAAGGTCCAAAAATCAACCGTGCTAGGGCAAAAGTCAACTGTGACCCACATACAGTCAAACTTCAAGACTTTTGGTCAACATCCTCATTTTGAAGTATATTTCATCATTTGATCAAGGGTTGATCATGATTCATCAAGGATTGCTCACAATTCATCAAGATTCAAAAAGTTGCTAAATTAGGGTTTTGCAGGAAAAGTCAACTCAACTTTGACCAAGCATAACTTTCTCATAATTTATGAGAAATTACCCATCCAAAGCTCATTTTTAATAGGATGCAATTACCTACAATCCATCTTCATCTCCCAAGATAAAAATATGCACTCACAAGAAGTTATGAATTTGGACATTATAGGTCATTTTTGAAAGTCAACAAAAACACCTTTTTTGTCAAAGCTTCTAACTTGAGCATGGAATATCAAAATGATCTGAGACCAAAAGTGTTGATTATAGGACATCTCAAGCTTTCTATAAAGTCCAAGAACACCTCCAAATATTCAAAATTGAGGAAGTTATGCATTGTTGAAGTTGGACTTTTTTTCAAAATTGCCAAAAGTCAACTATCCCCAAAACTTCAAATTTTGCCAAATGGGCCCATTCTTTTTCACTTGTTTTGGGTTGGCACTATTGCCCACGTTCTCTAGCCTTGGCCATGTGTCCATATCATATTTTTATTATTTAATTTGATTTTTATTTGAATTAATTCATTTTAAACCAAATTAAATCAAATAAAATCAAAAATATTGATAACCAAAGATCTTTTAATGATTTCAGGTTTCAATGGACAGCTAGCACCCCATCAAACTCGTATCAAAGCTTGTATGCACAAAAAGATTCAAATCAAGCCAATTTTGGAAAGCTTTGAAAGAGAATCAAATCAAATATCAAAATCATCAATGGAGGAAGATTTGGACAAAACTTGCAACCCTAATGCATTGTGTATTACATAAGGGTCGTGTGCAGACCAAAACAGGGGTTAGAGATCAATTGGAGAACAAGAACAAAGTTTGCAAAAACACCAAAAAAGTGTGAGATCGAAATCAAGTCTAGAGGCAGTTTCAGGGCTTGGTGTTAATCTCAATCTCTTCCTGGTCATCTCCACAGGCGAAACCAATCAAAATCACACGTTTCCAGACCCTCCCAAGCGCTGTAAGTTGTTCACGAAGTCGCCCTGTTCTTGAATTTGATTTATATGATTCTTGCATCTATAATGAAAAACAATTGCATATTTTGAATCACCATGTCATTTGCAAGCTTTTTGTAATAACCAATTTCATTTATCTGACCTGTATCACAGATCACCATTGCTAGGGTTGTGTTTGTTTTTAGGGCTTTTAGTTTCAGGTACAATTGGCCTTAATGATGGTTATGGCTGTGATCAGAGGGATGAGACGAGTCTAACTATGGTATTGGAATCCATTTATATTGCCTGGGGAAGGATTTAGAATGAAGCCACGATTTCAGCTACGGATAAAATCCGCAGGTAAAAGTTGCAGTTTTTAGAGGACATGGACGATGCGTTGGCACTCCCTCATTAGTCCGTTCAAATAATTACGCGCGTTTTTATTGTTTTTTCCAATATTTCTTTTGTTTCATATATTATCTCCATTGCTTTATTAACATACAACAAAGCAACGTAGCCCAGTTGGTCACCAGGTGTACATTCAAAGCGTTAGTGGCTGGAGGTCAAGGGTTCGACCCCTGCCTCCAGCATTTGTTATTTTTCCAAATTCTTGTAGGTGATCATATGCGTGCCTAGGCCGGGAGTTCCATCATACTCCTTCACCAATCAACATGCCAGATGGCCAGATGGCCAGATCTGGTGGTCAAGCATGGAAGGCATACCATAAGCCAGACAACGCATATGCAGGGGATCCCAAAAAGTCCAATGGATTGCATGCTAATGGGCCAATGAAATTATTATCCACACCTCCAAAAACAGGCCCATCTCATCCTTTTTTTTTATATTTTGTTTATTTTAGTTTATTTATTTTATCTTACTTAATTTAGTTACTAACTAAAATTAATTTCTTTTTTATCAAAAAATCACAAAAAACATTTTTGTCCAATTTTTAAATTCAGAATTTTATTTTTTATTAATAAATACTAATTAATTAATTAGGATGTTAATTAGGTAACCTTAATTTATTTTTGTAAATAAATAAAATCAATTAGAATTAATTAGGTTTTAACTACTAATTTTAATTATTTTATTTCTTTCTTAAATTAACAAAAAATCCAAAAATATGTCATTTATTATTTTTCATTAATTAATTTATTTAATAATCAATTTAGTATTTAATTTAGGACTTAATTTCTTTTCTTAAAACATAAAACATTTTCTTTTAAAAGGGTCAAAACCCTAATTTCGCATCCGATTTAATTTCGTGTCGCGCTTTATTTTTCTTTATCCAATTAAGGTATCTGCTCCCAGTTTGTAATAAATAATTAGGACATTTTATTTATTTTTCTGTTTTTTATTTTCAAAGGGTTGTTTTTAGCGATGTAAATACCTGACACCTTGTAATAATTAGTTTAATTTCTGCACCTTTAATTTCTGCAAACTATACAACTGTTAGATGTTTGATAATAGGGCTTGCATGACAAGAATGAATGCCTAATTTAAAAAACAGTTAGATCACCCAAAACATGTGGAAAGATAAAGATAAACTGAAATCAACACACTCGCACATGCGCACTCCTAGGGTACACCCCACTTGGTTGCCTTCATACACGGTCATTGAGTATAGTTTGTTTTAGAGGTCGCCCTCTTGTCTAAAAGATCATAGTTGCCTCAAAATGGTTGCCTCGGATATTGTTGCCTCGAATAAATGATCTAACACATTAGGGTTACCACTAAGGCGTCCTAACATTACTTTAGTGATCGTATGTCCCTCTTTCGAATTAACCCTCAAACTCCAACGACGGTGCTACCTACTCACTAATAGTGGGATAGCATTGTCTAAAGGAAATTAGCATAGAACGATTCCTCTTTCGAGTAGGTAGATTGGTTCTTAGATACTTGCTCATCCAAAACAAAACTTTTTCACACTTACACTTTTACAAACAAGTTTATCAAAAACATTTCATTACACTCTTGAGGACAGAAGCAAGAGTTAAATCGAAGTTAAAACAAAAACTTTTCAAAACCCACAAACACAAAGAAAACAATTTTGAAAACAATGAGCAAGTACCTAAGAGCCCATAGATAACTACGGATAGAAAGGGTGCTAATACCTTCCCTTTCTATAATCTACCCCTCATACTCAGAAATATCTCGAAAAAGGAATTTTTCTGTGCTTTTTTCCTTTCCTTGTCGGATAAAATAAAAGTCGGTGGCGACTCTTGCTTATCGTGACATTTTGCAAACACAAACGCAAAACGCGAACCAGCATTCCAAAACACAGTCAGTTCTTCCCATCATATCACAGAACTGGCGACTCTACTGGGGACTATATAAGTGGGGTGTACCTTAGGATTAGTTCATATTGTTTTCAATTGTTTGATCTGTATGCTTTAATTTGTGGGTTTGAATTGGAGTTACTATAGATCCTAACCCGGATCTGAGGATACCTTTTAGGTAAGTACCAATAGACTGTGAGGGAACTGTACGGCGTAGAACGATACGGTTGAAGTAGTAGCTACATTGGTGTGGCACTTTAGTTTGTACCGATATCCCTTGTGGTGGAACAAAGAGAATATGGGGCTGCTAAGGGGTCATTAAGCACCAATTGACCTTAGAACCTATAATTGACCAACTTGGCCATATAAAAGTAGCAGTATGCTACACTCATTGAGACCAAACTCTCGCGATGATTCCGGCTGTAAGAAAAGGTTTCTAAACTGGAATTATGACTAATCGAGGGTGGTGAGTGATATTGAGAACCTCTAGAACCCGGTTACTATTACTAGGATAGATTGAACCAACTGAACTTCAAGAGGATAATACCTAGACCCCATGCAAGCCTAAACTTAAGGCTGTTTGTGTGACTTGTGTGACTTCAAACTTGAACTACTTGCACATTCTTGTTATCTGACAACATGAGTTCCTTGCAGGTTTTGTTTACAGTCCTTATCCAATAAATTGGATTTATTGCAGGGTTTACTTACAACACCTCACACTTTTGCTTAAACGCATAGCATACACATCATTACATCATGCCTTAACATTTCCTTAACCATTTCAAGGATCTCGAGGGTTTGTGATGTAGGTTATGGTAAATCAAATGTCTAGCAAGAGGCAAAGGGGATTTATTTTCCTCCAGCCAATGTCGTCTGGAGATCATAACATGATGACTTGAGTCGGTGGCTATGACCCACTCGATATGGTGAGACCGATTCTCGAGGAAGGACTCTTGACGACATGAAGTTCCTTCAATCAAAGGTACAAAATTCAAATTCTAACAAGTTTCTTGTTTACCCCGCGAGATCCTTGAAAACATTGCATACATATATCATACATATCATTGCATAACAGGTCTCCCAGTACAAGTCTCTCATGTTCTCGCTATTTATTTCAGCAATGGCTTTCCAATAAGACAACCAAGATCTTTAAACTCAAGAAGTTCAGTTCAGGGACGTATTTCTAAACCTATTCAAGGGGCAGGAAGAGTTGAAAACACTCCTCGTCGGGAACCTGGTCAAGAAAAGTCCTGAAGACAATAAGGACGAACGGATGGAACAACTGCAAGCAGAGGTAGATGCAACGAGAACCCAAATGCTGGGGCAAATGGCCCTTATCCAAGGCTTATCCCGGGAACAAGGTGAGCTAAGAATCATTATCAACCAGCTTCATTAAAGCCAATACAACAATATGAAGCAAACAGTCGAGGCCGAGGACCAAGTCATTGATCAGCCTCCAAGAAGACAAGGGTTTGGTTTGATGAAGAATGGACCTCTCCAAGTTGCTACTACCTCACGGGTCCAACAACAACCGTGCCATAAACAACGGGTTAATCAAAGGCAGTTTACCAAGTTCAACATGCCACTGTCTCAAGCTTTATAACACCTGTTGAGATTGAATCTGATGATGTTGGTAGGGCCTCATCTGAATCCCAAGACTTCTTCACCTAACTACAATCCTGATGCAAGGTGTGCATACCATTCTAACAACCCGGGGCATGATACTGACGACTGTTGGAAGTTGAAGTACAAAATTCAAAACCTGGTTGATGAAGGAGCATTGGAATTCACACAAGATGGTCAGGCTGAGTTCTTCTACCATCTCTCCAAGGCTCACCATTTGAAGTGACATGTCCTGAGACAAGAAGACTTTTTGTTCATTAGAATTTTCAATTTGTAATTTTCTTTTGATTGTTCAGACATTTATTCATGTCAAACTTTGTTACTTTATCAATGCATTGCATATGTTTGTTTTGAATCAATCCATTCGTATTCACTATATTTAAAATGCTTTCCTTTTTGTGATGTTCAACTCTCGATTAAAACTCTAAGCCTTTAGAGGGAGGATGACGAAATGATATCAAAATCTCTACAGTATGCTTTTGAACAGACCCCGCTGATGATGTACATGCATTGTTTCAAATCCTAAACAGTGGAGTTATAAGGAAGATAATCCCTCGTCAACCCCTTTGAGCTAAAGAAGTAGGAGTTTTCCTTTCACACAAATTAAAACCCTTAATCACAACCTGGGGCAGGGTAGTTTTCTCAGTTAATTCATGTGCACAATTAATGGTTTCGAAGACGTCCTCCCAAGACAAAAGACGGTGATGGTTCCCCATAAGCATCAAGACAGGCAGTCATTATCTCTCAAAAATAAAAGCCCATTAAGTCGGAACCTATGAAGGGGACTTAAGAAAAACTAGGGCATCCCGCTGACTGTAATTACAAGAAAGAAACAGTTCAGGCAAAAAGATAGGGATAACAAAATCAAAAAGAAAGAGATCCTACAAACTCTCAACAAAATGACTGCCTGTTCAAAATAAATTATCAGTATCCGAACCATCACTGGAATATCAGAGCAAAGACTCAAACGGGATCTAATCCACGATTAGCTGAGTTTGGGATCGAAGAACATCACGAAGAACGGGTGGGTACAAATAAAATTTGAGCCTTTATCCTTTGTTTCTTAAACCGTGAACCAGAACACGTTATAACCCTTAAAAATTCCAAACTGAAGCATGGGTTAGTTCGAAAGCATACTGTTACAAAAGGTATCCTGACTCCTGTAGGGCTTGCTGTAAATCCTGAGTTGACGTCACATTTTACAAATTTTCCTATCTTACTGAAAAAACGCATTTTCAAAAATTTCAAGACAGATATAAGCTTTGCATTCTTAAAATAACATCGTTTGCATATGACTATTTGTTCAACAGCAGAGAAATTCGCATGACGAATATCTAGTGAACAAAAAACCTTTTCAATAAAAAAGATCACCTCAAATGGAAAAACACTTCCAACCAAGGGGCATGGCATGATCATTGTCCATCATCTGGGGCAGTCAAGTTAAGATTCAAAGAATCTCTCAAAGATGCCAAATAGCCAGGGGCAAATCTCCATCTGAGTCACTTGGGGCATTGGACATAAATTCCAGCAACTAATCTTGCATGACCAAACAAACATCTTCTGGTAGTATGGCAACACAACACTACCGACAGTGACAACTCCCTACACCCTAAGAGCGTGGACATAGTAAAAAAAGTACTGCGCATGAACAAAGACCCGCTAGGTTGACAGGCCTAGGCAAAAATAAGGGCATCCCGACGAACCGAAAGGGTTCGGGTAAAAATTAGGGATAAAAAAAATATTTGTACACCCGGGAAGTCAAAAACCTGAAAAGGCGGCTTGGGCAAGAAAGGGTATCTCGGTGGACTGAAAATCTGAAAAGGCAGTCCAGGCAAAAGTTAGGGATTAAAGCGTACGACTATGTCCCGTCATCTGATCACTTGCCTACCAGAAGAAGATTTGTCATTTCAATCGGCAATTACCAAGCACCTCATAGACTGGCATAATACTTGATCCAAAAGGCCTCTGCAGGCACCTTCTCCCGCAGATACAGGGGCAGAAAAGTCTCGATGCAAAGCCATCGTCATATCCTCAGCATGCTCCCCATTAATATTCACTCCCCACAGAGTAAGAAAAAGACAGTGATGTTAGTTGTCCCGAACAAGACACCACTTTCCCCAGCTGAGGCTTGCAACCGCGAATGAATCGGCAATATTCTCCCCAAGCAGAGTTCATATACCATCAGCACAGGAAAATTATCCCCAGTGGAGTTTGGAGAATTAGCCCCAGTGGAGTTTGGAGAATTATCCCCAGTGGAGTTTGAAAAAAATTATCCCCAGTAGAGGCTGGAGGATTGTTCCCAGTAGAGTCCAAAAAATTATCCCCAGTGGAGTTTGGAAGATTATCCCCAGTGAATTTTTGAGAATTATCCCCAGTAGAGTCTGGAGGATTGTCCCCGGTAGAGTCTAAAAGGTTATTCCCCGTGAAGTCATGACTGGAAGATCATCCCCAACGAATTTCTTTCCTTTCACGAACGGAAATTCAATCCCCAACAGGTTTCATTATCACCAGCAACGGTAATTCATCCCCAGCTGAATTTATCAGCGGAATCCCCAGCAGAACATCTCTTCCCCACAGAGTCATTCTCTTATCAATTTATTACCCAGCGGAGTTATCCTCTCCTGCAGGTTTATTCTCACAATCATCTTCATCCACTATCTCCAGCGAAAACGAAGAATTCAATTCTTTTCTCCAGCAGTAATCCGGGATTTATTTTCCCCAGCTCAAAACATCACATTTCCATACATCATGACACATGCATATACGCATCATACAACACAATCTCATTTATTTTGAGAACATCATTTCTTGATACATATCATGCATTACATACAGCTAACCTTTACCTTTCAGGAAAGATACAATCAAAGTCTCACATAATTCAAGCTATGAAGCTTTTACCTCAGTTGAATTATGGACGAGTTCCTAAATCTCAGCAGAGATGTTCCTCAGTTGAATCACGAACGAGTTCCTAAATCTCAGCAGAGAAGTTTTCTCAGTTGAATTACGGGCGAGTTCTTAAATCTCGACGAAGATGTTTCCCCAGTTGAATTACGGACAAGTTCTTAAATCTCAGTAGAGATGTTTTCTCAGTTGAAGTACAAGCGAGTTCCTAAATCTCGACAAAAGTTTTCCTCCGTTGAATTACAGACAAGTTCTTAAATCTTAGCAGAGAAGTTTTCTCAGTTGAATTACGGGCGAGTTCTTAAATCTCAACGAAGATGTTACCCCCTGTTGAATTACGGACGAGTTCTCAAATCTCATCAGAGATGTTTTCTCAGTTGAAGTACAGGCGAGTTCCTAAATCTCGACAAAGATGTTCCTCCGTTGAATGACAGACAAGTTCCTAAATCTCAGCTGAGAAGTTTTCTCAGTTGAATTACGGGCGAGTTCTTAAATCTTGACGAAGATGTTTCCCCCAGTTGAATTACGAACGAGTTCTCAAATCTCAGCAGAGATGTTATCTCAGTTGAAGTACATGCGAGTTCCTAAATCTCGACAAAGATGTTCTTCCGTTGAATTACAAACAAGTTCCTAAATCTCAGCAGAGAAGTTTTCTCAATTGAATTACGGGCGAGTTCTTAAATCTCGACGAAGATGTTTCCCCCAGTTGAATTATGGACGAGTTCTTCAATCTCAGCAGAGATGTTTTCTCAGTTGAAGTATAGGCGAGTTCCTAAATCTCGACAAAGATGTTTCTCTGTGAATTACAGACAAGTTCTTAAATCTCAACAGAGATGTTTTCTCAGTTGAAGTACAGGTGAGTTCCTAAAATCTCTACAAAAGATGTTCCTCCGTTGAATTACAGACAAGTTCCTAAATCTCAGCAGATAAGTTTTCTCAGTTGAATTACGGACGAGTTCTTAAATCTCGGCGAAGATGTTTCCCCTCAGTTGAATTACGGGCAAGTTCCTAAATCTCGACACCTCAATAGAATTACGGGCAAGTTCCTAAATCTCAGTAGATATGCTTCCTCAGTTGAATTATGAACGAGTTCCTTTCCCTCAACAAAGATTAGACTTCCCCAGCGGAATCTTCCACAACGACAGGTATACAAGCTCTCGCTAAGGAATCTCTTATGTGATCGACACTCCTTCAGATGGCATCTTTAAGCCCATCTCCTGTCAGTAATCTCCAAAAGTCATCTGTAAGCCCATTCCCTACATCACAAGACAATTACCACTTCATGCGAGTGCAAATTTCTGGGCACTCTAGTGTTCAATCCTCTTCCACCTTCGGATCACGAAAGGCACAAAAGCCAATCTACATCCTCAGGTTTAAGAAGATTGAACAGGAGCAGCTGTTGTACCCCAAAATTTTCCCTCCCATATTTCTCAAAATATTTCAAGAAAGATCTCCAAGTTGCTCAAGTTGGCCTAAGGGTTGGCCAGTCAAGCTCTCTCCTAAGGAAGTCTACCCCAAATTAGGGTTTCATGTTGCATCAAGGTCCTTGAGTCCAAGTGATCCCAAATGCTCAACATTGTCCTAATATGTTCTCAAGATCATCCATGTCAAATTTCAAGCCTTGCAGAGGAAGTTTGCTCAATCACTTGCTCAAAGGTCCAAAAATCGACTATGCTAGGGCAAAAGTCAATTGTGACCCACATACAGTCAAAATTCAAGATTTTTGGTCAACATCCTCATTTTGAAGTATATTTCATCATTTGGTCAAGATTTGATCATGATTCATCAAGGATTGCTCACAATTCATCAAGATTCAAAAAGTTGCTAAATTAGGGTTTTGTAGGAAAAGTCAACTCAATTTTGACATGGCATAACTTTCTCATACTTTATGATGAATGACCCATCTAAAGCTCATTTTGAAGAGGATTCAATTCCCTACAATCCATATTCAGCTCCCAAGATCAAAATATGCACTCACAAGAAGTTATGAATTTGGACATTATAGGTCATTTTTGAAAGTCAACAAAAACACCTTTTTTGTCCAAGCTTCTAACTTGCGCATGGAATATCAAAATGAGATGAGACCAAAAGGGTTGATTATAGGACATCTCAAGATTTATAAAAAGTCCAAGAACACCTCCAAAGATTCAAAATTGAGGAAGTTATGCATTGTTGAATTTGGACTTTTTTGCAAAATTGCCAAAAGTCAATTATCCCCAAAACATCAAATTTTGCCAAATGGGTCCATTCTTTTTCACTTGTTTTGGGTTGGAATTATTGCCCACGTGCTCTATCCTTGGCCATGTGTCCATATCATATTTTTATTATTTAATTTGATTTTTATTTGAATTAATTCATTTTAAACCAAATAAAATCAAATAAAATCAAAAATATTGATAACCAAAGATCTTTTGATGATTTCAGGTTTCAATGGACAGCTAGCACCCCATCAAACTCGTACCAAAGCTTGTATGCACAAAAAGATTCAAATCAAGCCAATTTTGCAAAGCTTTGAAAGAGAATCAAATCAAATATATAAATCATCAATGGAGAAAGATTTGGACAAAACTTGCAACCCTAATGCATTGTGCATTACATAAGGGTCGTGTGCAGACCAAAACAGGGGTTAGAGATCAATTGGAGAACAAGAACAAAGTTTGCAAAATCACCAAAAAAGTGTGAGATCGAAATCAAGTCTAGAGGCAGTTTCAGGGCTTGGTGTTGATATCAATCTCTTCCTGGCCATCTCCACAGGCGAAACCAATCAAAATCACGCATTTCCAGACCCTCCCAAGCGCTGTAAGTTGTTCACGAAGCCGCCCTGTTCTTGAATTTGATTTATACGATTCTTGCATCTATAATGAAAAACAATTGAATATTTTGAATCACCATGTCATTTGCAAGCTTTTTGTAATAACCAATTTCATTTATCTGACATGTATCACAGATCACCATTGCTAGGGTTTTGTGTTTGGTTTTAGGGCTTTTGTTTTCAGGTACAATTGGCCTTAATGATGCTTATGGCTGTGATCAGAGGGATGAGACGAGTCTACTAAGGTATTGGATTCCATTTATATTGCCTGGGGAAGGATTTAGAATGAAGCCACGATTTTAGTTGCGGATAAAATCCGCAGGTAAAAGTTGCAGTTTTTAGAGGACAGGGACGATGTGTTCGTACTCCCTCATTTGTCCGTTTAAATAATTGCGCGCGTTTTTATTGTTTTTTTCCAATATTTCTTTTGTTTCATATATTATCTCCATTGCTTGATTAACATACAACAAAGCAACGTAGCCCAGTTGGTCACCAGGTGTACATTCAAAGCGTTAGTGGCTGGAGGTCAGGGGTTCGACCCCTGCCTCCAGCATTTGTTATTTTTCCAAATTCTTGCAGGTGATCATATGCGTGCCTAGGCCAGGAGTTCCACCATACTCCCTCACCAATCAACATGCCAGATGGCCAGATGGCCAGATCTGGTGGTCAAGCATGGAAGGCATACCATAAGCCAATCAACGCATACGCAGGGAATCCCAAAAAGTCCAATGGACTGTATGCTAATGGGCCAACGAAATTATTATCCACACCTCCAAAAATAGGCCCATCTCATCCTTTTTTTTATATTTTGTTTATTTTATTTTATTTATTTTATCTTATTTAATTTAGTTACTAACTAAAATTAATTTCTTTTTTATCAAAAAATCACAAAAAACATTTTTGTCCAATTAAATTCAGAATTTTATTTTTTTATTAATAAATACTAATTAATTAATTAGGATGTTAATTAGGTAACCTTAATCTATTTTTGTAAATAAATAAAATAAATTAGAATTAATTAGGTTTTAACTACTAATTTTAATTATTTTATTTCTTTCTTAAATTAACAAAAAATCCAAAAATATGTCATTTATTATTTTTCATTAATTAATTTATTTAATAATCAATTTAGTATTTAATTTAGGACTTAATTTCTTTTCTTAAAACAAAAAACAACAAAAAACATTTTCTTTTATAAGGGTCAAAACCCTAATTTCGCATCCGATTTAATTTCGCGTCGCGCTTTATTTTTCTTTATCCAATTAATGTATCTACTCCCGGTTTGTAATAAATAATTAGGACATTTTATTTATTTTTCTGCTTTTTATTTTCAAAGGGTTGTTTTTGGCGATGTAAATACCCGACGCCTTGTAATAATTACTTTAATTTCTGCACCTTTAATTTCTGCAAACTATACAACTGTTAGATGTTTGATAATAGGGCTTGCATGACAAGAATGAATGCCTAATTTAAAAACCAGTTAGATCACCCAAAACATGTGCAAAGATAAAGATAAACTGAAATCAACACACTCGCACATGCGCACTCCTAGGGTACACCCCACTTGGTTTCCTTCGTACACGGTCATTGTGTATAGTTTGTTTTAGAGGCCGCCCTCTTGTCTAAAAGATCATAGTTTCCTTGAAATGGTTGCCTCAGATATTGTTTCCTAGAATAAATGATCTAAGACATTAGGGTTACCACTAAGGCATCCTAACATTGCTTTAGTGACCATGTGTCCCTCTTTCGAATTGACCCTCAAACTCCAACGACGGTGCTACCTACTCACTAACAGTGGGATACCATTGTCTAAAGGAAATTAGCATAGAATGATTCCTTTTTCGAGTAGGTAGATTGGTTCTTAGATACTTGATCATCCAAAATAAAACTTTTTCACACTTACACTCCTTTACAAACAAATTTTTCAAAAACACTTCATTACACTCTTGAGGACAGAAGCAAGAGTTAAATCGAAGTTAAAACAAAAACTTTTCAAAACCCACAAACACAAAGAAAACAATTTTGAAAACAATGAGTAAGTACCTAAGAGCCCGTAGATAACTACGGATAGAAAGTGTGCTAATACCTTCCCTTTCTATAATATACCCCCCGTACTCAGAAATATCTCAAAAAAGGAATTTTTCTGTGCTTTTTTCCTTTCCTTGTTGGATAAAATAAAAGTCGGTGGCGACTCTTTCTTACCGCGACATTTTGCAAACACAAACGCAAAATGCGAACCAGCATTCCAAAAAACAGTCAGTTCTTCCCACCGTATCACACTTTTGACAAAATCAAAGAGTACTTACAAGAGCCTCCTATTTTGATGCCACCAGTCGAGGGAAGACCACTGATCATGTATCTGACCGTTTTAGAGAACTCAATGGGGTGTGTATTGGGGCAGCATGACGAGTCTGGCCGAAAACAGCACGCTATTTACTACCTGAGCAAAAAGTTTACCGACTGTGAAACCAGATATTCGCTGCTTGAGAAAACTGGTTACGCTTTGGCTTGGGCTACTCGCTGGCTAAGACAATATATGCTGACTCATACTACCTTGTTGATATCTAAGATGGATCCCATAAAATACATCTTCAAAAAGCCTGCTCTGTCTGGGAGGATAGCTAGATGGTAGATGATCCTAATAGAATATAACATACAATATACTACCCAGAAAGTTATAAAGGGAAGTGTATTGGCTGATCACCTTGCTCACCAAGATGTAGAAGATTATCAATCCATGAAGTTTGAATTCCCAGATGAAGACATCATGGCATTAGACAACTGTGAAGAAATCAGACTATATGAAGGACCTGAACAAGGATCCCGATGGACTCTATTCTTTGATGGCACATCCAATGCACTCGGTAATGGTATCGGCGTTGTACTCATATCTCCAAAAGGGTGTCATACTCCATTTACTGCCAGACTTTGCTTCAATTGTACGAACAACATGGCGGAATACGAAGCGTGCATCTTTGGTCTCAGAGCTGCCATAGACTTGGGGATCAAATCTTTGGATGTTTTTGGAGATTCAGCTTTGGTCATCATTCAGATCAAATGGGAATGGGACACTAAGCATCCAAATCTTATCCCTAGCAAAGAACATGTTTTGACATTGCTACCACATTTTGAGAAGATTACCTTCGAGCATTTCCCGCGAGAAGAAAATCATCTAGCAAACGCTCTAGCCACAATGTCATCTATGTTTAAACTTAATTGGGATAACGAGGCTCCCCAGATCACCATCGAACGAATGGACGAACCGACACACTATCACAAGATTAAAACCGAAGAGGTAGTGGACCATCCTTGGTTCCATGAAGTCAAGAGGTATCTCGAGGCTCAAGAATATCCAGAAGGAGCTTCAATCAATGATAATAAGTTCTTAAGGAGATTCTCTGCTAAGTTCTTCTTGAGTAATGGCATCCTGTACAAGCGTAATCATGACTCCATTCTGCTCCGGTGTGTGGATAAGATTGAGGCTGAAAAGATCATGGCTGAATTACATGAAGGTACTTTTGGCACTCACTCCAGTGGGCATACGATGGCGAAGAAAATCCTACGGGAAGGCTATTATTGGTCTACTATGGAAGCAGGTTGCTATCAACACTCTTGGACCTGTCATAAGTGTCAAATTTATGCTGACAAGGTGCACGTGCCTCCGGTTCCTCTGAATGTCTTGACGGATCCTTGGCCCTTTGCTATGTGGGGAATTGATATGATTGGGGAGATCAAGCCAACAGCCTCCAACGGACATCGTTTCATCCTAGTGGCCATTGATTACTTTACAAAGTGGGTCGAAGCAGCTTCCTTCACTTCCGTCACTAAGAATGTTGTTTCCCGCTTCATCAAGCAAATCTCATTTTCCGGTACAGTGTCCTGAAAAGGATCATCACTGACAATGGTACAAATATTAACAACACTATGAGCATCGCCTTGTGCGAGCAATTCAAAATTCAGCATCACAATTCTTCTCCGTACCGGCCAAAGATGAATGGTGATGTTGAAGCTGCAAATAAGAACATTAAAAAGATCATACAAAAGATGACAGTCACATACAAAGACTGGCATGAGATGCTACCATTCTCTCTCCACGGGTACCGTACCACGGCCCGCACGTCAACTGGGGAAACACCCTATTCTTTGGTATATGGCATGGAATTTGTTTTTCCTATTGAGGTCCAAATACCCTCTTTAAGGATTATAAAGGATACGGGTTTGAATGGAGACGATTGGATCTAGACTCGACTTGATCAACTGAACTTAATTGATGAAAGGAGACTTACTGTTGTTTGCCATGGTCAGATGTATCAAAAACGAATGACCAAGGCTTTCAACAAGAAAGTCAGACGCCAAGTATATCAAGTTGGGGATCTAGTGATCAGACGTATCATCTTACCACAAAATGATCCCAGGGGAAAATGGACTCCTACCTATGAAGGACCATTTGTAATCAAAAACATATTCTCCGGTGGGGCGATGATCTTGACCACCATGGATGGCGACGACCTGCCGCACCCTGCAAACACGGACATAGTTAAAAGATACTACACATAAGAGACCCGCTAGGTTGACACACCTAGGAAAAACAAGGGGCATCCCGGCGAACCAAAAAGGTTCGGGAAAAAATTAGGGATAAAATAAAAAAATCTGTACACCCGGCAAGTTGAAAACCCGAAAGGGCGGCTTGGGAAAAAGAGGGTTTCTCGGTGGACTGAAAACCCTAAAGGGCGGTCCAGGAAAAAGTTAGGGAATTAAAGCGTATGACTATGTCCCGTCAGATCACTTTACGGACAACCTTTGACTTCCACGGAAGAGCTTGGAGTTTCTGATCAATTCAATCATCTCTGGACAAGGCAAATAGATAAGATATTCGGAGATATGAAGGTTATAGCAGAATGGGAACCCCATGAGATTATCACATATAACTATCTTTCTTTGTATAAATTTTTCTTGTTTTATGACAGCATTCTCTTACTAGAATGTTTGTTCCCTTTGTACAAAAATATTTATCCAAAGTCAATACAAATATATCCCTTTGAAAGTACAAAAAAACTATTTGTCTTTTTCTTTACGATTGTGTTACGTCTGCAAAAATGTCCAATGATTCATTGATGAACATATGCATTTGAATATAATTACTATTTACAAATAAACAAAATGAGAAAGACAATTACTGATAGGTTGAAAGAATAGGGAAATTTCTCTAGGCTATTACCCAAGAAACCCCCACAGTACGTCATTTAAATCCCCAGAGGAACAAAGTTTCAAATTATTAATTCCCAGTAGAAATCGTCAAAATTCTCAAGATTCCCCAGGCAGATCTTACAAGCGGTACATGGCATTGCCCTCACAACGGAATTTACTTCCCTCAACAAGAGTTCGTCAGTACTTCAACTTCAAGACATGAAAACTCAACTTATCCTCAGCAGCATTCAAGGATTTATTTTCCTCAATCAAACAGCAATACAACAAATCATCTTACATGCGCATACATTACATTCATATATCATAAACATTGATAAAGCAAATACATTTCATGTAATATAACTTTGTTTCAGCTAACATTTTACCCTTTTCAAGATAAGATTAAACAACTACCATTAACAATATGCAATCACGATATAGTTTAGATACACTCCAGACTCGGATGCCATTTTGTTACTTATCCAGATTCAACTTTCCGATACAGTACGGATACGCTCCAGACTCAGATGCCTTTCTGTTACTCATTCAGATTTGAAGTTCAGATACGCTCCAGACACGGATGCCATTCTGATACTCATTCAGATTTCAAGGTCAGATATAGTTCGGATACACTCCAGACACGGGTGCCAATATGATGCTCATTCATACTTCATGATACAGTTTGGATACGCTCCAGACACGGATGCCATTCAGATACTCATTCAAAGTTCAAATCCAGATACAGTTTAAATACGCTCTAGACACAGACGCCATTCTGATACTCATTCTTTTAGCTTACAACTTACAATTCAACAAACATTCTTGGATGGCATCTACAAGCCCATCTCCAACAAGATTCTATCACTTCTCAAAATGGCATCTTTAAGCCCATTCCCTCAACTACACATCGTCGAGTGTAAATTTCTGGGCACTCTAGTGTCCAATCATTCTTTCACCTTCAAGTCACGAACGTCGAAACTCGCAAATCTAACTCTTCAGGTTTAAGAAGATTGAACAGGGGCAGCTGTTGTATCCCAAAAATTGCCCTCTCACTTATCAAGATTATTCTCACAAGATCTCTTTGACTCAAGACTAAATTAGGGTTTGACCAGCTCAAGACATCTCATCATGCACTGATCACCCAAAATTAGGGTTTGAGATTGCACAAGGATTTTTGGACTATCATTACTTCATATGACTTTAAAACATCATTATGAACCCCTAAGTTTACTCATGACAAGTTTCAGGCCTTGAACCACATTTTTTATCAGTTAATTGGACAGTTGACCTAAAAATCAGCTGTATTGGGGAAAAAGTCAACCATGGCCAATTTACAGTCAAACTTCATTTTTTTATCCATGTCAACATTCTAGACTCATATTTATCATTTGATCAAATTTGGATCACAATTCCTCAAGAAATTTGATCAAATCATCAAAAGGGAAAATGGTCAAAATTATGGTTTTGACTGAGAAAGGGCAATTTCTGATTTTTGACCTAGCAAATGACCAATTGAGTTGAAGCATGATTCTAAGGATTCAATTGCATTATCTTGACCTAATTACATGGTTTAAAATATTTCAAATCCATTGGATAGACAGATGAAATTTATAGTCAACTGATCAAAAGTCAACTGTATACTGAAAAGTCAAACTTTGACTTTTTGGTCAAAATCAAGTGTCAAGGGTCACAATTCATCAAAACATGTCAAAATCTGAAACTTGTTCATCAAGAAATCAAGGATTTAAGATTAGGTTTTAAAATTGGAAATTTTCTTAACTTAGAAAATTTTCTAAGTATAGAAAATTTCTTATTTTTTCTCAACTTTAAGCCAAATTTCCACCATGTTACAAGATGATTCAAGGAAAGTTCCCAACATGAAAGTTGTAGACCTCCATGAAATATACAACTTTTCTTCACACACTTTTCCCTAAATATGCTTGGATCACAAGATATAATTTTGTGAATACATGCCCATGAACTAAAATAACTTAGTGAAATTTTGCCCTAATTTAGGCAGGTTTTTTACCCAACTTCATGGCAACTTTTCAACTAGTTCCAAGGGAAATATTGAAATGAATTTCAAAGATGAGTTACAGAGAACATTTCAAGATTTCCAAAATGTCCAAGAACTCCTTGACATCATTTTTGAGTAGGGAGAATCGAAGAGATGAAGTTTGCAATTTCTCACTTTGAATTCAAGCCATTTCATGAAGAACAAAATTCAAATTTGAACCTATGCTGCCTAATCCTTGCTTTACAGGTCTCTAACTTGTTTCTTCCTCCATAGTTTAATGCTTATTCAGTTGAAAAAGCTTTAATTCAAGCCCAAAGGTCCTTGTCCAAGCTTTAATTCCATAAATGGCACAAAGTTGCCATTGCCATTTTTGAAAAGCTTCACTTTTGCGAATTTACAAATCTCGAGCATTGGACATGTCTTCTCTGCACACACAAGTACTACAGACCTAAGGCAACTTGTACAAAGCTTATACCAACCCCAAGCATGCAAGTACAAGCATGTGAAGACTTGTCCCTTCACTTTGCTTCAAAAGCAAGAAAGTGTGCAAAAAGGCAAAACTCAATGATCTGTTGAAGAGCTGACTTGAAACTTTTTCCATACTAATACACAAACATATTACACTTGAGCACACGATTGAAAGAGGGCTGAAACACTCCAAAACTCCATATCACCAAAAAACTGTCAAAACTTGACGTTTGTGTCCAAGCATAGCAACCCATCAATTTGCTTGTGCGTTTCAAGTTCCAATCATCCAAACACTTTACCTACTTCATATCTAAGTGATCCAGACCATCTTCCTTGCACTTTAACTCCTTCTACTTCATCTTCCATTTTTGTTTTCCAAGTTTGCAGGTTGACTTGGATAGAGAGTTTCAGACACTTTCAAAGCAAGGTAAGGGTTGGAACACACTCAGTGAGTTTCAAGCAAGCTAAAGCAACCTTCAGGCCTTCCTAAATCCCACTCAAACTCCATTCACGATCTCAGCTGAAAGAGGTAAGAATCTCAATTTCTATCTCTTCATACAGGCATCCATTGGCCACGATTTGTGAATAAACAATGTAGATATCATTACTATGAAGTTGTACATATATATAACTTGCATTTATTTGGCCTGAGTTGAGAGAATTTTGAACTTGAAGTTCCTGGAAAAATTAGGTTTAAATTTAGTGCTTTTAAAATTCATTTTGATCTTTGATTGTTAGCTTACATGATTTACATGGTTGAAATCGTGGGAATGAGTACTACCATTTTCATGTTGGAAGTTTTCATTTTCATGGAGAAATGAGAAAGTTACAGAGCTTCTGGCCAGCTTGAGGAAGAAGATGAAGTACAGAGCAAGGACATTGTTTGTGTTATGTTTTTGTTGTTTCATATAAATCAACGGATGTATAGCCACCCCAATGGCAAGATAGCGCACTGGTGAGGCCCAGGTCATGGGTTCGAACCTTGGCGCTACCTTTTGTTTTTTTTTCATATTTTTCCATTTCCATTTTTTTGTTGTTTTGCAGGATGGGCTTGTTTCTTTGGGCCTTAGTGTTTTTGCTAACATACTACTCCCTGTCTCCTTACAGCACCCCTGGCCCAACTATTTTGTTTATTTGTTTTATTTTATTTTTTTTGTTTTATTAAATTTTTTTTTTAATACATCAAATCATGACAAATATAAAACTTGATAAATATTGTATTTTGTTTATGATAAACTTGTAAACATAAATAAAATAGGTTTAGTTTAATTTGTTTTATTTCCTTTTTATTCCATACTTGTAAATATTTATTTTGACATATATAAAAACTAAATATTTTCATAAAATATTATTCATTATTTTTAATACAACAAAATACATAAAAATAATACATAAGAACTTTATTTTATTTCAAACTAGAAATTAGGGTTAACTTTTTTTTTAAGATATAATTTCCTTTTTTTTATATATTTTTACGATTAGCTTAAAATTCCTTTTCACATAAAAAATAAAACAAAATCTTTTCTTGCATATGCATAATATTGCATATTTAAATATTGTATTTGTTTATTCCAATATTTGTACAAATTCGATTTGGTTGTAATAGTTTAATTAGATTTATATTATTGCAAATCCCCATTCACAATTTGTATTCCACCCTCCCATAAAAATGTTGTAATAGCGTAGGACATTTAAATTTCGCAATTTACCGCTTTATATACCATGCTAGTAATTAGGGTTTGTATGGCAAGATCAAACAAAACAAATAGAAAACCCTAATATAAGACAAAATCAAGGCATGAAAATAACACACTTGCACACAAGCATATTTCGGGTTTCTCCACTTGGTTGCCTTATACAAAAATGTCCATATTACGCATGCGAAGTATCTTGGCAAAACAAACAAATATGAGATCATAGTCCCTCAATGACGCTATTCAAAGTTGCCTTACAAAATGATCTTGGTCCCTCAAAAATGCTAAGATACTTTGCAACATTGCTAATCATAGTTATACGATGACCCACGCCCGTCCCGTTTACATCCAAAGATAGGGTTGCTTACCAAATCAATGGTAAGACAACAATGTCAAAGGAATAGGAAATGCACAAGAAAGACATTTGAGTAGGTAGATTACTTTTAAATACTTGCTCTATTTTCAAATAACTATCCTTGCTATTTTCAAAACAAACACACACATTTTCAAACATTTTACAAACATTGAAAAAAATTTCAAAAAGACAAACATCTTTGTATACATTCTTACGAATGAGAATCATTACAAAGATTGCCTAAACGAATGGCCTATTTTACAAAATACTTTCAAAACCACACCAAACACATTTTCAAACAACAAAAGCAAGTGATATAGCAAGTAACTAAGAGCCCATGGAAAACCATGGATAAAAAGGGTGCTAACACCTTCCCTTTTCATAATCTACCCCCCGAACTCAAGAAACAATCTCAAAGGTATTTCCTGTGCTTTTTCACCTTTCCTTTTGGATAAAAGAAAAGTCGGTGGCGACTCTTGCTAACTGCAACATTTGCGATAAAACGCAAAACCCTCAAGTCAGTTCTCCCACTGTATCACATAAGGTTTTTCATCTGCTACCTCCTCTGTTGTAAACACATGAGCGGGCCTATCCAGTAGTCGAACCGTAATTCCAGGTATATCATTCCAAGTATTTACTTGGTACATAGAAGCTAGAGTTTCCAGCGCATCCGCCATTTGATTTTCATCTCTAGGAATGTGATGGAATTCAACTTTGTTAAAGAAGGGTAACAATCTTATAGCATAGTCTTTGTAAGGGATCAAGTCGGGTTGACGAGTATCCCATTCTCCTTTAATATAATTTATTACCAAAGCTGAATCACCATACACCTATAGAATTTTAATTCTGAGATCAATAGCCTCTTCAAGACCCATGATGCAAGCCTCGTATTCTGCCATATTTTTAGTACAATCAAATGTTAACCTTGTCATAAAAGGAATGTGCGATCCATGTGGAGTGACAATCACGGCACCGATACCTTTACCATAAGCATTCACAGCTTCATCAAAGATCATACTCCAACAAGATTCAGGGTCAGGACCTTCCTCAGGCAATGGTTCATCACAATCTTTCACTTTCAGGAACATCACATCCTCATCATGGAACTCATATTCTACAGACTGGTGATCCTCCACTGGTTGGTGAGCAATATAATTTTCCAATACACTGCATTTAATATCTTTGAGTGTCTTATTCGATATCATATTCAGATAACAACATCTGCCAACGGGAAATTCTCCCAGTAAGAACAGGCTTTTCAAAAATGTACTTGATTGGATCCATTTTTGAGATCAACCAAGTAGTGTGATTCAACATATACTGTCGTAAACGCTTTGCCGCCCAGGCTAAAGCATAATATGTCTTTTCCAACATGGAATACCGCGACTCACAATCAGTAAATTTTTTACAGAGATAATAAATGGCGAACTCCTTCTTCCCTGTTTCATCTTGTTGTCCTAGAATACAACCCAAGGATTTATCTAACACTGTCAGATACATAATTAACGGTCTTCCTTCGACAAGAGGGAGCAAGATAGGAGGTTCAAGCAGATATTCTTTAATAATTTCAAATGCC
Source organism: Vicia faba (assembly GCA_948472305.1). Lineage (NCBI taxonomy): Eukaryota > Viridiplantae > Streptophyta > Magnoliopsida > Fabales > Fabaceae > Vicia > Vicia faba. The sequence goes on along the minus strand of OX451735.1, from coordinate 1,426,655,676 downwards.
CTTTGGCAGTCATTCGTCCATACACAATCTTGATATTTCTTTAACAACTTAAAGATCGGTTCACATGTTGCAGTCATATGGGAAATGAATCTGGAAATATAATTTAAACGCCCGAGGAAACCTCTGACTTGCTTTTCAGTTCTTGGTGTTGGCATCTCTTGAATTTCTTTAACTTTATCAGGGTCAACTTCAATTCCTTTCTGGTTGTGGTACGGTGGGAGAACTGACTTGAAGGTTTTGTGTTTTATCGCAAATGTTGCGGTTAGCAAGAGTCGCCACCGACTTTTCTTTTAATCCAAAAGGAAAGGTGAAAAAGCACAGGAAAGACCTTTGAGATTATTTCTTGAGTTCGGGGGGTAGATTATTAAAAGGAAGGTATTAGCACCCTTTTCATCCATGGTTATCCATGGGCTCTTAGTTACTTGCTAGATTACTTGCTTTTGTTTGAAATTGTGCTTTGTGTGGTTTTTGAAAGTATTTTGTAAAGAGGCAATTGTTTAGGAAATCTTTGTAATGATTCCCGTTCGTAAGAATGTATACAAAGATGTTGGTCTTTTGAAAATGTTTTCATGTTTTGTAAGATGTTTTAAAAGTGTAAGTGTTTATTTTTGAAAATAGAAAGGATGTTTGTTTTGAAATGGAGCAAGTTATTAGGAGCAATCTACCTACTCAAATTTCTTTCTTGTTCATTTTATTTTCCTTTGACATTGTTGTCTTACCATTGATTTAGTAAGCAAACCTATCTTTGGATGTAAACGGGAAGGGCGTGGGTCATCGTATAACCATGATTAGCAATGTTGCAAGGTATCTTAGAATTCTTTTTGAGGGACTAAGATCATTTGTAAGGCAACTTAGATAGCATCATCGAGGGACTATGATCTTGTATTTGCTTGTTTTTCTAAGATGCCTTACATGCGTAATATGGCCATTTTGTATAAGGCAACTAAGTGCAAGTGTATCATTTTCATGCTTGTGTTTGTCTTGAATTAGGGTTTTCTAAGTATTGGTTTTAGTCTTTCCATTCAAACCCTAATTACTAGCATGTTATATAAAAGCGATAAATTGCGAAATTTAAAGTTACTACGCTATTACATCATTTGTGGGGAGGGGGTATACAAATTCATGAATGGGGATTGCAAGAATTTAAACATAATTAGTCTATTACAACCATATTGAATTGATATCAATGTACAAGGAAATAAATAAATACAAAGTATAAAATGAATGAATGTACAAAAAATGCAAGATGTAAAGAAAATGTATTTTTAATTGATTTTTTTTCATGAAGAAGATTTATCTTAACCTAATTAAATAAAGAAAATAATTTATTAAGTTTAAATTTTATTAAGAAAATATCCTTGAATAAAACCCTAATTCTATTTAATTGATTAAAAGAAAATAAGTTTAGAAAAAGTATTCTAAGTATTTTTATCTTGAAAATATTTATAGTATTATAAAATATTTTTAGTCCTTTTTATATCAAAAATAAGGTATTTAAATTAGTATGAAAGAAAATAACTAATAACCTAATTTTATTTATATTTATAAGATAATAAGTAAAAAGTAAATAAAGTATAATTAATAAAAATATTTTTTGTGAGAAAAATAAAATAACTAAGTCAAAATATAAATATATCATTTTTTTTGTATTTTATGATTTTTTTAGTATTTAGAAAATATATTTAAGAAAATAAAATGAAATAAATAAATAAATAAACAAACTTGGGCCAGGGGTGTCATTATTCAATAGGGAGGTCAGCTAGCAAAAACAAAAACAAGTCAGGCCCAAAGGGGCCCAGCGCCTGCCAAAAACAACAAAATTAGAAAAATAAAAATATGAAAAATGAAAAGGGTACCACTGGGGCTCGAACCCAAGTCCCATAGGTTACAGACGCGCGCTTCTACCACTGGGGTGGCTATATGTCTATTAATACAAGTAAAATGATAAATATTTAAGGCAAAATGTGCCCTGAAGACTTCATCTTCAACCTCCAGCCAGACCAACTGTAACTTGCTCATTTCTCATCAAAAATGAAAATTGTAAACATGAAACTTGTAGAAAATTTTCTCACGATTCCAGAAATGTAAAGTACTCAAACCATGGATCAAAGATAAGCATGAATTTTAATGGCCCTAATCTGAATCCTAAAAATTCAGAAATTTCAGTTTCAAAATTCTCTAAGCTCAGGCAAAATTAATGGAAACTAAGGACATGGTTAGCTTCAGGGAAATGATATCTACATGTTTTATTCACAAATAAACTATTGATGATGCATGTATGAAGAGTTCCAAGTTAAGAAAACTTACCTCAAAACTGGAAATAGTGTTTGGAGTTTGAGCTTGTTTCAAGCAGTGGTGATGATCAGGTTAGCTTCCTCGAGGTCCTAGGAAACTAATGCAATGGTTTGATGGAGTTGAGAATGGCTGAAATGACCTGGAGAAGTCCAACTGTAATGCTCTATTTTTGGCTATGGAAGTTGATGAAGGTGGAGTTACAGTTTGCAAACAGGGACATGGATGGTTTGTATTTGGTATAAGGAAGCTTTTGAAACAAAAAGGCCAAGAAATGCACGAGGAGTTTTGAAGATTGAAGTTCAAAATCTGAAATGACACAAAGATGGAGGTTTTGTGCAATCTCTGTTTTCAGGGAGTTTTTGAGGCTTGTTTTTTTGTGTCCTGCTCGCAAATAACTTTTGTGGTTATATGAAAAAGATTAGAGGACGTGAGGAGGTCAGAAAAGCAAGATATAGACTTATGGCTATGTTACTTGATTTTGAAGAAAAGTGACAATATAGTTCCAAGATGAAGTATAAGCATGGCCTGAGTTTATGGGAGGCTCTAGACATGTTTCTTTTTCCTTTTGACATTACTTGTGATCATAAGGAACAAGTTAGGAGCTCTATGCATTGACTTTGTGATTAAAGCCTCTTTACAAGAATGGAACGGTTACTTTGTGCCATAAATGGAAAATTTGTTTGGATAAAGCTTAAATCAAGTGGATAATAGCTCAAAAGCAAGTGTAATATTCTGATTATGGAGAGATCTTGAGGTTTATTGGCCTTCAAAACAAGATTTTGCAGCATAGGTTTGAAATTGAATTCTTGTTCATCATAAAATGCCTTGTAATTCAAGGGACAAAACCCTAACTTCATCTCTTCGATTCTCCCTCCTCAAGAATGATCTCAAGGAGTTCTTGGACATTTAGGAAAGCTTGAAATGTGCTCTACAAATTATAAAATTATAAATTGAGATCCAAGAACTTTTGGAGGAAGTTGTGTGAAGAAAAATTGTAGATTTCATGGATATCTAAAACTTTCATGTTGGAAGTTTCTCTGGAATCATCTTGCATCATGGTGAAAATTTTATTCAAAGTAATGAGAAAACATGAAGTTTCCAACACTTAGAAAAATTTCTAAGTTTAAAAATTTTGACTTTTCAAAATGAAATCTTGACTTTTTGATTTCTTGATGAATAAGTTTCATATTTTGACATGTTTTGATGAATTATGATCTTTGGCACTTGAATTTGACCAAAAAGTCAAAGTTTGACTTTTCAGTATACAGTTGACTTTTGATCAGTTGACTGAAAAATTTATCTGTCAATCCAATGGACTTGCAATTTTTTGAACCATGCCAATAGTTCAAAATGATGCAATTGGACTCTTGAGATAATTCCTTAAACCAATTGATCATTTTCTAGGTAAAAAAAATCAGAAATTGCCCCTTCTTAGTCAAAACCCTAATTTTGACCATTTTGACCTTTTGGAGATTTGATCAAATTTCTTGAGGAGTTGTGGTCCAAATTTGATAAAATGATACATATGAGTCTAAAATGTTGATGTGGATAAAAAATTATGAAGTTTGACTGTAAATTGTCCATAGTTGACTTTTTTCCCCAATACAACTGATTTTTAGGTCAACTGCTCAATTGACTGAGCAAAAATTTGATCCAAGGCTTGAAACTTGACATGAGTGATCTCAGGGGTCCATAATGATCCATGAAAGTCACATGGGGCATTGGAAGTTCAGATGTCCTTGTGAAAACTCAAACCCTACTTTTGGTCATCAGTGCTTAAAGAGGTGTCTTGAGTTGATCAAACCTTAGTGTAGTCTTGGGTGAAGGGAGATCTTGTGAGGAAATTATTTATAAGTGAGAGGGAAAATTTTGTGGTACAATAGCTGCCCTTTTTCAATCTTCTTAAGCCTGAAGATTTATATTTGCATGTTTTTCCATTCGTGACTCGAAGGTGGAAGATGATTGGACACTAGAGTGCCCAGAAATTTACACTCGGTGATGTGATGGTAGAGGGAATGGGCTTAAAGATACCATTTATAGAGGTGATAGAAAGTTGTTAGAGATGGGCTTGTAGATGCCATCCAGAGTGATTGCTGAATTGTAATTTGTAAGCTGAAAGAATGAGTATCAGAATGGCATTCGTATCTGGAGCGTATCTATACCGCATCTGGAGGCTGATTTTGAATGAGTATTAGAATGGAGTCCGTGTCTAGAGCGTATCTATACTGTATCTAAAAGATGAGTCTGAATGAGTATCAGAATGGCATCCGTGTCTGAAGTGTATCTGAGTTGTGTCTGAAAGCTGAGTCTGAATGAGTATCAGAATGGGATCCGTGTTTGGAGCGTATCTGAACTGTATCTGAGAAGTTGAATCTGAATGAGTATCAGAATAACATCTGTGTCTGGAGAGTATCTGAACTATATCTGAGAAGTTGAATCTGAATGAGTATTATAATGGCATCTGTGTCTGGAGCGTATCTGAATTGTATCTGAGAAATGAATCTGAATGAGTATCAGAATGGCATTCGTGTCTAGAGCGTATCTGAATTGTATCTGAAGACTTTGAACATTGTTAATGGTAGATGTTTGATTAATCTTATCCTGAAAAAGATAAAATATTAGCTAATATGCAATGTTATGTTGTATGAAAAGCATAGTATAATGCATTCGCGTTATTAATGTTTATGATATATGGATGTGATGTATGCGTATGTGAGCTAGTTTGCTGCACAGTTGTTGGATTGGGGAAATAAATCCCTGACTGCTGCTGAGGATATGGAGTATAAGTCTTCATGTTGTGAAGTCTAAGTGTTGATGAATTTCTGCTTGGAGAAATAAACTCTGTTGTAAGGGAAATGTCGTGTATTGCTTGAAAAAAATCTTGTCTGGGGAATTCGGAGAAATTTGATGACTTCTACTGGGGATTGATAACTGGAAGCTTTGTTCCGCTGGGGATTAAGCTGCACACTGCGGGGGATTATGGAAATATCATAGAGATATTTCCCTACCTCTTAAAGCCTTCAGTGATTGTCTTTCTATTTTGTTTATTTATAAACAGTAATTATATTCAAATGCATATGTTCAAAAATAAATCATTGGACGTTTTTGTAAAAAAAAACAAGAGTAAAGAAAAACAAGTAGTTTTGCATTTTCAAAGAGATATATTTGTATTAACTTTGAGTATGTATTTTTGTACAATGAGACAAACATTCTAGTAAGAGAATTCCTTCGTAAAAAATGAAACTTTTGATACAAAGAAAAGATAGCTATGTGCAATAAGCCCACGGGGTTCCCATTCTGCTATAGCCTTTGTATCTCTGAGCATCTTGTCTATTTGTTGCCTCGTCTGAAGATGATTAAATTGATCAGAACCTCTGAGTTTTCCATTTGAAGCCAAAGGTTGTCCGTAAGGTGATCCAACGGGACATAGTCATATGCTTTAATTCCCTAACTCTTGCCTGGACCGCCCTTTCGGGTTTTCAGTCCACCAAGAAATCATTTTTTGCCCAAGCCGCCCTTTTGGGTTTTTAACTTGTCGGGTGTACATTTTTATTATCCCTAATTTTTGACCGAACCTTTTTGGTTCGCCGGGATTCCCTTGTTTTTCCTAGGTGTGTCAACCTAGCGGGTCTCTTATGCGTAGTATCTTTTGACTATGTCTGCGTTTGCAGGGTGTGGCAGGTCGTCTCCATCTATGGTGGTCAAGATCATTGCTCTACCAAAAAATATGTTTTTGATTACAAACGGTCCTTCGTATGTAGGAGTCCATTTTCCCCTGGGATCACCTTGTGGTAGTATGATATGTTTGATCACCAGATCCCCAACTTGATACACTTGCCGTTTGACCTTTTTGTTGAAAGCCTTAATCATCCGTTTTTGATACATTTGACCATGGCAGACAGCGGCAAGCCTTTTCTCATCAATCAAGTTTAGTTGATCAAGTCGAGTCTGGATCCAATCTTCTTCATTCAGCCTTGCATCCTTCATGATTCTCAGAGAGGGGATCTGGACCTCAATAGGCCAGACATCCTCCATACTGTATACCAGAGAATAGGGTGTTGCTCCGGTTGATGTGCGTGCCATGGTACGATATCCGTGGAGAGCGAATGGTAGCATCTCATGCCAGTGTTTGTATGTGACCGTCTTTTTTTGTATAATCTTTTTAATGTTCTTATTTGTGGCTTCGACAACACCATTCATCTTCGCTCGGTAAGGGGAAGAATTGTGATGTTGGATCTTGAATTGCTTGCACAGGCAGTGATCATAGTATTATTCAAGTTTGTACCATTGTCTGTAATGATCCTCTCGGGGATACCGTAACGAGAGATGAGATTCTGCTTGATGAACTGGGCGACAACATTCTTGGTAACGGAAGCGAAGGAAGCTACCTCCACCCTCTTTGTAAAATAATCAATGGCCACTAATATGAAGTGGTGTCCATTAGAGGCGGTTGGCTTGATTTCCCCAATCATATCAATCCCTCACATAGCAAAGGGCTAAGGAGCCGTCAAGACATTCAGAGGAACCGAAGGTACATGCACTTTGTCAGCATAAGTATGACACTTGTGGCAGGTTCAAGAGTGTTGATAGAAATCTGCTTCCATGGTAGACCAATAATAGCCTGCCCGTATGATTTTGTTTGCCATCGTATGCCCACTAGAATGGGTGCCAAAAGTGCCTTCATGCAACTCAGCCATGATCCTTTCATCTTCAACCTTGTCTACGCACCGAAGTAACACAGATTCATGGTTGCGTTTGTAAAGAATGCCATTACTAAGGAAGAATTTAGCAGAGAAACTCCAAAAGAACTTCTTATCGTTTACTGAAGCTCCTTCTGGATATTCTTGAGCCTTAAGATACCTCTTGACTTCGTGAAACCAAGGCTGGGCCACTACTTCTTCAGTATTAATCTCGTGACAGTGTGTTGGTTCATCCATTCGTTCAATGGTGATCTGGGGAGCCTCGTTATCCCATTTAAGTTTAAACATAGATGACATTGTGGCTAGCGCATCTGCTAGCTTATTTTCTTCTCACGGGAAATGCTCAAAGGTAATCTTTTCAAAATGTGTGAGCAATGTCAAAACATGTTCTTTGTAAGAGATAAGATTAGGGTGTTTGGTGTCCCATTCCCCTTTGATCTGGCTGATAACCAAAGATGAATCTACGAATACATTCAAAGATTTGATCCCCAAGTCTAGGCAGCTTTGAAACCAAAGATGCACGCTTCGTATTCCACCATGTTATTTGTACAATTGAAGCAGAGTCTTGCCGTAAAGGGAGTATGACATCCTTCAGAAGATATTAGTACAACAACAATACCATTGTCGAGTGCGTTAGATACCCTATCAAAAACCAGGGTCCATCTAGATCCTTGTTCAGGTCTGTCATATGGCCTTAATTCTTCACAGTCATTTACCATCATGATGTCTTCATCTGGGAATTCGAACTTCATGGACTGGTAGTCTTCTATAGCTTGGTGAGTAAGGTGATCAGCTAGTATACTGCCCTTTATTGCTTTTGGGTAGTATATTGTATGTCATATTCTGTCAGGACCATCTTCCATCTCGCTATTCTCCCAGAGAGCGGGTTTCTCGAAGATGTATTTTATTGGATCCATTTTGGATATCAATAAGGTAGTATGGGTCAGCATATACTGTCTTAGCCGGTGAGCAGCCCATGCCAGAGCGCATCAAGTTTTCTCGAGCAGTGAATATCTTATTTCACAGTCGGTAAACTTTTTGCTCAAGTAATAAATAGCATGCTCTTTTCGCCCAGACTCGTCATGCTGCCCCAACACACACCCCATTGAATTTTCCAAAATGGTCAGATACATGATCAATGGTCTTCCCTCGACTGGTGGCATCAAAACAAAAGGCTTTTACAGGTACTCTTTGATCTTGTCAAAGGCAATTTGGAACTCATCATTCCATTTGACTACCTGGTCTTTCTTTAGTAGTTTGAAGATTGGTTCACAGGTAGCTGTCAGGTGAGAAATGAATCTGGAAATGTAGTTCAAGCGTCCCAAGAATCCTCTGACTTATTTCTCAGTACAAGGAGTAGGCATCTCTTGTATAGCTTTCACCTTGGTAGGATCTACTTCAATATCTTTATTGCTGACGACAAAGCCTAGGAGTTTACCAGACCTTACTACAAATGTGCACTTATTTGGGTTCAACCTCAGCTTGTACTTCTTTAATCTCTCAAACAGTTTCTGTAAATCATCAAGATGCTCTTCTTCTGTTTGAGACCTAGCTCTCATGTCGTCCACATAGACCTCTATTTCGTGATGTATCATGTCGTGAAATAAAGCTACCATGGCATGCTGATAGGTTTCCCCATCATTCTTCAGTTTGAATGGCATCACCTTGTAGTAGAATGTACCCCATTGTGTGACAAAGGTTGTCTTCTCCGTGTCCTCAGGCGCCATTTGGATTTGGTTGTAACCTGAGAAACCGTCCATGAAGGAAAACACTTTATGCTGAGTCGTATTATCAACTAGGATATCAATGTGGGGAAGTGGGAAATCATCTTTACGGCTTGCCCTATTCAAATCTCTGTAATCCATGCATATTTGTACCTTGCCGTCCTTTTTGGGCACAGGAACAACATTGGCAACCCATTGCGGATAAGAGGTGACGGCCAAGAATCCAGCATTGAATTGTTTCATGACTTCTGCTTTAATCTTTTCTGACATATCTGGTCACATTCGACGGACCTTTTGTTTTACTGGTGGGCAATCCTCTTTTGTAGGTAGACGATGTACCCTAATATCTGCATCAAGTCCTGGCATGTCTTCATACGACCAGGCAAAGACCTCAACATACTCGTGTAACAACTGAATCAGTCGCTCCTTGACACTGGGTTCCATATTAGCACCCATCTTGACCTCTCTTTTGTCTTCCTTGGTACCTAGATTGATTGTATCCACGGGTTCCTCATGGGGCTGAATGGTCCTCTCTTCTTGTTGTAGTAATCTGGCAAGTTCCCCTGGTACTTCACAATCTTCATCACCTTTGTCTTTGGCTTGGTAGATTAGATTTTCAGAGTCACAGAAAGCCATAGCAGAATCGTTACCCATGGGATCCCGAATGGATGTAGACCTGCATTGTGAGTGTGAGTGTGTGTAAGAGTATATCTATCTTTGAAAGCAATGAAAATGTAAAAAGAAAAAACAATGAGCACAAAGTTTGTATGCAAAAACGTCCATGATTCATTGATGTCATATGGAAATGAGATAATAACCATTACAAATGGACCATTGTGCCTCGGGTAAGACACAAGGTTTTAAGAGTCTGAATTGTTTTAATATTACAGATCCAGCAAAATGTAAAGACAAATTATTGTCAGATAAAAGTGATCGGGACAAAATTTATAGCCTCTCAGTTGTTGATCCCTCCACTGACAGTTGGGAAGATCCAATCCTCCAGGTTACAGCCATTTTCATTATCCTCTACCGCGTTGACTTCACGGTTGCTGATCTTCATGGGTGGTCCTCCAGCACGAGCGTGACGTACAGTCTTCTGAGCACCTGAAGTGAAACCCAGGCCAAACTTGTCAGATTTGTATGGGATATCTGGGAGTTATCCCCATATATTGCACCTACCTTCTTCTATCACTGCATTGGCATCTTTAAAAGATGACATCCTGAGTGGAGGCCTTGTGAAAACAATGCTTGCGGGACTTCTTCAAAGTGTTGGAATGGAGTTTCAATAAATTCTCCATCTAATTCCACATATCTGAAGGAATATAGATGGTTGATCATATACTCTTCTTCTCCATGAACGGTGATAATCTTACCTTGAATCGGATACTTCAGCATTCGGTGCAACGTAGAAGTGACAGCGCTAGCATTGTGAATCCATGGTCTGCCTAGCAAGCAGGAGTACGAAGGGCGGATAGAATCAAATGTTTGGGTTCCAACCTTTTTGGGGATATCCACTTCCCCATGCACCATCCTTTTTGAGCCGTCAAAGGCCCTCACTACTATGTTACTTGGCTTCAATGTCAATCACTCGCAGTTAAGCCTATCAAGAGCCTTTTTAGGAAATACATTCAGAGATGAGCTAGTGTCCACCAAAACATGAGCCAAGGTTGTTCCCCTACATTCAACTGAGACATGTAATGCCTCGTTATACTTCCTTCCTCTTGGCGTTAAATCAGCATCCGAAAAACCTAGACCATTATCTGCAATCAAGCTGGCTACGCATTCTTGTAACTGATCGGTAGATGTCTCTTGGGGTACATGAGCAGTTTTCAAGAATTTCACCAAGGCCTTTTCTCGGAACATGGTAGTAAAGCCAGCATGGAAATTTTAGATGGAGTTTGCCCCAGTTGCTCAACTACATTGTAGTCGCTTCTTTTTATGATCTTTAGAATTTCCTCCCTCTCTTTCTGGGAGGTCTCAGGGATAGCCAATGTTTGTGCCTTCGTCCGGACAGGCTCAATCAGAATACTTTTACCTCGCATTTCGGTTGACTCGGCAGCAGGAATGTCAGTAGGAGTGATAACAGGGGTTGTATCAGCTTTGTCAGTTGGAGTATTAGTGCAGATGATTGTAGGACCGGGAATAACCTTCGGAGGAGCAACAACAACAGGAATGATTATGGGTGTAGAAAGAGCTTTTGGGTGAGCAATTTCTGGAGAGAATATCCTTCCGATTTGGGTAATCTTGCTAGTCCCTGCAATATTACTGATATCGGAGTCAACTTTCTCGGAACTGGAATCTTCGGCAGCTGGCCAATCTTGCTTGATACCGTGGTAGTAGACATCCCTTCCATAATTCCATGGTACGGTTTTGTCTTACAAATACGGGACTGGTCCAGGAATTGTAATTATCAAAGGAGCTACTTTTGGAACTGATGTAATTCTAACGGGTCTTTTGGTGGAGACCCTGGAAGAATTGTCGGAAATGGTCACAATGGAAACATCATTATAAGAAATAGGTCAAAAAAAGTCATTTCGAACAAAATTTCCTTGTTATATATTAGGCACTGAACGCCTGCTTTCAACAAAGGACAGCTGGTTGGTGAGGACAAACAGAAATGACAGTTTTCATCACAGTCCAGGAAAACACTAGCATTCAATAAGTTCTTTTTTATGGTTAGGAGTGGGGTCATAAGTTCATCAACTGAAGTAACAAACATATCTTCTTCAATGGCATTGGAATTATGGCCATGTTAGGGCATAGGGGCAAAAATAACATTGGGCTTTTCTGGCGCATCGAATTCAATCTCTTTGGCTTCAAGGAGGTCTTGTACTTTGTTCTTTAGAGCCCAACAGTCATTAGTGTCATGGTCGGGACTCTCATAATGGTATGCACAGTGGGAATTAGGATGATAGTGAGGAGATGTTGTGTTAGGGTTCTTTGGAGCTTCTTTCAAGGTTACTAGGTTGGATCTTAACAGATGTGGAAATACTTGAGATAGGGCCATGTTAATTCTGGTGAATTGTCTGACTGTTCTTTCCATTCTTGGCTGATTGTTTCTTTGTTGATCAGGCGCAGGTTTAGGAATCATAACGGCCCCCACCATTTGACGGTGTTCAGCCCTATCTTGATTTCTCTGAGGATACACATCAACCACTTATTTTTTCCGATGAATGGCTTCCTTACAGCAGCAGAGGATGCATCTTTTTGAATCTTTCCATTCTTTATCCCGACTTCTACCCTTTCTCCGGTCAATACCAGTTCAGTAAAACCTGTCAATGAACTCCCAATTAAGTGATTGAAAAAGGGACCAGACAAAGTGCCCAAAAACATGTCTACCAACTCTCTTTCAGATAGAGGAGGTTGAACTCTTCCGGCCAAATCTCTCCATTTTTGTGCATAGTCTTTGAATCCTTCACTTGAAACCATGGCCATGCTCTAGAGTTGAGTACGGGTAGGCACGAGATCAACATTGTATTGGTATTGTTTGTAAAAGGAAGCAGCAAGATCTTCCCAGTTATGAACATTGGCTCTTTCTAACTGATAAAACCAATCAAGTTGAGTTCCAGGCAGACTGTCTTGGAATAAATGTACCCATAAATCCTTGTCAACGGTATGGGGCTGGATTTTCCTCACATAGGACCGGAGATGCATTTTGTGGCATGAGACTCCGTCATATTTGGGGTATGATTTGAATTTGGGACGAATGACAATCCCCGACACTAACCCTAATTCCTCAAAGTCCAAGCCAGACACTTTTTGTATTTCCATTACATTCAACCACTCTTCTAGATGCTTATACTTGTCTTCAGCTGGAGGGTATTGTTCTTCAGAATAGTCTTCTTCTTCCTCTTCCTCTTCTGAATTTGACTGAAAAACTGTTTCCTTGCCCTTCCCATATTGATTGTCTTTCTCACCAGATGTCGTAGCAAAGTCTAAGGCCCTTCTTGTCTGCACTTGGAATCTTCTTCCCATGTTCAGAATTCTGGTTATTTTCTTCATCTTCTTTTTCTTCTCCTCAACCAGCAAGGTCTTCAACTCTTCTTGTCCTTTGGCCAGAGTTAAGAACAATTGTTGAAACTATGCATTCTGAGCTTGGAGGTCTTTCACCGTTTTCTCGAGATCCATCTTACTGAAATAAATAGTAGAGAGATGAGGAGACTTATTGCAAGAAACCTTCTTATGTTATGATGAATGATAAATGCATATGCAATTATTTCAAGGATGTTAAGAGTCAAATTTGTTGTAGACAAAAAGGAAACACACGTTATATTAATAAATTAAAGCATGATTACATCAGTGCCTCCTTGGACAAAACAAATACAAAAACTCTAAGATAGAAAGGTATTTTGCATCCTCTTTGGTGCAATGTAGGCATTCAGAGTCTGTTCCTCATGAAGTAGTCTAGTGAGTTCCAAAACCTTCTTCTCGCTTGCGTAGAATTGGGATTCAAAATTATCTCGCTCCCTCTTGAGTTGTATCCAATCTCTTTGTAGGTCTTCAAGAGAGGTGGGCATGTCAGGATGTAGGATAGTGTATGGAATGTCTCCTTCCATGACAAGCTCAATGATTACCGCTAGAATGGAGGGGTAAGGCATCATAAGACTCTGGGCACGAGTTTGTACACATTTGAGGTAAGGCTCAAGAGGGATGGAATTCTTGTGCCCCAAAGTCTTGCTATCTACCTTGTTCAACATCCTCTAAGCTCGAATAAATCTCCGGCGAAGACCTTGATCGTCGTTCTTGTAGTCAAATACCAAACCTTGAATCAGCATCTCATGCGGGCCATCTCTTCGGGCGTAACCAAACTGTCTTAAGGCTGAGCAGGGGTTGTAGGTGATACCTCCCCTAATGCCAAGTAAAGGGACATTGGGGAATTCTCCACAACGGTCGACAATAGTTACATTCTCTATGGATCGGGAGCACCAATGAATGTCTGAATGTTTGAGCATCATCAACCTTTTTGACCACCTTGAACCTTGCTCGTTCTTCAATATAGATTGGGGAAGATATGAAATAAACCATGTTTCCAAGAGAGGTGTGCAACACATAAGGACACCTCTTTTCCTCATTGTGCGAGTGTGAAAAGAGTGTAGGATATCCCCTAGAAATGTAGGCACCGGGTTGCGAGATATGAAGATTTTGACGGTGTTCACATTTATGAGTTGATCAGGATTTGGAAACAAAACATCCCATAGATGACGAGAGACACAATTTCCTCAAAACCTTGCAGGTCCAAAGAATTCCAACAGTTTTGGGCTTTCTCAAACAAGAACTTTGCTAGGAAACCTTTGACACCACTCCTTGTTTCCCAATGAGTTGTGATATCAGATGAGTGCAAGTGTAGAGCTTGAGCAATCTCCTATGGCTTTGGGTCTCTTTCCATACCGTTGAAAGGTAGTTGATTGAGAATGGGAATCCTCAAGAGTCGGGAGAATTTTTCCAAAGTAGGCACAAGTTGATAGTCGGGGAATGTGAAGTAATGGTGCAAAGGATCAAAGAACTGAAAGAGCACCTTTATCATGTCCTCATCTGTGTTGGAGGTGACCAAGTTGAGTAGGAGACCATGTCTCTCGGTGAATGGAGAGTTTTCAGGAATCCTTGAAGCTAGATCTTTAAGTTGTAGATGGATCTTTACAAGGTTGACTTGAATAGTTTTCCTGCAAAGAGAATCCATATCCTACAAAACTAGAACAAAGATGAATCCCAAAATCCTTGAAATGGTTAGTGAATGTGTATGATGTTATGATGTTCATGATGTTATATACAAGTATGTATATACAAACAAAACAAACAAGTTCCTAGGTTTAGGCTTGCATGGAGTTTTATAGGTAAGTACCCTCTTGAAGTTTAGTTGGCTCAACCTGTCTGTTGTACCCCAAAATTTGCCCTCCCATATTCTTCAAGATTGGCCAAGTCAAAGCTTCAAAATCTCCCCAAGGGTTGCACAGTTCAAGGGTCTCCTAACAGTCAAAAACTAGGGTTTTGGTTCTGACAAAGAAAATGAAGTTTCCAAGGGTCCAATCAAGTCTCACATGCCTATAAACATGGTCAAGCATCCTCATACCAAGTTTCAAGACTCACAGCATAAAATTGCACTGTCAAAAACCCTAATTGCACTACAGTCAACTGTAGGGGCAAAATGGTCATTTGACAGTCAAAAGTTCAAATTTTTTGTCAACATCTCATTTTGAAGCCAAAAACATCATTTGATCAATGCTTGATCATGATTCTCAAAGCTTGGCTCAAAAAGTCTCAAGATACAAAAGTTTCCATATTTGGACAATTGAAAAAGTCAACTGTAACTTGACCAAGGCATAACTTCCACATGAATTATCAGAAAAATTCCATCCAAAGCTCATTTTTAAGAGAAAGACATTTCCTACAACTCCTCTTCACACTTCAAGTCCAAGAAATGCTCTCACAAAAAGTTATCAATTTCAACATTATAGGTCATTTTCAAAAGTCAACAAAACGGGACTTTAAGTCAAAGGCCATAACTTGAGATTGGTAAATCAAAATGACATGGGACCAAAGGCATTTGTTAGAGGACTTCAAGGCCTTTCCAAAATGTCCAAGAACATGAGCAAAGCTTAAAAATTGAGCAAGATATGCCTTGTGGAAGTTGGGAAATTTTTGGATATTTTGAAAAGTCAACTTTGCTTCAAATGACCTAAAATTGCTAATGGGCCATATTTTCTTCCAAGAATCTTCATCCAAAGCATGTGCACGACCATTTGGCTCAAAGGGAAGTTTTTCATCATTTTTATTTATTTATTTGAATTTTTAATGGCTAATAATTCATTTAATTAAAATAAATATGTGGAAAATTTCAAAGCAAGTCAATCAAATCTTTTTATGCATGGGATAACTTCAGATTTTCGTGCATTATTAGATAGGGAAAGAATCCATGTGATTGGACATGATTGGAACCAAAATAGCATGAAAAAGATTGAAAAATTATGGCATAAAAATCAAATATTGATTCCATCAATTCATTGATTCTTTGGACCAAAAACCTTACCCTAATCGTTCATATACTTATACTCATGCCAACCCTAATGCCCATGACCTCTAAGCTGCGCCAGAAAAGAAGAGCCAAGTTTGAGTTTTTGTGAAAAAAGTCCAATACTGAAAACCACCTTCCAGTGCGATTAAAGGCCAAACAATCATTCCATTGTGTTCCTGAGGCTTCAAGGAATGTGTTTGAATAAAAAACATCATCCCTAACATCAAGAATTGGTAATTAAAAGGCAGACTGTGTCCTTCTTTTTGCATAATCGTGTTTTATTATTCAGGCCATATCCATGCATTTTGATTCTTGATTTGTACTAATGAGTTGATTCTGAAGCTAGCAGTATGATTTAATTGAAGAATCATTGCCCATACGCGATTTCACCATGAACGACGCCTAGGGTTTTCAAAACCTTGAATTGGGGTTTCTCAGTTAGGGAAAAATTAGGACGTGAGACCTAGACCATTCAATTCAGGAGGCTTGGACGATTTGAACACACACCTCGCGCTCAATTTATGAGCCACCATGTGCTAATCGTTATTTTTGCACTTGTTACTTAGTGGGGGTTTAAAACCCCCGCTATTTAAATGTATTTTTGTTTCAGGTACAAAAGCCATGGGAGAAGATGATGATGTGTAGGCCGGTGGTTAGCTCGTTCAAATTTCGCGCGAAAACGCCCCACTAACTCTTGTTTTATTTCATATTATTTATTAGTTACATTATAAACAAAGCGCTTCGTTGGTTCAAGTGGCAGGCATGTGCATTGGTAATCTCTAGGACCTGGGTTCGAACCCCAGGTCCCCCTCCCTTTCCATAATATTTTTCTTAATGTCATTCTATGCAGCTGGCTCTCTGAAGACCACCATACGTCCCTCCTCCAGGCGTGCCACGCGCTTATTGATACCAATCTAAAGGCACCGATTTGGAGAACACCATGGACGTTGGTCAAACATGCCACATGCTTCCTGAAAAAGTCAAATAAGGCCTTAAAACCTTGGGCCAACAATGCTAATGGTACCTCCAATTGGGGACAGAACCCCCTAAGGTTTTGCAATTCAATTCCTTTCTTTTTATTTTATTTGTGTCAATTGTTTTTTTTAATTATTTAATTTAATTTATTTTTATAAAATATAAAAATCATAAAAGTCATAAAAGTCATAAAAATCAAAATATATTATATTTTAATATTTTTTTAAATAAAAATCATTAATTAATTTAGTTTTCAAATCTAGGATTAATTTTGACTTTTTTTTCTTAATAACTTAAAAATTGGTAGAATTAGGGTTTTAAGTATTTTTCATTCTTTTTCTTCTCTCGCCATAATTAATTACTTAATATTATTTTTGTAAATAAATTTTTCCATTAATTAATTAATTTAACTTTAGGTTTAATTTTAACATGTTTTTCTTAATAAATAAAAATTGTAGAATTAGGGTTAATTAATTAATTTCTTAATTTCATTTAATTCACATAAAAAACCATAAATACAAAAAACCTCAAAATAATTCCTTTTTCTTTAATTTAATTAATTTAATAATATAATTTGATTTCATTAAAAAGGGTCCAACGCCCTCGCTTTCAATTTAAATTCAATTCGCGCATTTTTATTCCTTCTTTTAAATATTGATGTAATTCTCCCAAAGCCATGTAATTCGGACAATTTATATTTCTCGCACTTTATTTCTTTATTTTATGTCAAATCGGGTCCTGGATTTTAATTTGGCGATGTGGACCCGCGCCTTTGTAATAGTTTAGGAACTTTATATTTCTCGCAACTTTTTAACTGTTAATAATGGCATGCAAGAATGAATGACTAAAATAAAAACAAAAGCGTAGATCACCCATGACATGACAAGACAAAAATAAATGAATCTGACACACAAATCACACACCACCCCTAGGGTACGCCTCACTGTTGCCTTGCCTCAAAAGGTGATCGTCGAGTAGAGGATATCTTAGTAAGTCCTCATGATCCGGGAACCTGGCATGAGGGTAGCTTCTAAGGTGTCTTCCCATTGCTCTGGTGATCACCATGTCCCGAACCTCGAGTTGACCCGAACACCTCCAACGATGGTGCTACCTACCTCTCAATGGTGGGATGGCACTACTTTAAGGACCTTTACACAGACGAATTCCTTAGGGTAGGTAGACGAATCTAGATACTTGCTCTAATTTCAAAACAAATTCAAAAATACTTTTCACACCGACACCTTTTCAAAAAGCTTTCGAAAGCAATTTTTCAAACGCTCTTGAGGACCGATACAAGAGTCGAACTGGAATTTTCAAAGAAACTTTTTTAAAACCCACATTGAAAAGCAAACAAACCAATTTTGAAAACACCAATGAGCAAGTATATAAGAGCCCATGGATAACCATGGATAGAAAGGGTGCTAACACCTTCCCTTTCTATAATCTACCTCCCGAACCGAGAGCAATCTCTATAAGGAATTTTTCTGTGCTTTTGTCCTTTCCATTTGGAGAAAATAAAAGACGGTGGTGACTTTTGCTTCCGCGACACTTCGCGAACCAGCGTTAAACAGTCAGTTCCAGATCCACCGATCACACTGTCCTAGTAATAGTAATCGGGATCTAAGGAGCTCAATATCATTGGTTTGTTTCCTTGGTCATTGTTTCAGCACAAGCCTCTTTAATGGAGACTGAAATATCCCAAGAAACCAAACCTCAATGAGTGTAGTATCGAGTATCTACCAACTTCAGACTGCACCAAAGCCGGTCATCTCACTACATCCTAAAGGCCAAGTTGGTCAAGTAAAGATTCTAGAAGTTCATTAGTGCTTTATGACATCACTCAGCGGCCCCTTATTCTCTTTGATTAACTCAAAAGCTACTGGTACCCATAAATATGTTGCACTAACGTAGTTATTGCTTAGACCATATCGGTATACCCCGTACAGTTTCCATAACCTATTGCTACTTTATTAGAACATAGTTTGATTCTACAACCCTTAATTAGAGTTTTGATCATAACAAAATACAAAGAATAAATAAATTGTAAGATTTATATATAAGACAAATATGCTTCTTAAAATTATGTTTTGTATATACATAAGTTCTGATGGAATCAGCATCAGCATCAGAAGCATCAGAAGATCAGTAACATGTGTTACACGCTGAAGCTACCAGATCATACGTTGAAGCTTGATGACCAGAATCTGCGCATAAACATATACACTCTGACTTTGATCAAAGATCTTTACCAAGTCATCAGCACTCTGAAGCGTTATCATAAGTTAAAGCAAAGAAACACTCTGAAGCGTTACCATAAGCAAAGAAGACTCTGAAGCGTTATTAAGTATTCAAGACAGAATTAATTGCTAACGGCTTTATTCAGACAAGATCTTCTTCAAAAGGAAAGTGTGTTATTATCAGTAAAAGTGCTTTATGGACAACGTATCTTTGCCTTGGCTATATAAACAAGTCTGCGTGAGAAAAGACGCATGCATGCACTCACATAATTTGCCAAGCCTTCAAAAACACGCTTACTCAAACGCTTTAGCAAATTCAGTTTATTCCAAGCTTAAATTGTGTAATTATCACAGTTGTGATATATTGTTTTATTAGAAAACGTTAACACATCATTGTTCAAATTATTTGTAAAAGATTTCCTTGAGATACACCGGTTTATGGTTATACTCAAGAAGGCTTTAACAGTTGTTAAAGTAGCTGTTGTAATCCTTTGAATATAGTGGATTAAGACCTCGTTGGAGAGAGGGGAAATCACCTTGACGGGTGGACTGGAGTAGTTTGAGATCAAACGAACCAGGATAAAAAATACTATGTTGTCTAAGCATTTGTTTTAAGTTTTACAATTCAACCCCCCTTCTTGTGTTTTTCACATCTTCAATTGGCATCAGAGCGCCTGGTTCTGAGCTTATAACACTTAACCGTGTCAGTACAAGATCCAGCGTCAGAAAAACACAATGGCAGGACCAAGTCAAAACACCAGCAATGACAACAATGAAGAAAGAGACAGATTCAGTGGAAAACCTCCAGTCTTTGATGGAGAGAACTTTGACTACTGGAATGATAGAATTGAGAGTTTCTTTCTGGCCCATGATGTTGATTTGTGGGACATGGTGACTGATGGATACACGCACCCAGTGGATGGAAGTGGTCAGAAGATTGACAGGAAAATGATGTCTGATCAGCAAAAGCGTGAGTTCAGAAATCATCACAAGGCCAGAACAATTCTTCTCAGCGCCATCTCTTATTCAGAGTATGAGAAGATATCAAACAGAGACACTGCAAAAAATATGTTTGACTCTCTGAGAATGACGCATGAAGGCAACATTCAAGTCAAAGAAACCAAAGTCGTTGCACTCATTCAGAAGTATGAGGCATTCAAGATGGAAGAGAGTGAATCAATAGAAACTATGTTTTCAAGATTTCAAATTCTTGTTGCTGGTCTAAAATTTCTTGACAAAGGGTATTCTACTACTGATCACGTTAAGAAGATCATTAGAAGCTTTCCAAAACAATGGAGGCCAATGGTCACAGCGCTTAAGCTAGCCAAGGATCTCAACAAAATCTCTATGGAGGAACTTGTCAGCTCCCTCAGAAGTCACGAGATAGAGCTAGAAGCAGATGAACCTCAAAAGCAAGGTAAGCCATTAGCTTTAAAATCTAACAGAAAATCTGACTCCAAAGTTTTGCAGGTTGTGGAAGAAACCTCTGATGGGTCCTCATCAGAAGAAGATGAACTATCTCTCCTCTCCAGAAGGGTGAACCAATTATGGAAGCAGAGGCAAAGGAAGTTCAGGAATCCCAGAAGATCAGAAAATCAGAATGAATCTTTCTCCAGATACAGAAGGTCATAATCCTCCTCTAGATTTAGAAGATCTGAAGGTTCTTCAGGAAACAGAAAGCCAAACAAAAAAGACATCATCTGCTATGAATGTAACGAGCAAGGGCACTACAAAAGTGATTTCCCAAAGCTTCAGAAGGAGAAGCCCAAAAAGAAGTTTGGCAAGGAAAAGAAGAAAAGTCTCATGGCTACATGGGATGATTCTGACACATCTGAAGCTGACTCAGAATCAGATGATGAAAGAGCAAACATAGCTCTCATGGCAAACATAACAGAAGACAGTGAAGCTTTTGAGTCAGAATCTGAATCAGATACAGAAGAGGTATTCCCTGACTTTACTATAAACTTTACTAAGGCTGAACTAGCTGAAAGCCTTAATGAAATTCTGGAAAGATATCAGCAGATCAGAGTCAAATTCAGAAACCTGAAAAGGAATCTTGCTTCTGACTCTGATAAGACTGAGAGTCTCAAATTGGAGAATTCTGAGTTAAAAGATAAAATTTCAAAATTAGAAAACCAATTGCAAAACTCTCAGAAGGAAACAATCCCTGAAACTCCCAGCAATGCTGATGATATCATCAAGGAGTATGATCACAGTTTTCAGAAGTTTCTAGCTAAAAACATAGATAGGAGCAAAATGGCTTCAATGATCTATGGAGTTAGTAGAAATGGCAGAAAAGGGATAGGATATCAAGGTAAGGTACCTACACCAAAAAATGCCATGGATTTAGTCATAAAACGTACTCCACTTGATTCACACTTTATATATGGGCACACACATGACATAAAATATACAAGTAGTGATTACTCTGTCAAACCAAAATTCAACCAGATTTTTGGTAAAACTAACAAATCAGGACCCAAGAAAATGTGCGTACCTAAGGATAAAATAAAACATGTGGCAGATATCTTTAACAGCAAAGCAAAAACACCAATCATGGTACCTGGACTCTGGCTGCTCACGGCACATGACGGGTAGAAGGCATATGTTCCAAAGCCTGGAACTTAAGCCTGGAGGCCACGTAGGTTTTGGAGGCAATCAGAGAGGAAAGATCATTGGCTCTGGAACAGTAGGTAATGGAAATCTTCCCTCTATAAGTAATGTTTTACTAGTTGATGGATTAATGCATAATCTGTTATCCATAAGTCAATTAAGTGATAACGGTTATGATATAATCTTCAATCAAAATTCATGCAAAGCTGTTAGTCAGAAAGTTGGGACTATCCTATTTAATGGAAAGAGGAAAAACAACATTTATAAAATAAAACTTTCTGAACTAAAAAGTCAGAATGTAAAAAGTCTACTGTCTGTTAACAATGAGTAATGGATCTGGAACAGAAGATTGGGACATGTTAGTATGAGAAGAATATCTCATATTAACAAACTCAATCTGGTCAGAGGACTTCCTAACCTGAAGTTCAATTCAGATGCTCTGTGTGAAGCATGTCAGAAAGGCAAGTTTGAAAAACCAGCTTTCATATCCAAAAATGTTGTTTCCACCTCCAAGCCATTAGAACTTCTGCACATTGACTTATTTGGACCAGTTAAAACTGCTTCAGTCAGTGGCAAGAAGTATGGGTTACTAATCGTAGATGACTATAGCAGATGGACATGGGTAAAGTTCTTAAGGCACAAGGACGAGTCACACTCTGTGTTTGTTACCTTCTGCAACCAAGTTCAGAATAAAAAGGATCTTAGAATCGTCAAAGTCAGAAGTGATCATGGTGGAGAATTTGAAAACAAAGATTTTGAGTTATTCTTTAATGATAAAGGCATTCTGCATGATTTCTCTTGTCCTAGAACTCCCCAGCAAAATGGAGTTGTAGAACGAAAGAACAGAACATTGCAAGAAATGGCCAGAACCATGATCAACGAGACTAACGTTGCTAAGATCTTCTGGGCAGAGGCAATAAACACAGTGTGTTACATTCAGAATAGAATCTCCATAAGACCTATTATGGAAAAGACTCCATATGAATTATGGAAGAACAGAAAGCCCAACATTTCCTATTTTCACCCATTTGGATGTACATGTTTTATTCTGAATACAAAAAATTATTTGAACAAGTTTGACTCTAAAGCACAAAAGTGTATTATGTTAGGATATTCTGAACGCTCAAGAGGGTACAGAGTATACAATACAGAAACACAAATTGTGGAAGAGTCAATCAGTGTTCGTTTTGATGATAAGCTTGACTCTCAAAAGTCAAAGCAGAATGAATTCCTTGCAGGTATAGAAGTTGAACTCACTGGTACTGAAGACAAATCATCAGAAGCTCTCAACAGAGACACTCCCTCAACATCAGAAAGAGTCACTGCAAGCAATCCAACACCTTCTGTTGATCAACTCCAGAAAAGACCATCCAGAAGCAGCATGGATCACCCAGAAGAAACAATCTTAGGAAGAAAGGAAGATCCAATCAGAATAAGATCTAGCTTCAGAAACTCTGAAGAATCCCTCATGGGACTGGTTTCTCTAATTGAACCAACAACAATTGATGAAGCACTTCTAGACAATGATTGGATTCTAGCAATGTAAGAGGAGCTAAATCAATTCACAAGAAATGACGTATGGGATCTAGTTCCTAAACCAAAAGGATTCAACGTCATTGGTACAAAATGGGTGTTCATAAACAAACTGAACGAACAAGGTGAAGTCATCAGAAACAAAGCACGACTGGTAGCACAAGGTTATAGTCACCAAGAGGGGATAGAATATACAGAAACCTTTGCTCCAGTCGCCAGGTTAGAATCTATCAGACTCTTAATCTCATTTGCTGTTAATAAAGGCATCACTCTGTATCAGATGGATGTTAAGAGTGAATTATTAAATGGCTATATAGAAGAAGAGGTATATGTGCACCAACCCCCTAGTTTTGAAAGTTCCAAAAATCCAGAATATGTTTTCAAACTAAAGAAGTCACTATATGGTCTGAAACAAGCTCCCAGAGCTTGGTATGAAAGACTAAGTAACTTCCTGTTAGAAAAGGAATTCACCAGAGGGAAAATGGACACAACCTTGTTCTGTAAGACAGTTAAGAATGGCATTTTAGTATGTCAGATTTATGTTGATTACATCATATTTGGATCCACTAAACCCTCTCTGGGAAGAAAGTTTGCTAAATGTATGCAGGCAGAATTTGAGATGAGCCTAATGGGGGAACTAAAATTCTTTCTGGGCATTCAGATTAATCAAACCCCAGAAGGAACTTACATTCATCAGAACAATTATGTCAGAGAACTTCTGAAGAAATTTGATCTCTCAGAATGTAAGCCATCAAAGATTCCAATGCATCCCACGTGCATTCTGGAAAGAGAAGAGGAAAGTAAAAAGGTAGAACAGAAGGTCTACAGAGGTATGATTGGTTCTCTTCTCTATCTGACGGCTTCAAGGCCTGACATTCTATTCAGTGTTTGCATTTATGCTAGATTCCAATCAGATCCTAGAGAATCTCACTTAACAGCAGTTAAGCAAATTTTCAAGTATCTGAAAGGTACTACTAATCTGGGTTTGTTTTATAGAAAATCAAGTAATTACAGCTTAATAGGATACTATGATGCTGATTTCGCTGGAGACATAGTAGAACGTAAAAGCACTTCTGGAAGCTTCTAGTTTCTGGGAGAAAATCTGATCTCATGGTCTAGCAAAAGACAATCCACAATTTCTCTATCAACAGCAAAAGCTGAATACATAGCAGCAGCTGGATGCAGCACACAAATGCTCTGGATGAAAAGTCAACTTGAGGACTTCCATATATTTGAGAATCTTTAGAAGTACAGATTGTATCAGAATCAAGGATAGAAGTGTGCAGTTCACTCAAGCAAACAAGTGTCATCCAGTCATCAGCTACTTTTTGAGGCTGAACACGCGTTCACGTTTTTGAAAGGTCAAAAGCGCTGATTGGATGCATTGGGACACATGTCACGGGTAACCGTTCCAATATCTTTCTGAATCCCCCAAAATCAGCTATCATTAAATGCTCATAATCATTATAATTAATTTCTCTCTCTTGCCGTTTATGTTTTCAAAATTTTTTAGAAATCTATTTAAACACATTTCTCACCATTTACACTCTTTTACCTTCACTTTCATTTTCTCTACAAACTTATTGTTTTCAGTTTGCATCCTTTCTCAAAAACCCTTTCAATTTCTTCACAAAACCTTCTATGTGAATATGGCTTCCTCAAGCATTCCTACTTCCAGTTCTCAGAAAGCAGATTCCTCCGAACAATATAAAGAACCCAATAGAACTCTTCTCACACCCATCAAAAATCTAGAAGTTCTTTCAGAATTGATCGTGGATTTAAACAGTCTTCAAGAGAACATGTTTAATCTCTCTGAAGAGGTTAAGGCTCAAGGCTGGGAAAGATATTTTGACCGACTGGTGGGTCCAACATTCCCAATTCTTGTAAAGGAATTTTGGATTCATGCTTCATCTTCCAACCATCAAGTTACTTTATACATAATGGGGAAGAAGATAGTTATTACTGAGGACCTCATTGCAAGATTAATAGGCTACAGTGGTGGTGGTGTACGTTGCATTGACATGGCTGAAAGATGCGCTGATGTTGCCCTAATTGCTAGAGAAATCTTCACTCTGGGTCTTCCCTCCAGCAAGATAAGGGATTTAAAAGACCATCACAGAATATGGGCCAAGATCATTATGGGATGCATAAACCACAGGAAGCCTACCAGCTCTCCTGACTACATTAATATTGATCAGCAATTTCTGATCTACTTCATCTCCCAGAAGATCAAGGTAAATCTGGCTCATCTGCTGTTTAACCATCTAAAGACCAGTGTTAAGGAAACCAGAGAAGAGGAGCGCACAAAAAGGGACTGGATACCCCTAGGAAGACTTATATCAGATATTCTAACAGAGAATAAGCTGATTGATCATCTTACAGAGGCTCAGGAAATCAGCTCTTCGGAAGCTACTGTTGGCAAACAGCTGAATGCAAAGAATCTGAAGAAAATGAAGTTGATTGAGAACATCAAGAAGGAACCCAATGTCACTCCTTTTGCAGAAATCTCCAGCAGAAGAGTCCCTCTGGATAACTTTCCTCTGTTCTCAGAGATTGTTTCTAAACCTGATATAATAGTCAGATATCTGGATGCATGCAAGGCGGATGGGACAGCACCAGATTTGAACATTCAGGATCTGCAGCAGAAGGCTGCAGAAGTTGTGCTGAAGAAAACCAAGAAAAGGAAAGTTGTAGAAGAAGGATCATCCCAGTGGACTCCTAAAAAGAGAGGTAATCCTTCTTCTGTAACTGTTTTAGATTTAATTTCTGTATCAACATCTATACCAATTCCCACTCAATCTGAAAACCACACACCATAAACATTTGATGACTTTGACATTGATTTTGACCCCTCTGAATCCTTAACTCTTAAAAGATCTCGCTCCCAACCTCCAAATCCAAATATTGAAGCAACCCAACAAGAACTTGCAAAAGTTCTATCTGATATAGATACCTTTGACCAATATACTTCTGCTCTCATGCCAGAAAATCCAAACCCTGAAACCACCACAGAAGCACAACCAGAAATTCCCCTCTCACCACAACCAGAAATTCCCCTCTCTCCACTACCAGAAATACCACTACCTCCATCTCCTCAACCAGAAATTCATCCACCTTCTCCATAACCTGAACTATTTCAACCAGAAGTTCTAACTTCTGAGGCTCAACCTTCTGAATCCTATGAACCAGAACCTCATAACGATCAATCAAACCAAACTGTTGATTCTGATACCATTCCCATTCCTGGAATCACTGAACCTCTGGCCATTCATATGCCCCTAACCATCCTGAATATTCCCCAGATTCCCTCTTCACTAGAATCAACTCCACCAAACTCCCCAACTAGTCTAATAATAATTCCTGACTCTCCCACTCCCTCACCAAAGAATAATTCAGATGACAACATCAAGACTGTCATTGATTTAACGGTCTTTGAACGTCTGGCTGCCATAACCCACAAAACAGCTATCCCAAAACCAAAACCATCTGAACCCTCTCCAGATGTTGGTACCAGCTTATTGACATTTGAAACAGAAGTACAAAAGTGGATCACTTCTATGAAGCAAGCTAGTCTTGAGCTGATTGATCCTGCTGCATCAGACTACCTTTGGACAAGTTTCAGAAGATGGGTATGTTCTGAAACTCATAAGATGCAAGAACAGGGTTACGGACAAGTTCAACAGAACTTCAGTAATCTACTGAAAGTATTTGAAGATCAAGTTCTAAGCCAGCTGCTTAAAGAAGAAGTTCTCCCTCTGGGCAATGCTCCCTGGTCTGAATATCGTCCAGCATCCAAAGTTCAACCAGAGTCAGAAGATCTCAATCTGACTGATACTCCAGAGTAGATGATTCCTGCTGAAGCACTGGGTCAAAAAGATGATATTGCAGAAAGCTCTGAGAAGCATCCTGTTATTGAAGATTCTCAAGCTTCCTCCTTTGATAGGAAGACTCTAGAAGACCTGAAAAGATTTGATATTCTGATGAAGGAAAGAATGGATAAACAGGACGACAAAATTGATGCAATCACGAGCATGTTAACCCAGCAACAGGAAACCAACACCCAGATCAAGAGCATGTTGGAAGCCTTGTTCACGCGTCTACCTCCTCCTTCTTAGAAATTCCTCATTTTTAAAACATGTCTATCTGTAATATCTTTACATTGTTTTGAACTTATCATTGCTTCTGGTTTTTAATATAAATGCATTTTGGCTCTGATTATTTGTTCTTTTTGATAACTGACAAAAAGGGGGAGAAAGAATAAGATATTTTTCAATAACGGATTACTGAGACATAAGTCTCAAACATTCTGATCTATTTAAATTTCTTTCTTCTGAAAAGCTTACAGGTACAAAACTCTGATGAAAGATACAGTAAGGTTCTGATGCTCAAAGACTCATGGAATTAAAGGTAAGTAATCAACTCAGGGGGAGTTTCTCTTCTTAATTCTATACTTTTTATTCTTTATTTTTAATTGAAAAAATCTGGTTTTTGTCATCATTAAAAAGGGGGAGATTGTTAGAACATAGTTTGATTCTACAACCCTTAATTAGAGTTTTGATGATAACAAAATACAAAGAATAAATAAATTGTAAGATTTATATATAAGACAAATATGCTTCTTAAAATTATGTTTTGTATATACAGAAGTTCTGATGGAATCAGCATCAGCATCAGAAGCATCAGAAGATCAGTAACATGTGCTACACGCTGAAGCTACCAGATCATACGCTGAAGCTTGATGACCAGAATCTGCGCATAAACATATACACTCTGACTCTGATCAAAGATCTTTACCAAGTCATCATCACTCTGAAGCGTTATCATAATTTAAAGCAAAGAAACACTCTGAAGCGTTACCATAAGCAAAGAAGGCTCTGAAGCGTTATTAAGTATTCAAGATAGAATTAATTGCTAACGGCTTTATTCAGACAAGATCTTCTTCAAAAGGAAAGTGTGTTATTATCAGTAAAAGTGCTTTATGGACAATGTATCTTTGCCTTGGCTATATAAACAAGTCTGCGTGAGAAAAGACGCACGCATGCACTCACATAATTTGCCAAGCTTTCAAAACCACGCTTACTCAAACACTTTAGCAAATTCAGTTTAATCCAAGCTTAAATTGTGTAATCAACACAGTTGTGATATATTGTTTTATTAGAAAACGTTAACACATCATTGTTCAAATTATTTGTAAAAGATTTCCTTGAGATAAACTGGTTTGTGGTTATACTCAAGAAGGCTTTAACAGTTGTTAAAGTAGCTGTTGTAATCCTTTGAATATAGTGGATTAAGACCTCGCTGGAGAGAGGCGAAATCACCTTGACGGGTGGACTGGAGTAGTTTGAGATCAAACGAACCAGGATAAAAAAATATTGTGTTGTCTAAGCATTTGTTTTACGTTTTACAATTCAACCCCCTTCTTGTGTTTTTCACATCTTCATACTTACCTATATTGTATCCCAAATTTGGGTAGAGGGTTCAAACCCAAACAAAGAACCATAATGCAAAGGATACAAGTCAAACAACGAAATCAAGTAAATGTGATCTAACCCTAAGGTAAACCCACTTTTAAAATTATCCCCAGTAGAGTCGCCAGTTCTGTGATACGGTGGGAGAACTGACTTGAAGGTTTTGCATTTTATCGCAAATGTTGCGGTTAGCAAGAGTCACCACCGACTTTTCTTTTATCCAAAAGGAAAGGTGAAAAAGCACAGGAAAGACCTTTGAGATTATTTCTTGAGTTCGGGGGATAGATTATGAAAAGGGAAGGTATTAGCACCCTTTTCATCCATGGTTATCCATGGGCTCTTAGTTACTTTCTAGATCACTTGCTTTTGTTTTAAATTGTGCTTTGTGTGGTTTTTGAAAGTATTTTGTAAATAGGCTATTGTTTAGGCAATCTTTGTAATGATTCTCGTTCGTAAGAATGTATACAAAGATGTTGATCTTTTGAAAATATTTTCAAGTTTTATAAGATGTTTTGAATGTATAAGTGTTTATTTTTTAAAATATCAAGGATGTTTGTTTTGAAATGGAGCAAGTATTTAGGATCAATCTACCTACTCAAATGTCTTTCTTGTTCATTTTCTTTTCCTTTGACATTGTAGTCTTACCATTGATCTGGTAAGCAATCCTATCTTTGGATGTAAACGGGATGGGTGTGGGTCATCGTATAACCATGATTAGCAATGTTGTAAGGTATCTTAGCATTCTTTTTTAGGGACTAAGATCATTTGTAAGGTAACTTAGATAGTGTCATCGAGGGACTATGATCTTGTATTTGCTTGTTTTTGCTAAGATACTTTACATGCGTAATATGGCCGTTTTGTATAAGGCAACCAAGTGGGATAACCCTAGGGGTGCTTGTGTGCAAGTGTATCATTTTCGTGCTTTTTTTTTGTCTTGAATTAGGGTTTTCTAAGTATTCTTTTTAGTCTTTCCATACAAACCCTAATTACTAGCATGTTATATAAAAGCGATAAATTGCGAAATTTAAAGTTACTACGCTATTACAACATTTGTGGGGAGGGGGGTATACAAATTCATTAATGGGGATTGCAAGAATTTAAACCTAATTAGTCTATTACAACCATATTGAATTGATTCCAATGTACAAGGAAATAAATAAATACAAAGTATAAAATGAATGAATGTACAAAAAATGCAAGATGTAAAGAAAATGTTTTTTTGTTTGATTTTTTTCATGAAGAAGATTTGTCTTAACCAAATTAAATAATGAAAATAATTTATTAAGTTTAATATTTATTAAGAAAATATTTTTGAATAAAACCCTTATTCTATTTAGTTGATTAAAAGAAAATAAGTTTAGAAAATGTATTTTAACTACTTTTATCTTGAAAATATTTATAGTATTATAAAATATTTTTAGTCCTTTTTATATCAAAAATAATCTATTTAAATTAGTATGAAAGAAAATAACTAATAACCTAATTTTATTTATATTTATAATATAATAAGTAAAAAATAAATAAAGTATAACTAATAAAAATATTTTTTGTCAGAAAAATAAAATAACTAAGTCAAAATATAAATATATCAATTTTTTGTATTTTATGATTTTTTTTAGTATTTAGAAAATATATTTAAGAAAATAAAAATGAAATAAATAAATAAAAAACAAACTTGGGCCAGGGGTGCCATTAGTCAATAGGGAGGTCAGCTAGCAAAAACAAAAACAAACCAGATCCAAAGGGGCCCAGCGCCTGCCAAAAACAACAAAATCAGAAAAATGAAAATATGAAAAATTAAAAGGATACCACTTGAGCTCGAACCCAGGTCCCATAGGTTACAGGCGCGCGCTTCTACCACTGGGGTGGCTATACATCCGTTAATATAATCAAAACAATAAATATGTAAGGCAAAACGCGCCTTAAAGACTTCATCTTCAACCTCCAGCCAGACCAACTGTAACTTGCTCATTTCTCATCAAAAATGAAAACTATAAACATGAAACTTGTAGCAAATTTTCTCACGATTCCAGAAATGTAAAGTATTAAAACTATGGATCAAAGATAAGCATGAATTTTAATGGCCCTAATCTAAATCCTAAAAAATTCAGAAATTTCAGTTTCAAAATTCTCTAAGCTCAAGCAAAATTAATGGAAACTAAGGACATGGTTAGCTTCAAGGCAATGATATCTACATGTTTTATTCACAAATAAACTATTGATGATGCCTGTATGAAGAGTTCCAAGTTAAGAAAACTTACCTCAAAACTGGAAATAGTGTTTGGAGTTTGAGCTTGTTTCAAGCAGTGGTGATGATCTGGTTAGCTTCCTTGAGGTTCTAGGAAGCTAATGCAATGGTTTGATGGAGTTGAGAATGGCTGAAATGACCTGGAAAAGTCCAACTGTAATGCTCTGTTTTTGGCTATGGAAGTTGATGAAGATGGAGTTTCAGTTTGCAAACAAGGACATGGATGGTCTGTATTTGGTATAAGGAAGGTTTTGAAACAAAAAGGCCAAGAAATGCACGAGGGGTTTTGAAGATTGAAGTTCAAAATCAGAAATGACACAAAGATGGAGGTTTTGTGCAATCTCTGTTTTCAGGGAGTTTTTTAGGCTTGTTTTTTCATGTCCTGCTTGAAAATAACATGTGTGCTTATATGAAAAAGATTAGAGGACTTGAGGAGGTCAGAAAAGCAAGATATATACTTATGGCTATGTTACTTGATTTTGAAGAAAAGTGACAATATAGTTCCAAGATGAAGTACAAGTATGGCCTGAGTTTATGGGAGGCTCTAGACATGTTGCTTTTTCCTTTGACATTGCTTGTGATCAGAAGGAACAAGTTAGGAGCTCTATGCATTGACTTTGTGATTAAAGCCTCTTTACAAGAATGGAATTGTTACTTTGTGCCATAAATGGAAAATTTGCTTGGATAAAGCTTGAATCAAGTGGATAATAGCTCAAAAGCAAGTGTAATATTCTGATTATGGAGAGATCTTGATATTTAGAGGCCTTCAAAACAAGATTGTGCAGCATATGTTTGAAATTGAATTCTTGTTCATCACAAAATGCCTTGTAATTCAAGTGACAAAACCCTAACTTTATCTCTTCGATTCTCCCTCCTCAAGAATAATCTCAAGGATTTATTGGACATTTTGGAAAGCTTGCAATGTTCTATACAACCCATATTTTAATTGCTTTTGAAAATTCCCCTTGGAGTTATATGAAAAAGTTCCATGAAGTTAGGTCAAAATCCTGACCAAATTAGGGCAAAATTTCACTAAGTGTTTAGTTTCATGACCCTATGTTCATAAAATTATAACTTGAGATCTAATCACTTTTGGAGGAAGATGTGTGAAGAAAAATTTTAGATTTAATGGATATCTGCAACTTTCATGTTGGAAGTTTCTCTTGAATCATCTTGCATCATGGTGAAAATTTTGTTCAAAGTTATGAAAAAATATGAAGTTTCCAACACTTAGAAAAATTTCTAAGTTTAAAAATTTTGACTTTTCAAATTGAAATCTTGAATTTTTTATTTCTTGATGAATAAGTTTCATATTTTGACATGTTTTGATGAATTATGATCTTTGGCACTTGAATTTGACCAAAAAGTCAAAGTTTGACTTTTTAGTATACAGTTGACTTTTGATCAGTTGACTGGAAAATTCATCTGTCAATCCAATGGACTTGCAATGTTTTGAACCATGCCAATAGGTCAAAATGATGCAATTTGACTCTTGAGATAATTCCTTAAACCAATTGATCATTTGCTAGGTAAAAAAAATCTGAAATTACCCCTTCTCAATCAAAACCCTAATTTTGACCAGTTTGCCCTTTTGGAGATTTGATCAAATTTCTTGAGGAGTTATGGTCCAAACTTGATCAAATGATACATATGAGTCTAAAATGTTGATGTGGATCAAAAATTATGAAGTTTGACTGTAAATTGGCCATAGTTGACTTTTTCCCCAATACAACTGATTTTTAGGTCAACTGCTCAATTGACTGAGCAAAAATGTGATCCAAGGCTTGAAACTTGACATGAGTGATCTTGGGGGTCCATAATGATCCGTGAAAGTCACATGGGGCATTGGAAGTTCAAATGTCCTTGTGCAAACTCAAATCCTAATTTTGGTCATCAGTGCTTAAAGAGGTGTCTTGAGTTGATCAAACCCTAGTGCAGTCTTGGGTCAAGGGAGATCTTGTGAGCAAATTCTTGATAAGTGAGAGGGAAAATTTTGGGGTACAACAGTGGCTAATAATGAAACCCAACAATTTCCCTGATCGAACATCGAAGGTGCATTTATTTGGATTTCAGCGGAGACGGTAGTTCCTTAAGCGCTGAAACAACTTCAACAAATCTTCTACATGCCATTCTTCAGTATGGGATTTGGAAATCATATCATCAATATATACTTTGATTTCTTTGTGCATCAGATCATGGAATAGGGTTGTCATAGCCCTCTGGTACATTCCACCAGCGTTCTTCAAACCGAAGGACATCACTCTATAACAGAATGTTCCCCAGGTTGTGATAAACGTTGTTTTTTCCATGTCCTCCAGAGCCATTCTTATTTGATTATACCCGGAAAATACATCCATGAACGAGAATACTTTGAATTTTGTTGTGCTATACACTAACATATCAATGTGTGGCAATGGAAAATCATATTTTGGACTAGCTTTATTTAGATCTTTGTAATCTATGCACATGCAGACTTTTCCTTCTTTTTTCGGTATTGGGACAATATTGGCAATCCAATGAGGATACACTGATGTCACAAGAAAACAAGCATTAATTTGCTTTAGAACCTCCTCTTTGATTTTCACTTCCATATTTGGGTGAGTTCTTCTCATCTTTTGTTTAATTGGCGAACACTCTGGCTTCAATGGCGAACGGTGCTCCACATCATCTGTATCTAGACCAGTCATATCATGGTAAGACCAAGCAAAAATATCCACATACTCTTTCAACAACTCAATCAACCTGCTCTTCACATCAGGATGCAACAATGCTCCAATCTTTACTTCTTTCGGATCTTCTTCTAAACCCAAATTGATCACTTCCAATGGCTCTTTATATGGCTGAATGATATTTTCCTCGTGCTCAAGCAACCGTGAGGCCTCTTCTGGAATCTCATCATAATCTTCTTCTTCAGTCCCATACACAGGACATTCAAAGTTGGGAGAGGGTGCAGGGTCATTGTATTCAACGGGTTTTTTTAATTAATTTGCATATATGATTTATGATTACATTTAGAAACTGACACATATAACAAGTGATCATGCAGATTGTATTTCAGTTATTATTTATTTTGAAAGGTTTTTTATGATTACCATTTTCCAAGAAAAAGCAGAAGATAAAGACACAATTTGGGAAACAAAGACAACTTTTATTATTGATTTTAAAAGTCACAGCAAATAGATAAGCCCTACAACATTAATATTTCCACCTTGGGCAGAGTGAAAGCTTTTTTCAAAAAGATTAACAAAACAAATTACTTTGAAACATGTATGCAAGAGGGAACATCAATGGTGATCCAGTTCTGAACCCTAACTCTGTGCGTCACTTAATTCGGCCTTTCTTGCTCTACTTCATCTTCTACAATGGCATTGATCCTGGAAGAGTTGGATGAAGATAAGCCCCGCTATAGAAGATGTCTTGATACTTGCTCGCATCAGACTTCGGCTTCATGCCCTTACCTTTGTCATTCTTCAAAGAGAACCCCAAGTCGGCTATGTTCTTGTTCACAGGTGGATCCACAATATGTCCCCATACTTCACTATGACCCTTACACGCAACCTGATGTGCATCCTTAGGTGAAAACATGGAATTCTGATTTCCTCTTATATTGTCAATGGATAAGGCTTGGAACTGGGTTCCAACAGCAGCTTCATTCGCCTCCATAATGCTGAAAGAGGACAAATGAGATATCAATAATGCATGTTCCCCATTTACGATCACTACTTTCCCTTCACATACAAACTTCAGTTTCTGATCTAAAGTTGAAGTGACAGCCCCTGCCTCATGTATCCACGACCTTCCTAGCAAACAGCTATAAGCGAGCACAATATCCATGACCTCGAAGGTTATCTGAAACAAATGTGGTCCTATATGAATAGGCAAGTCCACTTCACCAATAACAGATTTCCTTGATCCATCAAACGCTTTCACAATGATGCCACTCGGGCGCATAGGTGTTCCTTGATATTTCAACTTCATAAGAGTACTCCCCGGTATAACATTCAACGTGGATCCATTATCAATCAGCATATTGGATAGTGAATCATTCTTTCAGTTCTTAGAGATGTGGAGGGCCAGGTTGTGATTCCTTCCTTCATCTGGTAATTCATCATCACAGAAACTCAAGTTATTACATGATGTAATGTTCCCTATTACACTGCTGAATTGGCCTATTGGAATATCACTCTCCACAAAAGCTTGGTACAATACCCTCATCAAGGATTCTCTGTGAGCAGAGGAGTTCATCAATAACGCCAAGATAGATATTTTTGAAGGAGTCTGCAGTATCTGATCTACAATTCTGTAGTCGCTCATATTGATTATCTTTAAAATATCATCCACTTCTTTCTCTAACGCAACCCCACTAGTCTCACCCGTAGCCTTCTTGGGTTCAACATTCTCAGCAATTTTCTTTCCAACATTAACATCTCTTCGAACAACTAGTGCAAACATACGACCGCTACGGGTCACCCTAATATTTTCAGCAATATTCCCAACATCAGGCATTGGCTGGATGGGAACTTCCACTCCATCCTCTAAGATTGTAGCATTGTATTTGTAAGGCACAGCCTTATCTGACTTGTAGGGGATAGGACCCGACAAACTAATCACCAATGGGGTAACAAATGGCTTGTTATAATACTCAACTTCAAGATGGGCGGGTGCCTAAAAAGAAGGTACAATGACGTTTACACCTTCTTCAACATAATCAGTCATTATTGAGTTATTTCTGGAAAACAAATCCTCATCTGAGGAGAAATACTCATCTGCAGAGGCATACTCCTCATCTGATTCTTTTTCAATCAAACAAACCTCAACCATATCAACTTCATGGTAATCATCCCTTTGATTTATAACCTTGATAATTCTATCATCTAACAACGACTGAACACCCGTCTTCACGATTAAACATCCTCGTGAATCTCGACAGCAAACTCGGCAAGATCCATATTGGTGTTCCACCTGACCAGCCATATGGCAGAAGGTAGCATGCAATTACACAAGGTCCTCATTCATATACTCTACATCAAAAATTCGTAATTCTCCAGGACATCCAGAAACCATATTCACCTCCTCTTCATACTCTGCCCTAGGCCTGATTATGTAGATTATGCCCTCACCCATCATCTCTTGTAAATCAGCCTTTATCTTATCGCAACTCTGTATGTCTGTACTGCAAATAGCACAATCGGAATGGTCATGCGTATAGTAGCTAAATTCATAAAGGTCTGCATGCATTTTCACCAAATCTCATCTAACTAGATTAATATCAAAAATTTGTAAGTCGCCTGGACAACCGGCCACCATATTCACAGCATTTACTCCCCCATGCTTGGGTAGTGGATTATCTTTCACATTAGGTCCCATATCCTTGAAAGATATAACACCATACTTCACCAACTTCTACACATCAGTCTTCAAAGGATAACAATTCTCAACATTATGCCCTGGTGCTCCTTGATGAAAAGCACATGTTTGGTCTGCCTTGTAATACCAAGGCAATGGTGATGGTACGGGGGGGGGGGGGGGGGGGGTCGAGTCTGAACTAACTTCTTCTGAATCAATGTCGGTAGTAACTCTGTATAGCTCATATGAATAGGATTATAACTCTCCCTTCTCTATTTATACCCTTGATTCACCTGTTGGGACGGTCTCTGATATGCAATGGTAGTTGGAGTTGCACCCACAACTGGAGTAACTGAGGCGACTTGCTAATGCCGCTGATAATTCCTTCTAGGAGTATTAACCCTCCTCTGTTGCATAACAACATTTGCATCCCCTTCCTTCTTC
The DNA here is from genome assembly GCA_948472305.1 of Vicia faba. Classification (NCBI taxonomy): domain Eukaryota; kingdom Viridiplantae; phylum Streptophyta; class Magnoliopsida; order Fabales; family Fabaceae; genus Vicia; species Vicia faba. Next base: position 1,426,619,084 of record OX451735.1, on the reverse strand, counting down.
TTGGTAAACCCATAAGATGATTTCTTCACACCTCCAGAACTTTCACTCTTTGTTAAACGGCCTTCTCTTACAGCCTCTTATAAGAGGATACCCATTCCTACCATCTCAGTAAAATCACTTGGCGCACTTGCTACCATCCTCTCGTAATAGAAAGCACCCAGCATTTTCAAGAAAATCTTGGTAATCTCCTTCTCTTTCATGGGAGGAATCACTTGGGCGGCTACCTCACGCTATCTCTGTGCATATTCTTTGAACGATTCCCTGTCTTTCTGAACCATGGCCCTGAGTTGATCACGGTCAGGCGCCATGTCCATGTTGTACTTGTATTGTTTGATGAATGCTTCTCCAAAATCATTGAAAGTGTGGATATTGGCGTTGTCCAAACTCATATACCACTTCAACGCAGCCCCGGTCAAACTATCCTGAAAAAAGTGAACCAGCAGACGTTGATCATCAGTATGGGTAGACATTCTCCTTACGTACATCACTAGATGAGCACGAGGGCAAGTGTTTCCCTTGTACTTCTCAAACTCCGGGACCTTAAACTTAGAAGGTATCTTAACATTCGGTATCAAGCATAACTCATTCACATTCTACCCAAATAGTTATTTTCCCCTGAGGGCCTTCATCTCTCTTTGAATCTTGTCAAACTGCTCTTGAAAATCATCCATTATGTCATAAAGACCCAAGTCTTCACTCGGTGGAGGGAAAGGATTACACACATCATCATTAAAAAACGGAACCATATTCACTGAAGGAGGCACAACAGGAGAAGCATGCACCACAGGAGGTGCCAGAGTAACAATAGTCTGAACAATCGGAGTATCTTGAGGGCCAAGATTGAAACCTTCAGGTGCAAAATTTTCTGGCATTCCCCATGGATAACCTTGAGGCATGCAATTTTGAACAACAGCTGGAGTAGCAGATACGGGAACAGTCGGAACTTCAGTAGTTGCCCTTTTTGGTTGAGGTTGGACACTCGGTGGATGATTATGAGCAGCCACTAGAGCTTCCATTAGAGCAGTCAGATTGGCCATGCCGGCCTTCAAAGCAGAAACCTCTCCATGCAACTCGCGATTCTCTTATTCTAAGTTGTCCATCTTCTTTTTGAAATTAGCCCGAGTGTTGTAGTGGTGTGTCAGCATGCTGAACAAAGTAAAGAAGCTTGGTAAGACACCTTGATATGCATAACAAATGCAAGAAATATGTGCAATATGATGCATGATATGTAATGCACATGATTTTATTTTATTTAACATTTCAAGGGATTTAAAATTTATGGACATATTATAAATATCAAAGTAATAACGCATTTGAAATACTGAAAAACTTTATTATAACAACTCCAAAATGGATTACAAATTTCAATGATCCCAAGTACAAGAAGAAAATAAAATATAAAACCCTGAGAAGTAAAACTGATGGAGATCACTCTATACGCTGGCGCTTCCTCGTGAGCCTGGCAATCTGAGCTTTCAACCTCTGGCTTTCTTCCGTATATCTGATGGCAACCTCCTTCCAATCACCTGAATTAGGAAGTGACTAATCAACACCTGATTGAGGCTTAGGAGAAAATAAATCCCATTGCCTTTCCATAGTCTCTATCGCTCGACTCTCAAGGATCTCAATCAAGTCGTCTTTCTCCTTCAAGTCTTCTCTATAGGAAATCTCCAAAGTTTGGGACTTGTTCTTCCAAGAGTCCTTTTCCTGTTGCATCCTAACCAAAGCAAGTTTCAGCTCTTCTAGATCATCTAATAAGGGAGGAGTGGTCTTCACAAATAGACCAGGCATAGGTGTTTCCCGGAAATACGGCATCTTCAACTGAATAGCTCTCGCTTGGACCCACTGAAGATATGGCTCCAAAGAAACAACACCCCTAGGTCCCAAATCCTTACTACTCTTCTTATGAATGTGACGTCAGGCCTTCGCAATCTGCTCCCTAGCTTCCCTATGGTCTTCTCCTTCCTTCAGAAATAAACTACTCAAATGAATACTATTTGGTTTATCCCTCATCGGATAACTAAGCTGTCGTCGTGCAAGAACAGGGTTATAGTTAATTCCTCCCTTGTACCAAGAAGAGGTATATTGGGGAAACTACCACAATTGTCAATAATCTTTATATCCTGGTAAGTTCGATGATACCAATCAATATCCGAGTGAGTAAGTTCCATGATCTTAGGATCCCACCTGGGTTCCTTCTTGACATCCCAAAAAGCATCAGACTGGGGCATATGAGAGATAAACCATCGGTACAACAGAGGCGTGCAACAGATAATCATCCCTCCCTGATAAGAATTCTGAAGATGAATAGAGTAATAAGCATCACCCAACAAGGTAGGAACTGGGTTTCCAATCATGAAGATCCTGATAGCATTAATGTCAACAAACTTGTCCATATTAGGAAAGAAGAACAACCCGTAAGCAAGTAGAGCAAAGATGGCCTCAAAAGGGATTGTACTCTTCATCCTAGAAAAGTAACGAGCTTTCTCCAATAAGAACTGAGCTTGTAATCCTCTAATCCCTCCTTTAGTATTCATATGGGCTTCCACCTCAGACTTCCCCAGATGAACCAAAGCAGCAATCTCATGTGATTTGGCTCACCCTCCAAACCAGTAAAAGGAACACGATCGATAACAAGTAAATCCAATAGATAAGAATACTCCTCCAGTGTAGACATCAACTGATAGTAGAGAAAAGTAAATCAATGATACATCGGATCATAGAACTGGACCAAGGTCGAGATAATATCCTCCTTCATCTTCAGCTTAATGAGAGGAATAATGTATCCATACTTCTTCCGAAAATTTACAGAACACTCGATCTTAGGAATCAGACTGATTAACTCATCTATCTTGGGATCCTTGAAACTGTATGTGATACGGTGGAAGAACCGGAACTATTTAAATGCTGGTTTGCGTTTTGCGTTTGTGTTTGCAAAATGTCGCGGTAAGCAAGAGTTGCCACCGACTTTTATTTTATCCAACTGGAAAGGAAAAAAGCACAGAAAAATTCCTTTTTCGAGATTTTGAGTACGGGGGGTAGATTATAGAAAGGGAAAGTATTAGCACCCTTTTTATCCGTAGTTTTCTACGGGCTCTTAGGTACTTGCTCATCATTTTAAAAATTTCTTATGTGTTTGTGCGTTTTGAAAAAAAATTGTTTTACTTTGATTTAACCCTTGCTTTTGTCTTCAAGAGTGTTACAAAGTGTTTTGAAAACTTTGTTTGAAAATAGTGTAAGTGTGGAAGAGTTTGTTTTGAGTAAGTACCTACTAGCATCTACCTACTCGAAAAAAGAATTCTTCTATGTTTCTTTCCTTTAGACAGCGATATCCTACTATTATTTAGTAGGTAGCACCATCGTTGGAGTTTTAAGGGTCAATTCAAAAGGGACGTACGATCACTAAAGCAATGTTAGGACGTCTTAGTAATAACCCTAATGTATTAAGATCAATATTCGAAGCAACATATCTGAGGCAACCTTTCCGAGGCAACTTTGATCTTTTGTTTAGACAAGAGGGCGACCACTAAAATACCCTATACTTAATGACCGTTTACCGAAGGCAACCGAAGTGAGAGTATACCCTAGGATTGCGCATGTGCGAGTGATTCAATTTCAAGTTTATCATCTTTGCACATTTAGGGTTTGCTAACAGTTTTAAAGTTTACATACATTCTTGTCATGCATCCCTATTACCATACATCTAACAGTTAATATTTTGCGGGAATTAAAATGCGGAAAATAAAGCTAAGCTATTACAACGCTTCAGGTATTAATTACATAGCCAAAAACCCGTCAAAACAATAAATAAAACAGAAAAAGTCCTAATTAATCTATTACATCCTGTGAGCAGTTACATTAATATGGTAAAATGAAATAAACGTGCGCGAAGAGAGAACGAAAGGAAATTAGGGTTTTGACCCCATCTAACCTAATTAAAAGAAAAATTATTTTTTGTTGTTTTTTATTATTTACAAAAATAAAGGTTTGAATTAAATATGTACAAAATTACTAATTAAATTAAATTAAAGAAAACAATTTTCATTTGAACCTATTTTTGTATTTTTGGTTATTTTTAAGAAAAAGAAAATAGAAATTAACTTAAGCTAAAACCCTAACTTTCTAATTGTTTTTTTAATTTATTGACAAAAGGAATTAAAGTTACCTAATAAATTAAATTAACTAAATAATTAATTTTTGAAAAAAAACCTAAATCTAATTTTGATGAAAAAAATTATTTTTATGATTTTTTAATAAAAGAATTGATTTTTTTGTTAGTAAAAATAATTAAATGAATTAAATGAAAGAAAATATAAATGAAAAGGAAGAGAACGTGGGCCTGTAATCAGCAATTGGAGGGTGTTGATAGCAAGCTTTTGGGCCCAACGATTCTGATCCATATTGACTTCCATGATCCAGTGCTATGCACTGACTGGGCTTTTGGTGGTCCTTCACATGATGGCCTTCAGATCTGGCCTTCTGGAGATCCCATGGTGGAACCATGAGGTCACATGGTGGACTTCATACCTACATGCGCGCCTGATTATGTAAATCAAAATAATATGAAACATGGAGGGACCTAGGATTCGAACCCAGCCCCTATAACCTTTACCACTCACCTTCACACCAACTGAGATGGACGCGCGTATTGTACATGAAATGATAATAAACAATAATATGGAAAACAAACAGAATAATCATTATTCGCGCGAAAAATTGAATGGGATAATCACAGCTTGCCACGCCATCGTCCCTGTCCTCTCTCTGTTGCTAAAAGGTCCAGTGACCTTTACCTACGGACAAACGTCCGTCACTACAAACCCTGCACACTTCAAAATCAAATACAGACGCGATAAATGGATTCTAAGGCCATGAATCAAATTGCCTTGTCCGTTCAGCATTATGGTGCCCTTCTTGTGGACCAATATCACCTGTACCAAAAGATCCTAAAACAAGATGACAAAACCTAGCAATGGTAGATTCCAGTATAGCCAATAAAAATGCAATTAATTGTTATGAGTAGTTTGCAAATGCCTCGAGAAACAAGAATATGTAAGTATTTCATGCTATAAGTTCCAAAATCATGTGATTCGATTTCAAGAAAAAGCCATGGTCGTGGATCACTTAGTGAGTTCTAGCGCTGGAAAATGCTTGTTCTTGATTGGTACAGCTTGCTTGTATGCCCAGAAAGTGAATGAGATGGCCTGGGAACCTTGAAAACGCCTGAAAGTGAAAAATCATATCACCACTTTCTTTGAATTTTTTCAAGTTTGGTTCTCTTTCTACACGCCTCTAAAACCTGTTGTTTCTGGCTGCAATTGTTCACTATATACCAATGGATGAATTAGGTTACAAATATGCCTTCAATCTTTGTCCATTATGATTTTTGATCTTGATTTGATTTCCATGAAAATCTTTCCAAAATAGGCCAAAATCAATATTTTTGTGCCCACCTATGCCTTGCACGATTTGTTTCACTTGCTAGCTGTATATGGGACCTGAAATGTGCACAAAATCTTGAGGTTTGAATGGTTTGGATATTTTCATGATTTATTTTGAGTTAAATTGATTTAATTGAAATAAAAAATCAAAATAAATAGAAAAAATAAGATAAAGACAAGTGGAAAGAGCTAGGGCTCGTGGACCATGCTACCAACTCAAAACAAGTGCAAAAAGTTAGGCCCATTTGACAAAAATTGCAATTTGAGGGACTTTTGACTTTTGGCAATTTTGCAAAAAAGGTCAAATTCACTAATGCATAACTTCTTCAATTTTAACTCTTTGAAGGTGTTCTTGGACTTTTTAGAAATCTTGAGGTGTTCTCTAAGCAACCCTTTTGGTATCATATCAATTGAGTCTTCCATGTTCATGTATGAAGCTTTGACAAAAAAGGTGTTTTTATTGACTTTTCAAAAGGACCTATAATGTTCAAATTCATAACTTCTTCTGAGTGCATATTTTGGACTTGGGAGCTGAAGATGAATTGTAGGGAATTGCATCCTCTTCAAAATGATCTTGGGATGGGTAATTTCTCATAAAGTATGAGAAAGTTATGCTTGGTCAAAGTTGAGTTGACCTTTCCTGCAAAACCCTAATTTAGCAACTTTTGGGTTTTGATGAATTGTGAGCAATCTTTGATGAATCATGATCAACCCTTGATCAAATGATGAATAATACTTCAAAATGTGGATGTTGACCAAAAATCTTGAAGTTTGATTGTATGTGGGCCATAGTTGACTTTTGCCCTAGCATAATCGATTTCCAGGCTTTTGAGCAATTGACTGAGCAAACTTCCTCTGTAAGGCTTGAAACTTGACAAGGATGATCTTGAGAACATATTAGGACAATGGTGAGAATTTGGGATCCTCTGGACTCAAGTATCTTGATGCAACATGAAACCCTGATTTGAGGTAGATTGTCTTAGGAGAGAATTTGTCTGGTCAACTCTTGGACTTCCTTGAGCAACTTGAGAATCTTTCTTGAAATGTTTTGAGAAATATGGGAGGGAAAATTTTGGGGTAAAACAGCTGCCCCTTTTAAATCTTGTTAAACCTGAGGATGTAGATTGGCTTGTCTGCCTTTCGTGATCCAAAGGTGGAAGATGATTGAACACTAGAGTGCCCAAAAATTTGCACTCGCATAAAGTGGTACTTGTCTTTGATGTCGGGAATGGGCTTATAGATGCCATTTGGAGACCGATGATGGAAGATGGGCTTAAAGATACCATCAGAAGAAGTGTCGATCACATAATAGATTCCTTAGCGAGAGCTTGTATACCTGCTGTTAAGGAGGATTCCGTTGGGGAATGTTGGTCTCTGTCTTGAGAGAAAAGTTAAATTTTAGGAGCTTCGGTCGTTCGTTATTCTACCGGGGAATAGTCTCTTGGTCGAAGAGGTGAAAATGTACTACTATCTGGTCGTGATCCAGGCTTCATAGTGATAAGATCGACTGTTATTTGGTCGTAATCCAGGCTTTACAGTGACTTACTGGGGAGATGTGATTAAACTTGCTATCCGATCGTCATCCAGGCCTCGCAATTTCTCAATTCTTATCCGGTCGTAATCCAGGCTTCAGAAGGAATTCAGTTGTTATCCGGTTGCATCCGGGCTTTAACTTGAATCTAGGGCACACTAATATTTGGTCGACTCCAGGCTTCTTAGTAATTGTCCTGGTAAAATTGCTATTTGGTCGAAATCCAAGCTTCGCAATGTCTTGTACCGCTATCTAGTCGTAATCCAGGCTTCACGATGTTTCATACCATTATCTGGTCGAATCCAGGCTTCATGGTGTCCTGTACTGCTATCTTGTCAAATTCGGGCTTCACAATACCTCACTTCTTATCTGGTCGAAATCCAGGCTTCAGAAGAAATCAAGTGGTTATCCAGTCGCATTCGGGCTTCCATTTGATTTTAAGGCCTACTAATATCCGGTCGACTTTGGGCTTCATAGTAATTGGCCAGGTGAACTGCTATTTGGTCGAAATCCAAGCTTCAGTGTCCCTTACTGTTATCTGGTCGTAATCCCAGGCTTCAGTGTTCTTTACCGCTTTCTGGTCGTAATCTAGGCTTTATGATGTATTATACCGCTATCTGGCCGTAGCTCAGGCTTCACGATGTATTATACCATTATTCGGTCGAATCCAGGCTCCATGGTGTTCGGGGAAATCAAGATATTATCCGGTCGAATCCGGGCTTCATAACTTGCATTAAAGATATACCACTATATGGTCATAATCCAGGCTTCGTAGTATTCTTGGTTACTATCTGGTCATAATACAGGCTTCACAACATCTTCTACCATTATCTGGTCGAGTCCAGGCTTCATGGTGTCTTGTATTGTTATCTGGTCGTAATCCAAGCTTCACAATAATAACTTGTTAAGCTGTTATCCGGTCGACTCCGAGCTTCACGGCTTGTGTTTATGATATACCACTATATGGTCGAATCTAGTCTTCATGGCGTCTCTGTATTACTATCTAGTCGTAATCCAGGCTTCATAATAACTTGCTGGGGATTAAACTATTATCCGGTCGAATCCGGGCTTCATAGCTTGAACTTTATGAGAATTTGATTGTATCTTTTCCTGAAAGGTAAAGGGTTAGTCGTATGTAATGTCATGATGCATGACATGTATCGAGCAATGATGTTCTCAAAATAAATGAGATTATGCTGTATGATGCGTATATGCATGACATGATGTATGTATGTGTAATGTCTTTATGATGTTCTTTAGTTGTGGAAAATAAATCCCGGACCGCTGTTGGAGAATATAAAGAGTTTCACTTACTGGGGATAACGACCGAAGACGACTTGAGAATAAATCGGCGGGAGAATAATTCTGCTAGAGAAAAAGCTGGTGAAAGGATGACTATGTGGGGAAGAGATACTTTGTCAGAAGATCTGCTGACTTGGAGAAATAACCTCGGTTGTGGATGAATTACCATTGCTGGCGATGATAAACTCTGTCGGGGATAAATTTTCTGTTTGTGGAAGAAATAAACTCCACTGGGGATGGTCTTCCATCGTTGGTGATAGATGAACTCTGCTTGGGGAGAATCTTACCGACTCATTCACGATTGCGATCCTCAACTGGGAAGAGTTGTGTCCTATTCTGGAAAGCTAACACCATTGTCTTTTTTTCTTACTCTGCAGGGAGTGTATATATCTTTAGTCATATTCTTCAGCTCGGTCTATCCCTGTACCTGGCTAATAGAGCAACTGTAAGGTTTGGGACATTTCTGTTTTCCCCTGTTTCTGGAATTACGAGTAATCGTCTTTTGTTTCGCATGTAAATATTCATGAGCAGTAATTATTGTCAGATGCATATATCAAAAATGAACCATTGTACGTTCTTGCAAAACAAAACTGAAAAAAGAAAAACAATTTTGAAATTTATTGTAAAATGAATTGTATTGATTTTTGAAGTTAGCCTGTAGCAGACGTTTTGTACAAGAGGTTGACATCCTAGTAAGAGAACGCCGCTGAAAGATAGAATTTATACAATTTGTGAAAAACAAAGAAAAACAGCTATGTGAACAATCCCACTGGGTTCGAACTCTTCTATTGCCTTTATATCTTCGAGCGTCTCATCACTTTGCGACTGGGTCGAGGGTAGATCAGATTGATTAGCGTCGTCCGAGCTTGATAGTCGATACCGAAGTCTGGTTACAAGATGATCCAATGAGACATAGTGTTACGCTTTGATCCCTAATTTTTTCCTGGACCGCCCTTTCGGGTTTTCAGTCCACCGGGATACCCTTTTTTGCCCAAGCCGCCTTTTCAGGTTTTCGACTTGCCGGGTGTACAGTTTTTATATTTTCATCCCTTATTTTTGCCCGAACCCTTTTGGTTCGCCGGGAAGCCCTTATTTTTGCCTAGGCCAGTCAACCTAGCGGGTCTTTTGATTATGCATAGTATTTTTCACTATGTTTGCATTGACGGGGTGAGGAAGGTCGTCACCATCCATGGTGGTTAGAATCATAGCTCCTCCTGAGAAACTATTCTTAACCACAAATGGCCCTTCGTACGTGGGGGTCCATTTGCCCCTGGGATCACCTTGCGGTAGTATGATGCGTTTGATGACTAGATCCCTGACTTGATATTCCCGTCGTCTAACTTTCTTGTTAAATGCCTTGATCATCCGCTTTTGATACGTCTGACCATGACAAATAGCAATAATTATCTTTTCATCAATTAAGTTCAGCTGATCAAGCCGGGTCTGAATCCAATCGTCCTTGCTCAAACCTGCATCCTTCATAATCCGAAGAGAGGGTATCTTGACTTTAATGGGCAGGACTGCCTCCATGCCATACACCAAAGAGTTGGGTGTTGCCCCTGTTGACCTCCGTGCTGAGGTACGGTACCCATGAAGAGCGAATGGTAACATCTCATGCCAGTCTTTGTATGTCACCGTCATCTTCTGCACAATCTTCTTGATGTTCTTATTAGCCGCTTCAACAGCCCCGTTCATCTTCGGCCGGTAAGGAGAAGAGTTATGATGTTGTATCTTAAACTGTTTGCAGAGCTCGGTGATCATTGTATTATTGAGATTTGTACCATTGTCCGTAATGATCCTCTCTGGTATGCCATATCGACATATCAGATTGTGTCGGATAAACTGTGCTACGACGTTCTTGGTTACTGTAGCAAAAGAAATTGCTTCAACCCACTTTTTAAAGTAATCGATTGCTACCAGAATGAAACGATGCACGTTGGACGCAGTAGGTCTGATCTCGCCGATCATGTCGATGCCCCACATTGCAAAAGGCCAAGGATTTGTCAACATATTCAGAGGAACTGGGGGTACATGCACCTTATCAGCATAGACTTGGCACTTATGACAGATCCAAAAATGTTGATAGCAATTGGCTTCCATAGTAGACCAATAATATCCTGCCCATAGGATTTTCTTTGCCATGGTATGCCCACTGGAATGAGTTCCGAAAGTACCTTCGTGTAACTCTACCATAATCCTTTCTGCCTCGCTCTTGTCCATACATTGCAGTAAGGTTGAGTCATAGTTACGCTTGTAAAGGATACCATTACTGATGAAGAATTTCGCAGCAAACCTTCTCAAGAACTTCTTATCATTAACAGATGCACCCTCGGGGTATTCTTGAGCCTCAAGATACCTCTTTACCTCATGAAACCAGAGTTTATCTGCTACTTCTTCAGTCTCAATATCACAGCAATGTGCGGGTTCGTCCAACCTCTCAATGGTAATCTGGGGGGCTTCATTGTCCCACCTGACCTTGAACATAGAATACATAGTAGCTAGCGTGTCCGCTAACTAATTCTCCTCTCTGGGGAAATGTTCAAAGGTTACCTCCTCGAAGTGTGGGAGCAACGTAAATACATACTCTTTGTAAGGAATAAGATTTGGGTGCTTCGTATCCCACTCGCCTTTGATCTGACTGACCATGAGAATAGAATCTTCGAATACACTCAAGAAATTAATCCTTAGGTCAATAGCTGCTCGAAGACCCATAATGCACGCTTCATACTCCGCCATATTGTTGGTGCAGTTAAAACATAGTCGGGCGGTGAACGGAGTATGACAGCCTTCAAGAGATATAATCACGGCGCCAATGCCATTACCTAATGCGTTTGAGGCTCCATTAAAATACATAGACCATCGGGATCCCTCCTCGGGTCCTTCATCCGGTCCAGGTTTTTCACAGTCGGTCACTAACATGATGTTCTCATCCGGGAACTCGAAATTCATGGATTGGTAATCATCCACGGCCTGATGCGCCAAATGATCGGCCAACACACTTCCCTTGATTGCTTTTTGGGTTGTGTATTGGATATCATACTCAGTTAAGATCATCTGCCATCTTGCTATTCTTCCGGACAATGCAGGCTTTTCGAAGATATACTTGATTGGATCCATCTTTGATATCAATAGGGTAGTGTGAGTCAACATATACTGTCTCAGCCGGCGAGCAGCCCATGCCAAAGCGCAGCAAGTTTTCTCAAGCAACGAGTATCGTGTCTCGCAGTCGGTAAACTTTTTGCTAAGGTAGTAAATAGCGTGCTCTTTTTGGCCAGACTCGTCATGCTGCCCCAGCACACACCCTATTGAATTATCCAGTACTGTCATGTATAAGATCAAAGGTATTCCTTCAACTGGAGGCATCAGAATAGGTGGATCTTGGAGGCATTCCTTTATCCTTTTGAAAGCGGTCTGACATTCATCATTCCATTTTACCACTTGATCTTTCTTCAGCAGCTTGAAGATCGACTCACAAGTAGCAGTCAGATGTGAAATGAATCAGGCAATGTAATTCAGACATCCCAAAAAGCCTCTAACTTCCTTTTCCGTTCGGGGAGCTGGCATCTCCTGTATAGCCTTCACTTTTGCAGGTTCCACCTGAATACCTTTATCACTAACGACGAAACCCAGCACCTTACCAGACCTCACCCCGAAGGTGCACTTGTTCGGGTTTAACCTTAGCTTGTACATCTTCAACCTGTTGAACAGTTTCTGGAGATGTTCAAGGTGTTCTTCTTCAGTCTGGGACCTTGCAATCATGTCATCAACGTATACCTCAATCTCATGGTGAATCATGTCATGGAACAAAACAACCATGGCGCGCTGATAAGTTTCCCCAGCATTCTTCAACACGAAAGGCATTACCTTGTAGCAGAAGGTACCCCACTACGTAACGAAGGTTGTCTTTTCCATATCCTCGGGAGCCATCTTAATCTGATTGTAACCAGAAAAAGCATCCATAAAGGAGAAGACCTTATGCTGCGTGGTATTGTCAACTAGGACATCGATATGAGGAAGTTGGAAATCATCCTTGGGGCTTACCCTGTTCAGATCTCTATAGTCCACACAGATCCGAACCCTACCATCCTTCTTCGGCACCGGAACCACGTTGGTAACCAACTGTGGGTAGGAAGTAACAGCTAGAAACCCGTCGTCAAATTGTTTCATAACCTCAGCTTTGATTTTCCCATACATCTCAGGGAACATACGGCGAACCTTCTGCTTTACTGGAGGGCAGTCTTCTTTAGTTGGCAGGCGGTGAACCACGATATCAGTGTCTAAACCAGGCATATCTTCATAAGACCAAGTGAATATCTCAACATAGTGGCATAGCATTTGTATCAACCGTTGTTTGACACTAGGCTCCAGATTCACACCTATCTTGACCTCTTTCTTGTCTTCCTCCGTACCCAAATTCACTGATTCCACTGGCTCTTCATGAGGTTGTATGGCCCTCTCTTCTTGTAGTAACAGTCTAGCAAGTTTCCCAAGCACTTCACAATCATCCTCACCTTCGTCCTCGGCTTGGTTGATCGGATTTTCGAAGTCATAACTGGCAGTAGCAGAGTCGTTATCAATGAGATCCAGAGTGGATGTGGACCTGTATTATGATATGTGAGTGTGTTTAAGACAATAGCTGTTTAATAAAGTGAGAGATAGAAAGGAAAAACAAGGAGCGCAAAATTTGTAATGCAAGAAACGTCCAATGCTTTATTGATGATATATGAAAATGACAGATAATAAGCCCTCACAAACAAAGCCAAGGTGCCTCGAGCAAGGCACCGGGCCGTAAAGTTTCAAACTGTCTGTTACAAATTTCAAAACAAAAGTCTATTACTGTGTAATAAAAGAAACGGGCACAAAGTCATTTACCGTCTAGTTGTTCAAGCCACCGTTGGTAGTCGGGTAAATCCAGCTGTCGATATCTGACTCTTCCTCATCATCTTCAATTGCATTCACTCCCTGATCATGCTTGGGCATGGGTGCAGTTATGACGTTAGGCTTCTTCGGAGCGTCAAACTCAATCTCTTTAGCTTCAATCAAATATTGCACCTTATTCTTCAAAGCCCAACAGTTGTTCGTGTCGTGACCCGGACTATCAGAGTGATAGGTGCAGCGGGCGTTCAGATTATACATCAGAGATGTGGTGCTGGGATTCTTCGGGGCTTCCCTCAGAGTTACCAGGTTGGTCTTCAACAACTGCGGTAGAATTTGAGACAAGGTCATATTAAGCCGAGTATACTGTCTATGTGGCCTCTCCATTCTTTGATGATTGTTGCGTTGTGGGGCAACTGTGGGTCTTGATATTACCACTGCATTCACTGCTTAGCGGCATTCATGTTGGTTTTGGCTCCTCGAGTTGTAAACCGCACTAGCTTCCTTCTTTCCAGTGAAAGACCTCTTTTCTGCACTTGATGAATCACCTTTCTGTATCTTGCCACTTCTGATACCAGCTTCTACTCTTTCCCCGGTCAAAATCAATTCAGTGAACCCAGATGATGAACTGCCGATCAAGTGATTGAAAAATGGACCAGACAAAGTTCCAAGAAACATATCCACCAACTCCCTATCAGACAGAGGGGGTTAGACTCTTCCAGCCAGATCTCTCCACTTCTGAGCATAGTCCTTAAAGCCTTCTCCTGCACCCATAGACATACCCTGAAGCTGAGTACGCATCGGAGCAAGGTCGGCGTTATACTGGTATTGCTTGTAAAAAGCAGCAGCAAGGTCCTCCCAGTTTCAGACATTAGCTCCTTCCAATTGATAAAACCATTCAAGCTGAGTCCCTGACAGACTATCCTGAAAGAAATGCACCCATAGATTCATATCAGCAGTGTAGGGTTGAATTTTTCCGTACGAGCGGTGATGGAGTTTCGGACAGGATACTCCATCGTACTTAGCAAAAACCGGAGCTTTAAATTTATGAGGGATCACCACCCCCGGTGCTAGTCCCAAATCTCCGAAGTCCAGCCCAGGGACCTTCTGAATCTCCATAGCACTTAGACGGTCCTCAAGTTGTTTGTACCTATCCTCAGCAGGAGGGTACTGTTCATCATCAAAATTAGTATCATTATCGGAAACCACAGGGCTAGGACCCTTTTCTTCCTCTTGATTCTCTCCTCCTTTGGATGAATGAGACAGATCAGCTTTCTGTCGCAACCTATTCCCAAATATGTGACCTATATTCAGAAGAACCACCTTCTTCTTCTTCTTCTTCTTGTCCTTCAGGATGAGAGTCTTCAAATCTTCTTGCCCTTTAGCCAAGTTCAAGAACATCTCTTGGAATTGGGCATTCTGCGCTTGAAGAGCTTTGATGGCTTGATCGGTAGGTATTTCAGAAGACATTTTGCGTTGAAATAAATAGCGAAGAAGATGAGAAACTTGTAATGGTACCTGTAATGATGTGCATGATAATGGAATGCGTATGAAATGATTTCAAAGACTTTGGGAGATTCAAATTTGTAAAACAAGAAATGAAACAAACTTTATTAGGTTAACTTGTAACAATGTTTAACAATGCCTTTAAGGCGTTTACAAAAGAGATAACTGAAAAGCAAATCTAAACTAGAAACAATAAAAGATATTAGAAATCCCATGGTCGTTTCCCCTTTATGCTGACGTAATCATTGATTGTCCTTTCATTCTCAAGCTGCCTTGTGAGCTTCAAGATCTTCCTTTCCTGCTCATGATACTTCTCCCGGTAGGTATCCCTTTCTTCCTTCAACTGGATCCAGGATCTCTTCAATGCCCCAAGATCATTAGGCATGTAGGGATAAAGGACCGTATAAGGAACACCTTCTTCATTAGTATGCTCCACAACCACTGGCAAAACAGTTTCATAAGGCATCCCCAGCTTTTGAGCACGGGCTCGAACCCACTGGAGATAAGGTTGCATTGGGAGAGAAGTCTTTGGTCCTAGCTCATGAGGGTCAGACCTGTTCACCATGCCCCAGGCCCTTATTAACCTTCGGCGATGCTCATCCACGTCCCCCTTGTAGTCAAAGACAATATCAGTAAGCAGTAGCTCGTGAGGATCGTCTCTCTGAGCGCGACCAAACTATCGTAGAGCCAAACAAGGAATGTGGGTTATTCCCCCTCTAATTCCAAGCAACGGAACATTATGGTATTCCCCACATCGATCAATGACAGCTACTCATTCCATATCCTTAGAACTCCAAAGAATGTCTGTATGGGCAAGGGACATTATCCTGTAAGCCCAACCTAACCCTTCCTCATTCTTCAATACAGACTTGGGGAGGTGCGAAATAAACCACCTCGCCAACAGCGGCATGCAACACATGAGGGTCCCCTTCTTCGCAGAGTACGAGTATAGAGAGCATGTAAGATATCACCCAGAAGAGTAGGCACTAGATTACGAGACAAGAAGATCTTGACCGCATTCACATCTATGAAGGAATCTGGATTCGGGAAAAGAACCAAGTCGTAGATGAGGAGAGCCAAGATGTCTTCAAATGCTTGAAAATCAAGTTATCCCAGAACTGTTGAGCTTGATCAATCAAAAACTTGGCCAAGAAACCTTTAATCCCGCTCCGTATCTCCCAGTTGGATACTACATCAACCCTTTTTAGATGTAGGGCTGAAGCAATATCCTCTGGCCTATGAGCCTCTTCTAAACCTGTGAAAGGTGTTTTCTCGAGGATAGATATGCCCAGTAAGTCAAAAAACTCCTCCAAAGTGGGAACTAGCTGATAATCCAAGAAGGTGAAACAATGATGCACCGGATCAAAGAACTGGAAAAGCATGCTCATCATTTGCTCATCGAAATTTTAAGTGACCAAACTAAGGAGCTGACCATGCCTTCTAACGAATGAAGAAGTATCAGGAACTTGTGAGACTAACTCTCTGAGTTGAGCAGGTATTTGCACGAAGTTAAGCCGAATTGTGTTTCTGCGCATAGAAGCCATAATCTACAAAACAGAACAAAGATAAATCCCCTCAGTCTTTGAAATGGTTAGTATAATGAAGTATGCATGCTATGTCATGATGCTTGATTCATGATAAAACACACAACAGGTATAGCAGGTGACAAACATGGTAAAGGCACACAAGTCACACAAGAGCCCTTAAGTTTCAGACTTGCATGGGGTCTAGGTACTACCCTCTTGAAGTTAGGTTGGTTTCAACCTGTCCTAATAATAGTAACAGGGTTTTAGAGGTTCTCAATATCACTGACCATCCTCCATCGGTCATGGTTTCATCTCACGCAATCTTTTCTTGCAGTCGGAACTATCTCGAGAGTATGGTCTCAATGAGTGTAGTATCGAGTATCAACTAGTTCTCAGCTTTACACTGAGGTCGGCTATCTCACTACTTCCTATGGCCAAGTTGGTCAATTATAGGTTCTTAGGTCAGTTGATTCTTAACGACACACATAGCAGCCCCGTATTCTCCTTATTTCTCCACAAGGGATACCGGTACCAACCAATGTGCCACATCAATGTAGCTACTGCTTCAACCATATCGGTCTATGTCGTACAGTTCCCTTACAGTTTATTGCTACTTACCTAAAAGGTGTTCCCCAGATTCGGGTTAGGATCTATAGTAACTCCAATACAAAGCCCACAAAGTTAAACCAATCAAATCAAACAATAGAAGCAATATGAGGAAGTAATCCTAAGGTATACCCCACTTATTTAGTTCCCCAGCAGAGTCGCCAGTTCTGTGATACGGTGGCAGAAATGGAACTGTTTAAATGCTGGTTTGCATTTTGCGTTTTGCGTTTGTGTTTGCAAAATGTCGCGGTAAGCAAGAGTCTCCACCGACTTTTATTTTATCCAACTGGAAAGGAAAAAAGCACAGAAAAATTCCTTTTTCGAGATTTTGAGTACGGGGGGTAGATTATAGAAAGGGAAGGTATTAGCACCCTTTCTATCCGTAGTTTTCTATGGGCTCTTAGGTACTTGCTCATCATTTTAAAAATTGCTTATGTGTTTATGTGTTTTGAAAAGTTTTTGTTTTACTTCGATTTAACCCTTGCTTCTGTCTTCAAGAGTGTTACGAAGTGTTTTGAAAACTTTGTTTGAAAAGAGTGTAAGTGTGGAAGAGTTTGTTTTGAGCAAGTACCTACTAGCATCTACCTACTCGAAAAAAGAATTGTTCTATGTTTGTTTCCTTTAGACAGTGCTATCCTACTATTAGTTAGTAGGTGGCACCATCGTTGGAGTTTTAAGGGTCAATTCGAAAGGGACGTCAGATCACTAAAGCAATGTTAGGACATCTTATTAATAACCCTAATGTCTTAAGATCAATATACGAGGCAACATATCCGAGGAAACCTTTCCGAGGTAACTTTAATCTTTTGTTTAGACAAGAGGGATACCACTAAAATACCTTATACTTAATGACCGTTTACCGAAGGCATTTATATGGCTTGTATAAAATTTCACCATGGCTAGGGTTTGTAGCTTCGAATTAGGAGTTTTATGTGCAGGCAAAATTGACCCATAAAAAGGTCATCATGATATTCAGCAGGGCCAGACGAATCCAACCATGGCATTAGAAGTCATTTATCTTGCTCATGGTGGATTTTAAGAGAACGCAGGTTGTAGCTACGACCAAATGTCCGTAGGTAAAAGTTTGGAACTTTTACCAACAGATCCAAGGAAGAAGGCAACCAACGTGGTAACCTCCCATTCACGTATTTGAATTTTCGCGCATTTTGAATTCAGCGTTTTTGCTTTTCATATATTATTATTATTATTATTATTATTATTATTTATTGTATATACAAACAGAAGCAAGTGGTGCAATGGTAGTGGAGTTGTTGATTAGTGCATCAGGACCTGGGTTCGAATCCCAGGTCCCCCAAATTTCTTCATATTTTTTCCTTTCAGGTAATCCAGCGCGCTTACAAGTCCAAGGCCTACCATACTCCATCAAGATCCAGTCTGCCAAGTGGCCAGATGGCCGGATCCAAAGGCCATCCATGAGGGAGCACCAAACGCCTGGTCAAAGCAAATGCATTGGATCCAAAAAGTCAAGCGTGGGCCTCATTCTTCTTGGGCCAAATTGCTGTCTACACACCCCTCAAATTACTTTTCAGGCCCATTCTCTCTTTCTATTTTCTTTTATATTTTGTTTTAATTTATTTATTTATTTTATTTACTAACAAAATAATTATTTTCTTTTTATCAAAAAATCATAAAAATAATACTTTTCACAAATTAGGTTTAAATTGTATTCTTTATCAAAAAAATTTAATTAATTTAATTAGATTTTAATTTTAGGTAAACTTTCATTCTTTTTAGTAAATAAATTAAAAATAATTAGAATAATTAGGTTTTTATTTCTAACTTTATTTTATTTTATTTTCCTAAAAATAACAAAAACACAAAAATAGGCCATGTAATTATTTTTATTAATTAATTTAAGTTAGCTAATTAATTTTGTAATTAATTTTAAGACCTAATTCTTTTTCTTAAAAATAATTAAAAACAACAAAAAAACAATTTTTCTTTTTTAGAAGGTTCAAAACCCTAATTTCTTCCCGATCTTAATTTCACCGCGCGCTTTGTTATTATTTTTACCATATTATTGTAATTGTCCACAAGTTGTAATAGTTTTAATTAGGATTTTTACTTTTCATTTATCGCATTATTATTTAAGGGTTTGTTTTTGGCTATGTAAATACCCGAAGCCTTGTAATAGTGTAGTTTAATTTTCGACACTTTAAATTCCGCAAAATATAAACTGTTAGATGTATGATATAGGGATGCATGACAAGAATGTATGTAAAACTTTAAAACGATTAGATAACCCTAAAATGTGCAAAGATAAATAATCTGAAAATTTAATCCCTCGCACATGCGCACTCCTAGGGTACTTTCTCACTTGGTTGCCTTTGGTAAACGGTCATTGAGTATAGGTTGCTTTAGCGGTCGTCCTTTTGTCCAAAGATCAAAGTTTCCTCAGAAAGGTTGCCTCGGATATTGTTGCCTCAGATAATTGATCTAAGACACTAGGATTACTACTAAGACGTCTTAACATTGCTTTAGTGACTGTATGTCCCTTTCGAATTGACCCTTAAAACTCCAACGACGGTACTACCTACTCACTAATAGTGGGATAGCATTGTCTAAAGGAAACAAGCATAGAACGATTCTTTTTTCGAGTAGGTAGATTAGCTCTTAAGTACTTGCTTAATCCAAACAAACTTTTTCACACTTACACTCCTTTACAAACAAAGTTTTCAAAACACTTCATTACACTCTTGAAGACAGAAGCAAGAGTTAAATCGAAGTCAAAAATAAACTTTTCAAATCACACAAGCACATAGAGAAGCAATTTTGAAAATGATGAGCAAGTACCTAAGAGCCCGTAGATAACTATGGATAGAAAGGGTGCTAATACCTTCCCTTTCTATAATCTACCCCCCGTACTCAAAAATATCTCGAAAAAGGAATTTTTCTGTGCTTTTTTCCTTTCCTTGTTGGATAAAATAAAAATCGGGGGCGACTCTTGCTTACCGCGACATTTTGCAAACACAAATGCAAAACGCAAACCAGCATTCCTAAAAAACAGTCCCGGTTCTGGCCACCGTATCACAGGAGGATATGGCTTGGATTTTAAAATCAACAATGCCTCACTCAACACCCAAGTGGAAAATATCTCTCTTCACAACATACTGTTAAAGTATAGTTTTTTGCATCACTACAAGGATTGACAAGAGTTCAATCTTTTGAGAAAAGTTTAAAGATAAAATCCAAAGTGGAAAAATGGTTTGAAATGAGATTGATTGACTTTTAGTCTTCTCACAAAAATGTCAAAGTATTATTAAGTTTATTGAAATTTATTTATGAAAATATTTTGAAAATGCATGGACCTAAGTCCAAGTTTATTATGAAAATGGTTCAAGTTTAAAACAAGAATAGTTTTCAAAAGGAGGGAGAGGATTTTTGAAATTAAAGAAGATAGGAGGAGAAGAAGAAGTTATCCTAAAGCATAAGGTAAAAGCTAGGGATAAGAACCATCAAACCAACAAGAAGCCAATATTTGACACTATGAGCCAAGATAGGATTCTCATTCTTTGGATTGAAACCAAACATGCAATGATACTAGACCTCTTGAGAAAACCAAACTTCAAGTGTATTAAGTCTTCATAAAAATTGGGCAGAGTAACGGTTGTATACGGGTGAATTCCAGATTACAAACAAAGGGTGTAATCACAATAACCTGCACACAAAACAAACAAATAACCCAATGTCTTTAGGTAAACCTCTAGATCTCCAGACAAAATAATCAGATAAGATCACAAGGTCTCCAATCATAGGCCAAGGTTTCTAATCCTAAGTCCAAAAAGTCCAATGCTCCATAATGCCAAGGATAGTAACCAAATAGTCTAAGTATCATTAAATATTTTTAGGGTTTGTGTTGATTATTAGGTGTTTTAAAAAGAAAAGTAGAACTCAAGTGAGTAAAAATAAAAATGACAAGAAAGTAAATACTCAAATGAGCAAAGATGAAAATGGCATGAAATGTAAATGCTAAAAGTAAATAGTGCATAAAAATAAAAGGGGGCATATAATAAAATAATAAAGGATAAAGTCAATTATTAGTGATTAGTGGTCAGTTGGATGATCATCTTGAAACTTTCATTTGGAACTCATTAGAGGATTGGTAGAACCAAAGCCTCCACACAACAAGTTGTATTTTCTTTTTGTCAAGTATATCATCCATTTGGAATCTTTATGAGTACCATTTAATGATCAACGATGTTTAAGTGATCCACGTTGACAAAAGGTGTTGTAGATCCATTAGAGGATTGGTAGAACCAAAGCCTCCACACAATAAATCTCAAAGTTATTGGATCAAAGAGATCAAATTAACATACTTGGGATTGCAAACATAAGTTTGGGCCACGAATGATCATTTCTTCGAACCGGGATAAAATTTAGCGCTATGTTAAGCAATCGTAAGTGGACTTATATAGAAGTCGCACCTATTTTGAGTCCGGTCAATAGCAATCTATGCACCATTTGTTTTGAGACATGATATAGAGATCATGCTTCAATAACATTTAGTGCAATAAGAAACGGATGAGATGAAAAGGGGTGGGAGAGAATACACAAACCACTTTTGAATTAAATTTAATTAAACTATTATTAAAACCATTCATCCATTTTTGTGGAGTTAGACTCAACACCATGGATCCCATGATGTTAATAAAGTTCATGATCAAAAATTTAACCAAAGATCAGCCAGAAAATAATCACAAAATAATAATACATTTTAAATATATAAAAAGGTTTAAAAAATAATGTTTAAAAATAGAAATAAAAGAAAAAATATCAACTATGTTCAAATTAATCAAGAAATAATAAGTAAGACCATAGAAAAATCAGGAAAGGGCTCAAATGATTTTATAAATTTTTTGGTAATTTTTCAAAGTCAGAAACTATTTTAAAATTTAAAGAAATGGATAAAATAAACCAAAAATGATTAAAAAAAATAGCAAATTCAGAAACAAAAATAAAATAAGGTCACCAATATTTGTCACAATATCATTGGATCATTCCATAATTATTTCAGAATTTAAAAAGGCATAAAAGTATTTTTAGACATTTAAATCAATTAAAAGAAAGTGAAAATTTGTAAAAAATACCAAACCACAAAATTAAATTGTGAAAAAAGAAAAATCATAAAGAGAATAATCAAAAATATTTTTCATAATTTTTTCAGATCTTTTGGACTAAAAATGAATTTTCTATGATTTTTTGAAGTTTAAAATAATTAAATATAAAAAATTAGAAAAGAAAATAAAAGTAAAAAATATGTGCACCATTGGATGAGAGTCAAAATGCGTTAGTAGTCAAATCCAAGGGATCTGGCGCGTTGTACATATCATGGTCATTAATGAATAAAGCACTGAATCCATTATTAAATCAGAATTCAAAAATAACAAGTGGTGTGCCATCATTGGTTGGAAGATGACACGTTGGTCATCTTCAACCTCCAGCCAACGTGAATTGCAGGTCTCTCAAACTGTAAAATCAGAAGCTCGGACCTATGTCATTCGCTTCGTCTCTTCAAGACAGAGACAACCGCACCCTCGCGCCAAATTTATATAAATTGTAGCTCAAGCAATTTGGAAAGAAAATTTTGAAAAGGGATTTGAAATTTCATGGCCAAAACGTGTTTCTAGTAAAAAGCAAGTGTTGTAACTAGAACCAGTGCAATGAGAGCATCACAATGATATCAAAGTTTTGAAGAATTAGTAAAGGAATCTACCTATTGAAGTTGAGTTGCAGAGCTCTAAAACTAGACTTCTATGGAGCAATATAGGGCACGATTCTTGAATGTAATTATATGGTTAGCTTCAGGGAAGATCAAGGAAGGTGAATTGATGAAAAAAATGGAATGAAAAAGGCTTGTATATGGATTTCGAAGTTGGTGAATTCTGAGTTATGGAACAAGTTTGGCAGGATGATTCTGGCTATCCAAGCTTGAGAAAATTAATGGGATAATTCATGTATTTATAGGATAAGAAAATGGGATCAAAAGGAAGAGTGAATGGTGCATTTTGGAGGGAATTCGTGCAAACCTGATGCACGAGTGAAGTGTGATCTTATTTTCACCAAAACTCATCCAATCCTTGCATTTTGAGGTGCTAAACACTTCTGGAAAGTTTGTTAATCAATTTTAAATCAAAAACACATATAAATCTTGTGATTAGAGGCCACATTATGGATTTTAAAATTCTTACTCGGTGAGAAATTTAGTTCCAAGTTACCGATTTCAAAACAATGGCATTTTCAACTCAAGGGGTCTTAGGGCATGATTCTTGATGCTTTAGAAAGATGAGATTACAAGCTTTGCAATGGAAAAAGAATGGAATCAAATGGACGCTTGATCTGAAAGTTGTGTTAAGTCAAAGTTGGAGAAAAATGTTGACTTTCCATACTTAGAAATATTTCAAATTTTTCTTCAAAAGTGACCTATAATGTTTTGCATCCAAACAGAGCCTTCCACTTGGAATTTGCTCTTGACCAAAAAATATGGCATGAAGTAGATCTCTTGAATGACATTTTGGGACTTGAAACATTCAAAATGTCCAAAAGTTGAGAGAGTTATGAATTGTTGAAGTTGGCAAAAAATCATGAAATGACCTATAATCTTTTGTATCCTTAAGGCGATTTCCATCCATTTTCTCACTTTATACATGAAGAAAGCATAAATTTCACATATTCAAGATCATTATGGAAAAATAATGGGCTCAAGGTGATAAAAATTGACCAAGTTATGATTATTTGAAGTCACACATGGAAAATTGGGGATTCATCTGGAGGACTTGTAATCTTTCTTCCTCATCAAGTTTCTTCCACATGAAAACTCCTTGGAACTTTTGAAGTGATTTGTTGATAACCCTTTGAAGAGAAGGATGTCTTTGGAATAACTCAAAAATACAAAAAGATGAGCAATATATACTCCTTTGAAGTTCAAAACCCTAGCTCCTAGATTAAGAAACATGCCTTGAGGAACTTTGACAATTTTGAACAAACTTCTTGTACCAAAACAAATTCTTTGTAAATATAATTTGTTGAGGATGATAATAAGAACTCATACCAACCATAACCACTTCCATATCTTGAGAATTGAGGGGAATATGCACTTGTGACCAATGGGAACAAAGCCTTGTCCAAGCAAGCCAACTTCTCCAATCAATCCCTTGCACTTTTGAATCAATCTTGATAACTTGGAAATGTAGTGAACCAAAATAACCTTTCCATGCCATCCCTTCCAAAACAACTTCAATGGTGAGGTTTGAACTTCTCAAGCTTTATTGACTAGGGCATGGAAATAAACTCATGAACCCATGGAGCAACTTGCTAGATCTCATTGCCTTTACCTACATTAGTAACAAACAAAACAAACCAAAATTGCATTTTATTAATTAAAAGGAAAAATCAAGATAAAATATTCATGACCACAAAAGAAAACAACTCAAGGTGCTTGGTGATTCCTCAAAGAGAAAAGCTAAAGGTGGGGAGGAGGACCAAAAGCCCTAATGTGATCTTATTGTGAATGAATCAATCATGGTATGATGAAGGGATCTTAAGGACAAAAATTGGGGTACAACACCGTATTTTTAGACGTATAACGGTGGAGTCTGATATAGCCCCCGTATCACGTGGCCAAATATTGGCCACGTCCATGTGACGCTTGCGGATATTGTAATTTTACAAATCGTGGATTTTAATATTTTGATATAAAATATTAAAATCAATTATATTGCAAAAATTATTCTTAATAGTGTGATTTTAATATAAACAACATTATATTTTACTAAGTCTAAAATAATTAATTAATTATAGTAATAAAATAATATATATAATTATAATTATTAAAGTATACATATAAATAAATAAATAATGAAAAATAAATAAATAAATAAATATACAAATAAATTTGTAAAAAAAAATTAGCAAATAAGAATAAATTAGTGGGAGTGCAATTTATACTATAGTAGTAAAACTAGGAGGTGCTATTATGAAGGGCCTGAATTCAGATTTTTGAATTCAGGCCCAGAAGACCAGGGGGTGCGTATTGCATGCTAGCAGTAAAATAATAAAAAAAGGTGTAATTATTATTGGGCTCGACCCAACAGTTGTTTGGAAAAAGTCCATACGGACTGTATATGGGCGGTCATACGATGGTTACTATCGGATGCGCACGAGGGACGCATGATGTAGATCATGGGGCTGAGATCAAGTGGAGCATGATAATGCGGTGGGATGGCGAGCGTGGGACTAAAATACATTTTATATTTTCATTTTTCACAGAAAAGAAAAACATAACAATAATTGTTCCTCTCTCTCTCAGTGCTTTCCCTCTTCTCTCTCGCGAAACCCTACGACATCTACTCACCGGCGGAGGAGGCGCTCCCTCTCTTCTTCCTTTATAGCGGTGGATTCGGTGCTTTTTCCAACGGCGGACATAGATCTCTCTTCGGCGAAGCGAACGCGTCTAAGATTTTGGCAAAGAGTTTTGTTGGCGTGGAGGTTATATTGTGTGCATCGCGAGAAAGAGCTTGACAAATGTACGATGGTGAGCGGAGGAATCGTTGGTGGCTGGTAGTTTGCGAAGAAGCTCTGGAGGTTGGGAATGACGTTTGTGAGCGGTGGTTTGTGGTGAAGGCAGAAACGGGTCGAGATCGCGAAGATTTTTTTTTACTGTAAAGAAATTTATTTTGTACATTTTTCTTATTATTCTTCTTCGTTGTTGCCCCCTCTTCGTAAGAAAAACAACTGCTTTTATAGGAAACCCAGAATCCCAACATTTTAGGTAACTTGGAGATTTTTCTATAAATTAGTTTTTAGGTTTAATTAGGGATTTTGATTTAGGAATGAATTCGAAATTTGGTCTGTAATTTTAAGGCGCTATTGATGTATACGAATCTGTATTTAAAAAAAAATTATAATATTAAAATAAAACTTTATTCATCCTACAAATTGTATTTTAAATTTAAATATTATTATAGTTAATTTAGTCATGACTTGTGACAATCTAGAATTGTTGAAAAGTTTGAGAAATATAAACTTCAGTCCCAAGTTAAAGAATATTTTGAGACAAATATTATAATATGTATTAAGAATATTGAGTTTGAGAGAGAGATATGTTCAAAGAAAAAAATTGAGTGGGAAAAAATTGGTTCTAACTCAATTCATACAGTTACTATTTATATAGCAAAGTTGGACCCTTATACGGATACTATTGTTCTTTCTCTCAATTAAAATAAGAAATTAATCATTGAAGATCAAACTTAACATTCTCAAGAACTAAAGCATCAAGTGTCATACAGAATTGACTGAAAAGAGAAATTATATTCAGTATGATTGAAACTCTATTAAGATAGTTGTGACACTTGTTATTTGTTATAATTTTGGAGTTTCGTAAGATGGATATCAAGTTAGTGTTTCTTAATGGAGATATTAATAAATACAATATGGTGCAATGGGAAAAAATGAATAAATTTTGTGTCAGTAGATACAAAGTTTATGGTTTGCAAACAAATAAAATCAATTTATGAGTTAATGAAAATGTCTCAAGATGTCTATTATAAAAAGTTATTTGGTTTTACAAGTCTAGTGGGAGTAAGTTTATATTCCTAGTTTAATGTGTTGATTTTATTTAGTCAATAATGATATATGATTAATGTGTGAAACCAAAAAATCTCTAACAAAAGTTTAGCGATGAAAGATCTTGGGCACATCTCTTTTGTATTAGGTATTTAGATAATTAGAGATTCACTACGCCAAAAATGATTTTTTGTATCACC
Source organism: Vicia faba (assembly GCA_948472305.1). Taxonomy (NCBI): domain Eukaryota; kingdom Viridiplantae; phylum Streptophyta; class Magnoliopsida; order Fabales; family Fabaceae; genus Vicia; species Vicia faba. Next base: position 1,426,592,515 of record OX451735.1, on the reverse strand, counting down.
TAATTTAATAGCACTTTTAAAAAAAATGCTATTAAAATGGAAAAAACACATTTATAATAGCACTTTTTAACCGGGCGCTATTATATAATACAGACTATGTAATTATGATAGCACTTTGTACCAGAACGCTATTATTAAACTTCTTTAAGATAGCATTTTGTATAAAACGCTATTATTTGACTACCTATATAATAGCATTTATTAAAAAGCGCTATGTTATATATAATAATGAATTAATTAATTAATTAATAAAAAAAAAAAAAAACACATTTTCAGAAAGTTATTTCAATTAGAAACCGAAACAAAATAAAAAAACACCTTCGTCGGATCAGAAATTGAATCAAACCCTTCTCTTCGCCACCATTTCGATTCATCATCTTCTTCTAACTCGCAATCACCTCAATCAGACGTTCAAGCCTGGAAGCAATTTCACACTCGTCACTCCTCCGGCAAATTCTTCAAGGTTCGGTTCCATTACATTCCTTCTTTTCACACCTCCCACATTCACTTCACTCACCCCTTTTTTCTGGAGAGACGCTATTTGTTAAAGGAGTTTCCTCAATTGCTTTCCTCTCACCCGAATTCTAACCCTAAACTGTTGGAGGTTGGTTGCGGCAATGGAAGCACCGTTCTTCCTATTCTACGGTATTCCTTTTTTTTTTCTCGGACTTTTTTTTATTCTTCATCACGCTATTGATTTTTATTTTTGGAATTCTTTGTAGGGCAAACAAGGATGTTATTGTTTATGCTTGCGATTGTAGTGATGAGACTCTTGATAGAGCTAAGGAAATTATAAATGCAAATGCAATTGATTCGTTTAAGCATCGTTTTCATACTTTTTGTTGTGATGTTTCCACTAATGGATTCCCAAATTGGTTGGCATGTAGCACTTGTAGAGACAAATTTTTGCAAAACCAGTCAGGTTAGTTTTCTTTACGGTGATTTTTTTATTTTTTATTAGTAGTTATTCATGTTAATGCTTGATGAATAATTTGTTGTTTTTGGTTTCGTTTAGATGTTGAAGGGGATAATGGAATGAATGTTAAGGAGTCGTGTTCATCGGAAGGATTTGACTGTTGTGTTGGAGGAGTAGATTTTGTAACATTGGTATGATCTTTCTCTTATGTAATCATCATAAGTTTTTTTTAGCAATGAGTAATAGCTTTTTTAATTGTAGTAATTGAATTAATTGTAGTTGCATTTTATTACAATGAAGCCTACTTAATAGCTTTTTTAATATTTGTGATTTGGGAAATTGAACTGATGTATAATTCAAGATGGATCAAACTGTTAAGAAAATGGCTGGGCTTCAAACTGCTCTTTCATTATAGTTCCTTTGTACATACAGTCATGCTTTAACTTAACCTCAACACTTTCCATTTCTGTTTGTAATATGCTAGTGGCTCTTATTTGTCAGTTGCATTTATTGTTTACTACACATTTGTCGGTACTTGTATGGTTTGTTGTGTTTGTCTTGCTTGATATTTCTACACCATCACTGTGTATTCTTCCTTGTCTCAATATGGTGCATTATGTTCCTCGTCCTTCATTGGTTTAATTTGGAAGATACATTAATTCATGATTTGATCTCGGTGGTTTCCATCCTTAGTTTTTAATACACTTATCAGTTTCTTTAGTATTCGGTACAATTTTCTCCGTGATTGCCTTTTGTGTGAAGTTTAATCTTCTTCCATATACAAAAGTATTGTCTTTATTCTATAAAATAAATGGTAGACTCAGCTGTATGTTATTGAATGTTGATAACTTAAATGACCTCTTATTGTATATGTTGCTTATTATTGAATGGTGACGACAAGAAGAAAAGAACAACATGGACTGGAGAATAACATAGGTATCTGAAATATTTTACTTCAATTTAGGTTTTGATCATGTACTATTGTCTAACTATGAATTTAAATGTTGTCGGTGTTTCACTGTTTTTACAATGTTGTCGGTGTTTCACAGTTTTTATTTCTTCAATATTTGAAACAGGGAAACAAAATATATTTTGAAGAAGACAAAATAGGAGAACTTGATTCCTAGTGTGGTGTGACTGCAAAAGAAATGATTTTAAGAAATACCTGAAAAAATTATGTTTCAACCTTATTGTAGTGGCTATTCTCATGAAGCAAACTTTTGCCCTTTGTTATTGCATTGTTGATCTGTTTTAGTTTATTCGGTACATCGTTGTTCTATTATTTTTAGTGTATCTTTTCATGATTATACTTCATACCTGTCTTGGCCTGGTGCGCTTTCAGGTTTGATGCTGGTGGTGTTTAGTTGATGTTAGAGCTCTGTTTAGTTTGTAATATTTGAGTTGCAACATGCTTTTACATGCTTTTGTCTAAATGTTCTAAATATAATATATCCAAGGCTGTTAAATTTGTAATTATACTGATGAAATTGCAAATTTACTGGTTTGCAGCTTAGTGGTTCCTCAGATTTCATGGATTTACAATGCTACAATGAGGTTGCAGCTTTGTTTATGCTTCTAAGATTTGATTTATTCATAATATATTCTAAACTGAGCAAAAATTTTGCAGCTTTGGGTTCTCTTAACAAACTTATTGAAGGATGTGGAACATCAATAACAGTAACTATTAAACATATAGCAAGCATGTTTTTCGATTTTTCTATGTCGGTGTTATTTAAGTGTTATTGATTTAACGTCGTTTCATAATTCATGGTTCTATTTCATATGTTTCTGGTCCCTTCAATGCCTTACTTTTTGTTTATTTTTTTGGCAGCCAGCACATGAAAAAATTGGTGTGGTTGATGAACAATGGATTGTTCATCAAACAATTCCTACTCTTGGTGAACGAGTTAGTCATTATCACTAACTTACATAGATATTTACTGCTACACATTTTCTGATATAATAAACTAAACTGATTGTGCTTTCAACCTGCAAATTTTTTATTAAAAGTAATTCTTAGATCTATATTTACAAATTTCAGGGAGAATATGATCATGGAAAAGACAAATATGATGCGGTATGTTTATTTGACACGAAAACGATATTACTGTCACAATTCTCTGATGTACTGTATGTGAAATTTGTGCGATATAGTAACAAGGAGTTTGTGGTTTTCATCATGTAAACGGGGTCATAATGAGATGCAAGAGTGAGTGGGCAGAATTTCAAACTCGCCTCATCAATTCTGATAAAGGGTATCTTACAGGATTTAGAGGAAGTATGACGAGTTAACATATACTGTTTCCAATTCTGATGTACGTGCATTACTTATATTGATAGACTGCATATAAGTATATTTATCATAGGAAAAAAAATTTACATCTTATATGTATGGCTAATTATCATAAACTACTTGACTTCTGCACCCAATTTTGAACCAAAGCATGCTCACAATAAAGGATTTTGGAGAAGTAGTCTGCATGTGATTCAATATTTGAATGGTTTTGTATCTAAATAGTGCAAGAGTTTCAATCTGCTTTCAGTCATCCACAGTTAGAGTCAATGTAATGAAGAAATTACAAATAGTTAGAGTCGTTGGTGATGGATTTATTGTCGGTGTTCGATCACGGTGGCTGCCGGTGATTATTCTGAGACAAGTTAGTTTTCAACTTTTTTTCCAATTTTCTCTGTTAGTATGATTATGAACTTCGATCGTTTTTCGGGACTACCTGATAACGGAACATTCACTATCGGCTTCACTCCATCAGACACTGATAATCGATTATTCACGTTAGGCATTTGGTTTGCTAGCCTTCCAGGAGATCGAACTTTCGTTTGGTCACCCAATAGGTACATCTGCTATTAACTAATATCACTACTTTCGTATCTTATCCTAGATTTTTCAATAACTGACGTATCTGATACCTGTATCGTGTCCATGTTTCGTTGTTGCACTATCATACTCTCTCAATGAACTGATTAATTTTCTTTTTCAATCCAAACAGAAACTCACCTACATCTCAAGAAGCAATTTTGGAGCTTGACACAACAGGAAACCTCGTCCTCGTCGACAAAAAAGTCACCATATGGGCCTCAAACACATCAAATGCTAATGTAGAATCAGCAACCATGTCAGAATCTGGTAACTTCATCCTTCACAGCACAAACAACCACCCTATATGGCAGAGTTTTTCTCAACCTTCAAACACACTTCTCCCAAACCAGCCTCTAACAGTTTCTTCAGAATTAACATCATCAAAATCCTCATCTCATGGTGGCTACTATGCTCTCAAAATGCTTCAGCAACCAACTTCTTTAAGTCTTGCACTAACTTACAATCTTCCAGAAAGTTACCAAACTTTTGATGAAAATGAATCATATGCAAACTATTCTTATTGGCAAGGTCCTGATATTTCCAATGTAACCGGAGAAGTTATCGCGGTTTTAGATCAAGCCGGAAGCTTTGGAATTGTATATGGAAATCCATCTGATGGTGCAGTTTATGTTTATAAGAATGATAATGATGATGCAGGTTTAGCTTCTGCAATTCATCAATCTACACCGTTAACCGTTCTTAGGAGACTGACACTCGAAGAGAATGGAAATCTGAGGTTATACCGATGGGAAGACGTAAATGGATCGAAACAATGGGTGTCACAGTGGGCTGCAGTTTCAAATCCATGTGATATTGGTGGAATTTGTGGTAATGGAGTATGTAAATTGGATAAAACTAAGACTAATGCTTCTTGCACTTGTTTACCAGGAACTTCTAAACTAGGAAGAGATGGACAATGTTATGAGAATTCATCTCTGGTTGGAAAATGTACTAATGGAAAAAACGAAAACAAGACATCGAGTTTTAGAATTTCGACAGTGCAACAAACTAATTATTATTTTTCTGAATCTTCAATAATAGCTAATTATAGTGAGAGTGATGTTTCTTCTGTATCAAAATGCGGCGATGCATGTTTGTCCGATTGTGATTGTGTTGCTTCTGTTTATGGACTAAATGAAGAAAGACCTTTTTGTTGGGTGTTGAGGAGTTTAAGTTTCGGCGGTTTTGAAGATACGAGCTCTACTTTGTTTGTGAAGGTTCGAGCAAATAGTTCATGGACACCAGAAGGACAAGAGGGAAGGTCTAATAACAGTTCTTCTGATGGAATGGGGAGTGCTAAGGAAAAGGCTGTGATTATTCCAATTGTTCTAGGCATGATAGTTCTCATTATTTTACTCACTATGTTACTGTATTACAGTGTTCATAGAAAAAGAACTTTGAAAAGAGAGATGGAATGTTCATTGGTCTTATCAGGTGCTCCAGTGAATTTTACTTACCGCGCTTTGCAGATCAGGACAAGTAACTTTTCGCAGCTTCTAGGAACAGGTATGTGTGTCCTATAATGAATTGAATCTTACCGCGCTTTGATTTTAATATAATTTGTTGCTAACTGTTTATATTTTGTAGTTGGATTTGGAAGTGTGTATAAAGGAAGCTTAGGAGATGGTACCTTAGTCGCGGTGAAGAAACTTGATAAGATTTTGCCTCATGGAGAGAAAGAATTTATCACCGAAGTAAACACGATTGGCTCAATGCATCATATGAATTTGGTTCGTTTATGTGGTTTTTGTTCTGAGGGACCTCAGAGGTGTGTACTATTTTATTTACAATTTCATCGTAAGAATTCAAATTTCATCGCTTTAGTTGGCTTAAGCAATGTTTGTTTTGCAGGCTTTTAGTTTATGAGTTCATGAAGAATGGTTCATTGGATCAGTGGATCTTCCCTTCGATTCGAGGACCAGATAGATTGCTCGATTGGCAAACTCGTTTTGATATAGCCAAAAATACTGCACAAGGGATTGCATACTTTCATGAGCAGTGTAGAAACAAGATAATACATTGTGACATCAAGCCAGAAAATATATTGTTAGATGAAAACTTTTGTCCCAAGGTATCTGATTTTGGACTTGCTAAATTGATGGCAAGGGAACATTCTCATGTGGTAACAATGGTAAGAGGCACTAGAGGCTATTTGGCACCAGAATGGGTTAGTAATCGACCGATAACCGTAAAAGCAGATGTTTACAGCTATGGAATGCTTCTTTTCTTATTTTTTTGGTGTTTTGTTTAGAGAATTTGATTGTATGTTTTTGGATTTGGATTGAAGTACTCATAGATGGGCATCTACAAATTTGGCTATGCAAACGCCCTCTTAATATTCTATATGTTATGATATTTGGAAACAATAGGATTTGGTAATTTAAAATGTTATTTGGTATTTGATGGATCATAATATATATGCAATGAGTAACTTAAAGCGTTATTTGTGTTGAATTGAATATAGTTATTTTATATTTACACCAAAAAAAATGATTGTGTAAGAAAAAATATTGTACTGTACTTATTAAAAATATTGTACCAAATATGTACCATTTATTAGCACTTTATTTGAAAGCGCTATCAAACATATGTTATATATTAGCGCTTTTTGTTTAGAGTGCTATAAAAAAACAAACAAAAAACATGCAAAATACTGACTTTGATAGCACTTTAATTAAAACGCTATTATAAATTGGTACTTTAATAGCGCTTTTAAAGTGCTATTAAATAAGAAATATTTACAATAGTGGCGCGGTTAATAGCACTTTTAAGCGCTATCAAAAACAAAAAAAAGCGCTATTAAATAGCTTATTTGGCGTAGTGATTATTCTGAAGGTATCATCCAGTTATTACAAAAGGATTTATAAAAAAATATTAAAATAAAACTTTATTGAACCTATAAATTGTCTTTTAAATACAAATTTAAGCTTATAATGACAATCTAAAATAGTTAAAAGTAAATAAAAAATATCAATCTTCACCAAATTTGTTCTCTTTAAATTGATGTATCTTTCAATACCATTGAATATTTGACAATTCATATCGTATTTTCTTATTATTCTTTATTTGTCCTTATCCTTTGAGGTATTTACCGAATGGGTAATATTTTATTTTCTCTTGCTTCAATCTTTCCTTTATTTCACACTTTATGAAATTATTCTATTAAAGAATAATTTCTAACTTTAATAGTTATAACCTTAAGTACAAAGAGAATACCATATGCTAAATTTTCGACAAAATCACCTAATTGACGAAAATATATCGCTTTAGCAAGATTAAATAGTTTTATAATATGCTTATTATATTTTTTTTGCTTAATGATCTTAATGAAAATTCATCATTCCAATGAGAGTTTGTCTTTCGCTTTATTGTTTTAGAAGCATTAAAATTTAAGCAAAGATAATATGACAAAATTTATGTTATCTTAAATGACACCTCTAATGTCTCGGGATTGCAAAATTTTGAGATTATAGAACTGTGTAATTTGAAATATACTCACTTTTAAACTTGAGTCTCACTTTAAATATACTAAATTGTGAGAGAACTTGAGTTTCTCCATCATTATGTAAGGTCTAGATAAAAAAAAATTCATATTTTATTTTTAAATAAACTATATTAGTTTATAGAGAACAAAAAATAATATACTCACCAAAATATCACATAATGATCAAACATTAGTAATAAGTCATGTCAGATAATGGATGCATTTGATATCAATCATTAGTCACATGGATAACCTTAATAATTACTACATATTTACCATCATAGGTATGCAAATTTTTGAGCAAATTGTGTCTTCCTTTTGGACGACATAACAGTTTGCATGAAAATTACGCACTACATCTTTTGTGATTCCAATTTAATCAATTTTACACAATAGAGATTATTTTTGCAACTTGTTATTTCAACCAACCAAACAAAAATCACTAGACAATTTAAATTTAATAAATTAAATAGAAAGATCTCAAATATTCACACAAACATTACCGGCAAACGTAGTGTTAAAATTGTATGTTTATCTAATTGCTTAATGATTGTATTTATATCATATACATATCGGTATAATAAATCGATTGTATTCGAAGAGTATGAAAAAAAATTACTTTAACAAAATAAAATAAACATATTTATTAATTATATTATTATAATAATAATAATAATAACTATCATTAGTATTATACTAGTATATAATTAACATAATAATATATAATGATTCAAATTGTTGTTAATTTGAAAACAATCTCAATAAGCCCAGACGATGTTACGGAAAGCATGGAAAAGTAATTGTATAAAAGAAATCATAATCTTTTCTCGCGACATCTCTTACTTAATCCAGAAAAACCAATTGCAAGAGCATGTTATATGTAACATAGGAAAATCAATTCCTTTTCAAATAATCACATTATTAAACTATTAACTTTTACATAGAAAAATCATTGAAAATTAATTCATTCACTGAAGCATGAATCATGTTATTAACAATTTCAAGAAAATGCAGCGTAAATATTAATCCAAGAAAATGTTGCGGGAATATCATATGCCAATTTCGAAAATCTGGATCCAACACTTTTATATAAAAAATGCAGTATAATAGAATAGGGATCAATCGAAGCACACAAATTGAAAAAAGAATTATGATCGTTAAAACTATAATCCAATATACCCCTTTTAGGTTTTTATTCAATAATATAGGATTCAATTCTAACTCACAAAATATATGAAATCGAATAATAGTCATGAACATTCATATAACCTGCTCTAGTATTATTTGTTAGAATTAATTGATCTAAAATATAATATATAATTTATGCAGAAATCTGATAGTCATATAAAAAGTACCATGTTATAATTTGTGATATATCCAAAAGAGATTTACCAATCTTGTGTAAGATGAATTTATGCACTTTTTACAAATTTGAAAACTTTAAGCATTTTTAATTTAGAAACATATTTTTAATTTAGAAAGATTTATGCAGAAAGGTTTCTTAAGACTTAATTTTTTAAGCAAGAACACGAAAATTGATCAATTGATCATTTTGTTCTTGGATCACAGTCTGGTCATGTTTCTCACTCTCACAAAGTCTCATGTATCTCCTTCTTTACCATTCTCTCGGGACTGTGAATCGTCATCCTTCCCCTATGCAGGCGCATACTTGTTCAAGCACTAAGACATTCAACAAGAATTGTCAAAAGGCCCAATTACTTAGATAAATATATATATGTGAAAAGTAGAATTTTAATGGTATCTAGAAACACTTTAGTTGAACAAGATTAATAAGTTATATATATTTCCTTTTCTGTGTCTTGTAAATTTTTCTTTGATAGTTGAATAAGGATGAAGACATTCTCTATCTTTTATATTTTCTGTTGCGATGCTAAGAATCCAAATATCATTAAGAGTTATACATTATATGGTAGTAGTTTGTTTGTTTTGCCTTGATTGAGTCACAAGAAATCATATCCTTATTCCGCAACTTGATAAAAAGAGTGTTGGAGTTCACACCTCCAATGAAGCATAAGATGAAGAAGATGGAGATGAAGATGAATGAAGAGAGAATTTTTTTTTATACTAACACCAAAATTCAAATGAAACTTAAATACAAAACCAAATGCAAACTCAAATGTAAAGAAAGTTAAATGCTAATTACAATGTTGAATTGGAATTATAACTAACATCATTCCTTAATTCATATTCAGTCAATAAAATCAACAACACCAATTTCATCTCTCAAATTGATGAAGTGTTCAATCTTGATTGTCTTGGTCATCACATCTGCGAGTTACTTCTGAGTTGAGCAATGAACAACTTCAAACATTTCCTTATGAACTTGGTTTCGCAGAAAGTGGAACTTTGTCTACTTGCTTCTCCCAATTTGATTGTTTCATGTCTAGCTATAGGTGCAAACACTTCAAAGTAGTCTAAACCAGATTTCTGTAAATATACTCTGGCAGCTAACCTCGCTTTGTGCTTTCCAATTGACTCATTTGGCTTCAGCTTTATCTTGAAAATCCATCTCACACTGATGACTTTCTTTTTCTTTGGCAACACAGTCAACTCCCACGTCCTGTTTCTTTCATTGATACTGACAAGTTCAGAGTTCACCATCATGGCACACTGAATAATTTCCCATTCACAGTCAATTTTTGTATCTTTCAATAACTCAAAGTTTGCAAATATCCTTTGGATCTGACAAATTTTTTGTGATATAGTTTCAGAGGCAGGACCACCTTCAGATTATGAATCACCTTTAGAGGCTGAATTACCACTTGAGTCTGGATTATAATCTGTGTCCGAATCAAAGTCAGAGTCTCCTTCAGACTCAAAATCATCTTCATAGTCTTCTTCAGAATCAGCCTCACCTTAATATTCAGAGCCATCTTCAAAGGCATGATCTCCTTCAAAGACAAATTCTCCTTCAGATTCACCTTCAGAGACATTTTCAGAAACACCTTCAACTCCAAAGATAAGATCAAACTTGTTCCAATCCCAAGTTTCTGATTCTTTAACTATAACATCTCTGTTGACTTCAACTTTGTTGGTAATTGGGAAATAGAGCTTATAAGCATCAGTATTGAACTCTTTAGAGAAAGGCAATCTTGGTTGCTTGCCTTTCATGCATATGTCACATGATTTCTCTGTTACCACAAACTTAGGAATTCTAAGTACCATATTCTTTTAATTCAGATTCACTAAGCTTTTGAAGTTCAGATGCCCCAATCTCCTATGCCACAACTCAGTCTCCATTGCAACACTTGTTGCACTAAGGAATTTAGTGTTTATTGTTTCAATATTCACCTTGAATGTCCTATTTCTTCCTAGTTCTGAATGCATAACCAACTTCTCATTACAATCATACCACTTCAAGAGATTGTGCTTTATGATTACTGGAAACTTTTGTCAAACAGCTGACCAACACTCATCAGATTTCTCTTCATACCAGGAACATACCATACATCTTTAATCAGAGCAACTTTTTCATTCTACAACTTTACTATGATATTTCCTATTCCTTCATCATTCAGATACTTATCATCAACACATCTGATCTTGGTGTTTCTACCAAGGTCAAAATCAACAAGTCATTGCTTGTTTCTAGTTAGGTGATTTGAGAAACCAGTGTCTACATACCACCCATCCACCATGTTTTCACCTTCATTCTCAGATGTCGTCAATAGCACAGGTTCATCCACTGAAGCTCCTCTGGGTATATTGGCTTCTTCACACTTATTTTCCTTGTTTGACCAGCCATCAGATGCAAAGTGACACAATCAGTTACAGTTGTAGCACTGAACCTTTCTCTTATCAAACTTCTCCTTTCTTTTCTGAATACTCTTATGTTTCTTTTCTTCAGAAGAAGAGGGTTCAAACAAACTTTATTATTAGAGGTTGTGTGTAATACCCCAGTTTTTTATTTATTAAAATTATTTGATTTATTATAATTTTGTGTAGTTATGTTATTATTGGGTAATAGTAATTGAATTAATATGGATAATATGAGGGATGTGTGACTTTATAGAGGGAGTGCAGAAAGTAAATAAATATTAGTAGTATTATGAGAAATTGTTTCAATAATTAAAAAAATAGTATTTTATTTTATTTATTTATTTTAATAGAAAATAGAAGGTTTGGGGGGAAATTAGGAATTAAGGAAAGTGGAAGGGGGGAAGGAGTTTAAAAAATTTCTAGTGAGGAAGAAATTATAATTATTTGAATTTTACCATAATGATATAAATTAAGAGCCTAACCTAGATAAGGGAGTTTTTCATCAGTACGTAGAAACAAGATTTGGAAAATAGAGGAAGAGGCTAGAGAAAGTGCAAAAGAAGGGTTAGAACCTGGAAGGGTTAGAGAATCAAAAACCAGAATTTACACTGTTGCTAGGATAACCATGTAAGAGTGAGTTATTTAATAAAAGGGTATATGCATGAGGGGTAGACCTGAGATTTCCTTAACCTCAAATAAGACAATTGAGTATTGAATGAATTTTGTATTTTGTTAATATAATTCTGTTATTCATGATTAATTTGATGTGTGTGATGAATTGGTGGATGAAATTCATGTACATTCATGTGTAATAGTTATGTTTTTATGTTGTTGTGTTGTGCTCACCATTGATGGAGTTTTAAAGATTTTGAAAATAATATGATTTCATGAGACAATGAATTAAAAGTGTTGAATTGATGCAATTAGATGATATAGATGAATGTATGACATATATGCATTATTTTAAATCTGTTTTGGATGGTTGGAAGTGATTTTGGGAGACTCTATAAGTCTACATCACCAAAATCATATATTTTTTACTATCTGAAGGTCTATGGCGGGAGCCATGGCCATGACCATGACGGGCAACCCATCATGAAGCCCATGCTCAATTTTGGAGTCGGTTGTCACGCAGGTGACATGTTTGTGTTTTGATACTAGTAGAGGATGCCATGCCCCTGACGGGTAACCCGTCATGCACCTGAAACGTGCATAATTTGGTCAGTTTGCTTGTATTAGGGTGTAAATCTCGATTCTCTGACTTTTAGGGACTGTTTGACTATCGTTAGCCACTATTTGACGTTGTATTGATGTGAGTTGATGATTAAATATATTTTAAGAGAAATTATGAAATAATGGAGGAATGATGGACGTGTTTTGAATGTTGATGAATATGTTGTGTTAAACGATTATAAGTTGTGATATGTATATGTTGTTGTATGAGCATGATAAATGATGATCACTATGATATTGTTGTGTTGGGGATGATATGTTGATGGTGTTGTTATGTTAAGGTTATTGAACGACATTGATGTTATTGTTGTCTTGGTGGATAATAGTTCAAGTAGGGGGAGCTATTATCGATGGGTTAATTCATGCTTGTTTATTGTCGGGAAGGAACTTTAAACTTTATGTTGTTTTTGCATGGACGTGTTATGACATGCAATCATTATGCCATCGTTGTTTGTTAGACTGCAGAAACTTATCTATAGGGGGGATGAATAGATCCCCCATTTAAAAATTACCTTCCAAAGCTATTTATTTAAAAACTTATTTGAAAAACAATGTTGAGTGGAAGGTTTTTGGCCAAGATCAAAATTGTAGTCTAAACGAACCTAGTTATTGGAAACTCAGATATGCACAAGCCATATGAAATTAAGATAATGATACAATCAATCAACATAATAATATCTCAATTAATCGTTTAATATCACAAAGCTATCTGGTATAGCCGAAGACCTGTTAGTCAAGGTATATAAGTTCCTATTTCCCATTGATTTCGTTGTTATGGATATAGATGAAGATGACAATGTGTCATTGATCTTGTGGCGTCCTTTCACGAAAACCGCACGCATGATAATTGATATTGACGACGGTTTAATGAAAGTGCGTGTTCAAGATGAAGAAGTCAGCTTCAACATCTTTGACGCAATGAAACATCTGAAAGACAAGGGATCTTGTTTTAGAGTTGATACAATTGATAAAGAAATTTTGAAAGTACAAAAACAAGTGCACTTGACAGCACCGTTAGAAATAGCCCTCATGGATGTCTTAGAAGTTCTTGATCCAGAATAAGAAAATGAACTCAATCAATGTTTAACAAATCTAGATTCAGCAAAAGAAATACCGTTGACAGAAGCCAAAATTGAGGAATTGAAAGAAGAATCCATGGAAAAGAGCACCAAATTGGAATTGAAGTTATTACCATAACACTTGAAATACTTTTTCCTCGATGAAGAATGCACGAAACCGGTGGTAATTAACAAATTTCTGACCATCCATGAAGAAAGTAAGCTCATTCAAGTTCTTAAGAGGAATCAAAATGCAATCGGTTGGGTATTATCATATTTGAAGGGAATCAGTCCATCGTATTGTATGCACAACACCATGATGGAAGAGAATTTCGGACCAATTGCCCAACCACAACGGTGTTTGAATCCAACAATGAAAGAAGTCGTACAAAAAGAGGTTGTCGAGCTACTAGAGGCATGTATGATTTATCCAATTTCAGATAGTGCTTGGGTAATTCCTGTGCAGGTAGTACCAAAGAAAGGTGGGATGACAGTGATAACAAATGAGAAAAATTAATTGATTCCAACCCGAACCGTAATCGGATGGCGTATGTGCATTGATTATTGAAGACTCAATCAAGCAACAAGGAAAGACCATTTCCCGCTTCCATTCATGGATCAAATGTTGGAAAGATTATCTAGACAACAATTATATTGTTTTTTAGAAGGATATTCCGGATATAACCAAATCACCGTATATCCCGAAGATCATGAAAAAACAGCCTTCACTTGTCCATTCGGAATATTCACATATCAAAGAATGCCTTTCGGTTTATGCAATCTGCCCGCAACATTTTAAAGATTATGCATGCCATTTTTCATATATGATTGAAAAATGCATCGATGTATTCATGGACAGTTTCTTTGTGTTTGGTGAATCATTTGAATTATGCTTTAATAACTTGGACATCATACAGAAACGGTGTGTGGAGAAGAATCGGGTATTAAATTAGGAAAAGTTTAATTTCATGGTGACCAAAGGCATTGTTCTTGGGCATAAGATTTTAGCCAAAGGAATTGAAGTGGATAAAGCTAAGGTTGATGCCTTTAAAAAGCTACCACCTCCAACCAATGTCAAGGGAATCCGAAGCTTCCTTGGCCATGCTGGATTTTATCGAACTTTCATCAAGGATTTCTCAAAGATCGTAAAACCATTAAGAAATCTCCTCAATAAAGACAGGTCATTTATTTTTGATAAAGATTGTTTAATTGGTTTTGAAAGTCTAAAAGAAAAATTTAGCATTGCACCCGTAATCACTGCACCCAATTGTAAAATTAACTTTGAACTCATGTGCGATGCAAGTGATTACGCAGTCGGAGATGTTTTAGGACAGAGAAAAACCAAAGTTTTTCATGTTATACACTATGCAAGAAAAGTGCTAAATGATGCACAAGTTAACTATGCAACCACAAAAAAAGAACTACTTGCTATAGTGTACGCATTGGAAAAGTTTTGGTCTTATCTCATAGGGTCCAAGATTATCTGTTATACTGACCATGCAGTAATCAAATACTTGATTAATAAAGCAGATTCAAAACCAAGAATAATCTGATTGATGCTTCTCTTGCAAGAGTTTTATTTAGAGATCCGCAACAAGAAAGGAACCGAAAATCTGGTTCCGGATCATCTAGCAAGGTTGGTAAATCCTGAAATTACAAAGGAAGAAAGAGAAGTCCTTAATGAATTTCCCGATGAAAAACTTCTCATGATTGAGAAAAGACCATGGTTTGCAGATCTTGAAAATTACAAAGCATCTGAACTTATTCCCGGAGATCTTAATTAGCAACAAAAGAATAAGTTCTTGCGTGATGCCACTCATTATGTATGGGATGATCCGTATTTGTTTAAAATCGGAGCCGATGGATTATTAAGAAGGTGTGTTACTAGAGAGGAAGCAAGAAGCATCACATGTCATTTCCCTAATTCACCATATTGTGGTCGCTATAGTGGAGAACGAATAGCCTCCAAGGTATTACAAGCAGGATTTTATTGGCCTACTCTATTCAAAGATACTTATGGACATGCCAAAAATTATCATAATTGTCAACGGGCTGGTGGAATTTCCAAAAAGAATGAAATGTCGTTACAAAGCATGCTCGAAGTGGAAGTATTTGATTATTGGGGAATCAATTTTGTTGAACCATTTCCATCTTCTTTCAGCAATTAATATATCTTGGTAGTGGTTGATTACGTATCCAAGTGGGTGGAGGCTATAGCATCACCAAAAGCAGATAGCAAAATGGTAGTGAAATTTTTAAAACGAAACATCTTCACAGGGTTTGGAACACCAAGAGTATTGATTAGTGATGGAGGCTCCCACTTTTGTAACGTGCAACTTGTGAGATCTCTTGAACATTATGGTGTCAAGCACTAGGTAGCATCACCAAATCATCCACAAACAAATGGACAAGCGGAAATATCTAATCGAGAGATAAAAAGAATCTTAGAAAAAATAGTTTCAACCTCACGAAAAGATTGGTCATTAAAGCTTGATGAAGCTCTTTGGGAATATCGTACCACATACAAAGTACCAATAGGCCTTACTCCATTTCAGATGGTATACGGTAAAGCCTGCCATTTACCAATTGAATTAGAACACAAAACCTTTGGGGCTCTAAAATCTCTCAATTTTGATTCACAATAAGTCGGTGCAAAAAGAAAGCTACAAATACATGAGCTTGATGAACTAAGGCTGAAAGCTTATGAATCTTCAAACTTATACAAGGAAAGAGTTAAGAAATATCATGACAGTAGAATCCTGCCCAAAGACTTCAAAGTGGGGAAAATGGTTCTACTTTTCAATTCGCGATTAAGATTGTTTCCTGGAAAGCTTAAATCAAAGTGGTCTAGATCATTCAAATAAAAGATGTTAAGCCTTATGAATCTATTGAACTAGAAGATCCAAACACCAATGCAACTTGGACAGTTAATGGCCAGAGATTGAAGTTATACTTAGGTGGTGAGATCGATTGAGTCACCACTATAATTTCGTTGCACGAACCATAGAAGTGGTAAAGCATCAAGATAAGGACATTAAACAAGCGCTCTTCGGGAGGCAACTCGACTCTAAAAGGCTCCCAAAAGAGATGTTGCTTCAAAAAAAATCAGAAGACCTCAGGAGCATGCTCTTCAAGGGCGCAAAAAATGTTTGGCCAAACAAAAGTTTTTGGAGCCAAACAACAAGATAGGTATGAAGAGCTAATAGGAAGAAAAGTTGGGCATGCGAGGATTTTTGTGATCAATCCTCAAAGAAAATACGGGGACTTAAGTGAATATTGGATCGACTACAAATGAGAGACACTCTTGAATCCTCAACACGACATAAATACTGATGTGCTGTGAGAATTCTATGCCAATGCCCTCCCCTTAGCGGGAAATGCATTCACCTTCACTACCAAGGTTGGGGGGGAGAGAACATTGAAATTTCATAGGGATGCCATTAGTGAATTTTTGGGAAACCTTCTAGTATTGAAGGAAGGGCAGAAGTGCTGGTATCAAGAATCAATCAATGTTAAACCAGACGTCGTAGAAATTTCTGAGAGAATCCTTTTGGAAGGGCGAAGTATGGAAAGAAATACTTCTGGTGTAGCAATTAGGTTTCACAGGGAGGACTTAGTCTCAAAAGCTCAAGTCCTCCCCCTCTTCATTTTGTACAACTTAAGGCCGAGACGCCACACATCCACCTTCACATTGGTTACGGCTCAACTTTTATATTTGATAATGTCTAGAAAAAGGATTGATGTTGCACAAATCATCGCATATGAAATGAGAAATGTAGTGGAAATTGGTAAAGAGTTTGGGGGGTAGAATCAAATATATTTTCCCTCTGGTGTATCCTGGTCTCATCATGGGATTAATCATTGCTTGTCATGTACGAATTCCAAATATAGTACTTGTTAAGATCAAAACCAAGGTTAATGACACTTATATTAATAGATTTTGTTTGGAAAAGAAAAAGAAACAAACTTCGGGCCAAGCTTCATCTAGCACTCTTAACTTTGGATATTGGGATCCACAACTCCAACAAGCCTTCACCTATACTTGGGATCAAAACGATTCCAATGATAGAGCTATTGTTTCTTTAATGATACAGATTCATCCAGGAGGGAAACCTAATGCAGGCCAGCAGTTCATGACACTGGGCGAATTTGTGAAACACATTGCGTGGCCTGGGGACAAACCATTCTATCTAGGGGGACAACTATCCAAGAAGAAGAAGAAGAAGAAGAAGGAAATGAGGAGGCAGGAACTTCTGGCGGTTCCATCTCAGCGTTTGAAGCCGGTGATGATGAAGACATGAGCGAGGAGTGAAGAAAATGAGACAATGTTAAAAGCTCTCCATAAAATGAGTGATATTTTTAAAAGCTTTCAGTATAATTTATTTTGCATTTAGTAATTCTATGCTAGTTATTTTAGTTCAGTTTATTCTATTTAGAATTCTGATTCAGTTTTTTTTGTAATCCTTTTTACGGTATTAATACCATAACATCACTTGGTACTTGGATATTTTAACGTTCGGTATATTGAATTTGTGCTTGCAATACACTTACTTTCCTCATCAAGGTTTGTAAAATGTTCAAAGATGAAAAAAAAATTGTTTTCAACAAATTCAACAAAACTTGAGTGGTAATGATAAACCTTGGGACAAAATGCACAAGGAAAAGGTACATGTTTTTAAAATCTTTGTAGAATGTTAGCATTATTTTGAAATAATTATTTGTACAAAATCATTTCATGCTTCAATCTTACAAACACATATTATCTTACTTGAATCATATAGCCAATAACAGTGAGAAGCCTTCCTTTATGCACAAAAAGAAATGAGTACTAATACTTTGATTGAAACTCGAGTGATTCATGTGGAATCTAAATGATTACCTTGTAGAATTTTTTGTGAAGCATCAAATCAAGGCTATTAAAATTGAGAAAAACCACTTAACTAAAGAGCCTCAAACATATACCAGTGAGTTGAGTGAACACGTGAAAAACCAATCTAAATCCAAGAAAACCTCTTGAAACAAAAAAAAAACAGTCTGCTAGAAATTCAAGAATGAACCAAAAAGTACTTGAAAAAAGTCACAAACTCATAAAAAATTGGTTTTAGCAATGTTGTTTAGGGACTAGATCGTTTACCGAAGGCAACATTGAGGGTCATCGAGGGACTACGA
Source organism: Vicia faba (assembly GCA_948472305.1). NCBI lineage: Eukaryota > Viridiplantae > Streptophyta > Magnoliopsida > Fabales > Fabaceae > Vicia > Vicia faba. The sequence continues at coordinate 1,426,574,000 of OX451735.1, read as the reverse complement.
TCTTTTATCAAGGGTCTTTGCTAAAACGCCCATATTCGATGGACATAACTATTTTTCCGAGGCAACAAGTGGGATTACCCTAGGGGTACATGTGTGTGAATAGTGTGTTTGATTGCATGCATCTTGTCTTTTGAACTTTTGGTTATCTACTTGTTGTTTTTATCTTGCCATACATCCTAGCTACTAACATTTATATAAAAACAATAAAAATGCCAAAGAAAATAAATCCTACACTATTACAAACATATTGAAATAGCAAGAAAATATAAATACAAAATAAAATAAAAAGGAGAAAAATGAGCTCTTTCGATTCAGGCAGAAGCATCCTTCAATTCTGTGCTTTTTGACCTCTTTCGATTTGGACCTGGAGTCAACAAGGTTATGTCCTTCGATTGGGAGTTGGAAGCCAGCAAGGCCACCTTTTTGGTTAAGTCCTCCATTTGAGGCCTGGAGTAAGTGTGAAATGCATTCTACTTGCTACTTCCTTCATTTGAGGCTTGGAGTCAGTGTGAAGTGCATTCTTTACCTCAGGCTCCTTGTTGACTCCTTCGACTCTAAGTATGTTAGGCCCTCAGGTTGAGATTCAAAAGGCTTGAGCATTTAGCCAATCGAAAGGTACAATGAATCTGTCTTAAATTCTTAAAATGCAACATTCAAGTGTAACTACAGGCTAGGGGTTAGCACAAAATTATTGGGTCTCAAAGTCCAAAGCCTAACTAGTCAAAGTTGAGATTTTCAGCATATGGGCAGTCAGAATCGAAAGCTAAGACATGGTTAAGCTCCCTATATGAAATATCTACATTTTTATTTATTGGCATGTGCACATGATATTTAAATACAATATATTCAAGTTTAAAGGGAACTTACCTCTTCAAGTTATTAAATCGAAGGAAACTGTAAGTGTCTTCCTTGGTTGTGAATGGAAGTTCGTTGGGGCCTCCCTGAGATTAATCCAGTCACTACTTTATGCAAGCAGTCGCTGAATCGAAGAAGGGTGTGTGAGTGGATCGAAGGCTCTTTTTATGACAAGTAATGGAATGAATCAAAGGGTTACTCTATGGTAGTTGGGGAAGTGGTTCGAAGGCCAGTTAGATGGCCACTTGGGGGGTGAATCAAAGGATTCGCCTTGTGTACAAAGAGGGTTGAGTTTTTTATGAGTGTTGGGAATTTTTAAAGAAAAGCGTAGGATGGATGTTTGAGAGTTTGAGGAATTTTCATAAGAGTTCTCTTGGAATTCTTCAGGCACCCTTAACATGTGTGGTGGAGTCTCATATTTATAGATGGCATGGTCTGATGTTTTGGGAGGAAAAACAAAAGATTTAAACAAAAAAGGCATGTTGTGTTTGTAGCTTTCGAGGGGTAGTATTTGTATGCCATATTGGTTTAAGGAATAAGGAAGTGTTGCAGGACTGTTGTGCAGCAGTTTTGGAGTTTTATAGCCAGTGTATCAGGCCTGAACCTGGCAGCGCATGGGACTTGGTCAACAAGTACCTTTGGCATCTCAACCTTTTGTCTTGACCCCCTAGCCCTGTCTTTCGACCAGACTCTCCAGCAATCATTTCTTTTTTCAAATTGAAGTGTCCTTCGAATGGTTCACGTGGGTATCCTTTGAAGGGGCCCCAAATAGGTGTCATTCGACCAGGCCTTTCGAATGGTCCAAATACATGCTCCTGGGGTGGGTCAGCAAAATATGTCATTCGATTGGGACATTCAAACATGTCTGGCAAGTCCTTCGAATGTGCCACCATGGTACTTCTTTCGCATGAGACAATGGCATAGTGTAGAATTTGTGTGTTGAAGCAAGCCATTTCCAAGGGAGATACTTCCTACTCAAACTTGCCTGCAAGGGTCCATATGACCAAACGAAAGAGTGTATGCAAGAGGTCTCTGCTTTGTGACCTTATGCAAACATGCTCAAATGAAGGCTTGTAAAAAGGGAGCCACATTCCCAAACGAAAGGTATGATCAAAAGCTTGTGCTGAAAGATTCACACGCCCCAAACGAAGAATGCATGCAGAGGATGAAAGGCACAATCGAAACTTGCAATAATGGGAAGGCCATATGCCCCAAGCGAAGGAGGCCTGCAGGAGGCAAGATGTGTAATCTAAAGAAGAGCGGAAGAGAGGCTTTGGCCTCCTGAATCGGAGGACATCATCAGGAGGCTTTTTTTCCTTGTGAATTGAAGCTAGTTGATGAGAAGTGTTGCCTTGTCGAAGCTTGTAACAAGTTGCTTCAAAGGGTGACTTTGGCCTTGTGCATGTTAACATGGTAAGGAATTCTGCCTTGTAAATCTTGGCTAACACGCGAGAAAGATGCTATGTGGCCAAACTAAAGATTTGCATAAATGTTCAAACGAAGCCTAGTGCCCAAACGAAGCAGGAAATGAACTTTCCCAAATGAGTCCAATGCCCCAATCGAAGCATGAAACGAACTTGCCCAAAAGGAGTTCAGCGCCCAAACAACAAATGCAACCAAAGCCTACATCTAAGGAGCCAAAGTGGCCAATCGAAGGATGTAAAATCAAAGAGAACTTGTTTTTCCTTTAATTTTGTCAAAAGAGTATTTTTCATCTGTTTTGTCCTTTTTTAGAAATTTCCTCTTTAATCTTGATGTTGAAAAATCCAAATGTATTCGTGTAGGCTTGAATTTTTGGGAGCCCCTTGTGAGAAATGCCTTGAGAAATGAGAGGGAAAATTTTGGGGTACAACATTACCTGACTGTTAAACCTAAAACCTAAGCCTAAACCTAATATCCTAAGGAATAAGGTAGATGAAAGGTGCCTAACACCTTCCTTTCGTCTAAAGAAGCCCGAAACTTAGAATCTCTGTTTACAATTTAGGGTTTCCTATTAGAGGCCCTTGCTTAGGATAAAAACTAGTAGTTGCGACTCTAATTTTAAATCCAGTTGCAACAGACACATATTAGGTTAGTTTATTTATGATCTAAGTGAGTTGGAGTGCGATGGTTGTGATTTGTTTTCTTGTGGAATCTTGATAAAGGTATCTCATTCAGATCCTTTATATGTGGAGGTCAAGCTAAAGTATCAAGAACATTCTCTCTAATATTTGGTAGATCCTTCTGATCAAAGGAGATAGGTTTATGGAATCTTGTTTATGGCCATGAAACATATTCTGCTTGATGGAAGTAATATACTAACCACCGGATGTGCAACTATTGTATGATTCTCAAGGAATTATTACTAGTTAATAAGGGGGGGTCCTTAATTTGAAGTTGGAAGATGTTGAAGAAATGTCAGACATAATGTATTGACATCTTTTTATTGAGAATTTATTTTTCTCAATATGTCTGGTGGTATTTTTCATAAATAGGATGGAAGTTGTTTACTCTAACTTGGTACTCTTATCAAGTCTATGAGAGCATGGAACTCTTTTTTTGTTGAAGTGAAAGGTTAAGTTATGTCTGCACTATTGAAATGTCATCTAATTCTCCTAGGATGAGCATTTCAGTTGTTTAAAGCAAAGAGGAGTTATTAGTTTGGGACCAAAGGATTATGGTTCCCCGGTATCTATGGAAAGTTCCTCTCTCTACTAAGGTTCAGTTATATGGTGTCCTCACATAATGGAACAGATGTTTTGCAAGGATTCAAGGGAATTCTTGTGTGTTGTAGAAGTTGACTTATTCTGAATAGTCTATTTTGACATGACCAACAAATGCCATTATTATTAAAGCCTTCTCCAGATACATGTTAGAGGGAATCTTCTCTTTAGGTGCAAAAGGATGGCATCCCACACCTCAAAGACAGACATGAGGTCTGAACATTGTGCTTATAAGAAGAAATCTTCTTGAGTTGTGCATGCTCTGCATGTATTGGTTTGAGTTTAAAGGTTGATCAACTACTGATGGTTGATCCTTTTTTATCCCTTACAAGAGTAATGGATTACTATAATGTCTCCAGACCATAGTTAATGGTGAAATCCATGTGTTTGAGACTGATGTTGGAACATCGTCTCAAAGTGTGTTTTATTCCTTCAGCCAAGGAAGTATCCAAAGTGGAGTTTAAGTTCAAGTCACTGACCTAATCTAGAATATATGGTGTGAATAAATCAGTTGGTGCCAGATGTATGCAGAAGAAGATTGTCAGACCAAATATCCTACCTTGTGTGAGAAGGTAATCTTATATGACCTATAATAAATACTTTGATGGAATTTGAGTATTTGTTTATTCTCTAAAGAGGTTATGCATGAAACTGATGGTGAATACTTTGACGGGAGGCTATTTGTCTAAGGAGTTATGCAATTCTGCATTCTAAACATTATGTTTCAGAGATTATGTCAGAGTTTATTTCTCTCCATAGCATTCAAGTGGTTGAAAGAACTTGGATGAGTTGCATTGGCTATGTTCTATTGGGAGCTTCTAAAAATATTTACATGCACAATGAGTCATTTGAATGATGAGTTAAGAACCAGAGTAATTGGGCTCTGTATTATGAAGTCGATGTCCTAAATGATGTTGTAATATCATGATCGTTAATGACTGTTTTATTTTTTAATGCTTGGGATTGTGCATGTCGAGTTGGACGCTCAAGCATTATGGTCAGAAGTGGAATTTCTGACTATGTGGATTAGAATGTGGAGAAGCTAATCCTGTCTAAAATAGTATGCTTAGTGAATGCATGACTACTTTATTGAAGACTCCACTAGTATCAGGAAATACTAGTGGATGTAAGGGCAGAAGACTGCTGACAGATACTGAGGTATGAGCAGAGTGTTTTAATAAGGTGTTTTTCTTCTGCTGCAAGTCACTCCAGAAAAGGTTTAGTAATTTGGATCTTAGTAAAGCTTTTAAGCAAACTAAGATTTTTTGGAGTTTGTGAGTAACTTCACACCTAGTATGCATGACATCTTGTCTACTCAAAAGGTCATAATATAAAGTGTGATTATGAAAGGACAATGATCAGATGTGTCCTGGTGTTGTGAAGGAGTCAGAGGTCTTAAAAGTATTCTCAAGGAGCGGAATATTTGACTCTAGTTGGACTCTACTGAGGAAGTCGGGGTTCAGCATATGTTAGAAGTGATGACCTTCAACATGAAAGCATGAAGGCTTTCTTGTGCTTTCATCTAGTGCTCTAGTTTTCATCTTCAGTTGGAGCACTGGTTATTCATGGAAGAGGGATTCATGTCTTTGTCTTTGGATTGTTGATGCAATGGTATATATATCATTTGGGTGTTGTTCAAGCTTGTGGAGATCTTATTCCTCTTATAAGGGTATGATGTCAAACATCATGTTATGACATTGTGAAATTTTTGGTGATCTTGACAAGGCATGGTTGGTTTTAGTCATGTGATGTTAGGTGTTTAAATCAGAAGTTCACATATCTCTTGTGTGTTTAATGATTGAGTCTGAGAGAATTTATTTTTCTCTACAAATTTTCTAAAGGACTCTTTAAGGGTCTTTATTATTAAGAGAAGTCACAAATGTGATAATTTGATGTCTTGGTGTGTGTCACTAAGTCTAAGTGAAAGAAGAACACTTAGAATCCAGCGCAAGACATTGTGGTTGAAGATATATTGGTCAATGTTTGTGCTTGCAATGTCTAACTGGATGTCAGAATATTATTCATGACATGTTTCATGTGTAATCAACAAAGGGTTTTTATGAACAGCTTGATCAAACATGTGTCAGAAGGTGTGTTTAACTATGGATGTGTGTGTATTGGGACTGGTTCTTTTCAGCAGAAACAATCCAGAGCTATTAAAGACGTTCAAAGCTATTATTGAACAGTGCATATTACTTTTGGGGGCAGATTCTCCTTAAATAACGTTTCCTTTGACCAAGATTATTGCTACACTCAAGGATCGTTATTTCCCAAGTAAATGACCATATATTCATAGAGGGTTCTCTTGTCCTCTTTCACCATATGAGTGTTCATCATCATAATGGGTTGTATTCGAATTTGGGCAAGTTGTGTCTGGGTCTGATGTTGTGAAGACTTTCTTTGCCAAGTTTTGGCTAAAAATGGGGAGAAATGTGATGATCAAAGTGCTCAAGGTGCTCGACTGATTAATATGGAGATTGTTTTTCCAAATATGTCACAAATATGTTGGATGGGATGTTTCATTCTGTTATTTATGACTTGTGATCCGAGTTATTAACACAGTTGTGACCTGTGTTCTGAGTTTCCAGGGGTGATGGTTGAATTGTCTAGGTCTACTGATGACCGCTGATCATCAAATAAGATTTTTTTAGAGTTAAAAACCCCCGCAAATCTAATAAATTTCTTTATAAAATAAAAGGTTTTCATGTGAGAGATCTATTAAGATATCTCACTGTAGATGACGTCTATCATTTGATATATATATATATATATATATATATATATATATATATATATATATATATATATATATATATATATATATATATATATATATATATATATATATATATATATATATATATATATATATATATATATATATATATATATATATATATATATATATATATATATATATATATATATATATATATATATATATATATATATATATATATATATATATATATATATATATATATATATATATATATATATATATAACTTTTGCAATATTAAATATTAACTAAAAGAAAATTATTTTAGTTATTTTGGTTTTAGAGCAATCAAAATGACTATAATAATAATTATATTATATATAATTAAAAGTATTTTAATTCGTAGTAAATTTACTTTTTATATATTTAATAAGTTTAAAATATATTATATAATATATATTAAAAATTAAATAAATAATTTAGTAAGAGAAGACTTTATTTTTATTGGTGTTCCTTATAACTTAATTGACGCCTCTTACAATTTAAAAAGAATACTTTATTTCTATTGACGCCCTTTATAACTTAAAAAGAGGATTTATTGGTGTCTCTTACAATCTTACATGCATGTTTTATTTTTATTGGCGGCTCTTTTTCAATCTTATACAGAAAAATAGTAATCATTACTATATTGAAAAATGAAAATAATAATTATTTTAAAATAAAATTTATTTATTAAAATAATAATTATTTTAAAATGAAGAGTGTATAATTATTAAAGTAAAATTTTCTTGAGATATATTAAAAATGTAGTAAAATTGTTTTATTCAACTAGCTTATTTATTTCTTTAAGAAAAAGGTTAACCCTGCAATGACACATGTTAATAAGTTGTTTGTATATATATTCATTTGGAACACTGTATGTTTTGAAATTTTAAATATGATTTTATTATATATAAATTTTTCTAGTTATAACATCTTTAACCTATATCCTTAGAACAGATGTTAGTATGATTTTTTTTTTTTAAATATCAAAAGAGGGATATCCTATTTCTACTATTACAATCTTTGTGAAAACCAACCTACCTATGCAGCCTTTGAAACCATCATGGGTCAAAGTGTCCTACTATTACTCCATTTTGAAGTTGGTATTTTACTACCCAAGATATTTGTGACATTGTGATATGATGATGTGTTTAAGGTTGTGGTTTTTGACCGGTCTTAAATAAGTAATCCCTCCATAATAACCATTAGTATCACACTCCATCCCATTTGTGACAACGTGGAAATAGATGTACCTACCATCTCACTTTTTCTTGACATATATGATGACCTGTTCAATGTGTTCCAAGACAGCAGAGCAAGGACATTTCTGTCTTTTTAATTTGGTAAAGTGTAGTGTGGCTTTTGTAGGGTCACGTACCCTAAAATGATTCCCAAAATCCAAATAAATCATAGATTCTGTCTTTGCTTGTTATTAATTGTTAATCTTAATTGCAATATGGAAGTCTGGTCGGTAGATAGAGTGAGGTGCCTTTCTTTCCATTAAGGCAAATGGACATAGATTCTCTGCACCACTTTTTTGCTGCTCTCTCTTCGGCTTTAATTTCAGCCATTGAATTATATTAAATGGATATTAATTTTTTTTAAATATTATTTTATATTGTCTTTTAACGATTGATTTGAAGTAGTATAAATGAGTTGAACACAAACACAAAAAGCAGGGGATCCATTCTCAAAAAAATACAATGTTTATATTTTAAATATATTAAATAATTATTTTAGTTTATTAATAATACGCTTAACACGAATTATGAATTATTATATTTTATTTTTTATGAGAATTGGATTGGAAAAAAAACAAGTTATTTTATAATTTAAAAAAAATTAATTTTTTAAAGATTTCAAATAAATAAATTATCTATTACGAAATTAAAATATTTCAATTTTTAATATACTAATATCATACAATTTTAACCTTGACTCAAATTTTTAATATATATATTTTAAAACTTATTTGTACCAAATTAAAAATAATAATTTTAGCATTCAATAGTTTAATTAAAAACAAAAAAACAAAACCGACGTTATTTTATGTTTTAGTTTATAGTTTATGTCTGAAACTTAAATTTATGTTTGAAACTTAATTTTATTTTTTTATGGTTTATTTTAATATATTAATTCAAAACAATTTTAATTTCTTATAGTTTATTTAATATATTAATTCAAAACTTTATTTTATTTTCATATAGTTTGTTTTAATATATTAATTCAAGTAGTTTATAGTTTTTATATTTAATATTACTTTTGTAATTATAATTAAAAATAAAAAATTAATTTGTAATAGTTAAAAAAATAAGGTGTGTTGTAGGTGTATTATAATTAGGGTCGAAATAAATCAGACTAATAACAAGAGTTTACAGACTAACTTATATAGGTTCAGGTCAGGTCACACTTATTTTTTAAATAGAAAATACTCAGATTTTTTTATAAACATATTTAGTTAAAGAAAAAAGCTAACATGTACTTCAAAGGCACAAGTTAATAAAATATTTATAAAATATTTTTTTAAAACACGTAGATTTAATATTTTGAAATTTTAAATATGTTTTTATTATATTTAATTACATTTAAAAATTTTAAATTATCCTAACATGTGTCCTTAACATGTGTCTTTAGGACACATGTTAGTGTCTTTAACATGTGTCTTTAGGACACATGTTAGCATGACTCTATGGTGTTTATATTTTAAATTAAAATATAAAAATAAAGTTTAGATGTCTAGAAAAATTTGTGAAAATATGCTGAAAAATCCTTATGAACAGTATCATAAATTGTTTTCATAATTCCTCTCAAATAAATAGTATCACAAAATATATGTTAATAGGTAAATTTGAATAAGTTAATGCAAATAAGCATCTAGTCTAATTAATCTTTTAATTTGTTTGTCTATTTTAATATTAGTTGAATTGCTTATTTGAAAATATTCAAATAAAATAGGCTTTTATATTGGTTAATATGTTAATCAGGCTTTCGAAAAGATCAGACTCAGACCTAAAAATAAGCCTTTGAAAGGCCACATGTCAGGTTTAGACTTTGAAATTTTTAGCAGGCCAGACTCAAGCTTGGCAAAGCCTAGCTTGGCCTAGCCTATTTCCACCCCTAATTATGGTTAGAGTTTGTCGAAGACGGAGAGAAATCTTGTACGATGATTTTACAGTGGTTTTAGAAGTCATTCTCACGTGAGGTGAGAGACTTTGTAGATGAATGGTGTGCTTAGGTATACGTGTATGAGGGAGTGATCAATATGAGTTAAGATATGTCCATTCTTATGAATGAGGTGTATTTATTGATACGAACTACGAATTGGGACTCTGATTCCTCATAAGAGGATACGTAGGCATACGACTTAAAAACCGTTACGAGTTCCCCTAATTAAAACTAAAACCCTATTTTTAAACCTTTAACCTAAACCCTAGTATCCTTGTGAACAAGGTAGATGAGGGGTGCCTAACACCTTTTCTTCGTCTAAAAACGAGTCAAGAACTTAGAATCTCTGATTCAAATTAGGTTTATCCGTTATATTTCCTTCCTTAAAGATAAAAATTAATGGTGGCGACTCTATATTTTTTGCTGGTTATTACAGCTCCCCCCTAGATATGGCGCAACTATTGACCATGGTGGAGGCCCTCAGGCAACAAAATGATACCTTACAGGATAGTATGGCAGACCTGCAACAGAAGAGTCAGGGGGAGGACCCTCCGAAAGCAGAGCTTATAGATCCTCAACCACTCTCACAAACAATCTGGGACGATCAAGTCCCTGACAACTTCAAAGCATCATCACTCACTGCTTATAATGGCAAGTCTGATCCTCAAGAGCACGTTATTGATATCAACAATCAGATGGCAATAATAAGTCAAAATGATTCCCTAAAATGTAAACCCATGGCAGGAACCTTCAAGGACGTAGCCTTGAGGTGATATATGAGCCTACCCCGACTATCTGTGGAAAGCTACATGGATATAACCAAGAAGCTGGTACAACACTTCTCGACCAACAGACACTGCAAGGTGTCAACCACTACCTCGTTTAGTGTTTGACAGAGGCATTTGAAATCCTTGTGGGAGTACTTGGCCAGATTCAAATGAAGAAACTATCAAAGTCTCGCACCCTAATTAGGAGCTGGTCGTGGGAGTGTTTCAGCACGATTTACGGGTTGGGCAATTCAATGAGCCCCTAGCTCTGAAACCGGCCTCCAACATGGAGGAGATTATTAACAGAGCAGAATGATACATAAAAGGAGAAGAAAGTAACTGAAAGAAACTCTCAAGATACATCACTGAAAGATCCAAAAGTAAGGAAGATGGGGCAGGGAGACGCCAAGAACCTTCCTAGTACGTTGCTCAATAGCGTATCCGAGAATGTCCTGGGGGAAGGGCCGGCTAGAGACCAAATCCTAGACCCTTGGTTTCAGATGAAGATTTGACTCCATTATATACTCAGGGGGGGGGGGCGACATACTGCAGGAGGTTGACAACTTGAATCTGATCTCGACAACGCCATCTCATCCTAAAGGGGTGTACGTCGTGATGGGAAAGAATGTCAGAGCTTGGTTTAGTTATCACCGACTTCGAGGTCACCACATCGACGACTGCCACCAACTGAAGAAAGAGATTGAATTGCTGACACAGAGGGGACATCTCTTATCCTATGTGAAATACAGTAAGTCACAATCCGGGAAGAAATACTCTCAAAGAGATGACTTGCGACCGGAATAATCTTCTCACAAGAATGGGAAGGGCCCTGAGGAAGTCCACGAAACAAAATCAGTTCGCCATACTCTCACCACCATCGTTGGCGGGTTTGCTAAAGGTGGGGAAACGAGTTCAGCTAGGAAGAGGTATGCCCGGGCTGTGATGCACGTGTTAGAAAAACACTTGTCAACCAAGAATGCGCTAAATCCGGTGAGCTTCTCCAAACTTTATGATGTGGGAATTCTTGCCCGCGAAATGATTTTATGGTTATTAAAGTCCAAATTCGTGATTGGAGTGTGATTAGGGTACTAGTAGACCCAAGAAGCTCAGCCTATGTTCTATATTAGAAAGCTTTCAAAGGAATGCAATTGGACACAGTTGAGTTGGTGCCCTTCAACGACACCTTGTTCGGATTCTCAAGAGAGCAGGTGCAGGTGTTAGGCTACCTGCCATTACTAACTACCTTTGGGAATGATGGGAATACCAAATCAATAAGAGTAAGAAACCTCATTGTTAATGTTGCCTCACCTTATAACACCATCATGGGAAGACCATCTTTCAACTCCCTAGAGGCTGCTCTATCCACCCTTTACCTCACTATGAAGTACTAATTGGAGGATGTCCGGGTAGGAGTGATCAAAGGCGACCATGGATTAGAACGAAAGTGTTACAAGGATAGCTTAAAGTTGAAGAAGAAAGGTCGAACCAAGGAACTCGGCTGCTCACATGATCTTAGAGTCAACTTAGTCGACATTGATCCGTGAGATAACTCATCGGAGGATGGCTTGTCTCCTCATGAAGAAACTAAAAAAGTCCAAATCAGGAACATACCCTCTGAGATAACCTATATTGGAACCTGCCTTTCTCTGGAAGAAGAGAAGGAGATTACAACAATATTAAGATAGAATGTTGACTTGTTTTCATGTAAGCTGTCAGATATGTTGGGGATAGACCCCAATTTCATGTGTCATCACTTGGTTCTTAACCCAGATACTAAACCAATTTCTCAGAGGAAACGTAAAGGCGGTGACGAGAAGAGAAAAGTTGTTAGAGAGAAGGTCAGGAAATTACTAGATGTGGGTTTCATTAAGGAAGTCAAGTACCCGGGATGGTTGTCTAACATGGTGATGGTAAAGAAGAAGTACAGGAAATGACAGATGTGCATTGATTTCACGGATCTCAACAAAGCATGCCCTAGAGATCCTTACCCTCTGCCTCAAATAGACAGACTCATTGATGAAACCTCCAGGTACCGGTTACTCAGCTTTATGGATACTTACTCCGGGTGTAATCAGATTCGTACGAGCCCGATTGACGCTCCAAAGACAGCTTTCATGATGGATAGAAGCAATTAATACTATGAGGTGATGCCTTTTGGCCTCAAGAATGAAGGAGCTACTTATCAAAGGTTGATGGATATGGTGTTTGCTACCCAACTCGAAAGAAACCTTGAAGTTTATGTGGATGACATGGTGATAAAAACCACCTCGAAGAAATGACATATTGTGAATCTCACAAATACTTTTGCATCAATAAGGAGTCACAATATGAGATTGAACCCAAATAAGTGTATCTTCAGGGTGCAAGCCATAAAATTCCTGGGGTTTATGCTCACAAATCGAGGAATTGAAGCTAATCCAGACAAGTGTCAGGAAATTATAGACATGTGAAGCCCATCTTCAAAGAAGGAAGTTCAACAACAAACAGGGAAGCTAACCACCTTATCTTGATTTTTGTCTTGTGCGGGTGATAAGTTTACTTATTTCTTTGCAGCTCTCAGAAAGTCTGAGGAGTTTGAGTGTACAACTGCATGCAAAGAATCTTTCCAAGGTGTGAAGCATTTTCTATATTCTCCTCCTATCCTGGCGAGGCCTAAAGAGAACACGCTTTTAATCCTGTACTTGGCCGTATCTGACAAGGACATGAGCTTCGCCCTTGTACAAGAGGGGGAAGACGGGGAGAGAACAATATATTTTGTTAGAATGGTTCTAAAAGGAGCCGAGTTGTGATACCAGAATATCAAAAGATTGGCATTAGTGTTGGTGGTAACAACAAGAAAGTTGAGGCATTACTTCCATGGTCACCATAGAACAGTGAGGACTAATTATCCAATAAAACTAATATTAAAGAAGCCAGACTTAGTCGGAAGGATGGTTACATGAGCCGTGGAGCTATCCGAATATGACATCGAGTTCACTCCAAAGACGAGCATCAAATTACATGGGTTAGTGGAATTTCTGGTTGAATCAAGCGTACCATTTCCAGAAGAATGCCTATCCAGATGAATCCTTCATATGGACGAATCATCAAACCTAAAAGGAAGTGGAGTCGGGATCATCCTTGAAGGACCAGAGGAGTTCATATTGGAATACTCTTTAGGTTTCAATTTCCAAGCTAGTTATAATTAGGCGAAGTATGAGGCTCTGATAGCATGGATAAGGTTGGCCAGAGACGTTGGAGTAACTCATCTGGCGATCAGAATGGACTCGCAACTTGTATATGCGTAGGTAACAACACTAAGGGGTCGGGGTTGAATAAAACTATGATACACGAGATCCTAGAAAAACCAAGTATCGGGCAGGAGGAAATTATGGCAGTTGAAGATCTAGCCGGCTGGATGGCTCTAATAACCCAATACTTAACATAAGGGGTTCTACCAGAAGAAATCAAAGAAGCAAAAAGCATAAAAATAATATATGCATGCTATCTTATAATAGCTGACAAGATATATAAGATGGGAAGATGAACATCCATGTTGAGATGTGTGTCAGAAAGTGAAGTTGAATTGATAATCAGAGAAGTCCACGAAGGAGCATGCGGCAGCCACATCGGAGGAAGGGCTCTGTCAGGAAAAATCCTCAGAGCTGGGTACTATTGGCCTCAAATGTTACAAGATTGCACATACTTTATGAATAAGTGTCAGAAATGTAAGGTATATACACCCTTCATACACTCCCCAGCCGAGTTACTACACTTTGTTTTTTTTTTCATGGTTGTTTTATCAGTGGGATGCAGACACATTAGGTCCATTCCCTACTGCCCCGGGTCAGCTTAAGTTCTTAATAGTGACAGTTGAATACTTCACAAAGTGGGTGGAAGTAGAAGTTGTAGCTCGCATAACATCCGAGAGGGTACGACGATTTTACTGGAAAAACATCATATGCAGGTTCAGTTTACCAAGATTCATTGTCTCTAACAACAGAGCTAAATTCACAATTGCTTCTGTGATAGAATTCTATAAAGACTTGGGCATCCATAACAAGTTTACGTCGGTGGAGCATCCTCATGCAAATGGGGAAAGTGGAAGCGGTAAATAAGACAATCTTGGTTGGGATGAAAAAGAAACTGGATGAAGCCAAAAGCATGTGGTCCGAGTACTTGCATGAAATTCTACGAGCATGTCATACAACACCATATTCAACTACCCAAGAAACCCCTTTTCGGATGTTCTATGGCTATGACGTAATGATACCCATAGAAATCAATACTCTAACATTGAGGCGAGAACACTTCAGCGAAGATGTCAACAAGGAAGATTTGAATAACTCAACCGACTTACTTGATTAGCTTAGAGAAACCTCCCAGATCAGATGATTTGCAACTAAAGATAGACTGGCCAAGAGGTTTAACCTGAAGGTGAGACAAAGGGGATTTTAAAGAGGTGATCTAGTTCTCAAGCAAATCACTGATCTAAAAAATAAGGGGAAGCTATCTCCCAATTGGAAGGGACCATTCTGGATCCTTAAAAAGCTAAATAATAGGGCTTACAAACTCGAAACTCTAGATGTTATAGAAGTGCATAGGACTTGAAATGTATCTAATATTAGGACTTACTTCAGTTAAAGCTATGTAATGCAAATATAAGGGATGCACTTGTCTCCCCTGCAAGGGCAGGGGTTTCTAATGAGGCACACAGGTTTGAATATTTTTTGTAAAACTTTGATAAATTAAAGTCCAAGCGCACTTCAAGCCTCTAGCATAGAAACGAGGCCAACCGCGCCTTTAACAAAGGAGCTCTGCACCTATTCAGGTCAACCTCATCTCCGGCAAAAGGGGGTTCTGAATCAAAAAAACTGAGGTCAACCTTGCCTTTGAGAAAATGGCTATGCACCTATTCAGGTCAACCTCATCTATGGCAAAAGGGGTTATGAACCAAAAAACAAGGTCAACCTCGCCTTTAACAAAGGGGATCTACACCTATTTAGGCCAACCTCGTCTCTGGAAAAAGGGGCTCTAAACCAAAAACGATGTCAACCTCGCCTTTGACAAAGGGGCACTGCACCTATTCAGGTTAACCTCATCTCTGGAAAAAGGGGAACTAAACCAAAAACGAGGTCAACCTCACCTTTGACAAAAGGGCACTACACCTATTCAGGTCAACCTCGTCTTTGGCAAAAGAAGCTCTGAACCAAAAACGAGGTCAACCTCACCTTTGACAAAGGGGAACTGCATATATTCAGGTCAACCTCGTCTCTGGAAAAAGGGACTTTGAACCAAAAACGAGGTCAACCTCGCCTTTGACAAAGGGGAACTGCACCTATTCAGATCAACCTCATCTCTAAAAAAAGGGGCTCTGAACCAAAATGAGGTCAACCTCTCCTTTGACAAAGGGGCACTGCACCTATTTTGGTCAACATTGTCTATAGAAAAAGGGGGTCTGAACCAAAAACGAGGTCAACCCCGCCTTTAACAAAGGGGAACTGCACCTATTCAGGCCAACCTCGTCTATGGAAAAAGGGGCTCTGAACTAAAAATGAGATCAACCTCGCCTTTGACAAAGGGGCTCTGCACCTATTCAGGTTAATCTCATCTCTGGCAAAAGAGGCTCTGAACCACAAACGAGGTCAACCTCACCTTCAAAAAAGGGATTCTATTCGACCTCAAATACCTATGCAACCCAGCCATAAGAGCCCAAGGCTTATCAAGTGACTAAAAACTTAGTAAAGCATACACCTAAAAAGGTGTGTGATCCATAACTAAGATCTTAATTAAAGGTAACGAGGATACCAGAGGCAAGAAGAGCCTAACTGCAGTAACTTTCAGATGCGTCTGGGTTGACACCGTTAATCTTCAAACACGAATAGCTACCCTCCCATAGTGGCTTGAGGTTCAACTTGGGGCTTACTAACAAGCCACTCTAGAATTAAAACAAGTGAATATTCACTTGGGGCTCTTACAGTCCGGAAATGCTAAAGGTCTTAGGCATTTCAAAACTGGAACATTCCAATTACCTCAAAAAAAAGAGAAGCTTGTCAACAAAGATAGCAAAAGACTCTAAAGCTAATAGGAGGATCAGCTAAAAATAAATCCCAATATTTTGTGATCAGACACTTAAAGTCCTATGAACTTCGTGCCCGAGAGGCTAGAGTACATGGATTATATTTTCAAATCACTATGATTAAAAGCAGAAAAACAGATTAATGAAATCATACAATATCAAAGCCACAAAAGGCAAGGAGTTATTCAAAACATACTGCCCGAAGGCAAAGAGTCAATACATAAAACGGGGGACGAGACCCCACTCCCCAAAACAAAACTAAAAATTACATAAGTGCATCCTTATCGGATGACTAACCGAACCAAAGGGAACTAAGAAGCTGACTTCTCTTGAAGGTCGTCATTGTTGTTTTGCATGCCAGAAGAGTTATCATGATCCAGTGGCAGAGTTTGAGCCTTCTCCCCTTTATCAAGATCCATAAGGCGGTCATCATGCATCACCTTGAAATAATCCATCTCAGACAAATTCAGACCAGATAAAGGCATAATGCCTGATATTTAGCCTGGTCAATGGCTTCATCAAAGACAAAAAGAAATTTCATCTAGGACTTCTTGAGAGCCTCTTTAAGCTTATAATTTGTAGTCTTTGCAGACTTGAGCTTGTTAGTGAGCTGAGTGAGAGATTTCCTACTCTCTGACTCCAACGTTTCTCTTCGAGTCTTCTATTCCAAAAGGCTCTTCTCCAAATAAGTTATCTTGTCCTACTTGAACTTCTGGTCATCCTTCAAGTCGGTAATCTCATTCTGGAACTTCAACTCATTCGGCTTATAGTCATCACTGGACTCAAACAAACCCCTCTACAAAACAGAACACCTCATAAGATAGGAGCTGATATTCTAAAACATTTTCTGACGTCCTACGAACTTCACCTTCTTAACGTCCTCATCCACTTTGAGGTGGTCGTAGAAGAACTTGACCCCATCAAAGCTATTTGACCGAAACTTAAACTCCCTGGCCGAGTTAGAAGCACCCTCCCCAAAGTCTTTAATTAAGAAGGAGATTTCCATATCAGCCCGCCAAGCTTTGCCACTCATGAAAGTCTTCAGTTTCTTGGGAGTGCCCTGATGAACCTCCTCAAGAGCTAGAGGAATTGAAGGTTGGGGCTTAGTTGAGCTAGAGGCCTCCTTGGTTCCGGCCACCTTCTTCCTTTTTAAAAGACGAGTTTCGAGGTCGGTAAGGTCAGATCTGGACGGGGTGGCTTCTTCGGCTCCTTTTCTGGAAGCACGGGATTCCAACATCAACTTTTTCTGCTCAGCGACACTGAGATCAATCATCCTATCTGCAAAAAAAAAGATGAGTAATAATTATGCACTTAACAATATGAAGTTTATGGTATCTCATTAAGGGACTAAATTCAAGACATTTACCAAGGAAAATCGGAAGACCTTTATCACTTAGAGGCATCAACTCCTTCACCCTCATCATTCCAAACGAGTCAAGGATTTCTAAAGACTGGATCTCTAACTCACTTAATTTCTCATAAGAGAAACCAGAAATTGGAAGGGGATCTCTGGTCTAATAGTGAGTAAAGCGGGGGTGACTGTCCGGAGCCAACAGAACTTGTGGACACCGCGGACCACACTTAACCCGAACAAAGCGGTCTTTAAAGTCTTTGTAATTACTGGTGTAAACTTGAAGAATACTCTTCTGAGATATTCCACTAATCTTAACCCAACTAAGCTTCTCAACTCCCTTCACCTCGAAGAATGAAAAGAACAAATCTACAGTAGGAATGATGTTCAAAGCCTCACAAACTCTTTCAAAGGCCTTTATGAAACCCCAGCTGTTAGGTCGGATTCAGAAGGAGCCACATTCATGGCCTTCAGAATGTCTGCTTCAAATCTGAGAAAGGAATATGAACTCAAATCTCTTTCAACACTCCTGGATAAAAATAAAAGAACTCTTCTTTGGAGCTTTCAAGGCAGAGAATGCACACTCATTCTCTAGGATCGCAAGCCTCCAAGATGATGTCTCCCTCATTCCCGGTAGAGGATATGTTCTTTAGAGACCAGAGTTTTTCAATCTCCATTGCATCAAAACGACTATTCTTATAGCCCATTACTTCTAGATCAAAGGGAGCAGAGGTTTCCATCACCATCTCCATAAAACCCGAGGATGAAGAGGCACAGTCAGAATCACTTTCAGAAGTAAGGATTTTGTTATAAACTGCGTTCGTGACTCGAGTATACTCTTCTACGTCTAAGGAAGTTTGCATCTCTCGCATGCACTTATCCCACAAAACTTTTCTTTCCTCAGCATTTTTAGGTTTTATAACGTTACCAGCACTATCACACTCTCTTATGGTAACCATTCTTATGAAAATAGCAGGAAATGGGAATAAAGTAAAAAGGAATGAAGAAGAGGAGAATACCTGGTAAGAGCGTGCTTTGCATTTGAGAAGGATTCGCTGATGAAGAGAGCGTTACGAAAGTTGCCAACGGTGAGAATTGAAGAGAGGAGGAAAAGTATGGCTTAAATAAATATCCCTAGTAAATAATGGTAGTAGTAGGGAAACAGTCGCCTATAGTCAAGTCCCCATAAAAAGTCATTATTGCACTGGGAGGAAATCACTCAAAATATTTTATCCATTGTCTGCCACGTATGCAAAAAGGTTCAGAACGTGTGAATATTTTTCGGGTTCAAAACTAGAAATATTTTCGGCTAATTTATGACCGAATACCACATCCCGATGTCGACATGTATGTCCGAGGGGCTTATGTATATCCCGTAATATGTATGTCGGGTCAATACCTATAGTCGGCTTAAAGAGGGTGGCGAGAAGGCAAGAAAGTGTTGACATGTGTGTACCTCTGGTTAGTGTCCTCGGGACCAGGGGTTGAGTCACGTCCTATCTCCGGATAATGCTCTCCAAAACGCGACCTAGGCGTCAGGGGAAAGGTCACGTATAGAGCCCGAATGTAACTCCCGAAACGGCCTCTAGTTCATTAACATCAGTGTTACAAGAGATTAATTACGTCAATCATGACTGACGGTGGACGTTGCCAAATGAGCGTAACTGAGCGAAATGAAGAATCACTCCATGAATACATCTCTTAAGTGAGGGCTAGAACATATGCTATATAAGGGGCTCCCTTCAGAAGGATAAGTAAGACATATTTTCTTGAGATAATACACACTGCTAGCGTAGCTCTCAAATCCCCAATCATACTTACAGAAATCTATCTCGAGGCTCTCCCTATTCCTATAGGAAAGCTAACCGTTTAGTGTTCCTACGCAAGAACAATAACTTCTCTTTGTCCCAAAAACATCTTATCTCATATTTCTCATGAATGGCAATAGAAAGACCTTGGGACATAGCGATACCTCCTCATGGACTAGGGGTGGCAAATAGGCATGTCCGCCTCAGTTAAGTCTTCCCTGCAAAAACTCGCAAAAAATGGAGTGGGACAGACACAATTGAAGATGCAGACATGATAGATTTTAAGTCTAAAAAATACAAAATTTATGTTATGTTTGTGCTCAGAAAAATACACAAAAAATAAGACAGAACAAAGCGAATACATTAGAGAATGCGTGTTTAAATCCTTAATATATCACACACTAAAATACGGATAAAACATACATACTCAATAGATCAGATATATTTTATCAACACTATTTTAGACAATATTTATAATGGTCTTTCCTTGAGTGTCCTATAACCATCACTTCAGTAAAATCCTTTTCCAAACATAACACTACAAAATTAAACATATCTATATTGCATATCATATAATTAAATTAATTCAACTAATAATTTTAGCCAAACACTTTAAATTTAATTTAATTAATTAATTGACAACTAATTTATAGTCCATCAACTATAAATTTATGTGCTATCTAAATTAAGATATTTATATTTTAATTTCTACGAAATAGAACTTGAGTTGTAATAAAAATCATTTTTTTATAAATAAATGATTTGTTTATTTAGATTTTTAAAAATAATTTTTATAAAAACATTTGTTAAAATATTACAAATCTTTTAATCTATTTTTATATATTACAGTAAAAGATTAATTTAAATATCCTTTAACATAAATAAAATTCAAAACATTGTTAAAATCGTAATTTTTTAAGAAGTTGTATCTCAAAAATAATTTTTATGAAAAAATATTTAAAATAGTTTTAAAATTAAGTAATTTTTAATATCTAAAAAAATTATATTAAAGGATGATTATAAGAATACTTATTTAAATTAATTTTTCATTTGAACTTTTTTTAATTTTTTTAAACAAAAATATTTTATATTATAAATTTTTTTAACAGAAGTTGAAACAAACATGTCCAAAATAAATTATAAAATTTGATTTTACAAAGAAATTTTATTAAATCAAACTTTCATTTACAATATTTTCAATTAAAAAAAAAACTGTAACAAACTATAAAAATTCTCTAAAGTACTGATTATTATTGAAAGAAAATGATATTTTTAAAGAAAAAGGACAGACAATGCTTAATACATTAAATAAACAAAATTTCAGTTGTGTTGGTTAGTGAGCATAACTTTGTGATTACTTTCTCTGGACTTTATTATAGTTTTGAGAAAACGTGTAATGATTTGTATCTTGCGAGGTAAATAAGCTGAAAAGCAGGCGTGAGGTTAATTAATGAGCTCAATTAAAAGCCTATAGAAAGATTCTAATCTAAAAACTAGGCAACATTGAATATAGTAATTACTATTGAGACTTTGTATTTAAAGCATGATCTTATTGATTTGATTTTCTATGTACTGCTTCGGATTAAAAATGACAATTATTTTCATTTTTTAGTATAGAAATAATTATATTTTTTTAATTATATAATTTATTTTTTACTATAAATATTAGTTTTAATATATTAATAAAATGGAGGGAGAAAAAAGAAAAGAAAACAACAATGAGAGAGTCTGCAAAGCCTGAGGGAAGTTTTGGGGCATCAAAGAAAGAACGTGGTTGTGTACAGTCTAGTCTCTGAGTAGATTCCTATTCATCCAATGCCTTTAAATCTTATCATATGCAATTCTTTCTCTCTCTCTTTGTGGATTAAATAGGGGAGGGGAGTGAGTGGGTCAGTGCACAAAAAGGGATGATAAAAGTGTAGGGTGCTCTTGCCAATATGCTAACGGCTAACAAAAAGGTGTTCTTGTGTTGGTATGTGAGATCAGGGACACAAATTATTTATCTATAGTGTACTACAAATAGTGAAGAGTTAGAATTGTTTATCTATTATGTAAATGAATAAATTTAAATAGAACTAAAATAAATATTATAAGGACTTCACACTATCAAAATGATTTCATATAATGTGTTTACTTTTTTATTGAATGAAATATATGCAAATTTATTAAGAATGGGTTTCATTTAATAAATTTTTCAAAAAAATTAAGAGAAAAGTGTTCCAACACTACTCATTATTCTATTTTGCAATTAAACTCCAAATTGGTCCTTAAGTTGGATATGAAAGTAAAAAGTTACATTCACATTTGGAATTGGTATATTAAAGTTTAATGTTTAAGAATAGGGTAGAAAACATTCAATTTTCCGACATAATATTTTTAATTGGATGTTAAAATGAATGTTAACATTGTTCTACTTTTAAATATTTTTAAATAGTTAAATAATTTTGATAATTTAATTTAATGGTTAGAATTTATTTTTTTTTGGAAATACTTTCATTATACAGCAAAAGAAACAAGAGTTACAGAAACATAATTGTTTTTCGAAACATATCATGTCCTCAAACATAATTGGCTTCGGTGTATATTTTTCCTTTATTGAATTACATAACACAATCATACGCAACAATAACCACCATCTAAATATCACTTGTTTTCATTTGAAAATGTTGAAGGTTTTTCGCGCATTCCAAATCTTCCACAACACAATGCACATGAGTTGATTCCTCGGCTTATTTGAATCCCTCACATAGTTACTCAACTATGTGAGTGATTCAGATAAGAGAAATGAAAGTAATGTTAATAGAGCTAGGATATATACCATTGTTCAAAATATCCAAGGCCACCTTTATTCTTAATTATCTATTGTTTTTTAATAGAATTATGTTTGATAAAATTAACTTAGTAGAAATCTATTGAAATAAGATGTTCTGTCAACTGAAGAAACATGTTGAATGAAATGTCCTATGCATAATCATTTGACATCGCGCCTGTGTACAACTGGACAGTTGGATGTTTTTAGATGCGTAATATTATGGGAATATTATCATATCCTATGTGGCGCTCAGTTTAAGGATTAAGATATTCAAGCTTAATTCAATGAGTATTCTTAGTTTCTAATTTTGGAGATAATTTAGGAAACTAATGATTGAAGTCCTATTTTTATGCAGAAGATTCTGTAGACTTTTAGCAGCTGATTTGCTGCATTTTTGAAGCCCAATCCAATCCAGAATTTTTTTTAAATAGACTGCCACTGACCTAGTTTTAGTGTGAAACTTAATGTGTTTTTGTTAAGGTTTGTGTGTGTTAATTGTGAGCCTCTCTAATATCATCTGGATAAAAGAATAAGATTGTTCTATTGAGTTGTAAGTTCTGTCAATCATTCTGAAAGATTTTAAGCAGTGAATGATTGTGTGTTTTTGAAGGTTATCTTCTAATTATTTTGAATTGTGTTCTTGTCACTGTTTATGACTAAAAGATATTTGAGAAGGGTCTCATACCTAGGTGAGTCTTAGGTATAAGTTAAGAACAGGTAGTCATTAAGTGAGTAGATTGTAAGCTAATGAGAGTTTGATGTGGGTCTACAAATTGATACTACTTAGTTGATTTTATCCCTAGTTTGGTAACCCCCAAAGTAGGTGTTGTTGTATATCGAAATGGGTTAACAATTTTGTGTGTTCCTTAATTTTTCTGCAATGCTTTATTGTTTAAAATTGTTTATTGTGTTATTGTTCAGAGATCAATGTCTCGACATCTCTTAGGACATCTGAGATCTATATACCAAAATTTCAATTGGTATCAGAGCAGGCATCCTATTTTGACTCTGGGTAAGATTCAGGGAAGCTACTTTCTGGTACAATGGACAATGAAGGAAGATTTGTGAACAAACCATCCATTCTTGATGGAACCAATTATGATTATTGGAAAGCTCGTATGGTGACTTTCATCAAGTCTTTGGATAGCAAGGCTTAGAAATCTGTGGTCAAGGGATATGATCCACCAAAGGTTGTAGGTCAGGATGGGAAGGTTATTGATGTTAAAAAGGCTGAAGAAGATTGAGATGGTGAAGATGAAAAATTATCTCAAGGAAACTCCAAAGCCTTGAATTTTTTGTTTAATGAAGTGGGTAAAAACATATTCATACTGATAAGTAATTGCACTGTTGCTAAAGAAGCTTGGGGGATCCTGAAGACTTCTCATGAAGGAACCTCTAAGGTGAAGATGTCAAAACTTCAACTTCTAACTACTAAGTTTGAGAACTTAAGAATGAAGGAGGATGGCAGTATTCATGACTTTCACATGAATATTATTGAGATAGCCAATGCCTCAAGTTCTCTGGGGGAGAAGATGTCATAATCCAAGTTAGTGAGAAAGATTATCAGATATCTTCCAAAGAGGTTTGATATGAAGGTGGCTACCATTGAACAAGCACAAGATATAAACAACATGAAGGTTGATGAGCTTATGGGATCTCTATAGACCTTTGAACTAGGGATCAGTGAAAATTCTGAAAAGAAGAAGAGCATTACCTTTGTCTCTAATATTGATGATATCGAAGATGAGTGTGACTTGGATAAAGAAGAAGGGATATCCAATGCTATTGTGTTATTTGGAGTACAATTCAACAAAGTTATGAAGAAGGTGGACTGGAAGTAAAGAACAAGTCATTCAACATCAACAAAAATCAGGATTTCGGAAAAAGGGGAATACTTGAAGAGAAGACCAATCAAAGAAGAGGAGTTCAGTTTCATGAATGTGAAAGTTTTGGACACATAAGGGTTGGATGTCTAACGTATCTCAAGAAGCAGAAGAGGATTTTATCTGCATCTTGGTTAGAAGAAGACTCTGAAATTGATACTGAAGAAGAAGCTGCCAAATAGGTCACTTCCTTGACTGGGATCTATGATTGTGATGAAGAATCAGATTGTGAGGAACGAACCTTTGAAGAACTTGATGCTTCTTACAAGGAGCTATGTCTCAGAAGTGAAGAGGTATGTAAAGTAGGAGAAAAGCAAAAGAAAACTATAGCTCAACTACAGTCTAAAAAGGTGGAGCACCTGGCTATCATCTCTGGCTTGGAGGCAGAAAGAATGGAGCAACTGTCCATCATCTCTGGCTTGGAGGGTGAAGTTATATTGCTCAAATCTCAAATTGACAATATGATTAAATCTGTGAGAATGCTTAACAACAATTCTTATGTGCTTGATGAAGTTCTTCAGTTTGGAAAGTATGCTAGAAATGTTAAAGGGATTGGCTATGACAATCAAGCTATGAAGAACAAAGGCAAAGAGGTTAAAGTGAAGTTTGTTAGTCCAAAGAAATAACTGGAACTGAAGATGTCAAACAAAATGTCACAACATCAATAAAGACATTAGAGGAAGTATAATGGAGGCAGGAATCAACTATGGAGATGTCATTATTGTGAAAGGTTTGGTCATTTAAAAACCTTATGCTACAGGTTATATGGCTATCCCAAATATGGAGCACAACCCAGAAGAGAAAAGATGTTTGTTAAAGCTAAGTGTTGTAACCGGTTTTGAAACGAGAGTCGCCACATTTAATTTTTATCCTCGAGAAGGGAATATAAAAGATAATCCTAATTTGGTCATAGATTCTAAGTTGTTGGACTCGTTCTTAGACGAAGGGAAGGTGTTAGGCACCTCTTATCTACCTTGTTCACAAAGATACTAGGGTTTAGAATTACGGATTAGGAAATAGGGTTTTAATTGATTTCAAAGAAACATGCACCCCTGTTTAAAGCGTATGAAACAAACTTTAATGGGCCATCAGATTTTGATGGCCCAAAATACCACACCCCATATTGTAACAATATACCTCCCTCTTATATCTTGTAAGGAAAAACAAAATAAATCATCAAGCTTACATGTGCCTTTCTGATTTAGAAAGCCCGTGCACTCTTTTGTTAAAACACACCCCCTTACACCCCACGATAATTTGGCAATAATAAAGAAGAATAACATTAGTAAGGAATAACTTAGTTAGAATTCCATAGGGAAATTTGGAGTATGAAAGTTGCCCCTATTTAATTTCCTTTTGATTGAATAGTGCAAAAATATGCAGGTCTCGCACGTTCGAATGAGAGGTTAATTAAATAACGGAAGACCCCAAAATTTGTCCGATAGAAAGTAAGGATATGTTGTACCGTATTCCCACAAGGATGAGAAATAGGCATAGATGATGATGTATCATTTTACCAGATTCTGAACCAAAGTTTTTATTTGAATTAGATACGACAATGTAGATAGCTCGTCAATATCTAAAAGGGATCGTAGATTTTCCCAAATTTACCATAACCTAAGAGGTAAGTAATACAAGTTTGAAAGTTGACTTACTAATGCTTAGAGACTAATATAGTAAGTTTATAATGCATATTTTGTCTATTCATCGCAACCTATGGGATGAATAAAATAGAGCTTTGATAATGCATTGCCACATGGAGACTGACGCAATAAATATGCAGATTTTGTTATGTTTAATGCAACCTAGAGAGTAAACAGTACGAGGATGAACCTGTGCATTTATCACGACCTAGGGGATAAAAGATAACAAGAATAGGCTTATATTATTCATCACGACCTAGGGGATGAATAGTATAATCTTGAAAATTCGCATACCTATCACAACCTAGGGGATATATATTTGAAGAATTTGTGCGTTTACCACGGCCTAAGGGATAAACGACACAAAGATAGATTCATGTATTTATTATAACCTAGGGAATGAATAATATGAACCTGGTAATTCGCACACCTATCACAACCTAGGGGGTAGATGATTGAAAATTGTTTTGGTGATCGAACCTTAGATAACTAAATCAAAGATGGGATCAGAGTTTTATCGGTTGTGTCTGTTCTCAACCAAGGTAATTCTTGCTTTGATAATCTGACAAAGGGCCCCAAGATATTGGTTTTACCCAAAGTGTGTTTGAAAAATATCATGTATGATGTATATACATAATGTCCTAGATTGATATGGAACCCAAAATATATATGCACAAGTATTTTGTGTATACCCCAAATGTTTAAATATGCACTGAATGTGTGTATATGCCCCAAAATGTAATGAAAAAAAAATACTTTTTTTTGATATTCTCTCCTTTTAAACCATTTTTTTGTGTTACCAAATCCCCAACGTTGCATTGTTGTGGTATCTTTGAATTGGTTTGAGCTGGATGAAAGGTGTCAACAAGATATTGATATTGGTATCGCAGGCACATGCGTAGGCATGGACGTAGGCATGGACGTGGACGTAGGTGTGGATTCTCTTTTAATTTTTTTCTAGTCAAAACGCTTTTTGATGTTACATCAAATGCTTTTATTTGTCAAATCCCCAAAATGATTTCAACGCACTATTCACAAAAATAATCGTAGTATTTTGCAAACAAGTCTGAGAAAGGAAAAAACACAATTGAAAGATTTGAGGAAGTAAATGTTTTATTGAAAAATATGCCTCTAAATAGGCGAGAGAACAAGATGCAATTCCTTAAAAGAGGTAATTACAAAAAGTTTTTAAAACTGAAAATGGCAACGAAAATGATAATTGGTACCGTTGTTTCTCCAATGTCCTTTTGATAGCTCCAATCTCCTTCGCTTATGAGTCGAATGATTTAGCTCAATCCCTCTCCTTTGTAGTCATAATCGTGGTTCTTAGATCGCTGTCTTTTTGTTCTTTATTTCTGAATGAGATCCCTAACTTTTGCATGGATCACCCTTTCGGGTTTTCAATCCACCGGGATAATTTTTTTGTGTATGTCCCTGATTTTTTCCTGGATCGCCCTTTAGAGTTTTCAATCCACCGGGATGCTCCTTTTTGCCTAAGTCGCCCGTTTAGGGTTCGAATTTAGCGAGATTTTTATAAATATTATATTTTGACTCCATCTGAATTCATTGGATGTGGTAGTTCTTCCCTATCCATTATTGTGAGGGTAAGGCCACCTCCAGAGAATGTTGTTTTCACCATATATGGACCTTCGTAGTTGGGCGTCCATTTACCACATGAATCAAGGCGAGGCAGTAGAATCCTCTTGAGCACCAAATCCCCTTCTTTGAACACTCAAGGACGAACCTTCTTGTCGAATGCTTTCTTCATCCATTTTTGATACAACTGACTGTGGCATAAAGATGTCAAGTGTTTTTCTATAATGAGGTTAAGCTGATCAAGTTGCACCTGAACCCACTCTGCTTCTTCCAGCTTCGATTCCATTAGAATTCAAAGTGGAAAAATCTCTACTTCAACGGGGAGCATGGCCTCCATGCCATATACTAGAGAGAAAGGAATTGCACTTGTTAATGTTCGCACGGGAGTACGATAGCCATGTAGGGCAAATGGAAGAATTTCATGCCAATCTTTATATGTATTCGCCATTTTATGAATGATTTTCTTGATGTTCTTATTGGCAGCCTCAACAACCCTGTTCATCTTTGGTCGATATGGTGAGGAATTATGATGCTCGATCTTAAAATTATTGCATAATTCCTTTACCATTTTGTTGTTCAAATTGGACCCGTTGTCTGTAATGATTCTGCTTGGGACCCCATATATGTATATGAGATTCTGCTTGATGAATCGAGTAACCACTTGACTTGTCACATTTTAGAAGGATGTCACTTCCACCCATTTGGTGAAGTAATCAATGGAAACTAGTATGAACCGGTGTCCGTTAGAGGCTTTTAATTTGATCATGCTTATCATATCAATTCCCCACATCAAAAATGGCCAAGAAGAGCTCATGACATTTAGAGGATTTGTTGGCACATTCATTTGTCGGTGTAGATTTGGAATTTGTGACATGTCTTTATATAATGGTAGAAATCGACTTCCATTGTCAACCTATAATAACCCGCTCGCATGATTTTTCTAGCCATGGCATGTCCATTTGTATGTGTTCTAAAAGTACCTTTGTGGATTTCTCTCATAAGTGTATTTGCTTCCTGTTTCTCCACACACCTGAGTAATACCATATTGTAGTTTCTTTTGTATAACACATTGTTTTACCCCCAAAATTTCCCCTCCCATTATTCAAGAATAATCTCCTAGGGTTTTCATTTTCTCAAGGTTGCCCAAGAATTGATCATACAAATTCTCCTCCTAAGCAATTGACTACAACTAGGGTTCACCTTTTTCAAGTAAGATTGGGTTTATAAGTCCTCAATTGGATTTCATAGTTTCTTATATGTCTCCAAGAATGTTCATACCAAGTTTCATGCCTTGCATCACAAGTTTTCTCAGTCAATGGCTCAGATGATTGAAAATCAACTATATTGGACAAAAACTCAATTGTGGTCAACATACAGTCAAACCTCAATATTTTTGGTCAACATCAAGGTTTTGGAGTCATATTATTAATTTGATCAATGGTTGATCATGATTCAACAAGAAGACTCCCAAATCATCAAAAGTCAAAAGTTGTCAAATTAGGGTTTTCTTAAGGAGAAGTCAACTTAACTTTGACCAAGCATAACTTTCACATGCTTAAGCATATTTTCCTCAACCAAAGCTCATTTTTAAGGAAATTTAATTCTCTACAAATTTGTATCTCTAAGCTCAAGTCCAAAAAATGCCTCGTTTGAGAGATATGGGCCACTACATTATAGGTCATTTCAAAAGTCAACAAAAAGACACTTTTTGTCAAGGCAACTTACGTCAAGATAAAGTCTTCAAATGAAAAAAAATGATTAAAATAGAGATTATAGATCACACCTTGAGCTTTCCAAAAAGTCTAATATCACCTTCAAATGATAAAAATTTAGAGAGTTATGATTGATGCAAGTTGGGAAATTTTGAGCAAATGCATGAAGTTCAAATTGAGCAAACTGGAATTTTTGGGCTAATGGGCTATTGTTTCAAGGTCCACATGCGTTCCAAACTTCATATAAACCTCTGAATTAATTCATGCACCCATTGACTTCTTTATTTTATTTATTTTGATTTTTATTTGTTTTAAAAGTCAAAATAAATTAGATAAAACAAGGGCTTTTTTTACAAGGTCCAAGTCCACAAACATTTGACATAATTCATGCTTATATATTTTCATCAATTCAGACATCAAGCCACGAAACCCTTGTGCAAGAAACACCATTACAAATTCTTAAAAAATTATTAAAACTAGGGCAACCTTAGAACCTTAGAACCTTAGTTGCAGCCACCTTCAAAGCATTCTAACTGTTCCATTCGCTTTCAGGAGAACTACATAGTAAGAATGGATCAAACTTGATGATTCAAAGCTCACAAAAACCGCATGCATACATCTCCGATCTCATTATTTTTTGAAAATTCATATTTCAATTTTCGTATTGTTTTAAGGCATACTAACGCTCTTAATGTGTTTCTGAGATGTGTTTATGCAGGCTAAGATCAACGTAGGAGTCCCATGCTATCAGAACCATGAACTACCATGTTCATACCGATCCATGTTATTTTTGTTGTACCTTACAAACCAGTGCAATTAAGTCCAAAATAATGATTCTATTGGACTCGCAGGGTGTGATTTACGGGGTAGGGTGCCCTGGGTCCCTAATTGTGTTTATTTTGCAGGAATGAAAAAGAGAGTTACCAGAGAAGATGACCGAAGCTAGGGCTCTGGCTCCTCTCCGGTCCAGACAATGTTTTTATGTTATAATTATTTTGTGTCAATTATAACACTGGATGTATCACCACCCCAGTGGTAGAAACGCGCACGATAAAGCCTTATTATGCCAGGGTGTGGCTTCGATCCATGGTTTTGGCAAATTTTTTCATATTTTCTGATTTCTATTGATCACATGTAGCGCTCTTCATGATGTCAACTGTGCACCCAGACATGTCTCACCATCAGATCTTCATAGATCTGATCCAATGTTTCCAAATCCGCGAGCACATGGTGAACCTCTTAGGGTTAAACACACTAGATCCAACGCTAAATCAATGGGCCTGGACTTCTTTTGCAGTTTGCACCCCCTCCTTTGCTATAATCAGGCCCATTTATTTTCTTTATATTTTCATTTTTATTTTACTTATTTATTTTTTATTATTTAATTAAAACACCAAAATATTAGTTTTAGGTTAAAAAATAATTTGGTTTAATTTTAATTCTTTTTTTAATTAATTAAATTAATTGACCTTTTTTACTAAAATTAATTAGGTTTTAAGTCTTTTTTATTAATTAATTAATCACAAATCATTTTTCATAAAAAATCACCAAAAAATCTTTTCATGTTCTTTTCTTTTTTTATTTTTCTATTTTAATTTTACAGATCAATTGTATAGGTCGCGCGTTTCCTATGTAATAACTTAGGTTTTTTATTTCCCACTTTCTTTTTCACTATTATGTAACTGTTTACGGTTTGTAATAGTTAAGGGTTTTACGTTCCGCCTTTCTATTTTGTAACTGTCCCAAAGCGATGTAATAGTCTGGGGTTTACATTTCCGCTTTTACTTTCTGCACTTTAACTATTGTTATACTTGCTATATTACTGCTTAGTAATTAGGTTTGCATGGAAAGATAAAAACCTGACGATAGCAAAACCCTAACTGCAAAGATTAATATAAATGAAAAATAACACACCTCGCACACTTGCACCTTTAGGGTAACCTCTCTTGATGCCTTCATAAAATAGTCATGTGCCTCGAATGTAGGTGTAGCGGTAGAAATGTTGAGACTAAGCCATTGGATTGACTTAACTCGCACAGATGAAATAAAAATCTCCGTCGCGCTTTATTGTTTCCAAAAGAATGGGAAAAGAGCAAATAACCCAAAAAGGGGGAGAGAATCTAAGTTCGGGGGTTGGTTATGCAAAGAGAAGGTATTAACACACTAAACATCTATGGTACTATGCAGGAAGCTCTTTGAAATTTTTTGTATTTTGGCTATAAATGTCGTATAAAAAATAGATCGTGAAGATGAGAAAAGAAGTATTTTTTTATAATTTTTGCACCCACCACGATTGCGAACCTTTAGTGCCTACATACCACCTTTCGTGCAATAGGGGATCAGGATACTCGTAGTTCACCTTTAAAATGTTTTAAAACACAAGTGTGTTATTTAATTTTAAGAGACAAGATATCATCATCATCTCCGAGTAAAAAACATATTTACTACCTACGATTATGAGAAAGGAGAATTTGCGTCATCTCAAAGTGGAGGATATGGCTTGGATTTTAAAATCAACAAAGTCCCGCTCAATACCTAAGTGGAAAATATCTCACTTTACTACATATCGTAGAAGTATAATAGTTCGCATGACTACAAGGATTGACAAAAGTCTAATCTTTTGAGAAAAATTTAAAGTAAACAACCAAAGTTGCAAAAATAGTTTTGAATGAGATTGATTTTTTAGTGTTCTCACAAAAATGTCAAAGTATTATTAAGTTGTTTAAAATTTGATTAAGAAAATATTTTTGAAAATGCATGGACCTAAGTCCAAGTTTATTATGAAAGCGGTTCAAGTTTAAAAAAAACAAGAATAGTTTTGAAAGGAGGGAGAAGATTTTTGAAATTAAAGAAGATGAGAGGAGATGAAAAGGCTACCCTAAAAACATAAGGTAAAAGCTAGGGAAAAGAACCGTCTAACAAACAAGAAGCCAACACTTGACACAATGAGTCAATGTAGAATTCCCATCCATTGGATTGAAATCAAGCAATCAAACATAATAAACCTCTTGAGAATATCAAACTTTGAATGCATTAAGTCTTCACAAAAATTGGGCAGAGTAACGGCTATATACAGATGAATTCCCAATCACAGACAAAGCATATAGTCATAATAACCTGCAAACAAAGAAAAAAAAACAACCTAATGTCTTGGGGGTAAACCCCAAGAACTCCATACAATATTTCAATAGAATTCACAAAGTCTCAAGATAGGTCAAGGGTCTCTAATCCTAAGTCCAAGAAGTCCACAACTCCATTATGCTAGGGATAGTAACAAAATAATCCAAGTAATATTAAAGTTTTTTATGGTTCAAGTTGATTATTAGGTATCTTCAAAAATAAAATGAAAAGCTCAAACAAGCAAAACAAAATGATATAAAGATAAATACTCAAGTGAGCAAAGATGAAAATAGCATGAACTAAAAATGCTAAAATAAATGTGCTTAAAGTAAAAATCATAAAGCAAAAGCATAAAAATAAAAGTCAATTATTAATGAGTTAGAAATTAGAGATTAGTTGAATGACCATCTTGAAACTTGCATTTGAAAACTCATTATAAGATTGATAAAATAAAATCCTCTCAACAACAAGTTTCATTTTCTTTTTGTCAAGTATATCATTCATTTCAAAATCTCAAGGAAACAATAAATGATCAATGATGTTTAAATGATTCACTTAGTCCAAAATTTATGATGATTCATTAGAGAATTGATAAGACCAAAGCCTCCTAACAATGGATCTCAAGGCTATTGGATCAAAGGTTTCAAATTAAACATGCTTGGGCTTGCAAACATAGGTTTGGGCCACAAATGATCATTTCTCGAATCAGGACAAAATTTAGCGCTATGTTAAGCAATCGTAAGTGGAATTATATAGAAGTCGCACCTATTTTGAGGTCGGTCAATAGAAATCTATGTACCATATGTTTAGAGAGATGATATGTAAATCATCCTCTAGTAACATCTAATACAAGTAAGAGACGGATAAGATGGAGTGGGAAGGGATGCAAGGTAGGAAATTAGGGTTTCAAATATCATCAACATCATTCATCCATTTTGATGGATTTGGTTTCTCAACCTATCAACATCCAAGATCCAATGAGGTTGAAGAATTTGTCACCAAATAATGCCCAAGTCAGAATAAAATAAAATAATAAAAATAAAATTCAATAAAATAGTATTTAAAAGGTTAATTAAAAGGAAAATAAATGGTAAAAATACATAAAGTATATTAAAACACTAAATAAAAAAACCTAAAAAAAAAGTCAGAGATCAAATATGATTTAATAAAGGTTTACAAATTTTTTAAGAATTTTTTAAAGTTAGAAACTAATTTTAAAAATAAAATAAATAAGTAAAACAAACCAAAAATGGTAAAAAATAGTAAAATCAGAAATAAAAATAAAACAAGATTATCAAAAATTGCCAAAAAGGCCAAATGATCTTTCCATAATTTTTCTGAATTTAAAAATTAAGAAAAAATATTTTTAATCAATTAAAACAAGTTAATTAAAGTGAAAAATTATAAGAGATATCAAATCATGAAATAAAATTGTGAAAAAATAAAAATCAGAAAGAGAAAAATCCAAAATATTTTTAAGAATATTTTTCAGATTTTTTGAGTCAGAAACGAGTTTTTTTAATGAATTTTGAAGTTTAAATCAATTAAAATATAAAATCAGAAAATAAAAAATAAAAACAAAAAGATGTAGACCATTGGATCAATGTCAAAACGCGTTAGTAATCAAATCCAATGGATCTGGCGCGCTGTGCATGATATGAACATTAGTGAATAAACCACTAGATCATTTATTTAAATCAGATTTTGAAAAAAACAAGTGGCGCTTTGTCATTGGTTAAGAGATGACAAGTTGGTCATCTTAAACCTCCAATCACGTGAATTACAGGTCTCTCAAACTATAAAATTAGAAGCTCATACCTATGTCATTCGCTTCGTCTCATCAAGACGAAGAAAATTGTACCCTCGCGAAAAATTTATATAAGTTGTAGCTCAGTCAATTTGAAGAAAACCGGAAGAAAAAAGTTGAATATGAAGATGTGAAAAACACAAGAGGGGGGGGGGGGGTTAAATTGAAAAACTTAAATCAGAAGGCTTAACAACACAATATTTTTATCCTGGTTCGTTTGATCTCAAACTATTCCAGTCCACCCGTCAAGGTGATTTCGCCTCTCTCCAACGAGGTCTTAATCCACTATTCTCAAAGGACTACAACAACTACTTTAACAACTATTTAAGTCTTCTTGAGTACAACCACAATCCGGTTAATCTCAAGGAACTTCTTTTACAAATGATTGAACAAGTGTGTGTTGTTGTTTTCTTACAAAGCTGTATATCACAATTGTGATAATTACACAAAAATAAGCTTGGAATAAAATGAATTTGCTAAAGCTTTGAATAAGCGTGGTTTGGATAGCTTGGAAAATTTGTTAAGTGTGTACGTACGTGCTTCTTTTCACAAGCAGACTTGTTTATATAGGCAAGCAAAGATACGTTGTCCATAAAGCAGGTTTTAATGATAATAATGCACTTTCCTTTTGTAGAAGATCTTTGTCTGAAGAAAGTCGTTAGCATTTAATCCTGTCTTAAATAACCAGTAACGCTTCAGAGTCTTCTTTGCTGTAACTGCTGATAACGCTTCAGAGTGTTGATGACTTTGGTAAAGATGTCTTTGATCAGAGTCAGAGTGTATTTGTTTAGGCGCAGATTCTGGTCATCAATCTTCAGCGTATAATCTGGTAGCTTCAGCGTGTAGCACATATTGCTGATCTTCTGATGCTGATTCCATTCTGATGCTGATTCCATCAGAACTTCTGCATATACAAAACATAATTTTAAGGAGCATAATTGTTCTTTGTATATATCTTTGAAATAACTTATTATTTGTATTTTGTTATCATTAAAACTCTAATCAAGGGTTGTAGAATCAAACTATATTCTAACAATCCCCCCCTTTTTGATGATGAAAAAAACCAGATTTTTCAATTAGAAGAAAAGAATAAAAAGTATAGAATTAAGAAGAAAAACTCCCCCTGAGTTGATTACTTCCCTTAAATTCTTTGAATCCTTGAGCATCAGAATTTGACTACGTCTTTCATCAGAGTTTTGTACCTGTTCAAGCTTTTCAGAAGAAAGAAATTAAGTAGATCAGAATGTTTGAGACTTATGTCTCAGTAAGCCGTTATTGAAAATATCTTATTCTTTCTCCCCCTTTTTTTTCAGTTATAAAAAAGAACATATAATCAGAGCCAAAAAGGGTTTATATTAAAATTAGAAGCAACAGTAAGACGTTCAGAACAACAGCAATGTATAAAATATTACAGATAAACAGAATTTTAAAAGAGAAATCTAAGAGGGAGGAGGAAGACGCGTGAACAAAGCTTCCAACAAGCCCTTGATCTGGATGTTGGTTTCCTCTTGTTTGGTTAACATGCTCTTGATTTCCTAAATTTTGTCATCCTGTTTATCCATCCTTTCCTGCATAATAATATCAAATCTCTTCAGTTCTTCCAGAGTCTGCCTTTCATAGGAGGAAGCTTGAGAATCTTCAGTAGCTGGATGCTTCTCAGAGCATTATGCAATGTCATCTTTTTGAACCAAATCCTCTGCATGAATCATCTCATCTTGAGAAACAGTCAGAGTAAGATCTTCTGACTCTGGTTGAACTTTGTCTGCTGGACGATGTTCTGACCAGGGAGCATTGTCCAGAGGGAGAACTTCTTCCTTGAGCAGTTGGCTCAGAACTTGATCTTCAATTACCTTTAGCAGATTACTGAAGTTCTGTTGAACTTGTCCGTAGCTCTGTTCTTGCATCTTATAAGTTTCAGAACTTACCCATTTTCTGAAACTTGTCCAAAGATAATCTGAAGCAGCAGGATTAATCATCTCAAGACTAGCTTGCTTCAGGGAAGTTATCCACTTATGCATTTCTATTTCAAATATCAATAAACTAGTACCAACATCTAGTGTAGGTTCAGATGGTTTTGGTTTTGGAATGGCTGTTTTATGGGTTATGGCAGCAAGGCATTCAAAAACAGTTAAATCAATGACAGTTTTGGCGTTGTCATTTGGATTGTTCTTTAGTGAGGGAGTGGGAGAGTCTGGTATAATTATTGGACTAGTTGGGGAGTTTGGTGGAGTTGATTCTAGTGAAGAATGAATTTGGGGTCTGTCCAGAATGGTGAGGGGTATACGGATGGCCAGAGGTTCAGTGATACCTGGAATGGGAATGGTATCAAAATCTGAAGTGGGTTCTTCAATTTGGTTGGATTGAGTGTTATTTGGTCATGGTTCACAGCTCTTAGAAGGTTGGACCTCAGAAGTTTGAACTTCTGGTTGTGATAGTTCAGGTTGTGGAGAAGGTGGATGAATATCTGGTTGAGGAGATGGAGGTAGTGGTATTTCTGGTTGTGGAGAGAGGGGATTTTCTGGTTGAGGTGCTTCTGAAATGGTTTCAGAGTTTGGATTTACTGGTATGGGAGCAGAAATATTCTGGTCAAAGGTTTCAATATCTGACAACTTTTGCAAGTTCTGGTTGAGTTGTTTCAATATTTGGATTGATAGGTAGGGAGTGAGTTCCTCTAAGAGTTAAAGTTTCTGAGGGGTCAAACTCTATGTCAAAATCATCAAATGTTTGTGGGATAGGAATTTCTGATTGGGTAGGAATTGGTGCAGATGTTGGTAAAGATATTGATTCTAAAACATTAACAGTAGAAGGATCACCTTTCCTTTTAGTAGCTTTGGGAGTCCGCTGGGATGATCCTTCTGCTGCTTCCTTCCTTTTCTTGTTCTTCTTCAACACAACTTTTGGAGCCTTCTGTTGCAAGTCCTGAATATTTAACTCTGGTGCAGTACCATCTGCCTTGCATGCATCCAGATATCTGACGATAATCTCAGGCTTGGAATCAATTTCTAAGAACATGGGAAAGTCATCCAAAGGGATTCTTCTGCTGGTGATTGTTGCAAAAGAAGTAACATTGGGTTCCTTCTTGATGTTCTCAATAATCTTCATCTTCTTTGCATTCAAAGGCTTTCCAACAGTTGCCTCTAAAGAGCTGATTTCCTGTGCTTCTGTTAGATGATCTATCAGCCTATTCTCTGTCAGAATATCTGATATGAGCCTTCCAAGGGGTATCCAGTCCCTTTTAGTGCGCTCATCTTCTCTAGTCTCCTTAACACTGGTCCTCAGATGATTGAACAGCAAATGAGCCAGATTCACCTTAGTCTTCTGGGAGATGAAGTAGATCAGAAACTGCTGATCAATGTTGATGTAGTCAGGAGATCTGGTTGGCTTCCTGTGGTTTATACATCCCAGAATAATCTTAGCCCATATTCTGTGATGGTCTTTCAGATCCCTTATCTTGCTGGAGGGAAGATCCATATTGAAAATTTCTCTAGCAATTGAAGCGACATCAGCACATCTTTCTGCCATGTCTATGCACCTTACGCCACCACCACTGTAACCTATCAATCTTGCAATAAGGTCTTCAATTATGACTATCTTCTTCCCCATTACATATGAAGTAACTTGATGGTTGGAAGATGAAGCATGAATCCAGAATTCCTTCACAAGGATTAGGAACGTTGGACCTACCAGATGGTCAAAATACCTGTTCCATCCTTGAGCCTCTACTTCTTCAGAAAGATTGAACCCATTTTCTTGAAGATTGTTAAAGTCCACAATAAATTCTGAGAGTACTTCTAGGTTGTCAATGGGTGTGAGGGGAGTTATGAATGGTTCTTCATATTGTTCTGAGGATTCTGTTCTCTGAGTAATGGAAGTTGGGTTGCTTGAGGAAGCCATGTTCACATAGAAAATTTGAGATGAAAATGAAAGGGTTTTGAAAGAAATGCAAACTGAAAACAATTAGATTGTAGAGAAAATGAAAGTGAAAGAGTGTAAAGAGTGAGAAATGTGTTTAAATAGATTTTGAAAACGTAAACTGCAAGAGAGAGAAATAAATTGTAATGATTATAAGCATTAATGACAGCTGATTTTGGGGGATTTAGAAAGATATTGGAATGGTTACCCATGACATGTGTCTCAATGCATCCAATCAGCGCTTTTGACCTTTCGGAAAAATGAACACGTGTTCAGCCTCAGAAGGTAGCTGATGAATGGATGACAACTGTTTGCTTACATGAACAACACACTTCTATCCTTGAAATGAAACGCTCAGATCTTCATGGATAGATTCTGATACAATCTGGACTTCTAAAATTCTGAAGGCAGGTTGATCAGCAGTTCATAGAAAATAACAAAAATTCTGAGGATTAAGATGTGTAAATAAAACAGTTTATTCTGGGCAAAGCTTCATGATGAGATGTTTCAAAATGAAGTTAAACCTATCTTCAGAAAGAGGTTTTGTAAAGACATCATCCCATTGATGGTCTGTGTCAATGAATTTTAAATTGAGAATCCCTTTCTGAATATAGTCCCTAATAAAATGATGTTTTATTTCTATATGCTTAGCCCTAGAATGCAAAATAGGATTTTTACTGAGACAAATAGCAGAAGTATTGTCATAGAGGATAAGGATGTTACTCTCAAATATATTAAAGTCCTCAAGTTGACTTTTCATCCAGAGCATTTGCGTGCTACATCCAGCTGCTGCTATGTATTCAGCTTCTGCTGTTGATAGAGCTATTGTGGATTGTCTTTTGTTGGACCATGAGATCAGATTTTCTCCCAGAAACTAGCAGCTTCTAGAAGTGCTTTTACGTTCTACTCTGTCTCCAGCAAAATCAGCATCACAGTATCCTACTAGGCTGTAATCACTTGATTTTCTATAAAACAAACCCAGATTAGTAGTACCTTTCAGATACTTGAAAATTCGCTTAACTGCTGTTAAGTGAGATTCTCTAGGATCTGATTGGAATCTAGCACAAATGCAAACGCTGAATAGAATGTCAGGCCTTGGAGCTGTCAGATAGAGAAGAGAACTAATCATATCTCTGTAGACCTTCTGTTCTACTTTTTTACTTACCTCTTCTTTTTCCAGAATGCAC
This sequence comes from Vicia faba, assembly GCA_948472305.1. NCBI lineage: Eukaryota > Viridiplantae > Streptophyta > Magnoliopsida > Fabales > Fabaceae > Vicia > Vicia faba. The sequence goes on along the minus strand of OX451735.1, from coordinate 1,426,534,860 downwards.
GTGGGATGCATTGGAATCCTTGAGAGCTTACATTCTGAGAGATCAAATTTCTTCAGAAGTTCTCTGACATATTTGCTCTGATGAATGTAAGTTCCTTCTGGAGTTTGATTAATCTGAATGCCCAAAAAGAATTTTAGTTCCCCCATTAGGCTCATCTCAAATTCTGCCTGCATACATTTAGCAAACTCTCTTCCCAGAGAGGGTTTAGTGGATCCAAATATAATGTCATAAACATAAATCTGACATACTAAGATGTCATTCTTAACTGTCTTACAGAACAAGGTTGTGTCCACTTTCTCTCTGGTGAATTCCTTTTCTAACAGGAAGTTACTTAGTCTTTCATACTAAGCTCTGGGGGCTTGTTTCAGACCATAGAGTGGCTTCTTTACTTTGAAAACATATTCTGGATTTTTGGAACTTTCAAAACCAGGGGGTTGGTGCACATAAACCTATTCTTCTATATAGCCATTTAAGAATGCACTCTTGACATCCATCTGATACAGAGTGATGCCTTTATTAACAACAAATGAAATTAAAAGTCTGATAGATTCTAACCTGGCGACTGGAGCAAAGGTTTCTGTATAGTCTATCCCCTCTTGCTGACTATAACCTTGTGCTACTAGTCGTGCTTTATTTCTGATGACTTCACCTTGTTCGTTCAGTTTGTTTCTGAACACCCATTTTGTACCAATGACGTTGAATCCGTTTGGTTTGGGAACCAGATCCCATACGTCATTTCTTGTGAATTGATTTAGCTCCTCTTGCATTTCCAGAATCCAGTCATTGTCCAGAAGTGCTTCACCAATTGTTGTTGGTTCAATAAGAGAAACCAGTCCCATGAGGGATTCTTCAGAGTTTCTGAAGGTAGATCTTGTTCTGATTGGATCTTCCTTCCTTCCTAAGATTGTTTCTTCTGGGTGATCAATGCTGCTTCTGGATGGTCTTTTCTGGAATTGATCAACAGATGGTGTTGGGTTGCTTGCAGTGACTCTTTCTGATGTTGAGGGAGTGTCTCTGTTGAGAGCCTCTGAGTTGTATTCAGTACCTGTGAGTTCAACTTCCATACCTGCAAGGAATTCATTCTGCTTTGACTTTTGAGAGTCCAGCTTATCATCAAAACTAACACTGATTGGCTCTTCAACAATCTGTGTTTCTGTATTGTATACTCTGTACCCTCTTGAGCGTTCAGAGTATCCTAACATAATACACTTTTATGCTTTAGAGTCAAACTTGTTCAAATAATTTTTTGTATTCAAAATAAAACATGTACATCCAAATGGGTGAAAATAAGAAATGTTGGGCTTTCTGTTCTTCCACAATTCATATGGAGTCTTTTCCAGAATAGGTCTTATGGAGATTCTATTCTGAATGTAACACGCTGTGTTTATTGCTTCTGCCCAGAAGATCTTAGCAACGTTAGTCTCGTTGATCATGGTTCTGGCCATTTCTTGCAATGTTCTGTTCTTTCGTTCAACAACTCCATTTTGCTGGGGAGTTCTAGGACAAGAGAAATCATGCATAATGCCTTTTTCATTAAAGAATAATTCAAAATTTTTATTTTCAAATTCTCCACCATGATCACTTCTGACTTTGACGATTCTAAGATCTTTTTCATTCTGAACTTGGTTGCAGAAGGTAACAAACACAAAGTGTGACTCGTCCTTGTACCTTAAGAACTTTACCCATGTCCATCTGTTATAGTCATCTACGATTACTAACCCATACTTCTTGCCACTGACTGAAGCAGTTTTTACTGGTCCAAATAAGTCAATGTGCAGAAGTCCTAATGGCTTAGAAGTGGAAACAACGTTTTTGGATTTGAAAGCAGGTTTTGCAAACTTGCCTTTCTGACATGCTTCACACAGAGCATCTGAATTGAACTTCAAGTTCGTAAGTCCTCTGACCAAATTGAGTTTGTTAATCTGAGATATTCTTCTCATACTAACATGTCCCAATCTTCTGTGCCAGATCCATTGCTCGTTGTTAACAGACAGAAGACATTTTACATTCTGAATTTTTAGTTCAGAAAGTTTGATTTTATAAATGTTGTTTTTCCTCTTTCCATTAAATAGGATAGTCCCATCTTTCTGACTAACAGCTTTGCATGAATTTTGATTGAAGATTATATCATAACCGTTATCACTTAATTGACTTATGGATAACAGGTTATGCATTAATCCATCAACTAATAAAACATTACTTATAGAGGGAATATTTCCATTACCTACTGTTCCAGAGCCAATAATCTTTCCCTTCTGGTTGCCTCCAAAGCCTACGTGGCCTCCAGGCTTAAGTTCCAGACTTTGGAACATATGCCTTCTTCCTGTCATGTGTCGTGAGCAGCCAGAGTCCAGGTACCATGACGGGTGTCTTTGCTTTGCTGCTAAAGATATCTTCCACATGTATTATTTTATCCTTAGGTACCCACATTTTCTTGGGTCCTGATTTGTTAGTTTTACCAAAAATCTGGTTGAATTTTGGTTTGATAGAGTAATCACTACTTGTATATTTTATGTCATGTGTGTGCCCATATATAAAGTGTGAATCCAGTGGAGTACGTTTTATAACTAAATCCATGGAATTTTTTGGTGTAGGAACTTTACCTTGATATCCTATCCCTTTTCTGCCATTTCTGCTAACTCCATAGATCATTGAAGCCATTTTGCTTCTGTCTATGTTTTTAGCCAGAAACTTCTGAAAGCTGTGATCATACTCTTTGATGATCTCATCAATATTGCTGGGAGTTTCAGGGATTGTTTCCTTCTGAGAGTTTTGCAATTGGTTTTCTAATTTTGAAATTTTATCTTTTAACTCAGAATTATCCAATTTGAGACTCTCAGTCTTATCAGAGTCAGAAGCAAGATTCCTTTTCAGGTTTCTGAATTTGACTCTGATATGCTGATACCTTTCTAGAATTTCATTAAGGCTTTCAGCTAGTTCAACCTTAGTAAAGTTGATACTAAAGTCAGGGAATACCTCTTCTGTATCTGATTCTAAGTCTGAACCAGAAGCTTCACTGTCTTCAGAGACATTTGCCATGATAGCTATGTTTGCTCTTTCATCATCTGATTCTGAGTCAGCTTCAGATGTATCAGAATCATCCCATGTAGCCATGAGACTTTTCTTCTTTTCCTTTCCAAACTTCTTTTTGGGCTTCTCCTTCTGAAGCTTTGGGCAATCACTTTTGTAGTGCCCTTGCTCGTTACACTCATAGCAGATGATGTCTTTGTTGTTTGGCTTTCTGTATCCTGAAGAGCCTTCAGGTCTTTTGTGTCCAGAGGAGGATTCTGACCTTCTATATCTGGAGGAAGATTCATTCTGATTTTCTGATCTTCTGGGATTCCTAAACTTCCTTTGCCTCTGCTTCCACAGTTGGTTTACCCTTCTGGAGAGAAGAGACAATTCATCTTCTTCTGATGAGGATCCATTAGAGGTTTCTTCCACAGCCTGCAAAATTTGGAGTCAGATTTTCTGTTAGATTTTAAAGCTAATGGCTTACCTTGCTTTTGAGGTTCATCTGCTTCTAGCTCTATCTCGTGACTTCAGAGGGAGCTGACAAGTTCCTCCAGAGAGATTTTGTTGAGATCCTTGGCTAGCTTAAGCGTTGTGACCATTGGCCTCCACTATTTTGGCAAGCTTCTGATGATCTTTTTAACGTGATCAGCAGTGGAATATCCTTTGTCAAAAACTTTTAGACCAACAACAAGAATTTGGAATCTTGAAAACATAGCTTCTATTGATTCACTATCTTCCATCTTGAATGCCTCATACTTCTGAATGAGCGCAAGGGCTTTGGTTTCTTTGACTTGAATGTTGCCTTCACGCGTCATTCTCAGAGAATCAAACATATTCTTGGCAGTTTCTCTGTTTGATATTTTCTCATATTCTGAATATGAGATAGCACTGAGAAGAATTGTTCTGGCCTTGTGATGATTTCTGAATTCACACTTTTGCTGATCAGACATCATTTTCCTGTCAATCTTCTGACCACGTCCATCCACTGGGTGCGTGTATCCATCAGTCACCATGTCCCACAGATCAGCATCATGGGCCAGAAAGAAACTCTCAATTCTGTCTTTCCAGTAGTCAAAGTTTTCTCCATCAAATACTGGAGGTTTACCACTGAATCTGTCCCTTTCTTCATTGTTGTCATTGCTGATGGTTTGACTTGGTCCTGCCATTGTGTTTTTCTAATGCTGGATCTTGTACTGACACGGTTAAGTGTTGAAGCTCAGAACCAGGCGCTCTGATGCCAATTGAAGATGTGAAAAACACAAGAAGGGGGGATTGAATTGAAAAACTTAAATCAAAAGGCTTAACAACACAATATTTTTATCCTGGTTCGTTTGATCTCAAACTACTCTAGTACACCCGTCAAGGTGATTTCTCCTCTCTCCAACGAGGTCTTAATCCACTATTCTCAAAGGATTACAACAGCTACTTTAACAACGGTTAAAGTCTTCTTGAGTACAATCACAATCCGGTTAATCTCAAGGAACTTCTTTTACAAATGATTGAACAAGTGTGTATTGTTGTTTTCTGACAAAATTGTATATCATAACTGTGATAATTACACAAAAATAAGCTTGGAATAAAATGAATTTGCTAAAGCTTTGAATAAGCGTGGTTTGGATAGCTTGGAAAATTTGTTGAGTGCGTACGTACGTGCTTCTTTTCACAAGAAGACTTGTTTATATAGGCAAGCAAAGATACGTTGTCCATAAAGCAGGTTTTAATGATAATAATGCACTTTCCTTTTGTAGAAGATCTTTGTATGAAGAAAGCCGTTAGCATTTAATTCTGTCTTGAATAACCAGTAACACTTCAGATTCTTCTTTGCTGTAACTGCTGATAACGCTTCAGAGTGTTGATGACTTTGGTAAAGATGTCTTTGATCAGAGTCAGAGTGTATTTGTTTAGGCGCAAATTCTGGTCATCAATCTTTAGCGTATAATCTGGTAGCTTCAGCGTGTAGCACATATTGCTGATCTTCTGATGCTGATTCCATCAGAACTTCTGCATATACAAAACATAATTTTAAGGAGCATAATTGTTCTTTGTATATATCTTTGAAATAACTTATTCTTTGTATTTTGTTATCATTAAAACTCTAATCAAGGGTTGTAGAATCAAACTATGTTCTAACATAATAGGGATTTGAAAATTCATGATCAAAACTCAATTCCAGTTGAAAGCAAATGTTGTGACTAGTATCAGAATGATGAGAGCTTCATTGTGCTAACAAATTTTGAGAGAATTAATGAAGGAATCTACCTATTGAAGTTCAAATTCAGAGCTCTGAAACTTGACTTGACTAGCACAATTTAGGATGCTTTAGGGCTTGGTTCTTTTTCTGTTAGCTTCAGTGAAGTTCAAGGATGAAGAATTAACAAAGAAAATGGATTGAGGAAGGGTGTAAAACCAAATTCGAAGTTGTAGAAATACGAGTTAAGGAAAGAGTTGGGCAAGGTGATTCTGGCTGTATAAGCTTGAGAAAATGAGTGAGATATAACCCTCTATTTATAGGGAAGCAAATGGGATGCTCAAGCGTGTGGAATGATTAAGTTTGGAGGGAAATCGTGTGAAGTTGCAAACATGAAAAGTGTGACTTCTATTTTGCTCAAAACTCAACCAAAACTCGTGTTTCAAGGTGCTAATTACTTCTAGAAGATTGTTAAACATGATTAGGAGTAAAAACACGCATAAATTTAGTGATTAGAAACTGAATTGTGCATTTCAAATTTTGACTTGGAGGAAAAAGTCAGTTTCAAGGTACCAACTTTGAATCCATGGCATTCATAGCTCAAGGGGTCTTAGGGCCCGATTCTTGAAGCATTTGAAAGATAAGGTTACAATATTTACAATTTTCAAAGAATGGAATCAAATGGATGCTTGAGCTAAAAGTTGCGATGAGTCAAATTTGAGAAAAAGATGCTGACTTTTTGTACTTAGAAAAATCCTAAGTTTTTCTCAAAAAATGTCCTATAATGTTTTGCATCCAAACATGGCCTTCCAGTCAAAATTTGCTTTTGACCAAATAAGATGGCATGAAGTAGATATATTAAATGAAATTTTGAGATTTGAACCATTTAAAAACTCCAAGAATTGAGAAAGTTATGACTTTGTGAAGTTGGTGATAATTCATGAAATGACCTATAATCTCTTGCATTCTTAGGGCATCCTCTATCCATTTTCAAGATTTGCACATAAAAGAAAAGTTGAATTTCACATCCTTAAGATCATTTTGGAAAAATAATGGGCTCAAGAAGATAAAAATTAACCAAGTTATGATCTTTTGAAGTCACATAAGGGAATTTGATGGCCTATCTAGAGGACTTGTAATATTTATTCATCATTAGGCATATTCCACATAAAATCCTATTGAAACTTTTGAAGTGATTAGTTTATAACACTTTAAAGAGAAGAATGTCTTTGGAATCACTCAAAAAATCAAAATATAAGTAAGATATAGCCCTTAGAAGTTCAAAACCCTAGCTCGTAGAACAACAAAATGCCTTGGGAACCCCTTTCAATTTTGACAAACTTTATTGAACAAATACCCTTGCCATGTGAATATAAGTTGTTATGGATGATAATAAGAGCCCATAGAAACAAAAACAACCTCCAAATATTGAGAATTGAGAGAGTTATGCATTTGTGTTCAAGAAATCAATAACTTGTCCAATTAGGTCAAACTTCTTTAATCCACTCTTACATCTTTTGATTTTCTTTGACAAATTGAGGCATGAAGAGTCATAGTAGACCTTGTCATGATATCACTTAAAAGTAACTTCAATGATTAAGCTTGAATCTCAATGATATTTTGTTGAATAAGGCATGGAAATAAACTCACGAACCTATAGATCAACCTAATGAAATATGTTGTGCTTTCAACTATAGCACCATCAATTAGAGCAAACACTTATTGTATTTATTAGTTAAAAGTTAATCAATACAAAACATATATGATCATAATATACAAATCAAAGTGCTTGGTTATTCCTCATGAGCAAACCTAAAGATAGGGAGAAGAACCAAACCCTAGTGTGATCTTGTTGTGATTGAGTTGATATGAGATGATAGAGGAATCTTATGGGTAAAAATTAGGGTACAACAACTTCCTTTATTTAAGTGTCTTCTTTCTGGATATGCGAGTGTAATACGGTGGAAGAACCTACTATTATACTGGTTTTGTATTTGTATTCGCAAATGTTGCGGTAAGCAAGATTCGCCACCGACTTTTCTTTTATCCAATAAAGGAAAGGGTGAAAAGAACAGAAAAATACCTTTCGAGATAATTTCTGAGTAAGGGGGGTATATTATGGAAAGGGAAGGTGTTAGTGAAGATGTGATAAACACAAGAAGGGGGGTTGAATTGTTAAAACTTGAAATCAAATGCAGACAACACGTTATTTTTATCCTGGTTCGTTTGATCTCAAACTACTCTAGTCCACCCGTCAAAGTGATTTCGCCTCTCTCCAACGAGGTCTTAATCCACTATATTCAACTGAATACACAACTGCTTTAACAACTGCTAAAGCCTTCTTGAGTCTAACCACAGACCGGTTTCTCAAGGAATTTCTCTTACAGATAAATGAATAAATGTGTTTGATGTTTTATACAAAAACTATATATCACAACTGTGATAATACACAATATGAAGCTTATATGAAACTAGATTGCTAGAGCTATAGAGTAAGCGGTTGAGAGCTTTAGCAAACTGAATAAGTGAGGGCGTGAAGATGATTGGCTTATGCGTATGTGCGTGTTGGAGAATTATAGAGTATTAGCCATTTCTTTTCTCACTGATTTGTTTATATAGCCTTGGAATAGATACGTTGCTGTCCATAATTCCATTTCAATGCTCATAACGTTCTTTCCTTTTTGAGAAGATCTTTGTCTTGGAATAAAGCCGTTGGTAATTAATCTGCCTTGAATGCAGTAACGTTGACACTTCAGAATGTTCTGCTTAATGAAAATCAGAGTGTTCTTGGCTTTAGCTTATTCTGGCACTTCTGAATGCTGATGACATGATTAGGATCTTGATCAGAGTCAGAGTATGTTAAGCGCAGATTCTGTTCATCAGGCTTTAGCGTAAGCACATGTTTTGATCTTCTGGTGCTGACATATCTTCTGATGCTGATGTTGATATTGATATTTTGATGCTGATTCCACCAGAGTTTCCTGCGAATACACAACATAATTTTGAGTAGCACATATGTCTTATATAAATCTCATAATTCATTTAATATTGTATTTTGTTATCATCAAAACTCTAACTGAGGGTTGTAGAATCAAACTATGTTCTAACAATCTCCCCTTTTTTGATGATGACAAAAACCAGATTTTTTCAATTAAAATAAAATGATGAAAGTATCAGAGTTTAAGGATAAAGAGGAAACGGTATCAGAGATAATCAGATAATGAGTAAAAAGAATCAGAGCTAAGAGGGTAAGGAATAAAAAGTATCAGAGTAATGATGAGAAAAACTCCCCCTGAGTTGATTATTTCCCTTTGATTCCTTGAGACCTTGAGCATCAGAACTTTACTGAACTTTCTTGGAGCATTAGAATTTTACTTTATCAGAGTTCATCAGATTCTTGTACCTGTAAGCTTTTCAGAACAACAAATATATAAGGATGTTAGAATGTTTGATACTTATGTCTCAGTAATCCGTTATTGAAAAATATCATTCTTTCTCCCCCTTTTTGTCAGTTATCAAAAAGAGCGAATAATCAGAGTTAAAATGATCAGAGTAAAAACACGTTTGTATTAAAGCAGAAGCAATGATAGTTTAGAACAAGTAAAAATATTACAGACAAACATGTAAAGAAAATAAGGAAAACACAAGAAAATTTCTAAGAAGAAGGAGGAAGTCGTGTGAACAGAGCTTCCAACATGCTCTTGATTTGCTCGCTGGTTTCCTGTTGCTTAGATACCATGTTTGCTATTGAGTCAATCTTGATGTCCTGCTTGTCCGTCCTTTCATTCATCAGCATATCTGATCTCTTCAAATCCTCCAGAGCCTGCCTGTCAAGAGAGGAAGCTTGAGGATCTTCAGATACAGGCTGCTTCTCAGAGCTTTCTGTAGTTTCTTCTGCTTGACCCAAGTCTTCATCTTGAAGTATTTGTTCTTCTGCAGGTTGAACTTTAGATGCTGGACGCTTTTCAGACCAAGGCTCAATGTCCAGATGGAGAACTTCTTCCTTCAGCAGCTTGCTCAGAACTGGACCTTCCATTTCCTTCAGCAGATTGCTGAAGTTCTATTGAGCCTGTCCATAGCTCTGGTCTTGCAACTTGAAGGTTTCAGCGCAAACCCATCTTCTGAATTGTGTCCAGAGGAGGTCTGATACAGCAGGGTCAACCACTTCCAGACTTACTTGTTTCAACGAAGTGATCCACTTCTGCATATCTGCTTCAAAGTTCAAAATGCTGGAACCAACATCTGGTTGTTTTGGTTTAGGGATGGCAGTTTTCTGGTTTATTGTAGCAAGGCGTTCAAGGACTGTTAGATCAATGACTGTCTTGCTGTGGTTTTCTGTATTTTTCTTAGGTGAGGGAGTGGGAGAGTCAGAAATGACGATTGGACTAGATGGGGTATTTGGTGGAGTTGTTTCTGGTGAAGAGGGAAGTTAAGACATATTAACAGTAGTACCACAGGGCAATTGAATGGCCAAGGGTTGTGGTTCAGGAGATTCAGAGGTTTGAGCCTCAGAGTTTTGAGTCTCAGGTTGTGGAGATTGTGCATGTTGAGGAGAGGGTGGATTACTTTCTGGTTGAGGAGAGGAAGGTTGTGGGATTTCTGTTTCTGGTATTGGAGATAGTGAAGTTTCTGGTATTGGTGAGAGTGGGATGTCAGGTTGTGGTGAGATGGGAATTTCTGAGTTTGGATTTGGATTGTCTGTTTCGGGAGCGGAAATATGTTGGTCTATATCAGAAAGAACTTGAGCAAGTTCTGGTTCAGGTATGGTTGCAGTGTTTGGATTTTGTGGTTTGGAGCGGGATCTTCCGAGGGTTAATGACTCAGAAGGGTCAAAGTCAATGTCAAAATTTTCAAAGGTTTGTGGTGTTGGGATATCAGCTGGTGTTGGAATGGGAGTAGGAATAGATGTGGAAACAACAATTGAATTTAAAACAGTTACAGAAACGAGATTACCTCTTTTCTTTGGAGTCTGTTGTGATGATTCTTCTGGAGCAGCTTTTCTCTTCTTAGTCTTCTTCAGAACAACCTCTGGTGCCTTCTGCTGAAGATCTTGAATATTTAGATTAGGTGCTGTACCATCAGCTTTACACGCATCCAAATATCTCAGAATGATTTGAGGCTTAGAGTCAATCTCTGAGAACATAGGGAAGTCGTCCAGAGGGACTCTTCTACTAGAGATTTCAGAAAAATGAGTAACGCTGGGCTCCTTCTTAATGTTCTCTATCAGCTTCATCTTCTTCAGATTCTTGGCATTCAGCTGCTTGCCAACAGAAGGTTCTAGGGTGCTGATCTCTTGTGCCTCTGTCAAATGTTCAATCAGCCTATTCTCAGTCAGAATATCTGATATCAATCTTCCCAAGGGTATCCAATCCCTTTTAGTGCGTTCATCTTCTCTTGTCTCCTTGACGCTTGTTCTCAGATGGTTGAACAGAAGTTGAGCTAGATTAATCTTTACCCTCTGAGAAATAAAATTGATCAGAAACTGCTGATCTATGTTTATGTAATCAGGAGAGCTGGTAGGCTTCCTGTGGTTGAAACAGCCCAGAATAATCTTTGCCCAAATTCTGTGCTTATCTTTCAAATCCCTTATCTTGCTGGAGGGAAGCCCCAGCGTGAAAATTTCCCTTGCTATAACAGCAACATCTGAACACCTCTCTGCCATATCAATACAGCGAATACCACCACCATTGTAGCCAATCAGTCTTGCAATTAGGTCTTCAGTAATCAAAATCTTCTTCCCCATGATGTAAGAAGTGACTTGGTGATTTGAGGAAGAGGCGTGAATCCAAAATTCCTTTACTAGAATAGGAAAAGTTGGACCCACCAGCCTGTCGAAATATTTCTCCCATCCTTGAGCTTGAATCTCTTCTGATAAATCAAAACCATTTTCCTTGAGACTGTTGAAATCCACTATAATCTCTGACAGAACTTCAAGGTTCTTGACTGGAGTGAGAAGTGTTCTGAGAGGAACCTCATATTGCTCAGATGATGCATCTTTCTGGGAACCTGAAGAGAGATTGCTGGAAGACGCCATGTTCACACGAGTTTTTGAGAAATAAATTGAAAGGGTTTTCTTGAGAAGGAAGAACACCAACACAGAAATCAGAAATATTGATTGAAAACGAAAGTAAGGGTAAAAGTGTGTGAATGGTGTGAAGTGTTTAAATATATTTCGAAAAAGTTTTTGAAAACATAAACGCTTAAGAGAGAGAAATAAATCATGATTAATAGCATTTAATGTTAGCTGATTTTAGGGGATTCAGAAAGATACTTAAACGGTTACCCATGACATGTGTCTCAATGCATCCAATCAGCGCTTTGCCTTTTCAGAAGCGTGAACGCGTGTTCAGCCTCAGGAAACAGCTGATGACTGGATGACACTTGTTTGCTTGAGTGAACAACACATCTATCCTTGAACTGAAGTGCTCAGATCTTCATGGATAGATTCTGATACAATCTGCATTTCTAAAATTCTGAAAGAGGATTGATCAGAAGTTCACAGAGAAATAAACATAGTTCTGAAGGTTAATATATAAAATTAAAACAATTTTATTCTGGACAGAGCTTCATGCTGAGATGTTTCAGAATGAAGTTGAACCTATCTTCAGAAAGTGGTTTTGAAAAGATATCAGCCCATTGATGGTCTGTATCAATAAATTTTAAGTTTAAGATTCCTTTCTGAATATAGTCCCTAATAAAATGATGTTTTATTTCTATATGCTTAGCCCTAGAATGCAAATTGGATTTTTACTTAAGCAAATAGCAGAAGTGTTATCAAAGAGGATAGGAATGTTACTCTCAAAAATCTGGAAGTCCTCAAGTTGACTTTTCATCCAAAGCATTTGTGTGTTGCATCCAGCTGCTGCTATGTATTCAGCTTCTGCTGTTGATAGAGCAATTGTGGATTGTCTTTTGCTGGACCATGAGATCAGATTTTCTCCCAGAAACTGGCAGCTTCCAGAAGTGCTTTTACGTTCTACTCTGTCTCCAGCAAAGTCAGCATCACAGTAACCTACTAAGCTGTAATCACTAGATTTTCTATAAAACAAACCCAGATTAGTAGTACCTTTCAGATACTTGAAAATTCGCTTAACTGCTGTTAAGTGAGATTCTCTAGGATCTGATTGGAATCTTGCACAAATGCATACACTGAATAAAATATCAGGCCTTGAGGCTGTCAGATAAAGAAGAGAACCAATCATACCTCTGTAGACCTTCTGTTCTACCTTTTTGCTTACCTCTTCTCTTTCCAGAATGCACGTGGGATGCATTGGAACCTTTGATGGCTTACATTCCGAGAGATCAAATTTCTTCAGATGTTCTCTGAAATATTTTCTCTGATGAATGTAAGTTCCTTCTCGGGTTTGATTGATCTGAATGCCCAGAAAGAATTTCAGTTCCCCCATTAGGCTCATCTCAAATTCTGCCTGCATACACTCAGCAAACTTTCTTCCCAGAGAAGATTTAGTAGATCCAAATATTATATCATCAACATAAATCTGGCAGACTAAAATGTCATTCTTAACTGTCTTACAGAATAAGGTTGTGTCCACCTTCCCTCTGGTGAATTCCTTTTCTAACAGGAAGTTACTTAGTCTTTCATACCAAGCTCTGGGAGCTTGTTTCAGACCATACAGTGACTTCTTTAGTTTGAAAACATATTCTGGATTTTTTTAACTTTCAAAACTAGGGGGCTGGTGCACATATACCTCTTCTTCTATATAGCCATTTAAGAATGCACTCTTAACATCCATCTGATACAGAGTGATGCCTTTATTAACAGCAAAAGAAATTAAAAGTCTGATAGATTCTAACCTGGCGACTGGAGCAAAGGTTTCTATATAGTCTATCCCCTCTTGATGACTATAACCTTGTGCTATAAATCGTTCCTTGTTTCTGATGACTTCACCTTGTTCATTCAGTTTGTTTCTGAACACCCATTTTGTTCCAATGACGTTGAATCCTTTTGGTTTAGGAACTAGATCCCATACGTCATTCCTTGTGAATTGATTCAGCTCCTCTTGCATTGCTAGAATCCAGTCATTCTCCAGAAGTGCTTCATCAATTGAAGATGGTTCAATCAGAGAAACAAGTCCCATGAGGGATTCTTCAAAGTTTTTGAAGCTGGCTCTTGTTCTGATTGGATCTTCCTTTCTTCCTAAGATTGTTTCTTCTGGGTGATCCATGCTGCTTTTGGATGGTCTTTTCTGAGGTTAATCAACAGAAGATGCTGGATTGCTTGCAGTGCCTCTTTCTGATGTTGAGGGAGTGTCTCTGTTAAGAGCTTCTGATGACTTGTCTTCAGTACTGTGAATTCAACTTCCATACCTGCAAGTAATTCATTCTGCTTTGACTTTTGAGAGTCAAGCTTATCATTAAAACGAACACTGATTGATTCTTCCACAATCTGTGTTTCTGTATTGTATACTCTGTACCCTCTTGAGCGTTCAGAGTATCCTAACATAATACACTTCTGTACTTTAGAGTCAAACTTGTTCAAATAATTTTTAATATTAAAAATAAAGCAAGTACATCCAAATGGATGAAAATAAGAAATGTTGGGCTTTCTGTTCTTCCACAATTCATATGGAGTCTTTTCCAGAATAGGTCTTATAGAGATTCTATTCTGAATGTAGCACGATGTGTTTATTGCCTCTGCCCATAAGATCTTAGCAACGTTAGTCTCGTTGATCATGGTTCTGGACATTTCTTGCAATGTTCTGTTCTTTCGTTCTACAACTCCATTTTGCTGGGGAGTTCTAGGACAAGAGAAATCATGCAGAATGCCTTTGTCATTAAAAAATGATTCAAAATCTTTGTTTTCAAACTCTCCACCATGATCACTTCTGACTTTGACGATTCTAAGATCCTTTTCATTCTGAACTTGGTTACAGAAGGTGACAAACACAGAGTGTGACTCGTCCTTGTGTCTTAAGAACTTTACCCATGTCCATCTACTATAGTTATCTACGATTACTAACCCATACTTCTTACCACTGACTGAGGCAGTTTTAACTGGTCCAAATAAGTCAATGTGTAGAAGTTCTAATGGTTTAGAGGTGGAAACAACATTTTTAGATTTGAAAGCTGGTTTTGCAAACTTGCCTTTCTGACATGCTTCACACAGAGCATCTGAATTGAACTTCAGGTTAGGAAGTCCTCTGACCAGATTGAGTTTGTTAATCTGAGATATTCTTCTCATACTAACATGTCCCAATCTTCTGTGCCAGATCCATTGCTCGTTGTTAACAGACAGAAGACACTTTACATTCTGACTTTTTAGTTCAGAAAGTTTTATTTTATAAATGTTGTTTCTCCTCTTTCCATTAAATAGGATAGTCTCATCTTTCTGACTAACAACTTTACATGAATTTTGATTAAAGATTATATCATAACCGTTATCACTTAATTGACTTATGGATAACAGGTTATGCATTAATCCATCTACTAATAAAACATTACTGATAGAGGGAAGATTTCCATTACCTACTGTTCCAGAGCCAATGATCTTTCCCCTCTGATTGCCTCCAAAGCCTACATGGCCTCCAGGCTTTGGAACATATGCCTTCTTCCCTTCATGTGTCGTGAGCATCCAGAGTCCAGGTACCACGACTGGTGTTTCTGCTTTGCTGCTAAAGATATCTGCAACATGTATTATTTTATCCTTAGGTACCCATATTTTCTTGGGTCCTGATTTGTTAGTTTTACCAAAACTCTGGTTGAATTTTGGTTTGACAGAATAATTACTACTAGTATATTTGATGTCATTTGTGTGCCCATATACAAAGTGAGAATCAAGTGGAGTTCGTTTAATAACTAAATCCATGGCATTCTTTGGTGTAGGTACCTTACCTTGGTATCCTATTCCTTTTCTGCCATTTATGCTAACTCCATAAATCATTGAAGCCATCTTGCTTCTATCTATGCTTTTAGCTAGAAACTTCTGAAAGCCGTGATCATACTCCTTGATGATCTCATCAGCACTACTGGGAGTTTCAGGAATTGTTTCCTTCTGAGAGTTTTGCAATAGATTTTCTAATTTTGAAATTTTGTTTTTCAACTCAGAATTCTCCAATTTGAGACTCTCAGTTTTATCAGAGTCAGAAGCAAGATCCCTTTTCAGGTTTCTGAATTTGACTCTGATCTGTTGATATCTTTCCAGAATCTCATTAAGGCTTTCAGCAAGTTCAGCCTTAGTAAAGTTAATAACAAAGTCAGGAAATACCTCTTCCGTGTCTGATTCAGAAGCTTCACTGTCTTCTGTTATGTTTGCCATGAGAGCTATGTTTGCTCTCTCATCATCTGATTCTGAGTCAGCTTCAGATGTGTCAGAGTCATCCCATGTAGTCATGAGACTTTTCTTCTTTTCCTTGCCAAACTTTCTTCTGGGCTTTTCCTTCTGAAGCTTTGGGAAGTCACTTTTGTAGTGCCCTTGCTCGTTACATTCATAGCAGATGATGTCTTTGTTGTTTGGCTTTCTGCTTCCTGAAGAGCCTTCAGATCTTCTGTGTCCAGAGGAGGATTCTGACCTTCTATATCTGGAGGAGGATTCATTCTGATTCTCTGATCTTCTGGGATTCCTGAACTTCCTTTGCCTCTGCTTCCATAGTTGGTTCACCTTTCTGGAGAGGAGAGACAGTTCATCTTCTTCAGACGAGGACCCATCAGAGGTTTCTTCTACAGCCTGCAAAACCTTGGAGTCAGATTTTCTGTTAGATTTTAAAGCTAAAGGCTTACCTTGCTTTTGAGGTTCATCAGCTTCTAGCTTTATCTCGTGACTTCTGAGGGAGCTGACAAGTTCCTCCAGAGAGATTGTGTTGAGATCCTTAGCTAGCTTCAGCGCTGTGACCATTGGCCTCCACTGTTTTGGCAAGCTTCTGATGATCTTCTTAACATGATCAGCAGTAGAATACCATTTGTCCAGAACTTTGAGACCAGCAACCAGAATCTGAAATCTTGAGAACATTGTTTCAATAGATTCACTTTCTTCCATCTTGAATGCCTCATACTTCTGAATGAGCGCAAGAGATTTAGTTTCTTTAACTTTAAGGTTGCCTTCATGCGTCATTCTCAGAGAGTCAAACATATTCTTTGCAGTGTCTCTGTTTGATATCTTTTCATATTCAGAGTAAGAGATAGCACTGAGAAGAATTGTTCTGGCCTTGTGATGGTTTTTGAAATCACGCTTTTGTTGATCAGACATTGCTTTCCTGTCAATCTTCTGACCACTTGCATTCACTGGGTGCGTGTATCCATCAGTCACCATATCCCACAGATCAGCATCGTGGGCTAGAAAGAAGCTTTCAATTATGTCTTTCCAGTAATCAAAGTTTTCTCCATCAAAGACTGGAGGTTTGCCACTGAATCTGTCTCTTTCTCCGTTGTTGTCATTGCTGATGTTTTGATGTGGTCCAGCCATTGTGTTTTTCTAACGCTGGATCTTGTACTGACACGGTTAAGTGTTATAAGCTCAGAACCAGGCGCTCTGATGCCAATTGAAGATGTGAAAAACACAAGAAGGGGGGTTGAATTGTTAAAACTTGAAATCAAATGCAGACAGCACGTTATTTTTATCCTGGTTCGTTTGATCTCAAACTACTCCAGTCCACCCGTCAAGGTGATTTCGCCTCTCTCCAACGAGGTCTTAATCCACTATATTCAACTGAATACACAACTGCTTTAACAACTGCTAAAACCTTCTTGAGTCTAACCACATACCAGTTTCTCAAGGAATTTCTCTTACAGATAAATGAACAAATGTGTTTGATGTTTTATACAAAAACTATATATCACAACTGTGATAATACACAATATGAAGCTTATATGAAACTAGATTGCTAGAGCTATAGAGTAAGCGGTTGAGAGCTTTAGCAAACTGAATAAGTGAGGGCGTGAAGATGATTGGCTTATGCGTATGTGCGTGTTGGAGAATTATAGAGTATTAGCCATTTCTTTTCTCACTGATTTGTTTATATAGCCTTGGAATAAATACGTTGTTGTCCATAATTCCATTTCAATGCTCATAACGTTCTTTCCTTTTTGAGAAGATCTTTGTCTTGGAATAAAGTCGTTGGTAATTAATCTGCCTTGAATACAGTAACATTGACACTTCAGAATGTTCTACTTAATGAAAATCAGAGTGTTCTTGGCTTTAGCTTATTCTAGCGTTTCTGAATGCTGATGACATGATTAGGATCTTGATCAGAGTCAGAGTATGTTAAGCGCAGATTCTGTTCATCAGGCTTCAGCGTAAGCGCATGTTTTGATCTTTTGGTGCTGACATATCTTCTGATGCTGATGTTGATATTGATATTCTGATGCTGATTCCACCAGAGTTTCCTGCGAATACACAGCATAATTTTGAGTAGCACATATGTCTTATATAAATCTCATAATTCATTTAATCTTGTATTTTGTTATCATCAAAACTCTAACTGAGGGTTGTAGAATCAAACTATGTTCTAACAGTTAGCACCCTTTCCATCTGTAGTTATCTACAGGCTCTTAGATGCTAGCTCATTTTTGAAATACCTTGTGTTTTGTGTGTTTTAAAAGTATTTTGAAAGAAAGCACCTTAGTACGGAGAACTTTGTAATGTTTCTCGGATTGGTAGAGAACGTATTCAAAGTGTTTTGAAAATATTTTTTTTAAAGAGTTTTGTGTATGTGTAAAAGTTTGTTTTGTTTTGAGCAAGCATCTAAGAACTATCTACTATACTCGAAAGGGCTATTCTTTTCCCCTTTTCCTTTAGACAGAGCCATCCTATTATTAGTGAGTAGGTAGCCCTAGTCGTTGGATGTTTGAGGGTCATTCGAAGGGACATTGTTATAGTCACAAAGGAAACTGGGCAAGAAACCTTAATAGCTACCCTAGGGTTTTAATATCACACCGAGCCAACATCAAGAGAGTCATTTTCACCTTTAAACCGGAGGGTAGCCACTAAAGTCTCTCACGTTTTGAGAGTTGTGACTGTTTACCTAAGGAAACCAAAGTAGGGATACCCTAGAGGTGTACATGTGAGAGTGTGTTGTATTAAATTATTTTTGTCTTGTGTTAGGTTTTCTAGCGTTTGATTATTTATATTCTTGCCATACAATCCTATTAGTCATGCATCTAAACAGTTAATAGTTGCAGGAATTTAAAGTGTGGAAACATAAAAATCTAGCTATTACAAGGCTTTGGGGAGGGGGGTTATTTACAAGTCCGAAAATTGGGGGATAAAGCAATAAAGTAAAGTCCTAATTTAAGTCTATTACATCCCATAAGCAAGTACAATAATATGAAGAAGTGCAAAAGTAACTAAATGCGCGCGTAATGGAAAATAACGTCTAAAAGCCTAAGAAAAAAAATCTTTTTGTTTGTTTTTGGTTTTTATATTATTAAGAAAATGTTTAAGTTAACAAGTTAATTAATTAACCTAGAAAAAGATATTAATTATTAAAGAAAAATGTGAAATTTAAAATAAAGAAAACAAACCTAAGTTTTTTTGGTATTTTTGTCATGAAAAGAAATTAAAATCTAAGTCTACTTAATTTTTATTTTAGTAAAATGTTAAGGTGATTAATTAATTAATTTTCAAAAAAAAAATTAATTAAAAAAAAACTAACCTAACTTTTGTGATTTTTTATCTGATTTTATATTTTAATAATAATAAAAATTAAACAAATAAATAGAAAGAACGAAAAAAAAGGGCCAGGATATCAGTAAAAATATGGGGGAGGGGGGGTGAGATCTGGAATTTTATAAAGCCCAAATCAGGGGAAGCCTAGGCTGGCGCTGGCTTCACTCTAGGAGACCCCTTAAGGGTCTAGGATGAGACCGTACATTGGGAGTGCTAGATCCAAGTCAGCTGGGATATGATGTCATGGACTTGATGGTGCATAATGAGCGTCTCGATGTGAAACATACAAGATCTGCAGAATAATAGTTAGAAAAAACAAAATTCTGAGGCCTGAGTATCGAACCCAAGTCATTTCCCTATTTGCACGCTTCCTTTACTAACTGAGCTACTTGTCATTTGTTTATGCAAATGAAACTATAATATTATATTGGAAAATGGGTCAGATATGTTAAAAAATAAAATGCGCATTGAGTGGGCCCCTATTATTTTTAAACCAGCCAATCAGAACGTGGCTTTGATACACGTAACTCCCTTTCCTGAGTCAACGGATGGAGAGACGCCGGAGTCAAACTCCGGTCGTCTTCTCCGATCTTACAAAACCTGAACCATGATCAAACGTTAGATTAAAGCAAATCTAAAGACCTTATCCCACGTAAAATCATCCCCTGAATCCAAATCTGGGGTTATTTTGGTCTGAAACGGGCTGAATCATACGTTTTGAAGGTAAGTTCAGATCGTTCCCTAACGGTGGCACGATTTCATTCCTATATCTTTTCTCACATGTTCAATCAAACATAAACATCAACAACAATATGTATATATGATCAATATGAATTTAAATCGTGTATTCTATGAGTTTGAGATCGAGGAATTTTTACCAAACAGTGAGATCAGGTGAGGGAGTTGTCGCACATGTTGGAACTTCTTAAGGCCTGGGAAACTCTCCTGAGACCTTCAGGGAGTGAGTAGTGGGCTTGGTTTGGACTGAGGATGCTTGCAAATACAGTTTCGAGTTTTGACAACTTATGGAAATTTTGTGAATTTCGTGTGGCTTTTTCAGGCAATCTGTGTGTCTTAGGCTTGCATATGTGATGTTTATTTATAGGAGAGCATAACGGCTTGATAAATATGGCAAGGATCAACCATTAAATATGGTTTTGAAAACAAGATCAAAGAATTGAAAAACATGCCATTTTGGGTGATTCTCTTGCCATTCTTATCCTTACATGAACCTGGACTTTTCTAATGTATCTTGCATGAAAATTGGGTCCTCTAAAAAAATCCAAACATCAGCCCATATTGAATAGTTGGACAGTAATGAAGAAAATTTGTGAAAAATGTAAAGACAGTGTAAAAAGAAAGAAAAATTGCATTTGAACTATTATGTGTCGACACAATGTTGCTATGCATAAACACATAACTCTTCTTGCTCATGTAAAACAAAATCAACTCAGTATGAGTCGATGCATAATGAGATGTGTCACCCCATGCACCTGTTTGTGTCGACACATATGCATTTTGTGTCGACTCATGCACCTTTCATCCTTCTGTTTTAGGCCCTGGATAACAGTATGTATCGACATATAAGGCTTTATGTCGACTCATACCATGTTCTGTCACTAAAATGAGTCAACTCATATGGGTATGTGTTGACTCATGCTGCAGTTTTTTTGCCTTAAACATTGTTCTATTGTTTGTACAGGTCAGTTTTCAACATAGTATTGACAAAAGCAAGTAAATGGTTAGCTCTAAAAGACAATGATTACTACATTTATCCTCAAAAATGAATCATTAATGATGCTTGAAATGAAAGGTTAAATAGTCAAGAATACTTACCTTGAGACTTCAATTTGTTTTTAATTTAAACCTCTTTCAAGATGTTGTGGTAGCCTTAGTGAACCTCCAGGATACTGCTCCAGTTCTCCCTCTGTATTGGAAGCTGTAATGTATGAGCCCGTATCTTCCAAATGATGTATTTCTTGAACTTGAGGATAAAATAGAAGTTATATGGAATTGGATTCTATTCAAAATGAGTTTTGTTTGGGGAAAATGGATGAAGTATGTGAAAGTTATGTCTGGTCAAAGATCAGTTTACTTTTCCTATAGAAACCCTAATTTAGCAATTCTTGACTTTTGATAAATTAAGAGTATTCCTTGAGGAATCATGATTAATACTTGAAGAAATGATGGATATCACTTCAAAATATTGATGTTGACCAAAAATATTGAAGTTTGACTTTATATTGGTCACAATTGACTTTTGACCTAGTATAGTTAATTTTCAAACACTTGAGCAGTTGACTGAGCAAACTTGTAGTGTAAGGCATGAAATTTGGCATGGACAGTCTTGAAGACATATTAGGGACCATGGAAATAATTTGGAGCCTTTGCAAACCAAACATCTTTGTGAAAAGTGAAACCATAATTGGAGGTTCACTACTTAGAAGGAGAATTTGTCTGATCAATTCTTGGTCAACCTTGAGCAATTGAGTACCTCAATGAGCATGTCTTGAGTAAAATGGGAGGGAAAATTTTGGGGTACAATAGTTTCCCCTGTTCAATCTTCTTAAACTTGAGGATTTAGATTGGCTTGTCTTCCTTTCGTAATCTGAAGGTGGAAGATGATTGAACACTAGAGTGCCCAGAAATTTGCACTCACATATACATGAAGTAACACTGCTGGTTGATGATATCAGGAATGGGCTTACATATGCCATGTGGAGAAGAAGACTGAGATTTGCTAGAGATGGGCTTAAAGATGCCATCTAACGTAGATGTTGACTTCATAAGAGGTCTTTTTATGGGGATTCATGTTCCTGTTGTTTGGGGAGGACTCCGCTAGGGAATGTTGGATTTTGTTTGAGGAATAGAGCCTGGGAGCTTTAGTTGTCCATTACTCTACTGGAGGTTATCTCTTGACTAGAGAGATGAAAGTTAGCTGTTATCTGGTCCAAATCAAGGCTTCACAGTAATTTGCTGAAGATAATAAAAGTTGATTGTTATCGGGTCGTATTCCAGGCTTCGTAGTGACTTATTGGGGAATATGAAATTAATTGTTATTTGGTTGGATTCAGGCTTTAATGACTTGAATTGTTATCTGGTCGGATCCAGGATTTAGTGACTTGAACTGTTATCTGGTCAGATCCAGGCTTCAATGATTTGAACTGTTATCTGGTCGGGTCCAAGCTTCATAGTAATTGACAAAGTAAACTGCTATCTGGTCAGGCTCCAGGCTTCGCAATAGTTTGATAGAGTAAACTGCTATCTGATCAGACTCCAGGCTTCACAGCAACTTCTACTTGTTATCTGGTCGGGTCCAGGCTTCACAGTGTCTTGTGTTGTAGGCTGACTGTTATCCGGTTGGATTTTAGGCTTCAGTAATGATGTTGACTTCTATCTGGTCAGGTTCAAGCTTCACGGTGATTGATGAGCTGTTACTTCATATAGTTACCCTGTCTTGTTTCAGGAATTAATCTGGAACTTGTCGGTAAACCCGTCCTGTTTCGGGATTTTATACCTTTGGTGATAAAGATAGTCACCCCGTCTTGTTTTGGGAATTGATCTTCATCAACTGTTCACAGATAGTTGCCCTAGCTGGTTTTAGGAATTAATCTGGAACTGTTTTTGTTGGTTGTTGAGATAGTTGCCCTGTCTTGTTTCAATAATTAATCTCTAACCTGGTCTTGTAGATCGTCACCCTGTCTTGTTTTGGGAATTGATCTTCATCATCTATTCACAGATAGTTGCCCTGTCTAGTTTCAGGAATTAATCTGGAACTGTTTTTGTTGGTTGTTGAGATAGTTGCCCTGTCTTGTTTCAGGAATTAATCTCTAACTTGTTCTTATAGATATTCACCCCGTCTTGTTTCGGAAATTGATCCACAATCAGCGGTTCACAAATAGTTTTCCTGTCTGGTTTCAGGAATTAATCTGGAATTATTTTTGTTGGTTGTTGAGATAGTTACCATGTCTTATTTCGGGAATTAATCTCTAACCTGGTCTTGTAGATAGTTACCCCGTCTTGCTTTGGGTATTGATCCACAATCAGTTGTTCACAGATAGTTTCCTGTATGGTTTCAGGAATTAATATGGTATTATTTTTGTTGGTTGTTGAGATAGTTTCCCTGTCTTATTTCAGGAATTGATCTCTAACCTGGTCTTATAGATAGTCACCTTGTCTTATTTTGGGAATTGATCCACAATCAACTATTCACATAATTGCCCTGTCTAGTTTCAGGAATTAATCTGGAACTATTTTTGTTGGTTGTTGAGATGGTTGCCCTGTCTTGTTTCAGGAATTAATCTCTAACCTGGTCTTGTAGATAGTCACCCCGTCTTGTTTCGGAAATTGATCCATAATCATCTGTTCACAGATAGTTCCCCTGTCTAGTTTCAGGAATTAATCTGGAACTATTTTTGTTGGTTGTTGAGATAGTTTCCCTATCTTGTTTCAATTATTAATCTCTCACCTGGTCTTGTAGATAGTCACCCTGTCTTGTTTCGGGAATTGATCCACAATCAGCTGTTCACAGATAGTAGCTGTGATACGGTGGAAGAACTGACTTGAGGTTTTGTGTTTGTGTTTGCAAATGTTTTGGTTTAGCAAGAGTCGCCACCAAATTTTTATTTTATCCTAAGGAAAGGCAAAAAAGCACAGGAAAGACCTTTGAGATGTTTTCTTGGGTTCGGGGAGTAGATTATGAAAAGGGAAGGTGCAAGCACCCTTTTCATCCATGGTTATCCATGGGCTCTTAGTTACTTGTTTAGATCACTTGCTTTTGCTTTTCAATTGTTTGAAATGGTGCTTTGTGTGTGGTTTTGAAAGATGTTTTGAAAAGAGGCCATCATTGTGGAAACCTTTGTAATGATTCTTGTTTGAATGTATAAAAAAGTGTATTGTCTTTTGAAAAGATGTTTCAATGTTTGAAAGTTTGATTTGGGAAATGTTTTGAAATTGTGTTGTGAAGTGTATTTTGAAAATAGCAAGGGTATTTTGCAAGTATTTGAAAGCAATAAAAATGCAGAAATGTAAAATCCTACGCTATTACAACGTTTAGGGGATGGGGTGTACAAATTTATGAATAGGGATTGCAAATTAAATCCTATATTACTATTACAACCATATTGAATGGATAAGAATGTATAGGAAATGTAAAATGCTTATTTGAAAAGAAATAAGTTTTGTTTAAGAAAATATTTTGTCTTTTTGAGTTAAAAGAAATAAAATATGATATATGAATATGAAATATTTTTGGTGTTTTTTGATTAATGAAAGATAAAAGTGATGAAAAGAAATAATAAAGGAAAGAAGACAAAATCAGCATAAATGCTGAAACAGTAGAGGTCAAAAGTTCTGACTCTGACATGCTGCGCAAATAGAAACACGTTAGTAAAAATATGGAAGTTCAGAAGATCTGGATCTTCTGAGAATTCAGCAGTTTTTAGAAGTTCTGATGCAACTGTCAGAACTTTGCCTCTCTCCATGCTAGTCAGAACATTTGCAGCTTAGTCATTTCTTAACAGAACAAAGTTACACATATAACAATTATGACAAGTTTCATGAAATATCAGAAACACAAATCAGAAGCAACATGAATTTTCTAATCCTAATTCTGAGTCCTAATTTCTTTATGAAACTCTGAACTGAGATTCCTTCTACTTAGGCAGGCAGATGCATGAAATCTCATAATATGTACACCATCAAAATCAGAATATCTACATTGTGTTAAATATGCAAAATCTGACAGTGCATAAATAATATGATGAGAGTCAGCAGAAACTTACCTTGCAGCTAGAAAATATTCTGGGAGCTGGAATCTAGTTCTGACCACTTGTGGTGTTCTGAATAGCTTCCTCGCGTTTTCAGCAGGTTGGAAACTTTCAACTTGAGTTGTAAATGATTTAGAAAATTCGGGAACAACCAAGGGATAAAGTTCTGATCCTTTGAAGTGGATATTGGTGGATGGAGAAGATATGTGTATGTATGGTCAGAAACTGTATGGGCGTTCTCTAGTCAGGAAACAAAACTGAGTATCAATGAAGTTTGGAGGCAGGAAATTCAAAGTTATGAAACACTGGGGATTTTGGCAGAGTTTCACAAGGTTTCCTTCACTAGAGTTTTCTGTTCCTCTTCTAGCAATTTTTTCTGGATGTTTCTTCACCTTTTCTTTGATGGACAATGGTGTCCTATTTATAGGCAAGGCTTTGTGGATTTTTGAACGTCAAATGGCGCCAATATTATGCAGTAGAGGTTAACTTGTTTTTTGAAGGAATTTTATGAAAAGTTGTGATGATGGACAGCTTTTCAACCTAGGTTGGAACAGTAAGTGAGGATTAAGGAGAAGTGACACCTATAGGCGAAAAGTGTCGCATTGACCCATGCCTAAACCTGCACAAAGGCGTTCAACAAGCCACACGTGGAGAGACCCCTTGGCCGAATGCTCATGAGTGGTTGTGAGCATTAATGAGCATTAAATGGTGATGAGATTTATCAAAATCAAAAATCTTGTAATAGGAGATTTTGCATCATTACCTAAAACCTGAGCCAACAGTTATGCTTCACCAAAAACAGCGTAAACCAAGCTCTGACCTTGGCCTCTTGCTGCCTCAGCAAGCTATGAGAGTTCTCCAGTATGCTCCTTTGATCTGCCTTTAAAGACTCTGGACTTAGCGATCCTGCTTCGGTATTTTACCCAATCTGCTGATCCCATTACCTTCTGATCCCAGCACATTCTGAAGGAGTTTCAGGCTTTGTTGCCTTCTTTACATTTCTCTAACAAACTTTGGCTGAACTTTTGCGTAACTGCTGAAAGAGCCATGTTATGTTTAAAGATCACGTGCTGAACCACTTTTACAATCTCTGACTGAGTTGGTGTAGCTGCTGAAGAGCCACCTTCTGACTGGATGTTATGTGCTGAACCAAATTTGCAACTTCTGACTGTTTCTGCCTGGAGGTTGGTTCAGAAGCTCTGAGGTGCCATTAAACACTTTTCCCCCTTTTTTATAGAAAAATTCTAAGTATTTAGCATTTAATTTTCCCAAGGTGAAAGTTTTGACTTTTGAGCTTGCAAACGACCATTTTGTTCTTGTAAATTGTTTACTTGGAAAAAAATGATAATAAAGGGCTTGGCTTTGTTTAAGAGAAGATCTGAGAGTTCAGGATGAATTCCTGAAGGATGGGAGGGAAAATTTTGGGGTACAACAGTAGCCCTGTCTGGTTTTAGGAATTAATCTGGAACTATTTTTGTTGGTTATTTAGATAGTTGCTCTGTCTTGTTTCAGGAATTAATCTCTAACCTTGTCTTGTAGATAGTCACCTCGTCTTGTTTCAGGAATTGATCCATAATTAGCTGTTCACAGATAGTTGCCCTGTCTTGTTTCAGGAATTAATCTGGAACTGTTTTTGTTGGTTGTTAACATAGTTGCTTTGTCTTGTTTCAAGAATTAATCTCTAACCCAGTCTTGTAGATAGTCACCCCGTCTTGTTTCGAGAATTGATCCACAATCAGTTGTTCACAGATAGTTGCCCTGTCCAGTTTCATGAATTAATCTGGAATTGTTTTTGTTGGTTGTTGAGATAGTTGCTCTGTCTTGTTTCAGGAATTAATCTCTAACCTGGTGTTGTAGATAGTCACCCTGTCTTGTTTCGAGAATTGATCAATAATCAGATGTTCACAGATAGTTGCCCTGTCTGGTTTCAGAAATTAATCTGGAACTGTCTTTGTTGGTTGTTGAGATAGTTGCCCTGTCTTGTTTTAGGAATTAATCTCTAACCTGGTTTTGTAGATAGTCACCCCATCTTGTTTCAGAATTGATCCATAACCAGCTGTTCACAGATAGTTGCCCTGTCTGGTTTCAGGAATTAATCTGGAACTATTGAAAAAATGTTGATGATGTTTGTCTGTTGGTCTTTTCCTGAAAAGGTAAAGAGTTAATTGTATGCAATGTCATGATGCATTAAATGCATTGGGTAATGATGTTCTCAAAATAAATGGGACTGAGCTATATGCATTTTGTATGTATATGCTATGACATTTGTAAAATGATGTATGAATGTAATATGTGAATTCATCAGTTGTTCTTTGCAGTGTCGTTAAACTGGGGAAAATAAATCCTTGACTGCTGCTGGGGATGAATAATGTAATTCCTCACTATTTATTGAAGTTGAAATTGCTGGGAGATGGATTTCCGTAGTTAGAGAAATAAACTCTTTTGGGGAAAGAAAACTTCGTAAACTATTTGGGGATTTTATGGAACCCTGTTGGGGAACCCAAGTGTTGTACCCCAAAATTTTCCCTCTCATTTCTCAATTAATATCTCACAAGATCTCCTTTGATTCAAGACTGCACTAAGGTTGATCAGCTCAAGACATCTCCTCAAGCACTGATGACTGAAATTAAGGTTTGAGTTTGCACAAGGACAAATGGACTTTTAATGCCCCATTTGACTTTCATGGATCATTTTGGACTCTCAAGATTTGCTTATGTCAAGTTTCAGGTCTTGGATCGCATTTTTGCTCAGTCAATTGATCAGATGACCTAAAATCAGTCGTATTGGTGAAAAAGTCAACTATAGCACCAAAAGTAAAACTTTGACTTTTTGGTCAACATTAAGTTTCAAATATCACAATTCATCAAGACATTAAAAAATATCAAGCTTGATCATCAAGAAGTTAATAAAGTCAAAAGTCAACTTGAAAAGTGAAGATTTCCAAGACTTAGAAATTTTCTAAGTGTTCTTACACATGATAATTTCATCACTTCATGCCATTCTTTCATCAAGATGCAAGATAGTTCAAGGGAAACTTTCAACATGAAAGTTGTATATCTCCATGATATCTATAACATTGCTTTACACAACTTCTCCTAAAAGTGCTTGGATTTTGAGTTATAAATTCATGAAGTCATGACATTTTCATTTAACACTTAGAGAAATTTCCAACAAATTTTGTTCAGGATTTTATCCCAACTTCTTGGCATTTTTTCACATAGTTCTAAGATGATTTTGTCAAAATGGCTAACATGAAAGTTATAGAGGATGTTTCAAGCTTTTCAAAACATCCAAGAGCATGAATTTATCATATTTGAGCTAGGAGATTCAAGGGCATGAAGTTGGGCATCCACCCTTGATTTGCAAGTCATTCTATTGAAGAACACACAACAAAACCCTTATGTTATGCTGCATGATCTTATGTTGCAGGCCTTCTTGCTTGCAAATCTCTACATAATTTAATGTTTACACCCACTTTTGACCTATTATCCAAGTGTTTGAGCCATTGTCCAAAATATCTTTCCATTTATGGCATAAAGGCACCATTGCTATTCTTGAAAAGCAAGCTTTTTGTACAAAGTTTGTCTTGAGCCCATACCTTGTTTGTTGCTGATTATACTCCACCATAAATCATGGGAAGTAGCTCCTCTATACCAGCAACTTTGGTACTTCACCTTGGGACTATGGAGTACTTGACATAGTTTGATTTTTGTAATCCAACCAAACCATAACATGTTGTCTTGCAAACTTAGTCAACTCATATGCACAAACCTCTTTCCTATAAATAGAAGAAGAATTTGCAAGAGAAATAGGTTGGAAAAAGTTATAAAAGGGGGAGAAAGAAAACCAGAAGTTTTGTTGACAAACTCTAAAAAAATCTCATAACTGAAAAAGGTCATAACAGTCCACAAGGCAACATCTCAAGCTCAAAACATAAATTCTAGCTGCAAGGTAAGTCTCCTTAACTTAAAACTCTTCATTTAAATCATCATCATTTGGTTCATTTTTTAGGCTAAAATGCAGGGACCTTTGAAGAAAGGGTTTGTAAAAAATCATGAACAATTTCCAAGATCGAGTGAAAAGTTTTCCATGAAATAGTATCATGAACAGGCAGGTGTAAGGAAGCTGTTTTTCAAAACCAAACAGTAGGAAATCAATTGCACAACCATGCAAATCGATTGCACGGGGTTCCAGTAGCCATATTTCCAAATTTTTTGAGTGTGCAATCGATTGCACAACCATGCAAATCGATTGCACGGGGTTCCAGTAGCCAGATTTCCAAATATTTTGAGTGTGCAATCGATTGCACTGGAAGTCAGTAGCCATGTTTTGAAAAACTGAAGCATGCAATCGATTGCACTAACATGCAAATCGATTGCACTCAAATGAAAATTGAATTTTTTCTTTGAAAAGACTTGAATAAAGAGTTGGACCATATAAAATGTTTCTTTTGAACATTGAGCATCTATATCTTAAGTTCAAGGTAAGTATTATCATTACACCTTGAAATTTGCTAAGGGCTTGAACCAAAGACTTCATCCAAAGAGGCTTTTAGCTTGATCAATAATTTTTGCCTTCTTTATCAATCTTGATTTGTCTTCATCAAAGCAAAAGTGCATTCGAGAAGCTTGATTTTACGGCATGTGTCGACACATAATGATCCAAACTGTTTTATTTTCCTTTCATTTTTTTCTTTATTTTTACATGCTTCATATATTTTATTCATGGCTATTCAATATGGTTGTAATAGATAAATACAACTTTAATTTCTTGCAATCCCCATTCATAAATTTGTACACCCCGTCCCCAAATAATTGTAATAGCGTAGGATATTTACTTTCCACAATTTATCGCTTTATATAACATGTTAATAATTAGGGTTTGTATGGCAAGATAAAACCAATCAAATAGAAAATCCTAATTCAAGACAAAATCAAACATGAAAATGACACACTTGCACACAAACACCCCTAGGGTTACTCCACTTGGTTGCCTTGAACAAAATGGCCATGTTATGCATGTAAGGTATCTTAGAAAAACAAACAAAAAAACAAGATCATAGTCCCTCGATGATGCTATTCAAAGTTGCCTTTACAAAAATGATCTTAGTCCCTCAAAATCCAAAGATACTTTGCAACATTGCTAATCATGATTATACGATGACCCACGCCCGTCCCGCTTACTTCCAAAGATAGGATTGTTTACCAAATCAATGGTAAGACAACAATATCAAAGGAAAAGAAAATGAACAAGAAAGACATTTGAGTAGGTAGATTACTCCTAATTACTTGCTCCATCTCAAAATAAACATCCTTGCTATTTCAAAAACAAAGACCAACACTTTCAAAAACACCTTTCAAACTTGAAAACATTTTCAAAATATCAACACTTTGTATACATTCTTACGAACGAGAATTATTATAAAGTTTGCCTAAACGATGGCGCATTTTCAAAATACTTTCAAAAAAACCACACAAAGCATAATTTCAAATAAAAGCAAGTGATCTAGCAAGTAACTAAGAGCCCATGGAAAACCATGGATGGAAAGGATGTTAATACCTTCCCTTTTCATAATATACCCCCCGAACTCAAGAAACAATATCAAAGGTCTTTCCTGTGCTTTTTCACCTTTCCTTTTGGATAAAAGAAAAGTCGGTGGTGACTCTTGCTAACCGTAACATTTGCGATAAAACGCAAAACAATCAAGTCAGTTCTCCCACCGCATCACAGAACTGGCGACTCTGCTGGGGAAATTTTAAAAGTGGGGTTACCTTAGGGTTTAGATCACATTTACTTGCTTACATTGTTTGATTTGTATGCTTTACATTATGGTTCTTTGTTTGGGTTTGAATCCTCTACCCAAATTTGGGATACCTTATAGGTAAGTAGCAATACGTTATGGAAACTGTGCGGGGTATACCGACACGGTCTAAACAATAGCTACATTAGTGTGACATATTTGTGGGTACTGGTAGCCCTTGAGTAGTCAGGGAGAATACGAGGCCCCTGAGTGATGTCATGAAGCACTAATGAACTTTTAGAACCTTTACTTGACCAACTTGGCCTTTAGGACGTAGTGAGATGACCGACTTTGGTGCAGTCTAAAGTTGGTAGATACTCGATACTATACTCATTGAGGTTTGGTTTTTTGGGATATTTCGGTCGCCATTAAAGAGGCTTACGCTGAAATAATGCCCAAGAAAACAAATCAGTGATATTGAGCTCCTTAGAACCCGGTTATTATTACTAGGACAGGTTTGAGCCAACTAAACTTCAAGAGGGTACTTACCTATGAGACTCCATGCAAGCCTAAACCTAAGGACTTGTTTGATTTGTTTGTATATATGCATACTTGTACATAACATCATGGACATCATGAACATCATATACATCCACTAACCATTTCAAGGATTTTTGGATTCACCTTTGTTCTTGTTTTGTAGGAAATGGATTCACTTCGCAGGAAAACTATTCAGGAGCTAGCTTCAAATATCCCTGATAACTCTCCATTCATCGAGGGACATGGTTGTCTACTCAACTTGGTCACCTCTAACACAGATGAAGACATGATGAAGGTGCTCTTTCAGTTCTTTGATCCCCTACACCATTGCTTCACATTTCCCGATTATCAACTTGTGCCTACTTTGGAAGAATTATCCCAAACATTGAGGATTCCCATTCCCAATCAACTACCTTTCAGCGGTACGGAAAGAGATCCAAAGCCAGAGGAGATTGCTCATGCTCTACACTTGCACTCATCTGATATCACAACTCATTGGGAAATAAGGAGTAGTGTCAAAGGTTTCTTAGCAAAGTTCCTGTTTGAGAAGGCCCAAAGCTGTTGGAATTCCTTAGACTTGCAAGCCTTTGAAGAAATTGTGGCTCTACTCATCTATGGGATGGTCTTGTTTCCAAATCCTGACCAACTCATAGATATCAACGCCGTCAAAATCTTCATATCCCGCAACCTGGTGCCTACATTGCTAGGGGATATCCTACACTTTTTCACACTCGTACAATGAGGAAAAGAGGTGTTCTTATGTGTTGCACTCCTCTCTTTGCAAGATGGTTTATTTCTCATCTTCCCCTGTTTGTATTAAAAAATGAGCAAGGTTCAAGGTGGTCACAAAGGTTGATGACGCTCAAACATTCAGACATTCATTGGTGTTCTCGATCCAAAGAGAATGTTATCATTGCCAACCGTTGTAGATAATTCCCTAATGTTCCTTTTCTTGGAATTAGGGGAGGAATCACCTACAACCCATGCTTAGCCTTAAGACAGTTTGGTTACGCCCGAAGGGATGGCCCGCACGAGATGCTGATTCAAGGTTTGGTATTCGACTACGACAACGACAACCAAGGTCTTTGCCAAAGATTTATCCGAGCTTGGAGGATGCTAAACAAGGTGGATAGCAAGACTTTGGGGCACAAGAATTCCATCCCTCTTGAGCCTTACCTCAAATGGGTACGAACTCGCGCTCAGAGTCTTATGATGTCTTACCCCTCCATTCTGCCAGTAATCATTGAGCCTGTCATGAAGGGAGATGTTCCATACACTATCCTACATCCTAACATGCCCACATCTCTTGAAGACCTACAAAGGGATTGGATACAACTCAAAGGGGAGCGAGTTACTTTCGAAGCCCGATTCTACGCAAGCGAGAAGAAAGTTTTGGAGCTCACTAGGCTACTTCATGAGGAGCATACTCTGAATACCTACATTGTGCCAAAGAGGATGCGCACTACTTTTCTATCTTAGAGCTTTTGTATTATTTTGCCCAAGGGGCATTGATGTACTCAAAATTTATCTTATTAACATAACATGTGTTTCCTTTTTGGCTAAAACAAATTTGAATCTTTGAAATCCTTGAAAACATTGCATATGCACATATCGTTCATCATAACATAAACAGGTCTTTTGCAACAGGTCTCCTTATCTTCTTACTGTTTATTTCAGTAAGATGGATATGGAACAAACGGTGAAAGGCATCCAGGCTCAAAACGCTCAACTTCAAGAGATGTTCTTGAACATGTCCAAGGGGCAAGAAGAGGTGAAAGCTCTCTTCACAAGGGGGATGGTCATCAAGAATCCGGAGGGCACCAAGGATGATCAGTTGGAAAGGCTACAAACTGAAATGGCAACAATGAAAGTCCAGATGATGGGACAACTGGTGGGCCAGATGGCTCTTATTCAAAACCTGGCCCCTGGACAAGAAGAACCGAGAGTCCTCATCAACAAGCTTTGTCGGGATGGATGTAACCAAATGGGGCAAACATCTAGGATTGGGGATCAAGTCATTATTCAGCCACCCATGAGACAAGAAGCCGGTTTAAGGGAGAGAAGACCTCCCCAATTTGCTTCCACGTCAAAAACCCAGCAACCACCTTGTCAACAAGGACAGGGCAACCAAAGTAAACAGGTCCCAATCGTTAGGCAGTTTACCAAACTCGACATGCCTATATCACAGGTATTACAACACCTGCTAAAGTTGAATTTGGTCACATTAAAGGATCCTCCTCGGAATCCCAATACCTCTGCTCCTAACTATCATCCCAATGCATTATGTGCATACCACTCCAATAATCCTGGGAATGATACGAATGACTGTTGGGCTTTGAAAAATAAGATCCAAGACTTGATTGACAGAGGAATGCTGGATTTTACACAAGATGGCCAGACTGAGTTCTTCTGCCGTCCCTCAAAGGCTCATCAGCTGAAGTGAAAAATTCAAAGAAAGAGGCTTTTGTTTCATTTGAATTTTCAAGTTGTAATTTCTTTTGTTATTCAAACAATTATCTATTAATGTCAAACTTGGTTTCATTAATGCATTGCATATGTTTGTCTTGATTTGATCCACTCATTTTCATTATATTTAAACTATGCTTTTTACTCACTTTATGACATTCAACTCTTGCTAAAAGTTACAAGCCTTTAGAGGGAGGATGACGAAAACAATACCATAATCTCCTACAGTATGCTTTTGAACAGACCTTGCTGACGATGTACAGGC
This sequence comes from Vicia faba, assembly GCA_948472305.1. Taxonomy (NCBI): domain Eukaryota; kingdom Viridiplantae; phylum Streptophyta; class Magnoliopsida; order Fabales; family Fabaceae; genus Vicia; species Vicia faba. The sequence continues at coordinate 1,426,501,257 of OX451735.1, read as the reverse complement.
GTTCTTTCAAATCCTAAACACTGGAGTTATAAGGAAGATAATCCCTAATCAACCCCTTCGAGCCAAAGAAGTAGAATTTTTCTTTTTACACAAATTGAAACCTCTAAATCGAAACCTGGGGCAGGGTAGTCTCTCAGTTGATTCAAATGCGCGTTTAGCCGTAAACTCTCATTTCGTAATATAACGAATGACATCAAAAAATTTCCTCTGGAATCAAAAGACTGTGAGGGTTCCCTACCAAATAGGCAATCATTATCTCTCAAAAAGAAAATCCCACTAAGTCAAAACCTACGAAGGAGACTTAAAGAAAAGTGGGGCATCCCGCTGACTGTAATCTCAAAACAAGAACGGTCAGGCAAAATCAGGGATAATAGATCAAAAAGAGGTCACTACAAATCCTCGACCAACATGAAAAATGTTGCAAAAAATGATTGTCTTCAGATAAACTAAACTTGTCTGAACCATCACCAAAACGTCATTGGAGTTCAAACGCACAATTAACTGAGTTTAGGACTGAAGAACATCACGAAGAACGGGTGGGTACAAACACATTTTGAGCCTTTATCCTTTGTTTCTTAAACCGTGAACCAAGCCACGTTACAACCCTTCAAAAGTCCTAATTGAAGCATTAGTTAGTTTGAAAGCATATTGTTACAAAAGGTATCCTGACTCCTGTAAGGCTTTACTCTAAATTCTGAGTTTGAATTTTCTTACAAAATTTCTTTACTTGCTAAAATGTATTTTCAAAACTTCAAGACAAGCATAAACTTTGCATTACTTGAATATCACTGTTTGCATATGGCTATTTGATTTACAGCAGAAAAATTCACACAACGAATATCCATTGAATGAAAGCTTTCTCCGTAAACAAAATCACTTCAAGAAGGATGTCACTCCCATTGACAAATCTTATATCAACAAGGGGACATGACATGTCACTATCTAGCACACCTGGGGCAGTCCAGTCAAGATCCCAAGAAATCTCTCAAGAATTGCATAATAACCAGGGACAAGTCTCCATCTCCATTACTTGGGGCATTGAACATCAATCTCAGCGAGGGCTTACGTACAATCAAGCATTTTCTGGCAATACCACAAACATTTGCTGCTAGGGGCAATGACAAATCTCCCTAAAATTATTCTCATCAGATGATTCCCCAGCAAGAGTTTAATCTTTGAAAACCTTTCCCCAGCTGAGAAAACCTCAAAGAGTCCTCAAGGATTTTCCCCAACAAAGTCGTCACCTCTCTAGCAGACCGGCAACAAGGGTTATTTCCCCAACAAACTACAAATTCCCTAGTTTGAGTTTGCCTTTCCAACTACTACAAATTAAAACACCACAACTCCCTTTCACCAGTAGACTACTCTATAATCTCCGACAAGTTACTATGAAACCTGGACCCGACCAGATATCAGTTCAACTTCGACCCCAGTAGAGCAACGAAAAACCGAGACTCTAGAACTCTTTTCCCAAGCAGGAATCAACACTCTTCAACAAAGTTTTCAATATTCTCCAACAGAGTTCTCCTCAAACAACAAAACAGGAATCCCTGGTGGAAATATTCTAAGCAAAGTTTGAAGACACACCAACTCTTCAACAATAGTTCGGGATTTAACAACTCCCCAGCATTTGTCAAGGATTTATTTTCCCAGACAAAGATACACTTCAATAAACACTTCACATTTCATACATGATAAGTGCATACGACACCATCTCATTTATTTTTTCGAACATCATGACATTGCATACAATTAACATTTTACCTTTTTCAGGAAAAGGTCAATCAACAGATGGCTCCCATCAACCTTTTCAAGTTCCAGATTAATACATGTAACAAGCCAGGAAAACTATCTGTGGACGACTGATTGTAGATTAATACCTGTAACAAGCCAAGAAAACTATCTACATGAAGAGATTGGAGATTAACACCTGTAACAATCCATGAAAGCTATCTTTCTTTCTCAGGTCAGAGATTAATACCTAAAACCAGACAGGACAACTATCTCATCAACCAACCTTTTCAAGTTCCAGATTAATACCTGTAATAAGCCAGGAAAACTATCTGTGGACAACTGATTGTAGATTAATACATGTAACAAGCCAGAAAAACTATCTACATGAAAAGATTGAAGATTAACACCTGTAACAAGCTAGGAAAACTATCTTTCTTTCTCAGGTCAGAGATTAATACCTGAAACCAGAAAGGACAACTATCTACTTGACCATCATGAAGTAACCCTACACAGGTTCCTTCTCTTTCCAAGATGCAATTTTACACGACTCATCATCAGGTAACCCTACACAGGTTCCTCCTCTTTCTCAGATGAAGTTTTACACAGACCCATCATCAAGCAGCCCTACACAGGCAACCAAATACCTCCTCTGGTTAGATTTATTTCTTCCAGTTAATGACAGGCGACCAAAGACCTTCTTTGGTTAGATTTATTTCTTCCAGTTAATGACAGGCGACCAAAGACCTCCTCTGATTAGATTTATTTCTTCCAGTTAATGACAGGCGACCAAAGACCTCCTCTGGTTAGATTTATTTCTTCCAGTTACTGACAGGCGACCAAAGACCTCCTCTGGTTAGATTTATTTCTTCCAGTTAATGACAGGCGACCAAAGACCTCCTCTGGTTAGATTTATTTCTTCCAGTTAATGATATGAGACCAAAGACCTCCTCTGGTTAGATTTATTTCTTCCAGTTAATGACAGGTGACCAAAGACCTCATTTGGTTAGATTTATTTATTCCAGTTAATGACAGGCGACCAAAGACCTCCTCTGGTTAGATTTATTTCTTCCAGTTAATGACAGGCGACCAAAGACCTCCTCTGGTTAGATTTATTTCTTCCAGTTAATGACAGGCGACCAAAGACCTCCTCTGGTTAGATTTATTTCTTCCAGTTAATGACAGGCGACCAAAGACCTCCTCTGGTTAGATTTGTTTCTTCCAGTTAATGAAAGGCGGCCAAAGACCTCCTCTAGTTAGATTTATTTCTTCCAGTTAATACAGGCGACCAAAGACCTCCTCTGGTTAGATTTATTTCTTCTAGTTAATGACAGGCGACCAAAGACCTCCTCTGGTTAGATTTATTTATTCCAGTTAATGACAGGCGACCAAAGACCTCCTCTGGTTAGATTTATTTCTTCCAATTAATGACAGGTAACCAGAGACCTCCTTTGGTTAGATTTATTTCTTCCAGGTAATGACAGGTAACCAGAGACCTTTTCTGGAAACAGGGCAGCTGAGATACAGTTTAGATACGCTTCAGACACGGATGCCATTCTGATACTCATTCAGATTCAACTTTCAAGATACAGTTCAGATACGCTCCAAATACGGATGCCATTCTGATATTCGTTTAGATTCAAGCTCCAGATACAGCTCAAATACACTCCAGACGTGGACGCCATTCTGATACTCACTCAATTTCAGCTTATAGATACAATCCAACAATCATTTCTAGATGGCATGTACAAGACCATCTCTAACAACTCTCTATCATCCCTCCAAATGTCATCTTTAATCTCATTCCCTCTACCATCACATCACTGAGTGCAAATTTCTGGGCACTCTAGTGTCCAATCATCTTCCACCTTCAGATCACGAATGGCAAAACTCGCCAATCTAACTCTTCAATTTTAAGAAGATTGAACAGGGACAGATGTTGTACCCCAAACTTTTCCCTCTCATTTCTCAATTAATATCTCACAATATCTCCTTTGATTCAAGACTGCACTAAGGTTGATCAGCTCAAGACATCTCCTCAAGCACTGATGACTGAAAATTAAGGTTTGAGTTTGCACAAGGACAAATGGACTTTTAATGCCCCATTTAACTTTCATGGATCATTTTGGACTCTCAAGATTGCTCATGTCAAGTTTCAGGTCTTGGATCTCATTTTTGCTGAGTCAATTGATCAGATGACCTAAAATTAGTCGTAATAGTGAAAAAGTCAACTGTAGCACCAAAAGTCAAACTTTGACTTTTTGGTCAACATTAAGTTTCAAATATCACAATTTATCAAGACATTCAAAAATATAAAGCTTGATTATCAAGAAGTTAAGAAAGTCAAAAGTCAACTTGAAAAGTCAAGATTTCGAAGACTTAGAAATTTTCTAAGTGTTCTTACACATGATAATTTCATCACTTCATGCCATTCTTTCATCAAGATGCAAGACAGTTCAAGGGAAACTTTCAACATGAAAGTTGTAGATCTCCATGATATCTACAAAATTTCTTTACACAACTTCTCCTAGAAGTGCTTGAATTTTGAGTTATAAATTCATGAAGTCATGACATTTTCATTTAACACTTTGAGAAATTTCCAACAGATTTTGCTCAGGATTTTATCCCAATTTCTTGGTATTTTTTCACATATTTCCAAGATGATTTTGTCAAAATGGCCAAAATGAAAGTTATAGAGGATGTTTCAAACTTTTCAAAACATCCAAGAGCATGAATTTATCATACTTGAGCTAGGAGATTCAAGGGCATGAAGTTGGGCATCCACCCTTGATTTGCAAGTCATTCTATTGAAGAACACACAACAAAACCCTTATGCTATGATGCATGATCTTATGTTGCAAGCCTTCTTGCTTGAAAATCTCTATATAATTTAATGTTTACACCCACTTTTGAGCTATTACCCAGGTGTATGAGCCATTGTCCAAAAGATTTTTCCATTTATGGCATAAAGGCACCATTGATATTCTTGAAAAGCAAGCTTTTTGACCTAATCTAAAGTAATTGTCGCCTGGTTTCTAAGAATTGTGATTTCCTCAAATTACAAGATCTTGCAACGATTATCTCTGCATATAGTCATAAGTGACGTCGCTCACGAGTTTATCTTCAAAGATCGAAAGAAAATTGTGTTTGGAAGACTTTGAAAGTTATCAAATTGTCGCAAGTCATTTGTTTGATTTCGAATATTCTTAACCATAATTTGTTTTCCTCAGGACTATGTTTCTCATGTTGAAGTTTGTTAATTCTACAAGATTGGTGAATGTTCTTAAAGCACGTTTGTTTGGCAATGAAGTTATGTTCTAATCGAGCACGGCGTGCGAGTTCATTTTGAGTGCAAATTTGATTTGGACAAGAGGTGAAGATTAAGACTGTCATTTAGATAACCAATTGTTTTGAGTTCGAATAAACCAAGTGGAGTTGAATTCTTAAGCATTGTTTTGTTCAAGAATTTGATTGGAAGTTTAAAAGATAAGGCACAAGGTTTCATTTGAAATACAAATTACAAGGGTGTTGTATTTTCTTGAAGTTCAAGTTACGAAGCAAGATACATGTTCAAATCATGCAAGTAGGGAATTTCATTTTCATCAAGATTCAAGAATGATTTCCATACGATAAATTCCTAATTCATAAAATTCACTCAAGTTATGTGTTCATTACATTTTTGGGACAAGTTACAATTTTTGTTTACAAAGCAAAAAAGAATTAAATGTTTTTTCTTCAATTTTCTATTGCTTCATCTTCAAGCAATCCATCCAATCCTCGCTTGCCATCCACGCCTCATGTTCATGAAACAAAGAAAATAAAGTTAGCAAGAATTCAAGCAAAAGAGTATTTGTTAAAAGAGAAATTTCATCACTAGGGTTTGTATATAGGAATCAGAATTTAAGTTGTTTTGTTTTATCATAATCCCTCTCCTCCCATTCTTGCAAATTAAAAGGTTGGACCTTGGTTCACAAGAAGGAAAAGCAAATATGCAAGCCCAAAGTTGTCAAACCAAATATGCAAGCCCAAGGCTGCCCAAACAACAACAATATAGCAGTAGGCAGCAAGCAACACAAGCAAACAAAACAAAGGAAGGCTGCTGTAAATATAGCAGCAAGAACAGGCTGTAAAACAAGCAAAAGCAAGCAAGTCCAAGGCTGCCCAAACAACAGCGATATAGCAGCAGGCAGAAATGTCAAACTGCAAACAAAATAGCAATGCAACAAAATAGACAACATTAGGCTGCAATGATGCAGCACAAGCTGCCAAACAAACCTGCAACAAATAGAATAGCAGGGAAAACTTCCAACAATATTGCCGCAAATACCACAGCAGATAACAACAAAACATAGCAAGCAAGGCAACATAGGCTGCCAAGATGACAGAAGAAGGCAACAATAAGTAAGACAAAATGGAACAAGGCAAAACAGCAAATTAATTTGCTCATCAAACCAAGTGTATCATCATTTTCCTAAGTTATACAAACCCTTCAGAAAATATAGAAAAATAAGCAAAATTGCTTTATTCCAGTGAAAGATGAAAGAGGAAAGATGAAAGAGATATCACCTAGCAAATAACAGTCCAGAAATGTGCTATAAAGACAGTCAAAACCAGACAAAAGTCAGCTCTTCACTTTACTGCCAAAAGCTCTGTCCAAACAACTTGCATCAAAATCTGTAGGCCATCATTTGCACACAAATAGCAATATGAAAACTGCACTCAAAAGGCAGGAAATCAGCATACCACAAATTGGCAAAAACCTCAAATTCCTCCCCCCCCCCACTTTTTCACCCTGTTTTCAATATAATAACAAGACTGCTTCACAAAGCAGGAGAAGGTCAATACAAGATTGAAACCAAGCAGCCAAACTAGCAAGATTCAAACCAAGTTGCAAAACCAACCAAGAACAAAGCCAAACCAGCAAAGACATTAACAAAAATAAAAAATAAAAAACAAAATCTCCAATTCCTATTCAAACATAATACAAGCAAATCCCATATGTTTTAAAGAGAAGCTTTAACATGAACCAAAAGGAAAAAACCAGCAACCTGATTCCATCATCAACCTCAAAATAGCTAGCCCCCAATACAAAATCAACAAGAATAAAAACACAGCCAACTAAAACATCAAAAAATATACAGAAACCACAACAATGTTCATCTTTTTTTCAATCACTATCAGCACAAACCAAAAAAAACCCGCAGCAAGAACATAAGCATCAGTCCCAAAACCCTAGTTTACCTCATCATTTTCCCTAAACAAACCCTTCAGAAACACAACAACTTCTATTCAAAACAGAGGAAAAGAAAAACGAGAAGTTAACTCCCATGATTCAGTTCGGCCGTCCACTGCACACCATCGCGATGGAGTCCACCGTGGGCGTCTCCCTCAACACCGTTCACACACGCAGATTACCTCAGAAGCACATCATTGTATCGGAATCACAGGTAGGCGATACTTGCTATTTTGTTTGTAAATGTGCATGTGAGTGTCAAAGTTGTACTGAGCTAAAAGAACAAAAGAGAAAATGGAACAAAATAACGAATTGATGCTGAGAGTATCCGCGAGAGAGGTAGAAAGAGTTTTGTTGTTGTTGTTTTGTTGCGAACACATAAGCGAGAGAGAGAGAGAGAGAGAGAGAGAGAGAGAGAGAGAGAGAGAGAGAGAGAGAGAGAGAGATGAGAGTGAGGAAGAGTTTCTTTGAGATAAAAAAAACATTGAAGCAGTGAAGAGAGTCGCCGGTAATGAGCTAGGGTTGCTTCAACCCGTGTTGTTTTTTTGTTCGAAAAGGGACTGGGCCCGGGTCTGACCCAACCCGGTCCATTTGTGGCCCATATTTTTAAGTTTTTTTTTAACAGAACAAACAATAATGTTTGGGCCTTTCATCTCAAATTCATCCCAACAACGAATTGAGACAGCATCACCCCATTTTTTCAATTTAACACCACCCCTCCATTTTATTTTGTTTTAATATTTACTTATTTCTATTAATTTAATAAATCTTGAATTTTGTTAATTAATTTTCTTAATTAAGTTTAGTTCTTAATTCTAATTTAATTTGGGAAAAAAAGTTTGTAAATATTTTTACTAATTAATTTTTGTATTTTAGTCTTAATTTGTTCATTTATTTTCTTAATAACAAAAACCATAAAAGACAAAAGGCATGCATTTGATTTAATTTCTTTAGCAAATTAATAGAATACATTTTTCCATTTTTCTTTTCAAACTTTTCCAACAAAAAAAAACAAGAATTTTATTTACTTATCTTTATTTTGTTAATTAATTTTACTTCATAAACTTGTTGTAATTTCGATTAATTGCTCGATTAGATTTGATTGTATTGTTTACCTATTTGGACATTTAATCGCATTAATCCATCCCCATTTGTAAATTTGTACCCCCATTCCCGAAAGCTTTGTAATAGAGAAGAAATTTAATTTCCGCAATTTACTGAATTCCTTATACTGTATAGTAATTAGGCGTGCATGGCAAGATTCAAAATCAATCGCTAGATAGCCCTAATCAAAGACAAAATAACTTGAATCAAAACAATTTGCACACGCGCGCACCTCTAGGGTAACCTTGCTCGTTGCCTCGGACACAGTCATGTCCCTCGAATATGGGATGCTTTAGCAAAGACCCTTCAATAAAAAAGATCGTAGTCCCTCGATGTTGCCTTCGATAAAATGATCTAGTCCCCAACGAGAAATTACTAAAGCATCTCACAAGTTTCCTTCTATGACTGTACAAAACGACCCGCGCCTGTCCTTTCACATCCAACGATGGGGCTTCTTACCAAATCAATGGTAAGATAGCAACATATAAAGGAGTAAGAAAAGAACATTTAATACCTTTTGAGTAGGTAGATTCGCTCCTAGTTGCTCGCTTTCTCAGAACCAAACATTTTACACCAACACTTTCACATTAAAACCTTTTTTTCAAAAGAAAAAAGCTTTTTGTATACGTTCTTATAGAGACGAGAACTATTACAAAAACATCTTTTCAAGAACACTTTCAAAAAAACACATTCCACAAACACCTCTTTGAATTATTTTCGAAACAACACTTTGTACGCGTTCTTATAGAAACAAGAACCATTACAAAGACATTTTCAAAATATTTTCAAACCCACAACACAAAGCATATTTTCAAACAAAGCAAGTGATCTAGCAAGCAACTAAGATCCCATGGAAAACCATGGATGAAAAGGATGCTAATACCTTCCCTTTTCATAATCTACCCCCCGAACTCAAGAAAATATCTCTAAAGGTCTTTCCTGTTCTTTTCAGCCTTTCCTGTTGGATAAAAGAAAATCCGGTGGCGACTCTTGCTATCCGCATAATTGCGATCAAAAGCAAAACACCCAAGTCAGTTCTCCCGCCACGTTACAGATGTCTTAGAAAAAACAAACAAAATACAAGATCATAGTCCCTCGATGACGCTATCAACGTTTCCTTTCAAAAATGATCTTAGTCCCTAAAGAAAATGCTAAGATATCTTACAATATTGTTATTCATGACTATACGATGACCCTTGCCTGTCCCTTTTACATCCAACGACAAGGTTTCTTACCAAATCAATGGTAAGATAACAATGTCAAGGAAAAGAGGAAATAAACATGAAAGACTTTTGAGTAGGTAGAATGTTCCTAGTTGCTTGATCATTTTTAAACCAAAATATCCTTGTTATTTTCAAAATAAACACCAACACCAAAAACATCATTCACACTTGAAAATATTTTCAAAAGATAAACACTTTGTACGCGTTCTTATAGAAACGAGAACCATTACAAAGACACCTTTTTAAAATCATTTTTTAAAAAAACACATTCCACAAATACAACTTTGAAATATTTTCAAAACAACACTTTGTACGCGTTCTTATAGAAACGGGAACCAATACAAAGTCACATTTTCAAAATACTTTCAAAAACCACACAAAGCACATTTTTCAAACAAAAGCAAGTGATCTAGCAAGCAACTAAGATCCCGTAGATAACCAAGGATGAAAATGGTGCTAATACCTTCCCTTTTCATAATCTACCCCCCGGACACAAGAAAACATCTCAAAGGTCTTTCCTGTTCCTTTCAACCTTTCATTTGGGATAAAAGAAAAGTCAGTGGCGACTCTTGCTAACCACAACATTTGCGATCAAACGCAAAACAACCAAGTCAGTTCTCCCACCGCGTTACACACATGATATCTTAACATAATGATGGATGTTTTGTTTAATGCTTGGGATTACTCATGTGAAGTTGGATGCTTAAGCATTATTGTGAGAAGTGGCATCTCTGACTATTTGGATTAGAATATGGAGAGTCCAATCCTGTCTACAGTAGCATGCTTGATGAATGCATGACTATTTTGTTGAAGACTCCACTAGTATCAGTAACTACTAGTGGATATAAAGGCAGAAGGCTGCTAACATATATTTAAGGGTTTTTTGTTGCTGTAAGTCACTCCAGAAAAGATTTGGCGATCTAGAGAAACTGAGAGTTTTTGGAGTTTGTGACTTCACATGTATGACATCTTGCCTATTCAAAAGCTCATGATACAGAGTGTGGTTATGATAAGACAATGATCAAGTTTGTCCTTGTGTTGTGAAGAAGTCAGGGTTCCTGGAAGTATTCTCAAGGAGCGAGAATATCTAACTCTGGTTTGACTCTACTAAGGGAGTCAAGGTTCAACATATAAAGGAAGTGATGAAGTTTCTCATCTAGTGCACAAGTCTTCATCTTCATCTGGAGCATTAGTTACTCATAACAAAGGGAGTCATATGGATATCTGTAAAGTGTTGTTGCAATGACACGGGTATTATCAAGCCAGAATATTGTTCTTTTTTGTAAAGGTTCTATGAGAAAATGATATCGAAACAACATGTTGTGACATTACGAAGTCATGGATAAACTTAACAAGACATGGTTGTTTCTATGAGAAGCTTGGTGAATATCATAAGTTCACATATCTCTTAGAAGTTTAATGGGAAGTCTGGGAGAATTTATTTTTCTCTATAGATTTCAAAAAAGACTCCTTAAGGGTCTATATTATGAAGAGGTGTCACAAATGTGGTATTTTGATGTCTTAGTATATGTCACTAAGTCTAAGTGAAAGAAGAACACTTAGAATCTAGTATGAACAGGTGGATAATCTGGTGAAGCATCCATGATTGGTGGGAGAAGATGTGTTGATCACTGAAATAAGAAGACAATGTCTGACTAAGTGTTAGGACATTATACAGGACATGTTCCTGCATGGTCAACATAGGATGGAGTGGCCTATGTGTTCAAACACGTGGCTGTAAATAGGGGGAATTTGTTTGACTATGCATGTGTATATACAGGAAGTGGCTATAGCATTCAAAGCCATTATGGACGGTGCACATTGATACTAGAAGTTTTCTTCTCAAATATCGTTTCCTTTTGACCAAGATTGGTGCTACAATCTATGATCATTATTTTCCAAGTAAAATTCCCAGTTATCTATAGAGAGTTCTCCACATATTTGTAACCCCGTGAGCTTCTTGAGTCCATAATTCTTATGGCTTTTATTTGAGTTTGGGTAAGTTGTGCTTGGGTCTGGTATTATGAAGGTCTCCTTTTCCAAGTTTTGGCTATAAAGGGGGAGAAATGTGAATTAGCTCAGATGTTGTTGCTGCTTCCACAAGTGGTTATTGTTAATGTCCACAAATGTTAAAATAAGATGTCAAGTGGTTATTATTTTTGTGACATATATTTGTGACCTATGATATGTGGTATGAACACAAATGTGACCTGTGTTCTGAGTTATCAGGGGCGGTGGTTGATTTGGTCTTAAGGAGTTATTGACAGTTCTCTTATTCCACCATTGGTCTTCTATGTTTAGAAGATGTTCCTGCATTGAAGGGGAGTACAAGTTGTCTTCTGCTATCTTCTTCCTCGTGTGTATCAACCAAACTTCAGGACTTTCCTTCCTTTTATTCTGAAACTGATGTTTGTTGGTGCTGATGCAATTGAGTTCTTCAGACTGCTGCAAAGAAGAAGTCTAACAAGATGTTGATACATCATTTTCAACTGAAGATCTATTATTGTGTGCAGTAGCTTCTAAAATGCTGTAATCTCTTAGAGTGCAATTGTTTTTAAATTATTTGTTTTAGCCAAAATTTGCCAAAGGGGGAGATTGTTAGTTCTGTTGTTTTAGGATTGGCTTAATTTTTGTAAAACAAATAATAGCAGCAATAATGTAATGTAAAATATGATGTATAAACTTTCTAAGAAGAACATGTACAAGAAGAAGTTCTATTACAATATCAGAATATGTTGAACAACTGGAACATGTCAAAGAAGATGTCTTGACATCGCGCCTGCTGAGATAGATTAATGAGATTTAGTTTGTTCTTAACATAAGCAGAATATTCAGGAGAATATTATGCATCCTATGTGGAACATATTTAAAGGTATAGAAAATTCAATCAGAAATCAAGGAGAATGAAGACTTTCAAAATAAGGAGATTATTTAGGAATGAAAAGATTGAAGACCTTTCTTGGGGCAGAAGTTTCTGCAATTTGTTATAGCTGATTTGTTATGATTGAAAGCCTAAAACCAGTTGGGTAACAGATTATAAATAAAAGGGTTTGTAACCTAGAAAAGATACGGCTCGAGATGTAGAAGTCTAGGATTTTGTCAAGGTAAACCTCCCCGGTTGTGGGAAAGTTACCATGTTCACCTCGAAGCCTGTAGGTAAGAGGTGTATTATTCTTGGAGGAAGCTTTGAAGCAACTCCAAGATGTGTTCTTAGTTAGGAGAAAAGCTAAAAAATAGTGGAGTGTGGCTTGAATACTTAGCTAGTTTTTCATGGAAGTATGTCTTCTAAACCGTTTATTTGTATGATCAGAATCTTGGTGAAGGTTCGTCTATGTAGTGACTGAGGTGCTGAATGCTAGACATATTTGTGATGATTGGAAGTGGGATGGGGATATTCGATATCTAGGGAGGACCTAGGTAGAATGGTCATTGGGTAGTGATTAATTACGTAGTTGGTCAATGGGTGCGTTGGCTGTAAGGTATGCAAATTGATACTACTGATAATGGACTTCATTCCTGGCTTGGTAGCCCCCAGAGTAGGTGTTGTTATACACTGAACTGGGTAAACAATTCTGGTGTGTTCTTTATCTTTTCAGTATTGTTTTATCTTGCTTGTGTGTTTATGTCATATCAGACGACATCCTTGTAGGACATCTGAGTCTGTTGTGCTAGAATTTCAAAGAGGTAGCTTTATACGAAGACGAGTGGATTCAGACTAGGTTGGACCAGTTAAATTTGATTGACGAGAAAAGGCTTGCGGTTGTTTGTCATGGTCAGATGTACCAGAAGCGTACGATCAAAGGCTTTAACAAGAAAGTCAAACATCAGGTATCCTGCCACAAGGTGATCCCAAGGGCAAATGGAGTCCCACCTAAGAAGGGTCATTTGTAATCAAGAAGATATTTTTTTGTGGTGCTATGATACTTACCACCATGAACGGTGAAGATTTTCCGCACCCTGTAAACGCAAACATAGTCAAAAAATACTATGCCTAAAAGAGACCCGCTAGGTTGACTGGCCTATGAAAAAATAAGGGCATCCCTGCAAACCAAAAGGGTTTGGGCAAAAATTAGGGATATATATAAATATTGTACACCCGACAAGTCGAAAACCTAAAAAGGTGACTTTGGCAAAAAAAAAGGGTATCCCGGTGGACTGAAAACCCGAAAGGACGGTCCAGGAAAAAGTTAGAGGTTAAAGCGTACGACTATGTCCCATTGGATCACCTTTATATAGCAAGCTTTTTACCAATTTCAAGTTCAAAAGGTACTGATTGATTCAATCAGCTTCTTCCAACGGTGAGGGATGAGATGCTCGAAGACATAGGGGTAATAGCAGAGTTGAAACTCGATGAGATCGTTTACACATAGCTATATATTTCTGTTTTACTTTGTACTCTTTTCATTTTTCAACGATTTCCTCTTACTAGGATCTCCGTCTCCTTGTACAAAACCGCCTGTTTATAGGCAAATTATATATATATATATATATATATATATATATATATATATATATATATATATATATATATATATATATATATATATATATATATATATATCATTCAAAATTCAAATTCGTTTTACTTTCCCTGTTTTGTTTGCAAAAACGTCCAATGACTAACTTAAATGAACATATGCATATGAATATGATTACTGTTAACAAATATATGCATAAAAATAGAAATCAGTATTTACTAAAGACTCTAGGAGTTGGGGTAACATTCAATTTATCCACAAATCCTCACATAAAAATCCCCGCAGAGCTACTTGCACAAGCTCATTCCCGACGGAGATACATTCCTTATAAAGTCTAATATGTCCTCAGATAGAAATTGAGGTATCTCCCAGCTATTAACATAACCATACTCCCAAGTAGATCCCCATAGCGGATAAAGGAGTTTGATCATTTCTCCTGCATAAAATGGAAACTTCCTCCGTACAGCCTACGGAATTCCAATACTCATTAGAGATTATGTCCTCAACACAATCCACAGGAACTTAATTCTCCAGTAGAGTTTATTTCTCCAACACTGTAAAATCCCCAGTGGAATTTTCTTCTCCAGTAGGGTTTATTTCCCCAGCAGGGTTTATTTCCTCAACAGAAATTAATTTACCAAGTAGAGTTCATTTCTCTTACTACTGCAAATCACCTGCAAGATTCTCTTCTCCAGCAAAGTATAGTTTGCTATCCCCAAAGAGTTTGCTATAGAATCTGAAATCGGGCCAGATGTCATTTAAATTTATCCTCCCAGAAGAGTTAGCATCCATATCAGAAACTCAATCAGACATCTCCTAAGAAGGTTATTAACCTCTTGTATCCCCAATCAGGGTATATAAGAACTAAATTCCCAAGTAAAGCGATGAACGATGTTCCTGAAATCTTTTATCCCCAAGCAGAAGTCAAACAATCCCAGTGGAGTATCCTAAAAACAAAAAGTAGGAATCCCCAGCGTAGACATTCTAAACAAGATTGGAGAGGCATATCCTTCATCCCCAGCGACAGTAAGGGATTTATGTTCCCCAGCCAAAGATGTTATACAAAGCTACCGATATGCTTCAACGACATCTTACATCCATACATCATTTATAATTATCATAGCATATGCATACAAAACGAATATATCACACTCTCATTTACTTTGAGAACATCATTATGCAATGAATTACATACATCATGACATTGCATAAAGACTAACTTTGTCTTTTTAGGTAAAAGTCTAAAAACAGATGAATATCATCAACAATTTTCAAATAGGTCAGAGATTAATTCCCGAAATAGGACAAGGAAACTATCTATATGATTTGGTCAAATATTAATCTCTAAACAGGACGGGGAAACTATATGTACGACCATGCAGTATGAATTCCTGAAACAAGACGAGTTCGCCAACAAAAAGCAGGTCCTAGATTAACTCCCTAAACAAGACGGGGAAAATATCTATATGACCAGGCATAAAGTAACTCCCGAAATAGGACATGGAAACTATCTATATAACCAGGCAAAGATTAACTCCCAAAACAGGACGGGGAAACTATAAACATGACTAGGTGGTATGAATTCCATAAACAGGACGGGTTTACCAACAAGAACAAATTGTGGATCAGATCCTGAAACATGATGGGGCGACTATCTACATGACGAGCATTTACCTCGGAGACTAAATTTGACAAGCATTTCCCTTAGAGACTAAATCTGATAAGCAGCTACTCAAGCACTTTACCCAGAGTGTCATCCTGGACAACATTCTTCAGATATAGTCAAGCGTAGACTTATTCTAATACTCCTATCAACAATCACTTTGATGGCATCTATAAGCCCATCTTCAGCGACACTCTGTCACCTCTCTGAATGTTATCTTTTAATCCCATTCAAGCAATATTATCAGCTAACAGCATTACCTCCTGCATATGCGAGTGCAAATTTCGGGGCACTTAAGTGTTCAATCCTCTTCTACCTTCAGATCATGAATGATGGACATGGTAATCTAACTCCTCAGGTCTAAGAAGTTTGAACAGGGGAAATTGTTGTACCCCAAAATTTTCCCTACCACTTTTCAAGAATATTCTCCTAGGGTTTTCATTTGCTCAAGGTTACCCAAGAATTGATCAAACAAATTCTCCTCCTAAGCAATTGACCTACAACTAGGGTTTCACCTTTTTCAAGGAAGATTTGGTCTAAGACCTCAAGTGGATTTCATGGTTTGTTATATGTCTCCAAGAATTATCATAGCAAGTTTCATGGCTTGCATCACAAGTTTGCTCAGTCAATGGCTCAGATGACTGAAAATCAACTGTGGTTAACATACAGTCAAACCTCAAGATTTTTTGTCAACATTAAGGTTTTGGAGTCATACTCATCATTTGATAAAGGGTTGATCATGATTCATCAAGTAAACTCCCAAATCACCAAAAGTCAAAAGTTGTCAAATTAGATTTTTCTTAAGGAGAAGTCAACTGAACTTTGACCAAGCATAACTTTCACATGCTTCATCAGATTTTCCTTAACCAAAGCTCATTTTGAAGGAAATTCAATTCTCGAAATCTTTGTAACTTTAAGATCAAGTATAAAAAAATTCCTCATTTGAGAGCTATGGGCCAATACATTATAGGTTATTTCAAAAGTCAATAATAAGGCACTTTTTGTCAAGGCAACTTACATCAAGATAAAGTCTTCAAATGCAAAAATCATCAAAATATAGATTGAAGAGGACATCTTGATCTTTCCAAAAAGTCTAATATCACCTTCAAATGATACAAATTGAGAGAGTTATTATTGGTTCAAGTTGGGAAATTTTGAGCAAATGCATGAAGTTCAAATTGAGCAAACTTGAATTTTTGGGATAATGTGCTATTGTTTCAAGGTCCACGCGCATTCCACACTTCATATAAACCTATGAATTACTTCATGCACCCCTTGACCTCTTTATTTTATTTACATTGATTTTTATTTATTTTAAAAGTCAAAATAAATTAGATAACACAAGGGCTTTTTTTACAAAGTCCAAGTCCACAAACATTTGACCTAATTCATGCTTATATATTCTTATCAACTCAGACATCAAGACACAAAACCCTTGTCCAAGAAACACCATTACAAAATCTTAAAATATCATTCAAACTAGGGCAACCTTAGAACCCTAGTTGCAGCCACCTTCAAAGCATTTTAACTGTTCCATTCGCTTCCAGGAGAACTATAGAGTAAGAATGGATCAAACCTGATGATCCAAAGCTCACAAAACCCACATGCATACATCTCTGATCTCATTATTTTTTGCAAATTCATATTTCGATTTTTGTATTGTTTTAAGGCATACAAACATTTTTAATGTGTTTCTGAGATGTGTTTATGCGGGCTAAGATCAACGTAAGAGTCCTATGCTATCAGAACCACGAACTACCATTTTCATACCGATCCATTTTATTTTTGTTGTACCTCATAAACCAGTGCAATTCAGTCCAAAATAATGATTCTATTGGACTCAAAGGGTGTGATTTATGGGGGTAGGGTACCCTGGGATCCCTAATTGTGTTTGCTTTACAGGAATAAAAAAGAGAGTTATCGGAGAATACGAATAGAGATAGGGCTTCAGCGCCTCTATGGTCAAGGCAATTTTTTATGTTATAATTATTATGTTTCAGTTGTAACACTGAATGTATCACCATCCCAGTGGTAGAAGCGCGCGCGATAAAGCTTTACTATTCTAGGGCTTGAGTTCGATCCCTGGTTTTGGCAAAAAAATCATATTTTATGATTTCTATTGATCACATGCAGCGCTCTTCATGATATCAACCGTGCACCCAACCATGTCTCACCATCAGATCTTCATAGATCTGATCCAATGTTTCCAAAACCGCGAGCACATGGTGAACCTCCTAGGGTTGAACTCACTGGATCCAACGCTAAGTCAGTGGGCCTGGACTTCTTTTGCAATTTGCACCCCATCCTTTGCTATAATCAGGCCCATTTATTTTCTTTATATTTTCATTTTTATTTTACTTATTTATTTTTTATTATTTAATTAAAACACCAAAATATTAGTTTTAGGTTAAAAAATAATTAGGTTTAGTTTTAATTATCTTTTTTTAATGAATTAAATTAATTGACCTTTTTTACTAAAATTAATTAGGTTTTTAATATTTTTTATTAATTAATTAATCACAAATCATTTTTCATAAAAAATCTCCAAAAAATCTTTTCACGTTCTTTTCTATTTTTTGTTTTTCTATTTTAATTTCATAGATCAATTGTACAGGCCGAGCGTTTCCTATGTAATAGCTTAGGTTTTTTATTTCCTACTTTATTTTTCATTATTATGTAATTGTTTACAGTTTGTAATAGCTTAGGGTTTTACTTTCCGCCTTTCTATTTTGTAACTGCCCCAAAGCGATGTAATAGTCTAGGTTTACATTTTCCCTTTTACTTTCTGCACTTTTATTGCTGTTATACTTGCTATATTACTCCTTAGTAATTAGGTTTGCATGGAATGATAGAAACTTGTCGATAGCAAAACCCTAACTGCAAAGATAAATATAACTGAAAAATAACACACCTTGCATACTCGTACCTCTAGGGTAACCTCCCTTGCTGCCTTCAGAAAAAATTCATGTCCCTCGAATGAAGGGACGCTTTAGCAAAGTCCCTCAATATAAAGATCATAGTCCCTCGATGACCCTTCGATGTTGCCTTTCGGTAGATGATCTAGTCCCTTAATGAAAATTGCTAAAGCATCCTTACTAGTTGCCTTTGATGACTGTACGATGACCCACGCCTGTCCCTTCACATCCAACTATAGGGCTTCCTACTAACTAATGGTACGGATAGAACTATCTAAAGGAGGAGGAAAATACAAGAACGACCTTAGGTAGGATACTTTTAATCGCTTGCTCACAAAGTTTTCTAAACAAAACATTTCTCACATCACACTTTCAAAATAACCAATATTTTCAAAAAACTTTGTACGCATTCTTGAGAACTGATATAAGAATCATTACAAAGTCTACCTCACTATGGAATTTTTTTCAAAATATTTTCAAACACTTACACAAAAAATCAAGTTTTCAAAGTGAGCTAAGCGATTAAGAGCTCGTATATAACTATGGATGAAAAGGGTGCTAACACCTTCCCTTTTCATAATCTACCCCCCAAACTCAAAAATCTCAAGGTCTTTCTTGTTCTTTTCACCCTTTCCTTATTGGATAAAATAAAAGTTGGTGGCAACTCTTGCTATCCGCAAAATTTGCAATAAAACGTAAAACCAATTCAGTTCTCCCACCGTATTACACACGTCCCCACCCAAAAAGAATTTTGTGACTAGCTTCTGCGGAGTTTGCTTGTCAATGAAAGAGGCATTTTCTGGATATGCTTGTTTCTTAAGGTACCTTTTTATGTCATAGAACCAAGGCTTATTATCTGGTCCTTCTTCAATAGTAAGGCAATTTGTTGGTTCTTCAAAATGTTTGATGGAAATGTGTGGTTCATGGTTTAGCAAGGTTACTTTAAACATGTCTGGTAAAGTTGCCAAGGCGTCTGCCATCTAATTTTCTTCTTATGGAATATGACTGAAGGTAATCTCGATAAATTTCATAGCTAGTTTCAAAACATGAATCTGATATGGAATCAATCTAGGATGTTTAGTGTCCCATTCATCATTTACCTGGTATATAACTAGAGCAGAGTCTCCAAACACTTCAAGGTGTTTAATTCTTAGATCAATAGCAACTTCTAGACCCAAGATACAAGCTTCGTATTCAGTGATATTATTAGTGCAGTAAAAACATAACCATGCAGTATAAGGTTTGTGAAAATTCTTCGGAGAAGTCAAAATTGCTCCAATGTCGTGCCATAGTGCATTTGAAGCCCCGTCAAACATAAGTGTCCAACGTGCCCCTGGTTCAAGTCCTTCGTTGGGCCCTGGTATTTCGTAGTCACCTATAACCATGACATCTTCGTATGGAAAGTCGAACTTCATTGGTTGATATTTTGGTAATGGTTGATGAGCTAGATGGTCAGCTAGTACGCTACCCTTGTTGGCCTTTCGAGTAACAAATTAGATGTCGTACTCTGATAGTAACATCTGCCATCGGGCAATCCTTCCTGTAAGAGCTGGTTTTTGAACACATACTTTAAAGGATCCATTCTTGCTATTAACCATGTGGTGTTAGTTAACATATATTGCCTCAATCTTTTAGTAGCCCAAGCTAATGCATAACAAGTCTTCTCGAGAAGTGAGTAACTGGTTTCACAGTCGGTGAATTTCTTATTGAGGTAGCAGATTGCATGCTCTTTTCTACCCGTTTCATCATGTTGTCCCAATACACATCCCATTGATCCTTCAATCATTGTCAGATACATAATGAGTGGTCTTTGGGGAACTGGTGGCATCAAGATTGGTGGCTCTTGTAAATATTGCTTTATTGTCTCGAAAGTTGTCTGGCAATCCTTATTCCATACCATTATTTGATCTTTTCGCAGTAATTTGAATATAGGCTCGCACGTAGCAGTTAGGTGCGATATGAACCTTGAAATGTAATTCAATCGTCCTAAGAAACCACTGACCTCTTTTTCTATCCTCGGAGCTAGAATTTCTTGAATGGCTTTTACATTATCATGGTCTACCTCAATACCATGCTGACTTAGAATAAAACCCAATAACTTTCCTGATCTGACACTGAATGCACGCTTGTATGGATTCAACCTTAGTTTGAACTTTTGCAGATGCTCGAATAGATTTTGCAAATGTATGATGTGATCCTCCTCTGTATTGGATTTGGAAATCATATCATCTATGTATACCTCAACCTCTTTGTGAATCATTTCGTGGAACAGTGTGACTGTAGCCCGTTGATAAGTTGCCCCTGCGTTCTTTAGACCTAAAGGCATTACCATATAACAGAAAGTGCCCCAAGGTGCATTAAAGTAGTATTTTCCACGTCTTCGGGTGCCATTTTGATGTGAATATAGCTTGAGAAACCATTCGTGAACGAGAATACAGAAGATTGGGTTGTATTATCCACCAAATCATCTATGTGAGGTAAAGGGAAGTCGTCTTTAGGACTTGCTTTATTTAGATATCAATAATCTACACACATGCATACTTTATTGTCCTTCTTGGGCACTGGCACGATGTTAGATATCCAAGGTGGATAATCTACCACCTCTAAGAACCCTGCGTTAAATTTTTTAAGGACCTATTCTCGAATATTTCTAGACATGTCTGGATGAGTCCTTCTGAGCTTTTGTCTAACTAGGGAGCAACCTTCCTTGTGAGGTAGTATGTGCACCATAATATCTGTATCTAATCCTAGCATATCCCTGTAAGACCAGGAAAATACATCCATTTACTCATGTAACAACTTGATTAGTCTTTCTTTGACGCTTTTCTCCAATGTTACCCCTAGCTTGATCTCTTTCGGATCTTCCTCTGTGCCAAGTTTAATGGTCACGATAGATTCTTGGTATGGTTATATATTGTTAGCTTTTTTCTCTATCTCCCTTTCCAATTTTTCAGAGAGTTCAATATCTTCATCATCTTCCTCTTTCTCTTGGTTGATGGATGCATCAAAATTATATCGGATAGCAGCAATAACATTATCGGTGATTTTAGGCATGAATCTGCACATTTATCATGTTTTTGTGCCATTTTAGTATGTGAATTTGGAAAATGCATATGAATAAAAGTATTTCCATTTTAAATATAAGAGATAAATGCAAGAGAAAAACAGAGATCTTAATTGAGAGGACCCTTACAATTAACCCCTATGCCTCGGGCTTGACATAAGTTCTTCCAAAAACAGGAAAAATTACTTTGGATAGAAAAAGATTTCTGGAATCTCCACAGCTGTCCAATTCTTGAGTTCTTCACCTGGGGCGCATTCATGGATGAAGTTAGATGTCCCCTTGGTGTTAATTTTGTCAGATATCATAGCCACTTGTCTTCCTTGCTTTGTTCCTTTGTTGATGAAAGTCCCCTGGATAGGAGGAAACCATGCCTTTCCTTTCAGAGTAGCCTTTGATAATTCGTAGCCCTAACCAAAATGATTCTTCTTCTCAGATATTTCCGAGAGTTTACCCCAACCTTTTGAAGTACCACTTCCCATAACTATTTGCAAATCTCTCCACGAAGTCACAGTAGGTTTCTTGATTTTTCCATCGATAGGGTTACCATTGAGGCAACCTCTAAGACTTGAAATGGTGTTTCTATACAGTCTTCATCAGCATTGATATACCTGTAGGATTCTATGTGACTTACAAAGATATCCTCTTCACCATCGATTATAACCAATCTTACTTCAATGAAGAACTTCAGTTTCTGATGTAAAGTTGAAGTGACTGCCCCTGCTGCATGGATCCATGGTCGTCCAAGTAAACATGTACATGCTGGTTCTATATCCATGACTTGAAAAGTGATATAGAACATATGTGGGCCAATCTTGACAAGAAGGTCCACTTCTCTAAATACTAAACTTTAAGGACCGTCAAAAGCTTTAACTATCATAGAACTGGACTTTATCATAACATCATCTAGTGTTAACTTCATAAAGCTAGATTTTGGTAACATATTGAGGGCATAACCAATATCGGTGAGTACCCTGGATAGACTTGTGGTACCTATCTAAATAGGGATGTGCAATGCCTTATTGTAAGATCTACCTTGTAGATATAACTCACTGTCATTAAAATACATATATGATCCAAATGTCAGATTTGCTACAACGTTGTCAAATTGGTTTGCAGTAATCTCCTCTACGACATGAGCAGAACTCAGAACCTTCATTAGAGAATCTCGATGCGCTTCTGAATTAATGAGAAACAAGAGTATAGAAATTTTGGCTGGGGTTTGGTGAAGCTGATTCCACCACCCTATAATCACTCCTCTTGATTATTTTCAAAAATTCTTCTGCCTCTTGATCATTAAAGTTCTTGCTCGGAGGCTCTTGTTCTTGAATTACCTCCACCTCTTCTTTTACTTTATCCTTCCCCAAAGCATCAATCTTATCTTTAACCACAACATCGTTCACGTTTTTCACCACATTATTATTGTTCTTTTGTGATTCGGAGCCAAATATTCGACCACTACGAGTCATGCCCCATGTACCTTCTATATTCAGATTGCAGGTCCTTGACTTGTCGATGGCTTACATTCCTACTTTAAACCATTAACGTATACAAAAGAATCTTAACTCTATGGCACTGCTTTGATACTTTCGTAAGGGGGCATCTATTATCGTAGTCTTTGGAACTACTGGAATCCTTAAAGTTTGTCTTGGTATCATCATTGGTTCTTTTATTGACTCTCCCCATAGAATCACAAGAGTCTTCTTATTAAGGTTCGACCCTTGGCAAGGAATTACCAATGGCTTATTTGTACTTCCCTCAATTGCGGATACATGTTCTTCTTTAGGGTACGACCCAAATTGAACTATACCCTGATCCACCAATTTTTGTAATGTCTTATCAAAAGGTTCATTATGTTCCAAGAGGAACCCACATTCCAACAGATATTCCTTCAATAAGTTTATTAGGGCCTTTAATCGTCTGGCTGCCCCGAAGTTAGTGACCACTTCAATTTCATTTATCGCTGGTCCACCATGCGGAGGCATGGGGTTTGTCTTGACATTCGGTTTGTCGAAAGTGATATCCTGAGAGTCCAACAAATCGTGTACCTTGTGTTTAAAGGCATAACATTTATCTATAGTATGCCCAGGAGAATTGGCGTGATACTCGCATCTGGCATTGGCATCATACCTTGGTGGGGGTGCCCCGGTTGGAGGAGCTAGAGGTCTTAGCTCTACCAAAGACGTCTTGACCAAGTGTTGCCATAATTGAATGTGTGACATAGGGAGCGGGTCAAACTTTCTCGGCGGCCTTTCAAATCTGTTTTGTTGTTGTTCTCATGGAATTATTAATGGTTGTTGTACCCTTGGATGCGAGGCTACAACATTAATTTTTCACTTTGTCTTTTTTGAGAAGTTAAGAACATGTCTTTTTCCATTATAAGGGGTACTAGATGATGCCCCTTGTATCTTCCCACTCTTTATACCAGCTTCAATCCTTTCACTAATAGTTACTAAATCAAAAAATTCAGAAGAGACGCTTGCTACCATATTTTAATGATTTAACACTTGCAAAGTTCCCGTGAACATATCGACTAATTATTTCTCCATGAGTGGTGGTTGTACTCAGGTTGCCATTTCTCTCAACCGTTGAGCATACTCCTTAAAAGACTCCTCTTTTTTATGAGACAAGTTCTGGAGTTGCATACGGTTAAGCGTAATGTCCAAGTTATATTTGTACTATCTCAAGAAAGCATTAGCAAGATCTTCCCATGTCTGGATATGAAACCCGTTCCAATTGCATGTACCAATCTAGAGATGCCCCACTCAAATTTTCGTAGAAACAATGAATCATCAGCTTTTGGTCTTGAGCATACGCATGAATCTTTCTGCAATACATGTGTAGATGGTTTCTTGGACATGTGAGTCCCTTGTATTTTTCAAAGTCATGTACTTTGAATTTTGGTGGGATTACCACATCAAGAACTAGACCAATCTCGAGAGTGTCGACATCGAAAGCATTGTATCCCTCCACAACTTTTAACCTTTCTTCAATAGCTTTGTACTGGTTAAGCGCCAATGGATTTCCAGCATGAGCACATGTTGTTCTTTGAGGTGCTTGATTGACAACCTCTAAGTCCTGGTCTCCATATTGCAAGTCTATGCAGTTGTCTGCATTGTTGATTGCAATATGCAAGGTATGATATGCCCCTACCTTTGGTGGAGGTGAGACAAACTCATCAGTATCAGCTTCTCTTATTTCTTGTTAGGCCGTGGTTGACTTTTCGGTTCTGACTCTGTTTCTCTTCTTGGTTGGTGACTGCTTTATGCATAAATGGTTTGGGCTACTTATTCAAAGGCTTCCCTATGGATTTGTTCGTGCCTTTCAATGATATTCTTCAAGGCTAGAAGAACTTGACTCATATCTCCTTTCATTTAGTCTATGTTTCCCTTGACTTGTTCCAAATCCTCCTTAAATGCAGCTTCATTTTCTTCAATTTGTTCCATCACTTTTTGTTGATGGGCTCGTGTCTGATATGGTAGCCGGAAAGGCGGCGCTTTTCTAGCTCTTCTACCAATGGTTTAACTGGAAAAGGTTTTGAAAAATTATGAGTTTTTTTTTTGTTATGAGTTTATGAGATACAAATGTTTGTGAATGCATGAATGCGTATGAATATGCTAAGGGTTTCATCTTTGAATGTATTATATATAGGTTTTGCTTTTTTATTGGTGAGCATCTAAAAATATAAATACATAAACGAGATATGGAAACAAAATGCCTTTATTAAAATAGTAATTATCTTTAAAAAAATACAATTCAAATATTTAAAAATACTCAAACTTAAAACATTAACACTTGCTGAAAGAAATAATCAAAGGGAAACAAAAGTGTAATCTCAAGCCTCAACTCAACTTTAGTTTTGATGAAAGACAAACAAGCACGATGGCAAGAAGGAAAAGAATTGGAATTAGCTTAAAGCATCATTCACTCAAAGCTTCAAGGATCATGGCAAGCAAACAAGTATATCAATTCTCATTTGAACTAAATTAATTAGAAATGCTCAAAAATGATATACACACTTGCCACAACACTTCACTTAAAGTTTAAAGCAAATTCTAAGTTTTTCACTAATGTAAATCGATTAAAACATCATGTAAATCGATTTACACATGTTTTTTTCAAAACTGATTGCCCCTGGCAGCAATCGATTTACATGGAGTGTAAATCGATTGATTACTGAACTGAGTTAATTTTTTAACACTAGTAAATCGATTAACACATCATGTAAATCGATTTACACTTCAAAAAATTTGAAAACAAGAACGTTACAAACCCGTGCAATCGATTTACATTTAATGCTAATCGATTTACACGTTGTAATTTTTGAAAAATTTGAACTTGATTCAAGATATCCTTCACACCTTTTCTCCAATGGTTGCATGGTCATACATTGCATCTTCTCAAGTTTTACAAACAGAAAAGTGGTATCCATTTGGAAAGGTATCTTGATTGCTTTAAATACTAAATCTTTCAAATTATAAAACAACTCTTCTCTCATGCAATAATTCTGAACTTTGTAAAATATTCAAACTTCATATTTCTTAATTTTTAAGAACAAAGATTTTCTGCACTTTCACACATATAAGAACAGAAATCTTTGAGCATTTTCTAACCATTGTGTTACAGTTTGAATTGCTTACAAGAGAAGAAAGAAGAAACTTCATTGAAGTCACTCTATGTGATCAACATCTTTCAAGAAATCATATTTCATAGAATTATACTAAGTGTAACTTATTTCCAGGATTGTTGGAATTAAGTATTAGAATACTTTTGTACCTTGTTGTCTATTGTTGGAAACAAGAGGTATCTTTTGAGAGGATTGTTCTCAAGAGACTTATTGGAAATCCAAGAGGGTGTTCTTGGTATTTGTTAGTGTCTTTAGTTGATAAGACTAGGAAGTGTCTTGTAAAAGTTCTAACAAAATAGTGAAATCTCTTGCGTGTTTGCAAGGGGACTGGACGTACTTCCGGGGTGTGGAAGGAACCAGGATAAATCTTCGTGTCTCTTTAATTTATGCACTTTACCGTTTTCCATAGCACTAAAACAAAACCAGAAAGTGTAAAATAAATCAAAAATCGACCACCACCTAATTCACCCCCCCTCTTAGGCGCAATCTTAAACTTACAATTGGTATCAGAGCAGGTTATAGGTAACCTGCTCCTAGAGATCTAGAATGGCTTCCGCAAATCAACAACCCATTTTCAGAGATGGTGGTAGTAACAACAAGCCCCCTCTATTTTGTGGCAAATACTTTGATTTTTGGAAAAAACGCATGAGGGTGCATCTAGAATCACAAGGAGAAGAAATCTGGGATGCCGTAGAAAATGGTCCATTCATTCCTATAATAGTTATCAACGGTGTCGGCACGGCTAAACCCAAAACTGCATGGGATGATGACGACAAGAAAAAAGTCCTCTATGATAAAAAGGCCGTAAATCTACTTCAAGGTGCACTATGCATGGATGAGTTCTTTCGTGTATCTGCATGTAAATCGGTGAAAGAAATATGGGACACCTTGGTACAAACACATGAAGGAACCATTGAAGTTAAGAGATCAAGGTTGAATACTTTAAGTCAAGAATACGAGTTATTACGAATGCAGCCCGGAGAAACCATCCTCGACCTACAAAAGAGATTCATCCACTTAACAAATCACTTAAATGCTCTTGGTAAAACCTTGACAAATGATGAACTCAACTTGAAAGTCCTTAGATCATTGACTAGGGAATGGCAACCAAAGGTAACGGCAAGCTCGGAAAAGAAGAGTCTCTCTGCAATGACTTCCGCTACATTATTTGGCAAACTTCAAGAATACGAAACGGAACTCGGTAGACTTGAAAAACATGAGAATCTAGAAAAGAAATCCAAAAACATTGCTTTAAAAATTGATTCAAAGGAAGTAGTAAAAGAAGACAATCCGGAAGAAGATGAAAATTTCATGCTTCTTGTTAAAAGACTTGGGAAGTTTTTTGGCAGAAATGACAAGGGCGGATCTCATGCAAATAAGAGAAAGCACTTCAAGAAAAGAGAAGCCTCCATGTTATGAATGTGGAAAGCAAGGACATATAAAGCCAAACTGTCCAAATCTCCCAAAGAAAAACGGATTCAAAGGAAAGGACTCAAAACACAAGAAAGCCTACATAGCATGGGAAGATAATGATATGAGTAGTACATCGGAATCGGAAAGCGATGAATGTGCAAATTTAGCCTTAATGGCATCGCATCACTCCGACGATGAAGAAGAGGTTAGTAATGAATTTAATCTTTTTGATGATGATGTTCAAGGTGCCATTGATGAACTCTTGAAAGAATGCAAAAGTTTATACAAAAAGGTGTCAAGCCAAGAAAAAGAACTTCTTATTTGCCACGAAAAAATTGACACCATGACTAAAGGTTTTGATCTTCAAAAACAGAATTTTATAAAAGAAAAGGAAAACTTTGCATGCACCAAGTGTGAATCAAATGTCTTTCAAATTGTTCAATTGAAAAGAGTCATTGAACAATATGAAAAAGGACAAATAGGATTGGAAGGATTACTAAGCCAACAACGTTATCCAAATGATAAAAGAGGTCTTGGTTATGTGAATACTAAGAAACAAAGTAACAATCCCACTGTTTTTGTAAAGGCTAGTAATAGTTCCAATCCCAAGATAGTAGAAAATAAGCAAGTTGTTCATAATCATCAAAAGAAAAAGCCTAATGTATCTAAAAGAAAACAAATTCCTAGATACAAGAGCAAATTTGTTCCAAACTGTTTTTACTGTGGTATTGTTGGACACACACCTAATGCATGCTATATTAGAAATTTCAGTATGGCTAGTGGACACTATGCATGGGTGAAAAAGGGAACTAACTATGAAGGACCCAAGGCCACTTGGGTACCTAACAAGAAATAATTTGTTTTTTTAGGTATGCTTGAAATCCACATCAAACCTTTGGTATCTTGACAGTGGATGTTCAAAGCATATGACAAGAGATGTACACCAATTTTCATATCTAGTACATAAAGCCAAAGGGTATGTCACCTATGGAGACAACACCAAAGGAAAGATTCTTGGCGTTGGAATAGTTGGCACACCTCCATCCATTCAAATTGAGGATGTTCTCTATGTTGAAGGATTAAAGCACAACCTTCTTAGCATAAGTCAACTTTGCGATAAAGGGTTCAAAATCAAATTCAACAAAGAAGAATGCCTAATTATGGATGAGGCAACCAATGAGGTAAAACTCAAAGGTATAAGATCTAAAAATATTTTTATGATTACTTTAGATGATTTGTCTATGAAGGTACAATGTCTCATGGTAAATAACAATGACGCTTGGTTATGGCACAAGAGGATTGCTCACATACACATGGAGCACTTGAACAAATTAGTTAAGCATGACTTAGTTATTGGTCTACCAAAGATGAAATTCATCAAAGACAAATTATGTAGTGCATGCCAAAAGGGCAAACAAACCAAATCAACTTTCAAACCAAAGAATGTGGTTTCAACAACAAGACCACTTCAATTGTTGCACATGGATCTTTTTGGTCCATCTAGAACAAGAAGCTTCGGAGGTAATATTTATGCTTTAGTTATTGTAGATGATTTTTCCCGTTTTACTTGGACTTTGTTTTTAGTGCACAAAAATGATGCATTCAAGGCATTCAAGAGATATGCAAAACAAGTTCAAAATGAGAAGTCATTAAAGATAACATCAATCCGAAGTGATCATGGTGGAGAGTTCCAAAACAGTCTGTTTGAAGAATTTTGTGAAGAAAATGGGATCTTCCACAATTTTTCAGCACCAAGAACTCCACAACAAAATGGAGTAGTTGAAAGGAAAAATAGGTCTTTGATAGAACTTGCAAGAACCATGCTAAGTGACTCAAGTTTGCCTAAATATTTTTGGGCGGATGCGGTAAGCACGACATGTTATGTAAGCAATCGCGTGATCATAAGACCTATACTAAAGAAAACTCCATATGAGATTTACAAAGGAAGAAAACCAAATATCTCTCACTTTCACATTTCCGGGTGCAAATGTTTTGTCCTTAACAACGACAAAGACAATCTCGGTAAGTTCGATGAAAAATCGGATGAAGGTATTTTTCTTGGTTACTCCCTTTCTAGCAAAGCTTTTAGAATTTACAATAAAAGAACTTTAATTATAGAATAATCAATGCATGTTTCTTTTGATGAATCTAACACCTCCAAGGAGGAAGTTGTTATTTGTGATGATGATGATTCTATAGATTTACCTCATGAGAATTCATGTGAAGGTGGCAAAATTGTCAACCCGGAATAAACACATGAACTTTCACATCAAAATGGAAATGATGATGGTCTTCTTCAAGAATGGAGAACTCATCGTGATCATCCAATTGACAACATAATTGGAGATATTAGCAAAGGGGTATCTACACGGCTAAATCTTAAAGATGCATGCTTAAATATGGCTTTTGTATTTCAAGTTGAACCTACCAAAGTGGCTCAAGCACTAGAAGATGATCAATGGATCCTTGCCATGCAAGAGGAGCTAAACCAATTCGAGCGGAACGAAGTTTGGGAACTTGTTCCTAATCCAAGAAATAAACGTATCATTGGAACCAAATGGATATTCAAAAACAAGATGGATGAAAATGGTATAATCACTCGAAACAAGGCAAGACTAGTTGCTCAAGGATAAAACCAAGAGGAAGGAATTGATTTTGGAGAAACTTTTGCTCCGGTAGCACGTTTGGAAGCAATAAGACTATTACTTGCATATGCATGCTCATTGGACTTTGAACTTTTTCAAATGGATGTAAAAAGCGCATTTCTCAACGGATTCATAAATGAAGAAATCTATGTAAAGCAACCTCCCGGATTTGAAGACTTCAAACATCCTAATCATGTCTTCAAATTGAAGAAAGCTCTCTATGGGCTGAAGCAAGCACCAAGGGCATGGTATGATAGACTAAGCGCATTCATATGTGAAAAAGGGTTTGTAAAGGGTAAAGTTCATACCACTCTCTTCATAAAAAATGTTAATCATCATACTTTACTTATACAAATCTATGTAGATGATATTGTTTTTGGTTCAACTAACCAAAATATGTGCAAGGAATTTTCATCTATGATGCAAGGAGAGTTTGAGATGTCTATGATGGGAAGATTGGATTTCTTTCTTGGTCTTCAAATTAATCAACTCAAACACGGTATCTTCATTAACCAATCAAAATATTGCAAAGACCTTATAAAGAAGTTTGAGATGGAAAGCAACAAAGAAAGTGCAATTCTTATGGGACCCGGCACCTATCTTGATCCAGATGTATCAGGGAACTCTATTGATATAACTAAGTATCGTGGAATGATTGGCTCTCTTCTCTATTTAACAGCAAGTAGACCTGACATCATGTTCAGCGTTTGCCTATGTGCAAGATATCAAGTCAATCCTAAAGAGTCTTACCTTGCAGCAGTCAAGCGCATAATAAAATATCTCAAAGGAACAACCAATGTTGGATTATGGTATCCAAAAAGTAGTATGTGCAATCTAGTTGGTTATTTTGATGTTGACTATGCAGGTTGTAAGACTGATCTCAAAAGTACAAGTGGAACATGTCACATTCTCGGAAATGCCTTGGTTTCATGGTCATGCAAAAAGCAAGCAAGCGTCGCTCTCAGCACTGCCGAAGCAGAATACATTGCGGCTGGAAGTGGATGCGCTCAAATTCTTTGGCTAAAACAACAGTTACTTGACTATGGAGTAAACCTTGGATGCATTCCACTTCGATGTGATAACACAAGCACGATCAACATTACAAAAAATCTAGTTATGCATTCCCGGACAAAACACATTGACATCAGACACCATTTCATCAGAGATCACGTACTCAAAGGAGATGTCGAGATTACTTTTGTGGACACTCAAAATCAACTCGTGGACATTTTCACAAAACCACTTGCAAAGGATGCATTCTTCAAAATTCGTCGTGAACTCGGAATCCTAGATGAACAAGATATATAAGGTGCACTCTATCCTTAACTATACATTAATGTACATATATATGGAAATTGAAAATGTTTCAAATGTTATAAGTATCATCTTATGTTACATCTTTCCCTTCTTTTTGATAATGTCAAAGGGGGAGAAGGATGTGATAGCACTTTATGGTTGTTTGTTTCATTTTTCTTTTCAGGGCAAGTTTTCAAATCTTTTTCTCCATAGGGGTAGAAATCTATCTTAGGGGGAGAAAACTCCTTTCGCTCCAATTCTGAACAACTCATAAAGAAAGATGGTTTGTCATCATCAAAAAGGGGGAGAATGTAATCTCAAGCCTCAAATCAACTTTAGTTTTGATGAAAGACAAACAAGCACTATGGCAAGAAGGAAAAGAAGTGGAATTAGCTTAAAGCATCATTCACTCAAAGCTTCAAGGATCATGGCAAGCAAACAAGTATATCAATTCTCATTTGAACTAAATTAATTAGAAATGCTTAAAAATGATATACACACTTGCCACAACACTTCACTTAAAATTTAAAGCAAATTCTAAGTTTTTCACTAATGTAAATCGATTAAAACATCATGTAAATCGATTTACACATGTTTTTTTCAAAACTGATTGCCCCTGGCAGCAATCGATTTACATGGAGTGTAAATCGATTGATTACTGAACTGAGTTAATTTTTTAACACTAGTAAATCGATTAACACATCATGTAAATCGATTTACACTTCAAAAATTTTGGTAACAAGAACGTTACAAACCCGTGCAATCGATTTACATCTAATGCTAATCGATTTACACGTTGTAATTTTTGAAAAACTTGAACTTGATTCAAGATATCCTTCTCACATTTTCTCCAATGGTTGCATGGTCATACATTCCATCTTCTCAAGTTTTACAAACAGAAAAGTGGTATCCATTTGGAAAGGTATCTTGATTGCTTTAAATACTAAATCTTTCAAATTATAAAACAACTCTTCTCTCATGCAATAATTCTGAACTTTGTAAAATATTCAAACTTCATATTTCTTAATTTTTAAGAACAAAGATTTTCTGCACTTTCACACATATAAGAACAGAAATCTTTGAGCATTTTTTAACCATTGTGTTACAGTTTGAATTGCTTACAAGAGAATAAAGAAGAAACTTCATTGAAGTCACTCTATGTGATCAACATCTTTCAAGAAATCATATTTCATAGAATTATACTAAGTGTAACTTATTTCTAGGATTGTTGGAATTAAGTATTAGAATACTTTTGTACCTTGTTGTCCATTGTTGGAAACAAGAGGTATCTTTTGAGAGGATTGTTCTCAAGAGATTTATTGGAAATCCAAGAGGGTGTTCTTGGTATTTGTTAGTGTCTTTAGTTGATAAGACTAGGAAGAGTCTTGTAAAAGTTCTAACAAAATAGTGAAATCTCTTGCGTGTTTGCAAGGGGACTGGACGTACTTCCGGGGTGTGGAAGGAACCAGGATAAATCTCCGTGTCTCTTTACTTTCTGCACTTTACCGTTTTCCATAGCACTAAAACAAAACCAGAAAGTGTAAAATAAATCAAAAATCAACCACCACCTAATTCACCCCCCACCCCCTCTTAGGCGCAATCTTAAACTTACAAAAAGTCTTCTAAGTGCGCCTACCGATTTCTGCTCTGAAGCCATCGACCACTATCCTACAAAGTTTGAGGAAGTTTTCAACATCTTTCGGGAGATGGACCATCACATTTTACGCGTCTCTCAAACTCCTAGGGATGTCTCCGATAAGATTGTTGGCTAAGAAGTTGAGTCTTGCATGCTTGTCTTTGTAGAACCGGTACTTTGGTAGAGGTCATGAATTATCTTATGATTATCCTCTCATTCCTTGGAGATCTTTACATACTACTCTTCCCAATATAACTTTTCAGCCATCATCTTCGTATAGAGTTTCTATTGTATTAGGAAATCCTTTCGGAGGCCTTCTAACTCAAGACATACTTGCTTGTATTCATCTGTCTTCTGGGCGATAAATCTTTCTTCCATCATCCTTTTGAGGCGTTCCCTTACCTACGATTCTTGGCTATCTCAGAGTCTTGTAGTAAGATACTTCATTTGTTCTTCTTGATCTAAAGAATCTTGCACCAAACTTTGGATTTGAGCCCTCAAATATTCTTCCATCACCTTTTTGTCTTGCAATTCCTTTTCATACCACCTATTTAATCTCTCGATTTCACTAGCAGCATCCTCGAACCGCTGGTTGTGGGAATCCAAGTTAAAAGTGGAACTTAACAATCCTTCAGTTAAATGATTTCGTTTAAGACTCTCCTTCTCAAATTCCTCACGATCTTTCTGAATCTGTTAGTATTTTAATTCAAGTATGCGTTGCATCTGTCTTTTCTTTGTAGTTAAGTTATAGAGGTTATGCTCAAAATCCTCTTCCTCCCTTTGATCTTGTTTCAAAGAATTCTTCAAATTATCTATTTCTTCTAAGGACATAGGTGGAGAATCTGGGACATCTGTCTTGAATTCAGGATCAATGTCAAACGGCAACTTGACGACTTGCACCCTATCCAAAACCCATTGAGTGTAAGGTTCTTTTTCCATAATGTTCTTCCTTTTAGCCTTTCTTTTATTAACCCTATTCCAAGCTTGGATGATCTTGTTGAGCAATTCTTGGTTTTTTTTGCCCATGTCATGAATGATCAATTGTCAGAGTTACTCATCTGAGGGTTTATCCTCCAAAGGATACCCTAGTTGTCGTAGGGGAAAAGTAGGGTTGTAATTGATGCAACCACATGATCCAATCAATGGAACATTTGGAAAGTCTCTACAAATATAGATGATATCTCCAATGTCCAACTTCCTTGTATACCATAATACAGAATTAGTAATAATGGACCTTAGTTTTTGAGGCCACTCATATATCGTTAGATTTGGAATCATGTAATCTTCCTTGTAGAGATGAGTCATAAACCAAGAATATAAGAGTGGGATGCAATAGTTTAGAGTACCCCTTCCCTTTTCGTATCGAGTATGAAGTGTATAATAAATATCAGCAAGTAAAGCTGCAGTTGGATCCGTATTGAAAACTTTTGCGCCCCAAAATACACTAATAGCTGCAGGGTCAATATAGTCCAAAGCCCGTGGAAATAGGATTACACCAAACACAAGCAGTCCTAAAAATCAACACAAGGCTCCCATTCTTTGTTATTGGAAAAATAAAGAGTTATAGTCTTCAAGTAATATCTCTTAATCCCTCGTACATCACCTTCTTTTTGTAATTAAGTGATAATTCGGGATAAGGGATTCCTAAACCCTCTGCCAAGATTCTGATGTTAATAGTCTGCCCGATTTCCACATAAGTTTTCCCTTTAGAGAAATTCAAAAGTCTATCAAATTCTTCCAGAGACAGTGCTAGCTAAAAGTCTTGGAAGGTGAAGCACCTCAATGGAGGGTCGTAGAACTGAATTAAGGCAAAAACATCCTCCAATTGTACATCCAATTTTGTTGGTTCAAGGGTATCCCCATAACGGCGAGTAAAAATTCTCAAAGCTCTTTCAGACAGTTTCTATTTTATAGTCTTGATCTTTGTCATATCTCGCTTGATGACATTGATACAGACAATTTGTTTCCCTATGGCATTCACTTTTTTAGGATACTTCATCAAAAAATCTTTGATTATTATTTTTTGATCTTGTGAATAAGACAGACAAAAAAATGGAGGGTAATGAATATATGAAATGCAAGATGTATGAATGCATGATTGTGTGGCTTAATGACGGGATTTCATGAAAAGTGTCCTTAGATGGTAGGTTCCTAGTTTTGGCCTACGTATATTATACCCTCCCCATAGGGTGGTTTTCTTAATGGTATCATGGATAACACTAAAGAGAAAGGCACAAGAGTCTCCCTTAAGTGGAGCCTCTTTGTAGACCAAAACTTTTGTCTCTAGGTCATAAAAGGTCTCACCATGAGATTTTGGTTTAAGAGTTATACAAAGAGTCATAGATTTCATTCCAAAGTCCTACCCCCCAAGAGGGTGTCTCTTGAGACGTATCCCTTTCGTGGAATTCCACCAACTCTAGGAGAAGTCATCACATAAACTCATAGGGCTGATGTATCCCCTTGGCTAATAGACGAAACTTCTTTCTAAGGGTTTTGAAAAATATATATATTTTTTAAAATAAAAATGAAAATCCCCACATCAAATATAATATGATAAAACAAAGGAATCAAAATAATATGAAAGTAAATAAATAAATAAAAGCAAAAATTGGAAACAAAATAAAACCCTAAACCTAAGAGGAATGCTTCTAAACCCTAGGGTTGATCTTCAGCAGAGTCGCCAGCTGTTGTAACTGGTTTTGAAAATGAGACTCGTCACCTTTAATTTTTATCCTTGAGAAGGGAATATAAAGAATAACTCTAATTTGGTTAGAGATTCTAAGTTGTTAGACTCGTTCTTAGATGAAGGGAAGGTGTTAGACACCTCACATCTACCTTGTTCAGAAGGATACTAGGGTTTAGAATTACGACTTAGGAAATAGGGTTTTAATTGATTTTAAAGAAACATGCACCCCTCTTTAAAGTGTACGAAAGAAACCTTAATGGGCCATCAGATTTTCATGGCCCAAAATACCACACCCTATATTGTAATAATATACCTCCCTCTTATACCTTGTAAGGAAAAAAATCATCGAGCTTACATGGGCCTTTCTGATTTAGAAAGCCCGTGCACTCTTTTTTTTAAAACACACCCCCCTTACATCCCATGATAATTTGACAATAATGAAAAAGAATAACATTAGTAAGAAATAACTTAGTTAGAAATCCATAGAGAAAATTTGGGGTATGAAACTAAGAAGATGTGGTTCCCAAGAAAGGGTACTTCTGGACTCATAACCCACACCTCTAGGCATGGCAACGGGGTGGG
Source organism: Vicia faba (assembly GCA_948472305.1). NCBI lineage: Eukaryota > Viridiplantae > Streptophyta > Magnoliopsida > Fabales > Fabaceae > Vicia > Vicia faba. The sequence continues at coordinate 1,426,464,964 of OX451735.1, read as the reverse complement.
CCAGGGATGGTTTTTACCTCCCCTAAATCCAAACCTGAATCCCGAAAAATCCTTGTTCTCCGCCCAAAACACAAACGGGGATGGAGAATTAAAACCCAAACGGGTTCGAGTTGGGTTCGGGTATCCCCGCCCCGCCACCATCCATTTAGTAGAATCAATTTTTTAAATAAAATATTTATTTTTCCAAAATCAAATTTCATTATAAATAATAAAATAAAACAATCTCAAAAAATTTCATACATATATTTCAAATATTTTAAATAATAAATACAAATCAAATTATCAAAACATTGGTCACATATTTACTATTATAAATTATCAAAAATAAATAATAATGTACATAATAAAATAAACGGGGTGGGTTCAGGGTGGGTACTAGTGTCCCCATTACGCGACCCGTACCCATATTTTGTAATTGGGGAAAACCCAAACCCAGTCAAATTGAGTTTTCCCCATCAACTTCATGGTGGATTTGGGTGGGTACCCGTGGGTACGGGTTTTGTTTCCATGTGTAATATAGTGAGAGAACTGACTTGGGTGTTTTGTGTTTTATCACAATTGTTGCGGATAGCAAGAGTCACCACCGACTTTTCTTTTATCTAATAAAGGAAAGGGTGAAAAGAATAGGAAATACCTTTTGAGATATTTTCTTGAGTTCGGGGGGTAGGTTATGAAAAGGGAACTTGTTAGCACCCTTTTCATCCGTAGTTATCTACGGACTCTTAGTTGCTAGCTCACTTTGAAATTATTTGTTTGAAATGTGTTTGTGATGGTTTTTGAAAGTATTTTTGAAAAGTGCCTTCGTTTAGGCGAAATATACATTTCGCATATAATTTATCGAAAAGTAAAATAAAATAAAGACCACAAAAGGGCATCACATCTTCATAGAACATTAAATAACAATTAAATCTTGCTCAGTAACACGGGTTGCAAAAACACTTTAAATCATATAACACTTTGGTCTCATCATATAATCATTTCAACTTTGCAGCATAATTAATTAGTCATATCTTCTCCATAAAATAATCTCAATACCATGAAAGGTAGTTCAAATATCGTTACATCATCACACTTCATGTTTATAACATCATAGCCTAAAACATGGTAAAAGTCACGATAGAAATACAAAATCTCAAGATAACAAAATATGCAAGGTTCGAAAAATAACCGATCCCAACCCCGATGTTACATATCAGAGCAAGACTCACTTTATTCAACAAAAGCAAATAAATGTACTCCAAAATCTATCCTCTAATGCTTCTACAGACTATTCTCGGTCACATGCGCGTTACCCATGTGCAGGCAACATTCAAACGAAAGGGTGAGTAAATCATAATCATTATAACAGACATAAGGAATAAATATAATAGACATACACATTGGAAAGGCATCAAACATCATAATAACTTCATGTTATACTCACACCTTCACAAATGTCATCAATCCACAACAACATATTATTAAAATACCATTTATCAACAAATAACATTTAATCACATTATTATGCAATGTCACATAAAATGTAATGCATCATTGTAGACTCATGCATGTGGTACTAAAACATTATTGATGACTCAGTGTAGCGGTATAAATGTTGAGACTAAGCCATTGAATTGACTTGACTCGCACAGATCAAATAAAAATCGTCACCATGCTTTATTGTTTCCAAAGGAATGGGAAAAGAGCGAACAACCCAAAAAGAGGGGGAGAGAATCTAAATTCGAGGGTCCGTTATGCAAAGGGAAGGTTATAGAACTATAAACGTCTACGGTGCTCCGCGGGAACCTCTTTGTAAATCTGTGTATTTTGGTTATAAGTGTCGTATAAAAATAGATTATGGAGATGGGAAAAAAAGGAATTTTTTACACTTTTTTGCACCCTCCACAGTTACGAACCTTTAGTGCCTACGTACCACCTTCCGTGCAATAGGGGATCAGGGTACTCGTAGTTCACCTTTAAAAATTTAAAACACAAACGTGTTAGTTAATTTTAAGAGACGGGACATCAACGTCTTATTCGAGTTATGAGAAAGGAGAATTTGCGTCACCTCAAAGTGGAGGATATAGCTTGGATTTTAAAATCAACAAAGCCTTGCTCAACACCCAAGTGGAAAATATATCACTTCACTATATATCGTAGAAGTATAGTAGCTCGCATCACTTAAAGGATTGACACGAGTCTAATATTTATGAGAAAATTTTAAAGTAGAAGAGCCAAAGTGACAAAATGGTTTGAATGAGATTGATTGACTTTTAGTCTTCTCACAAAAATGTCAAAGTATTATTAAGTTGATTAAAGTTTGATTAAGAAAATATTTTGAAAAGGGCATGGAACTAAGTCCAAGTTTATTGTGAAAGCGGTTCAAGTTTGGAAAACAAGAAGAGTTTTCATAAGGAGGGAGAAGACTTTTTTGAAATTAAAGAAAGTGGGAGGAGATGAAGGGGCTATCCTAAATCATAAAGGTAAAAGCTAGAGAAAAGAACCGCCTAACCAACAAGAAGCCAACACTTGACATAATGAGTCAATGTAGAACTCCCATTCTTTGGATTGAAACTAAACAAGCAAGGACAATATAACCTCTTGAGAATCAAACTCCAAATACATTAAGTCTTCACCAAAATTGGGAAGAGTAACGGCTATATACAGATGAATTCCCAATCATATGCAAAGCATGTAATCAGAATAACCTGCACACAAAGAAAACAAACAACCCAATGTCTTGGGGTAAACCCCAAGAACTCCAGACAAAATAGTATTGAAAGTCACAAGGTCTCAAGGTAGGTCAAGGTCTCTAATCCTAAGTCCAAGAAGTCCATCACTCCATAATGCCAAGGATAGTAACATTAAAGTTTTGTATGGTTCATTTTGATTATTAGGTATCTTCAAAAAGAGATGAGAAGCTCAAGTGAGCAAAATAAAAATGACATAAAAGTAAATACTCAAGTGAGCAAATATGAAAATAGCATGAAATTTAAATGCTAAAATAAAATGGTGCATAAAGTAAAGGCATAAAATAAAAGCACAAAATAAAGGGGCATAAAGTAAAAGCCAAATGTTAATGAATTAGCAATTAGAGGTTAGTTGAATGACCATCTTGAAACTTGAATTTGAAAACTCATTAGAAGATTGATAAAATCAAATCCTCTCAACAACAAGTTTCATTTGCTTTTTGTCAAGTATATCATTCATTTCAAGTTATCAATATAACAACATATGATCAATAATGTTTAAATGATCCACTTGTACCAAAGTTTGTGAAGATTCATTAGAGGATTGATAAGACCAAAGCCTCCTAACAATGAATTTCAAGGTTATTGGATCAAAGATTTCAAATTAAATATCCTTGGGCTTGCAAACTAGGGTTTGGGCCACGAATGATCATTTCTCAAATTGGGACAAAATTTAGCATTATATTAAGCAATCATAAGTGGACTTATATAGAAGTCGCACCTATTTTGAGGTCGGTCAATAGCAATCTATGTGCCATATGTTTGGAGAGATGATATGTAGATTACCCTCTAACAACATGTAGCGCAATGAGAAAGGGATAAGATGAAGAGAGAAGGGATATATTTGAAATAAAAATTTAATCAAACTATCATTAAAATCATTCATCCATTTTGTTGGAGTTAAACTAAACACCCAAGATCCAATGATGTTAATGAAGTCCATGATCAAAAGTCAAATAGTCAGAATATGTACAAAAATAAAAATGCATTTAATGAATAAAAATAAAAAATAAAAATGATTTTTAACATGTTTTTAAAATGAAAATAAAAGAGAAAATAGCAAACTATATTCAAAATATCAAAAAAAAAAATTAAAAGAGACCATAGAAAATTCAGAAATGATCTCAAATATTGTATAATTATTTTGGTAATTTTTTTAAATCAGAAAAGTATTTTTAAACTAATTAAAATTACTCAAATAAGTGAAAAAAGATCAAAAATAGTAGAAGTTTAAATAAAATTATAGAAAAAATTTAGAAGGTCAGAAATAAGAAATATGATTTATATAAAAAAGATCAGAGTTTAAAAGAATCAAAAAATATTTTTTTAAACAATTAAGATAAAGCAAACAAAACAAAAATTATTAAAAATATTAAACATTAAAATAAAAATATGAAAAAATATTCACAAAATCAGAAATAATTCAATGTATTTTTGTATTTTTTTAAAATAATTTTTGGATAAAAAATAAAAGAGTTATGAATTTTTAAAGATAAAAGGAATTTAAAAAATAATTTTGTAAAATAAAACAAATCAGAAAAACCTTACGCGTTGGATCTTTCTCACTAATACACGCTGGCAAATCCAACGTATCTGAGATGAGGGAGCATCATGGACCCAAGGCAGAGCGCGCATATGTATCACAATAAAATCCAACTAATGAAAATAAAACAATTGGCCTAATGTCATTGGTTGAAGAATGACACGTAGGTCGTCTTCAACCTCCAACCTCCTGCAAATAGGGCAAATCTTAAATCCTTGAATCTGTAAACTTACGCATTCATAGTGGTACCATTACATGCGTCTACTTGATACGATCCCAACCATATGCTCGCAAAAAATTTATGTAAAGCATAGCGTAGTCGATTTGGAAAAAACCAGAGATGTTTAAAACTGTTGAAATTGAAAATCAGAAGCATCAAATGCATTATTTCACCAAAATTGAGTTAATAGCAAGCGTTAGTGAACATCATAGACCATTCCAGTATTTTGAGTTAGAAGGTTTGGTGCCTTAAACTACCTGAACAAAGTCTGATGAAGTTGCTCTGTAAATGGACTTGGCTAGCATGATTTCGGACACCTCAAGGCTTGATTCTTCTTCTGTTAGCTTCATGGAAGTTCAAGGATGAAAGATAAATGAAGAAATTGAATTGAAAAGTGGGGAAATTAGGAATTCGAAATCTCAGAAAAGGGTGCTATGGAGGGAGTTTGACAGAGTGATTTTGGCTCTTCAAGCTTGCGAAAATGAGTTGAATAGAGCCTGTATTTATAGGAGAAGTGAATGGGATCAAGAGGAGGGGTGAATGATGCAAATTCAAATGAATTCGTGCAGACCTATGTACACGAGAAAACTATGCTCTCACGTGCATCAAAAATCGTCTAATTCATGTGTTTTGTCACTCTAAATAATCCAATTATCTTTGTTGATCATGTTTAAGTGAAAAACGCGTGGTAATGTGATGATTAGAAGCCACATTATGAAAATTGTGATCTGACTTGAAGTGAAACTTCAGTTCTAAGGTACCCACTTTGAAACAATGGTATTCACAGCTCAAGGGGTCTTGGAGAAATATTCTTGAAGATTTATAAAGATGAGATCACAAACCTTACAATGTGCAAGGAATAGAATCAAATGGATGCTTGAGCAAAAAGTTGTGATGATTCAAAGTTGAGAAAAAGATGTTGACTTTTATACTTAGAAAATTTTCAAGTTTTCTCTTCAAAAATGACCTATAATGTTTTGATTCCAAACAAGGTCTTGCTACAAAATTTTGATTTGATCAATGATGCTATCTTGAAGTATACTTCCTAAAGAGAATTGTGAAACTTGAATCACTCAAAAATACCAAGTATTGAAAAAGTTATGGTCTTGTAAAATTGGTGAAAAATCATGAGATTACCTATAATCTTTTGCATTCTTACGGCATCTTCCATCCATTTTCAAGCTTTGTACATAAAATAAGAGTTGAATTTCACATCCATAATATCATTGCAGAAAACTAATGGGCTCAAGGAGATAAAAATTGACCAAGTTATGATCTTTTGAAGTCACATAAGGGAATTTGATGGCATATCTAGAGGACTTGTAATCTTTCTTTATCATTAGGCATCTTCCACATCAAATATTCTTGAAAATTTTGAAGTGATTTGTTGATAACCATTTAAATAGAAGCATGTCTTTGGAATCACTCAAAAATACTAAAATATGAGCAAGATATAGCTCTTAGAAGTTCAAAACCCTAACTCCTAGAGCACCAAAATGCCCTGGAAACCCTTTTCAATTTAGGAAAACTTTCTTGCACAAATACTTTTGTCATGTGAATAGAAGTTGTTAGGATGATAATTAGAAGCCATATTAACCATAACTAATCCCAAATATTAATAATTGATGTAATTATTCATTTGTGACAAGAAATCAAGAACTTGTCCAATTAGGTCATATTTCTTCAATCAACTCTTGCGTCCTTTGACTTTCTTTGACAAATTGAGGCATGATGAATCAAAGTAGACCTTGTCATGATATTAATTCAAATTATCTTAAATTATGAAGCTTTAATATCAATGAAGCTTTGTTGAAGAAAGAATGGAAATAAACTCATGAACCTATAAATCGACTTGATGGAATGTGTTGTGCTCTCACCTATAATATCCATTAATTAGGGCAAACATTCATTGTGTTTATTAGTTAAAAGTTAATTAATATATATGATCACAATATATAAATCAAGGTGCTTGGTGATTCCCCATGAGCAAACCTAGAGATAGGGAGAAGAACCAAACCCTAGTGTGATCTTGTTGTGATTGAGTTGACATGAGATGATAGAGGGGTCTTAGGGGCAAAAATTAGGGTACAATAGTTGCCCTTATTTAAGTGTCTTCTATCCGGGGATACAAAGATTAAAATCTTCATGTCGACGCGATTTAAGTTACTTAAATATAAAACAAACCCTATTTTTGGCCCTAAATTTCCATGCAATGTTTATGATTATGCATGCAAATAAACATATTCAAGGGTGATACAATACACCACTGGAGATACAAAAAATAAAAGATCAAAAAAAGATAAGACCAGGAAAATAAATCATTGGTAAATAGAGGACTCGACTCTATTGGGGTAAAACCCAAAGAGGAGACAAAGTAACATCAACTCAGACATTAAGGAGAGAAAATAAAGGATAACATTGATCAATAGATAACCGCAAACTATCCACTCTCAGAGAAGATAGCAAAAAAGGTAATGTCAATCCACTGGGGGGAAAAGGTGGTAAGATAATACCAACAAACATCAATATTAAGGGTGGTAACAACTATTTGGCATCAGTACTTATGATTGGAAACAAGCAAACTTCTTCAGAGCAAGGTGAATCTCAACGACGAACTATCTCCCACAATGAAGATACTACCATCCATCGGAAAAAGATCTCAACAAGGAAATATCTCCCATAATGACGAGACTACCATTCATTGGAGTAACAAATCTAAACAATGAACTATCTCCCATAATGACGAGACTACCATTCATTGGAGTAACAAATCTCAATAATAACTATCTCCCATAATGACGAGACTACCATTCATCAGACAAATATCTCAACAACGAACTATCTCCCATAATGAAGAGACTGCCATTTATTGGAGTAACAAATCTCAATAATGAACTACCTCCCATAATGACGAGACTACCATTCATTGGATTAACAAATCTCAACAATGAACTATCTCCTATAATGACGATACTACCATTCTTTGGAGTAAAATGTCAGCAACGAACTATCTCCCATAATGATGAGACTACCATTCATTGGAGTAACAAAATCTTGAATCTTCTTTGGGAACTAACAGACTTACTGGGGAGGTACAAGTTTCTCAAATAAAGAGACCCTCACTTGCTGTTATGAGAAGGAGTTGTAATAATGACCTCTTAGGGAAAGAAATATGGCTTCCTGGGGGAATGCCAATATATCCCTGCTGATGAGTTGAAGTCTCCACATGCAAAATAAATGCACATTCCCAAACTAGGGCTCAAAGCTTGCAGAAAAACAAAATAATAATAATGTTGTTGGGGACCACAAATTCAAACCAGAAATAAACCAGAGTGAAACAGTCAACCGAGATAGGACCTGATGAGATATAAACTCAAAAGGGGATCACATTCCATTAAGATGAAGAACTGAATAGGAATGCTAAAGTAGAAATCTTCCACGAGGGATAACTCAGTGGGGAAATTGAAAGAATAAACACTTTCTACTTAAAGTTGACAAACTATTGGAAAGAGGGTGACACAACTCTGCAAATAGGGTAATATGCCAATAAAAATTAATAAATGCAAATGAGAAATTAATTTTAATTCAGCTTTGCATGATGTATGTATGAATGTTATTATGTATATGTTGACGAAACTATCACACCATACTGGGGATAAACAGACAAAACCAAACTTGGGTAAAGTTAACACTCGGCTAAATCACATCCAAAATTAAGATTTATGAGAAAGTAAGCACCATATGATGAAACAAATTCCTATTCCACAACTTAACTTCTCTGGGAAGAAATACAATCTGAAGGTAGTCAAATCAAAATAATAAAATCAGCGTAAATACGGGGATATAACATCCTCCTCCAAGCTTCATCGGGGAACATCACACAGACTTCAATGGGGAAAACCAAGTTTCGGCATCTATATTTCCACTGGAGATTATAATACTGACTTCTCTAGGAAAGCTGAAAATCACATCGTCAAGATATCAACTGGGGATCTCATGCCGACTTCATTAGGGAGTACAACACCACATGATCTAGAGGAGCCCAAAATATATTCTTCAATACCAAGAGTGATGATTACACAAACTTCCTTGAGGAGAAATTATGAAACCACATGGGGATGACAACTTCCAGCCAGAAACAATATCTCAGCTTCACTTGGGGATTTTTAAGAAGTCAAACAATACATCAAGAAATCAAAATTATGGGGATTTTAAATCAAACTTAGCACTTGGAGGGAGAAAACCCACAAAGTTGACAATTGTTTCAACACTTCTTAGAAAAGATACTGCCCTTGTCTATTTGTGGGGGAATTTGGAATAGAGGCTTCAAACCAAGAAAACCCGAAATCAAAATGAACTAAGACTTGACTGGGGAATATGGGATCACAAACCCAATACCGCACCATACATCCATTGGTATCATATCTAACTAAGAGGCCTCATGGTGTCACTAAGCGCTAACTGACCTTTAGAACCCTTAATTGACTCATCCTAGCCATTAGGAAGTAGTGAGATAACCGGATTTGGTTCCGACCGAAGATTGGTTGATACTCGATACTACACTCATTGAGGCTGGACTTTCAGGAATTTTTTGGCCGCAATACTTTGGTGCAGAGCTGAAACAATTTATGAAGGGAAGGTCAATGATATTGAGGCTCCTTAGAACCCGATTACTATTAATAGGACAGGTTGAGCCAACTGAACATTCAAGAGGGTACATACCTTAAAAACTCATGCAAGCCTTTGAACCTAAGGTCTATTGTGTGATTTGCTTATGTTTATCTGTGATTTTTAGCATAATCATGACATCATAAACATCATGACATTCATACATACTAATCATTTCAAGGACCTGTTGGATTTACCTCTTGGTTGTTTTGTAGGATATGAATTCAGGTCGCAGAAAAACCATCCGGATTCACTTCACAGAAGTTTCTCCTAAGCTCAAGGAATTAGTCTTGAAAGTCCCCGAGGACTCATCATTCCACAAAAGACATGGTCACTTGCTCAGTTTGGTTACCACCGGGTTTGACGAAGGTTTGATGAGTGTCTTATTCCAGTTCTTCGACCCTAAGCACCATTGCTTCACATTCCCAGATTATCAACTGGTGTCTACTCTGGAAGAATTTTCTAAGTTACTTGGTTTACCTATATTGGAGAAGTACCTTTCACTGGTTTAGATCAAGACCCGGGTTCTGAAAAGGTTGTCATAATGTTGCACTTGAAACCATCTGACATTGAGTCCAATTGGGAAAACAGAAGTGGAGTTAAGGGTCTCCTTGCAAATTTCCCGATGAAGAAAGCTCATATTTTCCTAGATTCTATGAGCTATCATGCCTTCGAAGATGTATTAGCCCTCTTGATCTATGGGTTGGTCATGTTTCCTAATTCAGATCAACTTATAGATGTGAATGCCATCAACATCTTTCTTACTCATAATCCGGTTCCTACATTGCTCATGGATATCCTACATTCTCTCCATACTCGTACTCTGAAGAAGCGAAGAACTCCCATGTGTTGCATCCCTTTTCTATATAGGTGGTTTATTTTGCACCTTCCTCGATCAGTAATGCAAAATGATTTAGGCTTAAGGTGGAGTTAGAGAATAATGTCTCTCTCTCTCACTCTGACATCTATTGGTGTCCTCGCTCTCAAGAGGATATTTCTTTTATTGATCGCTGCGGAGAATTTCCAAACGTGCCACTCCTAGGCATTAGGGGAGGCATCACCTAGAATCCTTCTTTAGCACTACATCAGTTTGGCTACGCACTGAGAGATGGTCCACCGGATATGCTCATCCAGGGTATTGTGTTCAACTACTCAGATGATTTGCATAATTATCGTCAGAGGTTCATCCGCTCTTGGGGAATTGTTAAGAAGATTGATAGTAGGACTATGGGGCGTAATAACTCCATCCCTTTGGAACCTTACCTCAAATGGGTGAGAGCTCGAGCCCAAAGTCTCATGATGCCATACGATTCCATCTTACTGGTGATCTTAGAACCTATTGTTCAAGGGGGCGAGGCCCGTATTATTCTCCATCCTGATATGCCAACCAAATTCGAAGAGTTGCAAAAGTCTTGGATCCAGCTCAAGGAAGAATGGGATACTTTTGAGGCTCAATTCTATTCAAGCAAGAAGAAAGTGTTGGAATTAACAAAACAACTTCATGAAGAGAGGAATCTCAACACCTACCTTAACACCAAGAGGAAGCGCCCGTGGGAGACTTAGGAATTACCTTTCAATGTTTATCCTTGTGTAATCTTTTGTTTCTTTAAAAAACTTGCTAATAAAAGGTTTTTCTTTTTGTTTAAAAGAGTTTGAATCCAATAAGGTCCTTGAAATCATTGCATACGCATGTCATACATATCAATGCATAAAGAGGTTTCATAACAGGTTTCTCATCTTCTTCGATGTTTATTTCAGCAAGAAATGGCTCTTGAACAAACCGTGAAAGACTTACAGATCAGAACGCATAATTCCAACAGATGATCATGGCTCTATCCAAAGGGCAGGAGGAACCGAAAGCCCTGATTGTTAAAGACAAGGCTAAGAAGCCCAGAAGGACAACTGGGGTGGTAAATCTAGGAAGAAGATTCAAGGGACCATTGAAGCAAATGGTTGATTTGACCTCTTCATCCAAGGAAGGAGGGAACCAAGAGGGTGAGACAAGAGAGGAAGACCCTAGTCCGGAGGAATCTGATAATGACACTAATTACAATGAAGAGCAGTATCCTCTGGCTGACGAAAAGTACAAACAACTGGAAGAGTGTCTGAGTGCAATGGAGATTCAGAAAGTGCCCGGGCTGGAATTTGAAGAGCTGGGTTTCATGTCTGGGATTGTTATTCAACCAAAGTTTAAGGCATCAGTGTTTGCTAAGTACGGCGGGGTTTCGTGTCCCAATATACACCTCTGATCTTATGTGAGGAAGATACAGCTTCACACTGATGACAGAGATTTGTGGGTCCATTTCTTTCAGGATAGTCTATCCGAAACTCATCTAGATTGGTTCTATCAGCTGGAAAGGGCCAACATCCATAATTGGGAAGACCTGGCCGCTGCTTTTTATAAGCAATATCAGTATGACACAGACCTTGCTCTCACTCGTACTTAACTCCACAGTTTGGCTATGGGTTCGAGCAAGGGTTTCAAAGACTACACTTAGAAGTGGAGGGACTTAGCAGGAAGGGTCCATCCTCCCCTGTCTGATAGGGAGCTAGTGGACATGTTTCTAGGTACCATGTACGGTCCATTCATTAATCATCTAATTAGAAGCTCCTCGGATGACTTCACTGAATTAATCTTGATAGGGGAGAGAGTGGAAGATGGAATTAAGAATGGAAAGATCCAAAAGTAAGGATCCTCTAGTGCTGTGAGAAAACCGTTTGCTGGGAAGAAAGAGGTTAGTGTTGTGCACCATCAATAGAGTCGGGACAGAACTGAACACCGTCTAAAAGTAGGGGTTGTCGTGATTCCTAAGCCTGCACCCACTTAACAGAATAATAATCAGCAGAGAATAGAAAGGCCGGTAAGACAATTCACCTGGATAAATATGACTCTAGCCCAAGTTTTGCCTCATTTGTTGAGATCCAATTTGGTAACCTTGCGGGAAGCGCCGAAGAATCCCAACACTACCTCTCCCTGCTACAATCCAAATTCCCGTTGTGCTTATCATTCAGAAAGTCTAGGTCATGATACAAACGACTGCTGGGATTTGAAAAACAAAGTACAAGACCTTCTCGAGGCGGAGGAAATTGAATTTGACGCCTATGAGATGCCAAATGTTATCACTGCTCCTATGCCCAAGTATGGTCGTGGTGTTAATGATATTGAAGACGATATGTTTGCGACTACTGTTGAAGAGCTTGTTACTCTGCTTATGACCATTAAGTGGAACTTGTTGAAGGCCGGTTTATTTCTGGGTTGTGGCAAAGGTTGCCACTTCTGTTTATCTCTACCGACTAGTTTTCGTTTGTTAAAGGCGGGTGTTCAGCGCCTGATGGATGTTGGAGAGATTTTGTTTGAGAAGACTCTCGTTCCAACCATTCTGTGCAAGGATATTTCGATAGTAACCATTTCCGCCAATCCTCTAACGGTCTCCACCAAAAGGCCCGTCAGGATTACATCTGTTCCGAAGATTACTCCGCTGATAATCACTGTGCCAGGGCCAATCCCGTACTCCTCTGATAAAATTGTCTCTTGGAACTATGGGGGCGACGTCTACTACCACGACGTCAAACAAGATTGGTTGGATGATGAAGACCAGGTCTTTGAGAATGCTGATCCCGACATTGTCAAGATTGTTGGAACCAGCAAAATAACAAGAAGTGGAAGAGTGTTCTCCCCTTGAGATTTCTCCTCCGAAAGTTATTACTGGTCCTGTGATTATTCCTACTTTAGTTCCTGCTCCTACTACTACTTCAATTCCTTTGATTACTCCTACTAACACCCCTATCACCGAGTCGACCGAGACTCGAGGCAAAGACATATTGATTGAGCATGTCCAAACAAATGCGTAGTCAGTATCTATTCCAGAGGCTTCAAAGAAGGAAATGGAATAAATTCTGAAAATTATCAAGAGAAGTGACTACAACATGGTCGAACAGCTGAGGCATACCCCTTCAAAGATCTCTATGCTAGCCTTATTGTTGTGCTCCGAAGCTCATGCGAAGGCTTTGGTGAAGTTTCTGAAAACTGCCCATGTGCCCCAGGAAACTTCTGTTGACCAATTTGAAGATTGTGTGGCCAGTTTGATGGCTGATAATGGTTTGGGCTTTTCCGATTCCGATTTGACCCCTAGAGGGAGGAAATATAATGATGTGTTGCATGTCTCTGTCGAATGCAAGGGCACCACTCTGGCCCATGTCCTTGTAGATACTGGTTCATCATTAAATGTGCTGCCTAAGAACGCCCTGGATAGACTAGACTGTGAAGGTTTGACTTTGAAGCCCAACAATATTGTAGTGAGGGCTTTTGACGGATCAAAGAGAATGGTGCACGGGGAGGTGGACATCCCCATCAAGGTTGGTTCCCAGACTTTCGGCTCTACCTTCTATGCGATGGATATCAGGCCATCTTATTCTTGTTTGTTGGGCCGCCCTTGGATACATGGGGCTGGAGTTGTTATGTCCACTCTGCATCAGATGATGAAATACCCGGTCAATGAGAGAATTGTCACTGTTTGTGGAGAGGAAGAATACATGGTCAGTCACCTGAATTCATTCAGATATGTGGAAATGGAGGGTGAGTTCATCGAGACTCCATGCCAGAATTTCGAAGAGGCACCTCAGACTTTAGCTGCAACTGAAACTGTTACCAACGTGCCAAAGATCACCATACCTCCCTTGAAGATGGCCTCTCTCAAGGACACAAGAGATGTTATTGAAGAAGGCGGGTCTACCATCTGGGGTCAACTCCCTGATATTCTGTACAAGTTTGATAAATTTAGTTTAGGTTTCTCTTCAGGGGCTCAAAGGGTTGTTCAACGTGCTCGTGCCGGAAGACCTCCCCTACACATCAATAATCACGGGGTCAACACTGTAGAAGACGGATACGGTGACAATGACATGGATAGCTGGATCTTCCCTACTACCAACGGTGGACCTAGTAACTGGACGGAAAAAGATTTTGTACCTATTACTTTTTTTCAGAAGTAACTGTCTTTCTTATTTTTTGGATATGTAATAAACAATATAACTTTATGGCCATGTTTCTTACCCGGGGCACATTGGTTTATTTGTGAGGGTTATCATTTTTCACTTTCATATGGCATTAATAAAGCATTGGACATTTTGCATACAAATTTTGCGCTCTTTGTTTTTCTTTTCTGCTTTTTACTTTATCAATACAACTATGCTCTTACACACACTCACATATCAAACTGCAGATCCACATCCGCTCTGGATCCCATTAATAACAGTTCTGCTATTGCCAGTTATAACTTCGAAAATATGATTAACCAAGTTGAGGACGAAGGTGAGGAAGATTTTGAGGTACCTGGAGAACTTGCTAGACTGTTACAGCAGGAAGAGAGGGCTATACAACCTCATGAAGAGCCAGTTGAGACAATAAACTTGGGAACAGAGGTAGACAGAAAAGAAGTCAAGATTGGTACAAATCTGGGGATTAATGTCAAACAGCGGTTGATACAAATGTTGCACGATTATGTCGAGATCTTCGCCTGGTCATATGAAGACATGTCGGGACTGGATACAAATATTGTGGTTCACTGTCTGCCAACTAAAGAAGATTGTCCTCGGGTAAAGCAGAATGTCCATCGCATGTGCCCTGAAATGTTAGAGAAGATCAAAGCAGAGGTTATGAAGCAGATCAACACTGGGTTCTTAGTTATCACCTCTTATCCCCAATGGGTGGCCAATATAGTGTCGATGCCTAAAAAAGACGGTAAAGTACGAATGTGTGTGGACTACAGAGATCTGAATAGGGAAAGCCCCAAAGATGACTTTCCGCTCCCCCACATCGATGTTCTGGTTGATAACACCGTGCAGCATAAAATATTTTCCTTCATGGATGGTTTCTCTGGTTACAATTAGATCAAGATTGAACCCGAAGATATGGAGAAGACAACCTTCGTCACTCAATGGGGCACTTTCTTCTACAAGGTGATGTCGTTGGGATTAAAGAATGCTGGGGCAACCTATCAGCGAGCCATGGTTGCCTTATTTCATGACATGATTCACCATGAGATAGAGGTATATGTGGATGACATAATATCCAGGTCTCAAACCTAGGAAGAGCACCTTGATCATCTGCAAAAGTTGTTTGATAGGTTGAAGACATACAAGCTGAGGTTGAATCCGAACAAATGCACCTTCGGGGTAAGGTCTGGCAAACTGCTAGGTTTCATTGTCAGTGACAAGGGCATTCAGGTAGACCCTGCAAAAGTAAAGGCTATACAAGAGATGTCAGCTCCTTGCACTAAGAAGGAAGTCAGAAGATTTTTGGGACGCCTAAACTACATTGCAAGGTTCATTTCCCATTTAACTGCTACTTGTGAGCCAATCTTCAAGCTCTTGAAGAAAGATCAAGTGGTAAAATGGAATGACGAATTCCAGACTGTCTTTGAAAGAATCAAGGAATACCTTCAAGAACCAGCAATTATGATGCCTCCGATTGAAGGAAGACCTTTGATAATGTACTTAACAGTGTTAGACAATTCAATGGGGGTGTGTGTTGGGGCAGCATGACGAGTCTGGTCGAAAAGAGCACGCAATATACTACCTTAGCAAAAAGTTTACCGACTGTGAGACAAGATACTCACTGCTTGAGAAAACTTGATGCGCTTTGGCATGGGCTGTTCGCCGACTGAGAGAGTATATGTTGACCCACACTACTTTGCTGATATCTAAGATGGATCCGATCAAGTACATCTTTGAGAAGCCCGCTCTCTTCGAAAGAATAGCAAGATGGCAAATGATCTTAATCGAATATGATATCCAATATAAAACCCATAAAGAAATCAAGGGAAGTGTATTAGCTGATCATTTGGCTCATCAGGCCGTGGATGACTACCAGTCCATGAATTTTGAGTTCCTGGACAAGAATATTATACTAGTGATGGACTATGAAGAACCTGGACTAGATGAAGGACCTGAAGAAGGATCCTGATGGACTATGGTTTTTTACGGAGCCTCGAATGCACTCGGTAATGGCATTGGTGTTGTAATCATATCCACCGAGGGTTGTCATACTCCTTTCACTGCCTTATTATGCTTCAATTGTACCAACAACATGGGGGAGTACGAAGCATGCATCATGGGTTAAAGCTGCTATTGACCTGAGGATCAAGTTCTTGAGCATTTTCGGAGATTCAACCTTGGGTGATTAGTCAGATCAAAGGAGAGTGGGATACGAAGCACCCGAAGCTCATCCCGTACAAAGAGCACGTGCTGACATTGCTTCCACACTTTGAGGAAGTCACCTTTGAACATTTTCCACGAGAAGAGAATCAGTTAGAAGACGCGCTAGCTACCATGTCCTATATGTTCAAGGTCAGGTGGGACAACGAGGCTCCTCGAATCACTATTGAGAGATTGGATGAACCAGCATACTGTTGTGAGATCGACGCTGAAGGAGTAGCAGACAAAAGTTGGTTATATGAAGTGAAGAGATATATCGAGGATCAAGAATATCCTGAGGGGGCATCTGTCAATGATAAGAAGTTTTTGAGAAGCTTCTCCGCAAATTTCTTCCTCAGTAATGGAATCCTCTACAAGCGCAATCATGACTCTACTCTAGTTTGGTGCATAGACAAGAGCGAAACGGAGAGGATTTTGACAGATCTACACGAAGGTACCTTCGGAAGCCATTCGAGTGGACATACCATGGGTAAAATGATCCTACGGGCAGGATACTATTGGTTCACTATGGAAGCAGACTGCTATCAGCATTCCCGAACTTGTCACAAATGCCAGATCTATGCTGATAAGGTGCATGTACCTCCGGTTCCTTTGAATGTCTTGACGGCTCCTTGGCCCTTTGCAATATGGGGCATTGACATGATCGGAGATATTAGACCTACCGCTTCCAATGGGCATCACTTCATCCCGGTGGCCATTGATTACTTCACGAAGTGGGTTGAAGCTGCCTCTTTTTCTACTGTTACCAAGAGCATTGTGGCACGATTTATCAAGCATAACCTGATCTGTCGGTACGGTGTGCCAGAGAGAATCATCACTAAAAATGGTACGAATCTCAACAATACGATGATCGCCGAACTCTGTAAACAGTTTAAGATTCAGCATCATAATTCTTCCCCTTACCGGCCGAAGATGAATGGCGTTGTGGAGGCTGCTAATAAGAACATTAAGAAAATCATACAGAAAATGACGCTGACATACAAAGACTGGCACGAGATTTTACCATTTTCTCTTCATGGTTATCGTACCTCCACACGAACATCGACAGGGGCAACACCCTACTCTCTGGTATATGGCATAGAGGTTGTTCTGCCTATTGAGGTCCATATCCCTTCTCTAAGAATCATGAAGGATGCAGGTCTGAATGAAGATGATTGGATCCAGACTTGACTTGATCAACTAAATCTGATTGATGAAAAGAGACTTATTGCTGTCTGTCATGGTCAAATGTATCAAAAACGGATGATCAAGGCTTTCAACAAAAGGTCATACGCCAAGTATATTAAGTCGGGGATCTAGTGATCAAGCGCATCATACTGCCGCAAGGTGATCCCAGGGGAAAATGCACTCCCACATATGAAGGGTCATT
The DNA here is from genome assembly GCA_948472305.1 of Vicia faba. NCBI lineage: Eukaryota > Viridiplantae > Streptophyta > Magnoliopsida > Fabales > Fabaceae > Vicia > Vicia faba. The sequence goes on along the minus strand of OX451735.1, from coordinate 1,426,447,223 downwards.
TGTGATCAAAAGCATATTTTCTGGTGGAGCCATGATTCTGACCACCATGGACGGTGACGACCTTCGTCACCCTGTCATTGCGGACATAGTAAAAAGATACTACGCATAAATACGACCTGCTAGGTTGACTGGCATAGGAAAAAATAACGGCTTTTTGGCGAACCAAAAGGATTCAGGCAAAAATTAAGGATGAAAACAAAATATTTGTACACCCGGCAAGTCGAAAACCTGAAAAGGCGGCTTGGGCAAAAAAGGGTATCCTGGTGGACTGAAAACCCGAAAGGGCGGTCCAGGCAAAAGTTAGGGATTTAAAGCGTATCACTATGTCCCATTGGATCAACTTACGACCAGACTTCAGCATCAGCTATCAAGCTCAAAACGGCACCAATCAATCCAATCAGCTTCGGACAAGTAGCAAAGTGATGAGACGCCCGAAGACATAGTGGAAATAGCAGAATTGAAACTCGATGGGATTATTACACATAGTTGTTCGCTTATCTTTGTACATAATATTGTATAGCTTTCATTTTCACGGCGGCGTTCTCTTACTAGAGCGTCAGCCTCTTTGTACAAAAACGCCTGTTATAGGCCAACTTCAAAATCAATACAAGTCATTTCTACATAAAACCTATTCGTTTTTCTTCACTGTTTTGTTTCGCAAAAACGTCCAATAACTTATTCTTGACATATCCATTTGAACATGATTGCTATCCATAAATATTTTTCATAAGAAACGGAAAGACAGTTGCTTATAACTTAAGGAACAGGGGCAAAGACTAAAAAACCATGTCAATCTCGACAGTTACTCTGTCCAGCAGGTACAGGGGCAGAGACAGCTTTGAAACGAAGTCACTATTACATGCGCCCCCATGACATCTACACTCCCCACAGATTAGAGACAACCAAAAGCTTTGACATCGGCTTCCCAAAACAGGAGCTACTTTCCCCAGCAAAGTTCCTTCAGAGAGCCGACGTCTATATTCCCCAGCCGAATTTTATAATCGCAAGTGATTTATAAAGTTTTCTCTCGAGCAGAGTTTATTTCTCTGAATGCGGAAGCTCAATTCCCAACAAAGTTTATTTCTCTATCTCTGGAAGTTCATCCCCTGGTGGAGTTTGTTTCTTTGAATCAGCAAAATCTCCCAGCAAAGCATCTCCTCTCGCAAATAGAGTTATTCCCCCGCAGAGTTATTCTCAGGCAGAGTCTCTCCCTGAAAGAATATTCACAAACAGAAAGAAGTAAATCCCCAGTATAGTCATCTCCATTCACCATCCCCAATGGAAATGAAGAATTCGGCTCCCTAATATTCTTCAGCAACAATCCGAGAGTTATTTTCCCCGACTAAGAAATACTGCAATAACATCCCATATTCATACATCATGGCATGTGCATACATATTGCATACAACACAATCTCATTTATTTTGAGAACATCATCACAATGCATTTCATACATCATGACATTGCATACGACTAACTCTTCACATTTCAGGAAAAGACCAAATCAACAAGCTATGTCTAACCAAAGGCTATTTCAACATTTTTTTCAAGAAGATGTCCTCAAAAGATTTTCCCTGGGTCAGACAGGTCGACACTAAGATCTCTGTGATTACCATTCCAGTTGAAGATGTTCCAAGACTTTCGTCTGGGTCAGTTGAGTCGCTACTAAGATTCTCCTGATTACTATGCCAGTCAAAGTCATCCCAAGATCTCTCCGCTCACTATGCCGGTGGAAGAGATTCCAAGACTTTCGTCTGGATCAGTTGAATCGCTACTAAGATTTTCCTGATTACTATTCCAGTCAAAGTTGACCCAAGATCTCTCTGCTTACTATGCTGGTAGAAGAGATTCCAATACTTTCGTCTGGGTCAATTGAATCGCTACTGAGATTTTCCTAATTACGATGCCAGTCAAAGTTGACCCAAGATCTCTCCGCTCACTATGCCGGTGGAAAAGACTCCAAGACTTTCATCTGGGTCAGTTGAATCGCTACTAAGATTATCCTGATTACTGTGCCAGTCAAGTTTATCCCAATATTTCTCTGCTTACTATGCTGGTAGAAGAGATTCCAAGACTTTCGTCTGGGTCAGTTGAATCGCTACTAAGATTCTCCTGATTACTATGTCAGTCAAAGTTAACCCAAGATCTCTCCGCTCACTATACCGGTGGAAGAGATTCCAAGACTTTCGTCTAGGTCAGTTGAATCGCTATTAAGATTCTCCTGATTACTATTCCAGTCAAAGTTAATTTAAGGCCTTTCCCGGGTTTAGTCAAATCGACACTAAGATTTCTATCCCAGTTGAAGACAACTTAAGACCTTTCTCTTGTTCAGTCAAATCGATACTAAGATTTCTATTCCAGTTAAAGAAGCTATGAAGCCCAGAAACTGACTGGATAATAGTCAATCAACAATGAAAGACATTGTGAAGCCTGGATCCTGACCAGATAACAGTTTTAATCTCGTTTCCCCAGTAAGTCGCTGTGAAGCCTTGAATACAACCAGATAGCAGTCACCCTTATCATCCTCAGCAAGTCGCTGTAAAGCCCGGATCCTGACCAGATAGCAGTTCACTTTCGTGTCTTCAATCAAGTGATGACTCCCCAGTAGAGTAATAGACAACTGAAGCTCCTAGACTCTATTCCCCGGGACAGAGACCAACATTCCTCAGCGAAGTCCTCCCTAACAACAGGAACAGGAATTCCCACCTAGGAATATCTCACGAAATCATCATTGTTCTGGATGGCATCTTTAAGCCCATCTCTGACGACTCCCTGTCACATTCACTGGATGGCATCTTTAAGCCCATCTCCGACGATATTCTGTCATCTTCTCCAAATGGCATCTGTAATCCCATTCCCGACATCATCAACCATCAGTATTACTTCATGCGAGTGCAAATTTTTGGGCACTCTAGTGTTCAATCATCTTCCACCCTCAGATCACGAAAGGCAGACAAGTCAATCTAAATCCTCAGGTTTAAGAAGATTGAACAGGGGCAGCTGTTGTACCCCAAAATTTTCCCTCCCGTTTTCACACAAGACATACTCCTAGAGGTCCTCAATTGCTCAAGTTGATTAAGGATTGACCAGACAAATCCTCCTCTTAAGACAATAAGCCTCAAACTAGGGTTTCAATTACAAGCAATATGGTTGAGTTCCAAGGGCCCCAAATGGTCTCAATTTCCCTAATATATTCTCAAGATCATCCATGCCAAGTTTCATTCCTTGCACAACAAGTTTGCTCAGTCAACTGCTCAAATGCCTGAAAATCAATTGTACTAGGTCAAAAGTCAATTGTGGCCCAAATACAGTCAAACTTCAAGATTTTTGGTCAACATCAATATTTTGAAGTATTATCTATCATTTAATAAAGGGTCGATCATGATTCCTCAATAAATGCTCCTAACTCATCAAAACTCAAAAATGGCAATTTAGGGTTTCTATAGGAAAAGTCAACCAAACTTTGACTAGGCATAACTTTCTTATACTTTATCAGAAATTTTCCACAAAGGATCATTTTGAAGAGAATCCAATTCCTTACAACTTCTCTTCATCTCTCAAGTTCAAGAAATGCCTCAATCAAAAGATATAAGCTCAGACATTATAGGTCATTCAAAAAGTCAACAAAAACACCTTTTGGGTCAAAACTCTTTACATGAACATGGAAGATCCAATTGAGATGAAACAAAAAGGGTTATTTATAGGACATCCTAAGTTCTCTATAAAGTCTAAGAACACCCTTATAGGCTTAAAATTGAGAGAGATATGCATGACTAAAGTTGACCAATTTTTATGAAAATGCACAAAAGTCCATGTGAGCAAATTGGATCTTTTGGACTAATGGGCATGGGTTTTGGATCTCAAACACATCCATCGACTTATTTTAGATATTTAAATCCATTATTTTATTTTTGTGAGATTTGTTTTAACTTATTTGAATTTTTATTCATTTAAATCATAATAAATCAAATAAAATAATGAAATAATGAAATAAAATCCAAAGATTTGTTTTAGGATCATATCATAGGTCTAGAATCAGCTGGCAAATCAAGATTTTCGTGCAAGGACTAATTGGAAAGAATTGAGCATGTGTTGGCCAAATTTAGAAACTTAAAGTATCAATTGCAAATCAAATCTTCTTCCTCCAAATCTTCAAAATTGCATCCAATTTTATTGACCTAATGCACTCTAGTATATATTCATTACCTTGCCTGATCAAAAAAGAGAGGTTTTTCCACATAGAACACTGACTGCAAGTTCCAATTTTTTCACAAAAAAAAGTGGCAATCGGTTTGATATTTGCAGAAGGATTCAAGGAGTGTTGACGTTTGCAATCCATTCCTGGGGGCGTTCTGAAGCTAACATCATTATTCCCAAGCATCACAGCATCCAGAATCACCATCTACATCATCACAATTTCCCTTCATTTTTTTAATTCGATTTTGATCATACACGCATTAGAAATAGGTTTTGATTATGAATTATTGTTTTTATGAGCATTTAGAATGTATTTGAATACCTAATTTCCAGTTTTGATACATATATGACAAACTGCCATTGTTAGGGTTTTAACCTTCATTTTAGGGTTTTGAGATGCAGGTAAAATTGGACCTAACAATGTATACCATCATGCTCAGGGGATCAAACTCAGTTGATCCATGGTTTTAAATTGCATTTATATTGCTTGTTGTGAATTTTGGAGATTTGCAGGTCTTTTAGTGACGGATCTTGTCCGTGGGTAAAAGTATTAGGCTAAAACGACAACCAACTGAAGAAGATGATGGTGTGGCATATCATGGTTGGACCATTTGAAATAGTGCGCGTGTTTTAAAACTCTGATCATTTTTTGTGTTATAGTGTTTTGTTGTTGTTTGATATAGCGAATGGATTTAAAATCAATTAGAATCTAGGTTTAAATTTCAAATCTTTTTTTTTCTTAAAAATATCAAAAATTTAGTTTTTGTCTAGAATTAATTTTTTTTAATTAATAATTTTTTCCAATTAATTAATTACTTTTTATCATTTAACCTTTTTCCAAATAAAAACAACAAAAATCTTTTCTCTTAACCCAAGCGTGTTTTAGGGTTTAGGCGCTTCGTTATTCCTCGCGTGTTTATTATTTCTGTTATATTATTTTTTTCATTATGTAATTGCGCCTGGTTTGTAATAGTTTAATTAGGATTTTAATTCAGCATTTTTAATTTTCAGTCACTAATTATGTAATTGCACCAAAGCCTTGTAATAGTTAGGAATTTTATCTTTCTGTCATTTATTTTCCCGCATGATAAACTGCTTAGATGAATGTTTAATAGGGTTGTTTGAAAGATAATGATTAATTGAACCTAGATAACCCTAATTGCGCAAGATAAAATATCTGAAAAAAGCACATTGTCGCACACTTACACCACTAAGGTGTTACCTCACTTGGTTGCCTTCAGAAACAATGGTCATGTCCCTCAAAACGTAGGGATACTCTTAGCAAAGACCCTCGGTTAAAATCGTCATAAAGATCATAATCCCTAAATGTCCCTCGAGTTGCCTATGAGAAATGATCTTATGATGATAGTCCCTTCGAAATGCTAAGGTATCCTTACATGTTGCCTTCAATGACCATTACATCCCTTTCGATAGTCCCTCATACATCCAACGATTAGGGTTACCTACTCACTAATAGTAGGATAACACGGTCTAAAGGATAGGAGGAAAATAACACTTTTTTTTCGAGTAGGGAGATAGCTGTTAGGTACTTGCTCAAATCACATTTTTACACCCTACACTTTCAAACATACTTTTCAAACAAAGTTTTCAAAAACACTTTATCACACTCTTGAGGACTGATACAAGAGTTACCATAAAGTGAATCGTCGCACTAAGGTATTTTTTAAAGCTTTTCAAACACACAAACACAAGCAATTTTAGAAAATGAGCAAGTACCTAAGAGCCCATGGAAAACCATGGATGAAAAGGGTGCTAACGCATTCCCTTTCCATAATCTACCCCCTTACTCAGAAATCTCGAAAAAAGATATTTTTCTGTTCTTTTCACCCTTTCCTTTGTTGTACAAAAGAAAAACCGATTGCGACTCTTGCTTACATCGATATTTGCGAACAAAAAACGCAAACCAGTATTAACAATTGGTTCTGCCACCGTATCACAATTACTATTAACATCTAAATAATTTTGAAATATTTATCTAAATCCTAAATACCTCTTATTATTTCATCTTTCACCTCTATCTCATCAAATACCACACAAATCATCATTATAAACATCATACTCATCAAGTCATCGCTATTGCATCGCAAATGCATCACGATTACACATCATAAATCGTCACAAGGACTCACACAAATCACCAAAACTTCATACATACCAAAAACTTCACAATAACTCATATATTCACGCTAAATTAATTAAATAATAATTAATCTAGAATTTGGGGTGTTACAGTTTTCACTAGGCTTTTAGATTTCATGTACTGATGATTGTGCTCATGAATGCCCTAAAACTATTGTCGGCCTAAAGCTTACCTGCCAATGTTCTGTGGAAAACTTTCTGGCCACAAACTTCATCTCCTTCCCTGGTAAAACCTTCCTCTTCGTCTTTGGACAAGGATATAGTCTTCTAATTTTCATCGAACAAAGAGAATAAATATAACACACACGACAGCTAAGAGATAGCCTTTTTACTGAGAAAAGATATATCCAACACTAGTTGGGAAAAATAAAAAGAAAATTGGGGAAAAGAATGATTGAAAATCGTTGTCGCCTAAACCTTAGAATTGGGAAAGGGGAAAGATACGATAAGTTAAAGAGAGAGGGTATGATCTCTCTCTATAAACATGTGGACACTCGGTTGGAATTCACTCTAAATATGAACAACTGGGATATTGTGAGTTCAAACACACGCCTCCACATCTGACGTTCATGTACAGTTACCAATTGAGCTGACTTAAAAAGTCAAATAACTAAAATTAATAATTATATATATTTAAATTTTGAATAAATCTGCAAATTTTTTCTTTTATTAAAATAGGAGAGTATTATTTGCTCTTTTACTAAAATTAGAACCTAAGATCTTTAACTCCTCTCACGCTTTAACTCAACAATTTCACTTAAATTTGAAGATAACATCTTAACTCCTTTCAGCCTTTAACTCAAAACAATTAACCTACCGCTTCCCCTAATTGTTCTTAAAATTTTAACAGTGAATATTATAGAAATGGACCACTATTCCCAGCAGTTAAAAATTTGCGGCATTTAAGTATTCGACATTTTTCTGATAGTTGGATCAAGATTAAAAGGTTGAAATTTTAAATTAAATATTTTTTAATATAAATTAAAAATTAACTTTAAATTCAAATTATTTGTCTTAATTCAACAATAAAAAAAATGTTGAAAGAATGAATAGTGACTAGAGTGGATCTGATTTCTATAGACAAGTATTCTCATTAGTTGGGTTGGGAGTGGATTGTGTCCCGTGAAAAAATTTATAATTTTCTTTAGTAAAGTCATTCATACTGCTAAAAAAAATCATATATATATTTTATTACTTTTTGATGGTTAAGATTCCACTGGACTCTCGTCACTACCACTCTCTCATTTGTTAGTTACAACTTAAAATGTCATGTATTGTAAATAAAAATACAATTCAATTTTAGTAGAAAAAAGATATGTTTGACATGCTAAAATGCTTGTTCAACTTCACAAATTTTCACACTATTCAACATTTAACTTATCTAAATTCCACTTTTAATTTATTTATTTAAAAAAAAAAATCAAAATGTTACTCAGATGAAAAAACATAAAAATGATTGAAATTTCAAAAAACTCTTTTGTCAATTTTTCAATTCTAAGAGAATATTTGTTTATAATAATGACTAGAGAAAATACTATTTATTTCTTTATCTTCTTTCTATTCTTTTAATTTTGCTTTTCAATGTAATTATTAAAAACCATTTTTATAATACACCTTCTAGATACTATTATAAGCAATTATATGTTAATAATCAAATATACTAAAAAATAAATAAATAATTACTTACAATAGTGTTCGGAGAGTGTACATCATTTCACTTTCCTATAAAATAATAATTAAATTTTTTAATTCGTATAAAAGTACCAAAGCTAGGGAGTATGACTACTTTTACATTAACCAACCGGAATACTTTTGAAAAACTTTTAGATCTAACATGAGGCTAACATATGGCTGACTTGGAAAATATCTCTATCAATCATCATAATCTACATACATTCAATGCAGTGTCTTCATATGAGATTCAAGGCTAGGTGCAATCGCAAAGATGAATGTTTTTTTTTAGAATAGAATAATTGTATCCCTATGAAGTATGAACTAGCCCCCGTACTACAGTGTGGGGACAATGTAAAACTACAAAACTTCACATCACAATTTGTTGTTGTATTAGAGTGTGTCATAAACTGCAATGGGGTTTGTGTTCATTTTGGAGTTTACTACTGTCATGACAACAGCTTTTTTACAGTTTTACTGTAGCTCAACAAGAAAGGTTGGAGTTTTGTGCTCAATATGGCATTTTGCTTTCTTTTTTCCTTTCCTTTCTTCACTTGTGCTACAAAACAACAGCATCAAACCAAGGCATGATTTGGGCCAATTGCTTGGGAAAGTTTTCTTATGTCACCAATCTTTGGAGTTTATGTATACAGTATGCAATACAATAATAATACACATAATTACAAACAGGGCGTCATCTATTATGAGTTTACCAGGCAAATAGTGAACGTAAAGAAAGTGATAAGGAAGGTAAAAAGGCAAAATGTTGAAGGAATAAAAGAGACTAGATTCTTTGAATAGCGGAAGAAATAAAAGAATGCTTGAGGAGTGAGAGTGGAAAGAATGAAATTTAAAATAAAAAAATTAACAAAATATAAAGTGTACAAAAAATTATGTATTTATAAAATGATATAAATATCTTTAAATAAAAGGTATGTGTGATAATTGGAAAATAGACAACCAAACAAAAAGACATGTGTGTGATAATTGGAAAATAGACAAACTTTGCATCTAGTGACATTTCTCTTCAAATAAAAGGAAATATACTTGTTTTAAAAATATGATCTAAGATCTAACTAATGAGGCTTTTGAGTCTTTGTTCAATAACATGAAGAAAGCATTGAAAAATAAAGATAAAATAAATAAAAATGCCAAAAATAAGAACTTGGTTCAAAGGTGGTTCAATCAAGCTCAACACAAGGTACAATGGGGGATCTAACCTACCTAATAACTGATTTTTTTTAATGACAAATTGATAGTGGTTAATTGTTAGTCCCTAATTATAAGATCCTATAAGATCCTGTTGAGTTTTTTTCTTATCCTTTTTATAAGATCCTCTTCAACTTTCAAAGTATATTAATTTTGTTTTTCAAATATGCTTTTAATTATTTTACATCTTTTTCTATAATATGTAATAAAAGCTATATAGTAATAGTGATCCGGCAGATAAATAGATATATGGTAAAATCTAAAGGTTGAAAGTAATGCTGAACAGAAGCAGCAGTGGGGAAGCTGCAGAGGATCCAGATCCCACTTTTATAGACTGGCTTTCTTCAATAATACTAGCATTTCAAAGAAAGGTAGTGCCTCAATGTTTCACCTTTTCATCCATCCTCCTTTCTCAGCATTCAAACACAACACTAAAGTTAACATAAGAGACTTTTTTACTTTAAAGTGAATAAACTTGGATCTTAGCAAGAATTTTTTTTTACATAACTTTTAAAAGAATCAGTATATTAAGAAACGTTTTTTAGACCTAAAGTCATTGTTTCACTAGCCTATGACTAGGACCGAGAGTTGGGTAGACCCAAGAGTTTGATAGAACTGGGCTGCACTGCACACTTTGTTTCACAAGTTCCAGAAAATGAACGGGCCCTTATTACAGAGTACAAACCAACCAACACAAGATGCTACACTTTAGATGGGACAAGTGTTATATAGCCCCACAGTGCTATGGGGCTTTTGATGTCCTAATATCTGTTTGTTTTCCAAATATAGGGTGTCTCCTTATTGATATAGAAAAACACAAATTTGAAATTAAATTATGAATACTATTTTAACTGACAGGAATTTATAAATATATAAGATTCATGTAAAGATTTTTTATACTATCAATCAATCACAAGCATTGAATTATTATTAAAATTGCTTCTAAAATCATACATATAATTGTGATTCACTGACAGTTTATCAAAATTAAACTCATTTGCAAATCATAATAATATATTTTTTGCAAACACATTGTTTTCTTTTTATCATTTTGCAGAAGTTTAACATTTACAAGGGAATGACTTTTGTACTGATGTTCAACAAAAATCAAAAGATGATTAAAAGTAACCTGAATAAGACTACAGATGCCAATTTCCATGTCCTGAGCTGGTGAAACCAAGCCGGTGCCGGTATATGCTAACAAGAGTTAAATTTAAGGGCCGAAGGGTACATTGCATGGTAGAGGTACATACATGAGGGAGACAAGGAAGTTGATTGAGCTGATGACAATTCACCCAGAACCTTCAGTGGTTGCTTTTTCTGCAAAATTATATATTAAAAACTTGGTCATTAGCGTATGTAACAGAAAAATAGTTAGTATGCAACCTAGTCCACATTTACAAATTAGATGCGATACGAGCCTCTTATAATCGCTACAATTCAGCGTCATAACTTGTAAGTCCTTTTTTGACGACACTGTTATCCAAATAGAAACCAATGTGTCAAATAGCATCACTATTCATCTGCCTGTTAGAAAATATCTAATGCATGCTTGATCCTCTTTGATCTAAGAAGGAATAGCATCATACACTTTGGTTAGCTATAGATATTCTAAATCGGATTGCCATCTACTTGGACTTCTGATCAGTTTGTCTAGTAGTCAATTCTAACTGCAAGGTTCTTTGGTTCTGATTAGAATCATATCTTAGACATTTTAATTAACAGGATTGTCAAAATATTCTGTGGCCCTAGCTGCAGATTTGGCTGAGTTAGGTTTTGGCATTTGGTAATGCCAAAATCCTATTTGAAGAATGAATTTACCTTGGACACTGCATAGCATGTTTGAAATTATTGAGGCAAACAAGTCTGGATTCCAAATTTGATCTTAACCTCCTAAACATGAAAACAATAATGTTTCTTTTGAGGTGAGTAGATAACATAAATGAAAAGTCATATCTTTCTTGGTAATCTATACATCGAATTGTCTAAGTGTTATTCATTAATACCAGTTTGAACCAAAACCAAGTTTGACAAATCAAATTTACTCAAAGTCAAATTTCAAACTCAAACACAACACACTTTCCATATCAAGAGCCATGTTGCTTCTGGGTGACCTGATAAGATAATTATTTTGATATGCAGTATGCCAACTAGAATGAATGATCCGAGTGTTTTGTACTGGCGGGAAGTGTATGTGGGTTCAAGAGTGTCCTTAAAGAATAAAACACGATTGTTGAGAACTGAGTATAATGAAAAAAGTTGACAATTTACTTTCTCCAAAAGGAAATCAATCAGGTCACAGGTTGGATAAAAAGAGAAGACCCTGAAATTGCACATGATGATGTACTTATGCAGTTCAGCTAATTAGCATGCTTGTGATGGATGACATGAATAATAGATATTAATATAGCACAATCCAGTATACCAGGGGTATTTGTATGGAAAGAAGTATTAATTATTCATTTGGTAGACAGAAACTCATAGTTTCAAACATGGATGTCCAACACAAGCACAAATGTTGTAGCCAGTTATGATACAAGCAGATAACAATCAGACCCAAACTACTACTAATAATGTTAGTTGCAAAAAAAGAACAAATATGCCAATGTATACAGTATTAGAATAAATTTGAAATCATTTGACTAAAATCACTTGCCCAACTAAAAAAGAAAGGATAAAACTATAATAGGTTGGCACAAGTAATCAGCTTCTGTGCCATAGTTATAGACATTTTCCTTAATAAAATATGTAACACTATTAAATCATTAACTGTACATTCTATAAGGTGTTACTTTAGTAGTAAGGATTTGACCTTACAATTTATAACCTCAAGGAACAGAGTTCAAACTTCTTCCGAAACAATTGTAAAATGGTCATCAGTGTTACTTTAACTAGTAATAATTTATCACTTGTCCAATTTTTAAAAATAAAAAATTAGAAATGTATAGAAATAGATCAATCACAAAACAGATAACTGATAAGACAGCTAATCAAAGTGAATTTAGTTTTAACTTTGTAGAGTAATTAAACCGTGTACTAACAGAAAACATTTGAAGGGGAGGGGATGGAATTCCAAGACTTGCAGTTAGTAACTATAAGAAATTAACTATAGGAATAAGGCTTTGGAGACGTGTATATACCATGAGTAGTGCCAGTAGACATAATGCGGTCTATATTATCAATCCGCCCTTGTATGGATTTTAGAAGTGAATTCAGGGATGAAACTCTTTTCCTAACACTAGATATCTTGGCAGCATGTTGCATTATGAATGGTAAGGGTGCATCTTCGAGTAACTGATCAAGTTCTGCCCAAAAAACACAAATTTTAGACTTTATTTAGAAATTATGACATCCTAGAGTTATAGGAGAAGCTTTAGCAGAGGCATTAACATAAAAGCAATACCAAATTGAATAGCAAATTAACAAAGCCAGACCATATTAGCACATTACAGCAGCAAGTTCGACATGGCAATTAAGATTTTGATGGCGGCAGATAACAATATTTTTGTCATCATGCAGACAACTGGATATTTTAGCCATCTTGGAAAGAGTGAAGTGTTTCTTTTTTCCAATAGTATAGCTCATGGAATATCCATACAGCTACAGCTCTATGGTGCACCAAACTTGTGGATTCAGAATTCTCACTTCATGGAAAAACAATCTTTGGAGGCTAAGAAATGGTTCTTTCATAAAATTTGCGAAACCATATGATTGCCAACTTCCTTATGCATCTGAGATGAATGGAATTTGTTCTTGTGTTTTAAATAAAACGGTTAAAGCAAGTTGTTCGTTCAAGTATTCCCACTTCCTAGTAAAACACTTTCAAGCCAAGAGGATAAGATGTTGATCCTAATAGAACTTACCCATTTTGACCATAAAACATACCACTAGCATAGCTTATGTTATTCATTATTTTGCAGTTATCTTTCCCTTTCATAAATAATAGTATGTTGTTATTTCAGCATTTGTGCATTTTAGTTCTTTTTTTCTATATTTTGTGAGCTGCTGTGATTCAAGTACGAACATATAGTTCGACCTATCGGATTCGTCGTGGCCGGATTAATGCTTTACCCTGTGTTTGGTCCAACGAAGGGAAGGGAAAGAATTTAAATATAAAAAAAAAGTGTACGATTTGACGAGGGAATGGGAGAGATTTTAATAGACGGAAAGTGCAAAATTTTATTTTTCTTTAAGGAAGGTATTTAAGATGATTAAATGAAATGACATTTAAGTCCAAATGGAAAAAAAAATGTGCTCTTCATCCAAATTCCCCCATTTGAAAGAGAGTTGAAATTAGACATGATATATTGTAAAAAATTCAACTCACAGTACCTGTAAAAAATTTTCAAACAAAAAACATTTATTTCTACCAAAACCACTTGTGAGAATACCTTCCAAAGTCCAAACAAAACAACATGAACAGAAAAAAAATCACCTTCGTTCCTATAAAAAAGAAAATCAAAACAGTAGGAAAAAAAACTTTTTGATTAAAAAAAAGAAAAACGAAGAGCAAAAGCTCTGCCTAAAAGATTAACAGCGGAAAAAAAAAAAGAACAAAGGGAAATATAGTATACGATTGACAGTGATGAATGAAAGATTTAGGATAGGCTTTGATACTATCTTATAACTTGGTTTAGATCTAACTCAATCTTACAAAACCGGATTGTAAGTGAGGATTGTTTAAACTTTATAAACACTAACATACCATATTTCTAAGCAATGTAGGACTAAATTTACCATTTCACACCCAACACAAAGAAAGTGTTGAAGACAACCCAAATGCCGCAAGTAGACAACTACGGGAGGATCAAAATAACAACAACAACAACCAAGCTTTATCCTACTAAGTGGAGTCGGCTACATAGATCAAATTTCGTCATAATGTTTTATCCAAGACCATGTTTCCAACAAAAAATCTTCTTTCAAGTTGAGAGAATTACATAATTATTTCCAAGAGTTGAATAATTTTATAAAGGAAAAAAAAAGGGAAAATTAAGATATTGACAATATAAGCTTTATTTATATAACCTTAAATTAGCAAAAATGAGGTTATCAAAGCTAGGTAGGATAAGATTAGAAATGAAAATATTAGAGTGAGTGTTGGAATAACACCTATAATAGAGACGATGCTGGAAAATAAACTTAAGTGGTTTGGGCATGTAGAGAGAAGACCCATAGATTCTATGGTTAGCATAATAGATCAAATGGAGAGAAGTCAAACAAATAAAGAGGAAGATCTAGAAAGACTATAAGAGAAGTTATTAAGAAAGATCTTGAGATTAATGATTTGGATAGAAGCATGGTCATGAATAGAATATTATGGCGAAAATTTATCCATTTAACCGACCCCACTTTGCGAGATAAGGCTTGGTTGTTGTTGTTGTAAGGTTATCAAAGCTACAAGAGAAAGGACTACGGCTGCTACTTGCCGAATGGTACAGAAACTTTCTTTTCAATTTTACATTCCAGCAAAGAAAACCATCTTCAAATGCATGTGTGAGGAACAAAACCTCCGACCACAGAAATCAAAGTCTTCCCGGTACACCTCAAATCATGAATTTCACATTTTTTCCTTCTTTACAGTAAAGATAAGTAATAACAGCTTATATCATCTTTTTAAGTCTTTTGTGAGTTTTACAGATAAAAATTTAAGAAAGACTATAACCATACACGGTGAATTGCAGGCATGTAGTAAAGGTCCTAGTATAACTACATAACTCAATATTTATGTGTTGAGCCCATTGAGTGTGTTTTCCCTTGGTTCTATAGTAGGTTAAACAGAATAGTCCCAATGTTACTACCTACTTCACCAGCTTAAAGAGTAGCATTCAAACTAACACCCTATAATAACAAGAAAAACAAACCTGGAAGATCTTGGACCCGATGGCTTATCTATGCACATGCGTATCCACTAGTTACTATTTTTTCATAAAGTCGCTAATTTAAATAAACTTCCATACAAATACAAATATCTATAAACTAATAATGACTTTCCAGCAAGCAAAGAGACGTGTAATTATTCTAATCAAGAAGCACCTAAACTAGGCCTTAGATTATTTTGGTATCATCATAAAATAACAACAAAAAATTAATATTATCAAGTGAAGCCTAAACTCAGAATCAAACTTTATCAGATTCAGATTTCAGAAATCATAACAAAACCTACCCTTATGAACCCAACATGATATATGTTCCTACATGGCCAAAGGGCCTATTACCCTTTCAGCCCAGTAAGGTAGCATTCGCCTGATAGAATACTATTGAAATTCTGAGATGTTGACATGCCCTTCTAGAAGATGTTCCTTTGAGTAAGATTTGCGATCATGACATCCAGAGGAGACGTTTCCATGTTTGTCTCAAAAATGATCTCAAACCAGGCACATCATGACTCTTTCACTCAATGCACCATAAGAAGGCAACACCATTCATCACAATTCACAACTATATGCACTACCTTATAAACTCCTAATCTTAAAACACTCTCACTAACTAACATGAGTGTCAAAGTGCTTTTGCAGTTAGCTACAATCACACGATTACAACCCTATCAAGGAGCTATCGCCACAGTAGTTGGAGGATCCTACCCCATTTGGATTTGGATTTAATACAGAACATCAATAATGGTGACTACAAAAACAAATCCCTCCAATATTATTAATAGTAGCACAATGACGATAATAACCTATATAACACCGACACCTCTGAAAAAATGTGTGTATGTATCTGTGTCGGACACCTGCACCAACACTTGTTATTAAGTAGAATTCATTCATTTTTTCAAATTAATACCGGTGTCGCCGTGTATTGATGATAACAAAAACAATAAAACTACTTGCAAGTTGCAACACAAGGCATATACACAAACAACTCTAATTAGGTATTTGATAACATAATCAAGCAATAAAATTTTCTATCACAAACTTGAAATTCCAGCACAATGTTGTAAAATCAGTAGAGAAAGAAAAAAGATACCTCCGGTGAGACGATCGATAGAGGAAGATAGGTGATTTTGGCTCACGAGAGTTTGTTGAGCTCTGAAATCGAAATCCCTAATCACGGAGGAGAGGATCGAGGACAAGCCTTTCGCCAAAACTTCGGAGCTCTTCTCGAGGGGATCTCCGGCGTTATCCGTTCCAGAAGCGTTCTCGCCAGCAAGAGAACTCGAAGGTTCCGTTTGAACGGCGGCAGGGTCGTTTTCGTCGGCCGAAGTGTAGTGAGTGTCACCCGAGGTTTCCATTGTCGTTCGAGTCGGTTAATTCATCGTGGTTTTCACAAATAAACCAAACTTAGCCACTAAACTACGGTCCACTATTCAATTTAGCTAAAATTTCACCTATATAGAAAACGAGAGTAAGTGCACTTTTAGGCGCAATATAAGGATGTGATTGATTTATAGTGTAAAAGTATTTTATATTTTTAATGTAGATTTTTTTGCTTATTGAAAATAATATTTGAGAAATTTAATTTGGTTTATTTTAGGAAAACTAAATATAGTAATCAATTGAATCAATTTTTTCGGGCAATCGTCAAAAATTGTAAGTCCTGGATCATAAAGAAAGCTCAATTTCGCCATTGTTATAGCGTATTGGTTAGCTTTCCTATAGACGTGGATGAAATGAACATTGATATCACCTGTCATAAAGTGTTTAATTTGATTCAGCAATCCCCTTCTTTCGCCCCAAATGATTTTCTTTCCATTAAGGTCTTCAATAATTTTCTTATTGTCTTATTGCAATTCAATTTTTTAATACTCTCTGCAAACTGTCAATTTGAGCCCTGCCAAAACTCACCATATCCCTGTAATCTTAACTCTGCAAGTACTAATGGCTTTGAAAAACCTCTGCGTCAACTTCTCATATGATCTCGAAGCATACCCCCCGTAAATTGCTCTCGAATGCTTGCTCACAGCCTCGTCAACATTTAAATCAATTGAATCTTCGATTGGCGGTAACCACCTAACATAATTCTTTATCGGATTGTTCAAAATTAATTTGTGTTGGTAAGTAATACTAGTTGTATACTCAATGACTTTGTTCATTGTCGTACGGGATAAATTGTTTGGCATAATGAAGAGGCTTCCTCTTGTTTCGCCAAAACCACAAGGCGTGACATGTCGGCACACACATTTCTCCCCAATTTATAGAGCCTGCATAGCAAAGACAAGTTGATAGGTTCTTTATGGTCCATTCTTGAAGATTTGCATCAAAGAAATCCATCCAGTAAGGCTCCTGGATAAGGGAAAGCCAAACAGTCTGCGCCACTACTATTTATTGGTGTTTTTAGTAAACAATCATGAGTTTAGTTCACTTAAAAGATTAACTCAAAAAATCTCGAGGATAATTTGTATAGAAAAATAATAATGAAAAGTGTTTGGGATTTGAATTTAAATATTTGTATAAATACAAATTGGACGTAAATTTTGATTATAATAACCTTTAGGTAAAGATGATAAACAAAAAGGGAAGTAAATGATATTAAAGTAGAATTTTTCAATTAAGGAAACTTGGAAAAGTAAAAGACAATTACGCGGACTCATACATTTCTCACAAACTGTTTCTCTTTATAACTTGGGTATTATTGCTTTATTATGTGTCACGTGCAAGTGTACACGTATGTTTGAATTGCAACAAGTGATAAAAATAAGAGTATCATACCTACAGGGAGTGAAATTGTTACTTAGGTTGATTTTGTAAGAAACTATCTTTTGAGATTAAGCACGAGAAGAGAGAGAAATAATAGTTGATTGTCACAAGTTCAGTTATCTCTTTAAAACATATCTAAAAAAGTTCAAGGAGATAGTGTAAATATACTAAGAGTGGATGAGTTGAGTTATGATCCATTAATATTATAAAGATAACTATGGGTTCATGATGTGTTGTGTCGTGTCAGGCAAGGTCAGAGTGATCTTGAGGTATATTTCTGTAAAATCAAAGTAAGCATAAAAGGGTAAGAGAACAAATCTCTAAGTCACACTTATAACCCTATCATACTTCTGTTGTATTATGAATGCCTTAATAGTTGCAATTTCTTATCTCTAAGTGAATTAGGTGAGTGAATACATTTATCCTACTCGTTTCAACTACTTTTATCATGAAGTCCACTTGTTGTTGGATCTCTCACAACAACAAGATTTTATATTTTTCTCAGTTGATCAATCAAAGAAATAGACTTATAAACAAGTTATCTCATTATAAAACAAGACACTAAACCACACATCATTAACATAAAAGTAACTTAATATTAACTTCGCATTGCTCAATTACAAAAGGTTTAACTCATAATGAACTGGATACAAACTACATGCATGGTTTTCATAAGCAACATCCTTAAACAAACAATGAAAAAGAGATATAAACCTAAGATAGACTTGAGGACTTCTTGAGATGGATAATCATCAAGAGATGACTCCAATCGCGCCAGAACTCAACAGTTGGGACATGATTGGGTGAGAAGAAGAAAAATCTTTATACTCTTCATTATCTTTACTCTATTATCTTTTGTACTTCTCTTGGAATTGGTGAACTCCCTTTTCATTCTCATTGTGGGTTCTATATATAGAATTGAGCTAGGGTTTCTTGTGATGCATTGGATCATGGGCCCAATATGAGGAAATTACGTCAAATTCATGTAATAACCAGCGTCGTCACCTCAATTCTTTTGCTTAGCCAATAAGGAATCATGTAGGAGGGAACATTGGTGGAAGACAATGTGTCTTATGGAAGAATGCCACAATAGGGTGCAGGCGTCACTGTAACACCCCTTCTAAATACCCAAATTAAAGGTAAAGATTAAAATCAGAGAAATAAAATTGCACGGAAGGGATGCCACAACACACATCACATTCCAAAGTTTTTAAGGAAAAAACAGACAGGGTATGTTTGAAAGTATAAGCATTCCAACACAAAACAAACATACTATAAATATTTACTTCATTCTCTCGTGCAAACGCAGCGGAGTTTCATAATTTCACATCATCTCCATTTACGGAGGAATCAAAACATAATTCAAGGCATCAAGCCATCATAATTCACATAAGCATATGTTATCAAGTCTCACATATACAAAACATCATATACACGAATAAGGATTATATACATCATAATCCAAATACAAAATAATCGAGTTTGACACTAATAAATTCCCCCCCCCCCCCCATGTGTTACTACCAGAGCATCAACTCGACTCTAATCAAATAAAACAGATTGCAATCCAATGCATCCGTTAGCTAGCGCCTCGCGCTACCGTCCTCGGTACCTGCACAATGCCATCAAAAGCATTGGCCAACAAAAGGGTAAGAATTCCAATAATCATATAACATATAATTTTAAGTAAATGAAATGGCAATAATTAAAGCAATACATAATGATCATGTTCATTTTATCACTTGTAATATCCTTACTCAAGGAATCCATTTCTTACACATTAACCATGTAAACCGATTATCCGAATACTCACATCCTTGGCACATAACCATAATTCAAACAACAACAATATTGGCACATAATCAAACACATCAACACACATGCATAACATGCACAAATATACATGTGACTCACAACACGACTCAACGTATGCGAATGCGGTACCGACTCGTGGACCCAAAGTTCCACCACCTATGTTTCCCTTCCGGATCAAGGTCACTACGTCTTTTCCCACAATAGGGTCACCGTCTAGATATTGTGGACCCAAAGTTCCACCACCTATGTTTCCCTTCCGGATCAAGGTCACTACGTCTTTTCCCATAATAGGGTCACCGTCTAGATATTGTGGACCCAAAGTTCCACCACCTATGTTTCCCTTCCGGATCAAGGTCACTACGTCTTTTCCCATAATAGGGTCACCGTCTAGATAATGTGGACCCAAAGTTCCACCGTCTCTGTTTCAAGACCACCATGCCATGCAATGTACAATATAAACAATGCATGCAATTAAGACTCACAACGATCTTAACATACACATGCCATCAAATCCAACCAATGGAACATCAACTATTGTACATGCATGCATACATATAATTTATCAATCTCAACGTCAAATAAAATGTATACAAACAAGATTACTTACTCAACCAAAACATAAACCATCAACTATCAACAATTCCAAATCGGAAAGTATATTTCAACATAAAGTCATTATCAATGAACCGACATTATTCTCAATGTTTCTCATCGCGATCGAGTCACCGGGATGTGACTCGAACGGTTAGATTCGGGATTAAACTCAACTTATTTCATTCGCACTAAAATCGGGTCGATTCTTAAAAGTCGAAATTTCGCAAGACGAACTTCACTACGTCAAGCTACACGTCGGATTACACTAGCACGTCAATTTTCTTTGGATTCGGAGCAACTTGCTCCGTCGACGAATCTACCGAAATCGGAACACAAACGGGTTCTAAAGGAAGTGCAAAAATTAGAATTTTGGAGGCTACAAACGCATCAACACGGGCACCCGTGTGCTGCAACACGGCCCGTGTTGAGAGGCCACCATGAACGTGCCTAAAGAAATGCCAAGTCAGAGCATTAACACGGGCACCCGTGTGCTGCAACACGGCCCGTGTTGAGAGGCCTGCGTGAAAACTCCACTCTTTTGGGTTTTGCTCATTCTACCACCATGGTTTTCTTTCCCATTCAATACTCCTAGTTTCTACAAGCTAGTACCTAATACACTCACAAACCATACTCTTAATCCAACTTTTCTAAACCATTCCAACAAATCAACCAACAAAACCCTATAAATCAACTATCAATTTTTACCCCCAATTCAAAATATATCTACCAAAACCTAACAAATATGAGATGGAGAATCAAACCCCTTACCTTGGTGTGGGTTTTCTTGAAACAAGATGATGAAGATGTTGCAACTCCACCCTAGCTCCCTTTCTTCTCTTCTCTTCTTTTCTTTCTTCTTTCTCCTCTTTTCTTTTCTTCTTCTACTACTCTTACTAACTCTCCTTCTCTCTTTTATAAAACTCCCTTCTACTACTAACTTTCCTCCCTCTATCTTTCTAAAATTACAATTTGGCCCCAACAATTATTTAATTCAAATTATAATATATAACCCTATTAAACAATATTACATTAAATAATATTTATTCTATATAAACCTAATCATGCCAATTAATCAAACAAAGCCAAATATTACTACACACCAAATTAATATTACTCAAAATAGTATTTTATCATTATGAATATTTTTATTTCAAATAACCGAATTAACATTTAATCAAAAACGGGGTGTTACAGTCACTACGCAGACCGTGCAGAGTACTTTTGTACTATCTTTTGTCTTCTAGTGCCTCCAAGCCTTATCCACTTTAATTCAAATGAATTTTACTCTAAGCACAACAAAGATTCCATCCAATGCTTCCATCCTTCCACGATTTCCTTATAAACCACCTGACTTCATCATTATTCTCCTTTAGCTAAGTCTAACTTCTTACTTCAGGTTGCACTCCAAGTTACATACCATAACACTCTTGCCCTAGCTCGATAGAGTTAACCTTAATTTAAGCACAAAACACATTAAAAACTCAAAAGGGAGCACCTATTATGCTGCAAGCAAATTACTATGAAAACAACTAAAATGCAATAAAATAACAACTAAAAGAAATCTAACCACTATTAAAGAAAAGATTAAGGCATCTATTAACTCATAAAATGTGGGTTAACACACCCTCAAACTTGAATCATTACATGTCCTCAAATGATGCGAGAGGAAACGAAAGATGAACTCCTTCCAAGTAACCATCCCTTTAAACAACACTAACCTCATCAACAACTCAGAAATCATCTCAAAGGACTTGTTTAAAAAATTGGCATAACTCAGCCCATGGAGATTAATCATAATTGTGTGTGTGCTCTTTATATTACTGATGCACCCAGTCACGCCTGAACATTTCACTCGTGTTAGTCTATCTAATTTTAACTTTGGTTGCCTTGTCCTATGGTCTAGAAAAATCGAGTTTTCTATTTCAACATGGGTTTTGACTATCTATCTTTAGACCTTTGTACTTAGGAACACACATGTATTTATTAAAAAGAAAATTTGTAGGCACCCCACCTTTTCACCTGACGAAGTCTCACTTGTAATGAGTCTAACCAGTTACTAATGGTGATGGGAACTACTGTTTCTCCAATTTTAGGCACAAGAACTTATTAAAAACTTTTACTCCTCCAGTTTCAGGCACAAGAGCATGTTCCTCCAATTTCGGGCACAGGAACTTATTTTGAAATACTCTTTTGGCTTACTTCATTTTCACACTTTGGTGTGTTTATTTAGCATATGCAATGTGTCTATAGTACTTAAGTCCTAAACAATATTGTTATCCTCACTATCTAAACCCTAAAATGAGCTCTTATTCCATATTTAAAAATAATTCAAACTTATCAAAATGATGTCTACTTTTCTGACTACTAGGGGCATGATAGGGGTTATCAGAAATGCAAGAAGGTGAAATTGATCAGCATCAAGACCTTGTTTCCAATATTGTCACAATCCTAATCATATTTTTTGTAAGTTCTCTAAAGTTGTTTGTCTTATAGGGGTTACAGTCAGTTTGTTACTCTATTTTTATTCTGTCTTTTTAGAAAATAAATGAAATAAAGCAAACTATTAAACTAAAACATAATTAAGTTCCATTAATTGAAAGCAAATGGTTGTAAGCAGCCAGAAACCACAAAACACAAAAAAAACTTAAAAAAACTTAATCAAAAGTATATGATATGATATGATTTGCTGGTTGATGGTCAAGGTCACAACATAAGCCACCACTCCCCTAGACTTAAAGTAAAGAGAGTGTCTTCACTATCAGCTGACGAAATAGGGCGCACCAATGGTTGCTTCTATTGTTACCAGCTAGGATTTTAGCCTGTTGCTCTTTCTCATAGGGTCTTATTATCTCTTCTTTTTAGCCTCTTTTTGGACAGGCTCTGACAAGGTTGACTTCTTAACAGTTTTTGGTGGTTCATAGACAACTTTCATCGGGACAGTTGTCTGCACCTGGATTGGCTTGACTAAGACTTTCTTTGGAGGGTATTTAAGCTTAGACTTTGGCTTGATTGGTGACTTGGCTTTTACAGGGGAGACTTTCTTATGAACCTCTTTTATTGGGTGTGGAGTGCTTACCTTTGCAGACTTCTTCTTTTCAAGTGTGACCATTGGGGTCACTTTAACATGCGTCTCTTGCTTAGACTCATCTGACGACTTCAATTTTGTGTAAGCTGTCAGATGAGTTTCATTCTTCTTCATCATCATCTACCTTATCCTCAACCTCTTATTCACCCTCATCATTTTTATTATCACCCTTCTTGTCATCCATGTACACTTCATCCTCTTCCTCGATGTTATCATTTTTAGCTTTATCTTCTTCTTTGTAATCATCCTCAGTCAGGCATGCATTTTCCTGCATATCTTCATCACTGTCAACCTCTTTCTCGCCAGCTTTCTCTACCTCCTTCTCTTCATCAGCAACTCTTTCATTAATTTGTTCCACCACTTTCTGAACAACTTTTTCAACAACCTTATTTTTGTTTTTTCACCCTTTCAGATGCTTATGTCAGTAATTCCTTCTTGTCCTTGGATGCTGTTTGCATTAACTCATATAGTGTATTGTGATTTTCCTCTTTAGAACTGTCATCATTGATTATTTTTAGTTATTTCTCTTCATCCTTCTTGGAGTTATCCTCTGTAGGCACGCCTCTCTTCTTCACTTGTGTTAGTGTTCAGTTTTTTGTGCTTTCTTCCTAGGTTTTTCAGGAGTGTTCTCCTTGGGCACGCCCGTGGTTGACGCTTCAAACGCACCAGTAGACACAGTCTTCACTTGTTTCTTTCCCTTCCCTTTCTGATTTTTGTTAGCTTCATCTTCCTTATCTCATCTTTTTCTTTCAATTCCCCCAAAATATGGTCAGAAAAAACTGGCACAGACTTATCATTGTAATTCTAAGCATTAGTCTTCAACTCCCACTCAAAATTTTCTTTTTCAAACCTATAAAAGTCATGTTGATCATTTTGAATTTGAAATAAAACACTCCATAACGCTCTATCAGTTTCAAAAATTGTTTCTGCTATAGTTGACTCCTATCCTGCCTCTACTTATCTTCTATGCACCTTTGGCTTCATCAAAGTTTATATGGAATCCTTGTTAAAAGCTGCTTGAGGTTGCAGATCTCATCAGTCCATCTTGCTTGCACGCCGTGCTTTTTACATAGAGCAGTGATCAAACATGGAAAGTACAGTATACCCTTATTTTTCTTTGAACATGCTTAGATTTCTTGCATTATGATTTCCCAATATTGATTCCTTCTCCTGACGTGATGCAGTTAAGAAACACAATCCTTTCCTTGTTGACAAATTCATTATGAGCAGTTAGTCTCAAAGAATGCTTAATGAATTGGTACCATACCTTTGCTTCAGGACACAAATACATTCTTTTCACAGTTTTCTCACCACCAGACTCCATCTATTTGGTTCCAATGTTGCAAAGAGACTCCATATAAACATCAAAGTCACCAACATCTAAAGTAGCCAAAAGTTCTTGGTACCTAGCCTCAAGGTTTCCTACTTTGAAGAGCATGTTGATGGTCCCCTCAAAATAAGAGACCTTGAAACCTCTGACCACTACCTCGTCCCTTTTGTTATTGACATTAACTAAGTTGGAATAAAACTCCTTCACCACTTGATTATTGTAGGGTTAAGGTTTTTGACAGAACTTGGTTCACTTCATTTTTGTGATGAGTATATCCATGTCTCCAGGGAGACATATTTTTTCCTCTTGCTTGTCTATAATGAATCCTTGCTCAAACATCATGCTCATACCAAAAAAGTAGTCATAGAATCTTTGTCTTACATCAATGTTGGTGAAGGTCTCACTATCAGACCCTTTATCGTCAGAATAGTCGACCTTGGGCGTGGCATTCTTACGAGTGCAAGTCTTATAGAAGCCTTGAGTGTATGTGGGATTTATTGTCACTTTTGATGGTTTGAATGGATATGATTTAGGGGTGATAGGGTTTCGGAAAATGAAAGATGAAACTTGGGGGAAGTTCTTTTCAGGAACAGTTTAGGAAGAGAGAAAGTTTGTATGTTTTTGGAAGTTGAGAGTGTGACTTGATGGAGGTTGGTAGAGGTTATGTTTTAAAAGAAAATAGGAGAGAGGGAAATAAAAGTAAAGTTTGAAAAAGAAATTTTGAAATTTCCAAGAGAGAGAATGGTAACTGGTTTAGGGTAATGGGAGGTTGCTTACAGTGATTCCCAAAATCAGAAGTGTGAAACAGCTCATAAATGAGGTTTTCGAAATGATGACGTTACACACATGACTTGAAGGCTTGTTCACGCGCGCGTGGTTTTCCATTTTTTTCTCTCCTACAATAATTTGTCATATTAATAAGTTTCCAAAAACTGCCACTTTTTTTTATGTTCTATGAGTTCAAAGTGACAATTCCTCCCAGAGCTTTCTACCCTATTGGGAATTTTGGGGAACAGGTACGTTCTCTGATTCGTCGCACTCTCTTATAAGGACCATTACTAAAAAATAAAGAAACAAAAAGAGGGTGAAGGAAGGGTTACCTGAGCGTGAAAGGGAAGGCCGAAAAGCATCGAAAAGGGCGTAGTAATCCTTGAACAAGTTCTCATAATAATGCAGCGGAAAGAGAAAACAACAAGGAGTGAAACATGGTTCTAGGTTTTTAAAGAACTACAAATAGGAAGTTAAAGTGACAAAGGATATGGGTTATGTTAGTTATGTATTCCCCATAAAAATCATCATTGTAAATGTGGATAGATTCGATGAGACGCTGAAATAACCGGCTAAAAATCATCAAACAATAAAGTCGCCATCGAACATCTTTTATCCCACATGAAGGGATAGGTAAACATTAAGAAAACCTGAGAAGGGAGAAGTCACGGTCTTGCGACTGAGAGATTGGGTAAGGGAGTTTGTTACACGATGGGAAGGTATTAGTACCCCACACGCTCGTAGTACTCTATGGCATCCACTCTTGTTATTTGTTATGGGTGTGTCTAATCTATGCTTATTGAACTACTGAGGAAGAATGCATGCAAAAGAAAAGAGAAAATAATATAGGGAAAATAAATTTGTGCTCGCTTGGGCCCTACCCCAATGCCTACGTATCCTTTTTGAGGAATTAGAGTTATCGTAGTTTGGCTCACAGGTTTTGTTTGTTTTGTGTTTTTTATGAACAATGTTAATCCCGCCTTCTGCCACAGCTCGACCTTTGGAGACTCATGCGTTGGCACAAAGGTAAATCAATCATGTCCTTATCTGAAAATGATTTTGAGTTACGCCCTCAAGGCAAGATGCCCTGTTTAATTGGTTTGTGTTTTGTTACCTTGAAAAAGGGTTTAAATATGCTTAAGATGTTTTATGATTTGCTAAGAAAAACAAAGTTTTAGTTTTAAATGCATATGCAAAAGGGGGAAGAAAAGAGTTTACGGGAGACTAGTCTATTTCAAATCCTAATGTTATCATACAATGGTGGTCCTAAAGTTTAGATTAACAAAAGGGAAATGTCTACCTAATGTTAGAATGCATGGTTTGCAACCTAAGGTCTAACTTGCATCTGAAAGGAACAAGCACATCCTAAGGGAACAAGGTGTAGAAAGCGAGTAAGCAAACAAGCTCAAAAGAGTACACATATAAAATGGTAAAGAAAAGAAGCGAAATGCTTTAGTCAAGGGGAGCGTATCACCCGAGACAAACAAGCGGAAGTGAGATGAAAAAACAAAAATGTGATGTCCAAAGCAACCGAACACCTAACCAAGATATAAAAGATCGAGGTAGGCGACATAAGGCAGTATGAACAATCACAGAGTGTCAACATCAGCCAGTGCGAACTCTTAACAAAGTGTGGGGGTTCGATTGTGAAACCCTTTTCCACTTGACGACTTGATAACGAGGATAGACACAACTTTGAAGCATCGTGATGCGTCACAAGCTAAGGATAACATAGACGAAATTACGGGAGTTGATTGCGAATCCTTTCCGCTCGCCTCCTTTTGAGGAGTTCAATAAGGGATAGGAGAATAATGCGAACACAAATGTAAATACACCTACAAAATACCTACACAAAGGTATGGTTTTAAACAAACCACACACAAGTAACACACAATGGCAAACAATGTGGAATTACCTTAAACAGTTCTTTAAATAAACCAGAGGGAGTTCTTGACATGATCAGCAACGGAGATCATTGTCATACATCTCTATTCCTACTTCTCATGGCATCAGAAATCAGTAAATTTCCTACTTCTCATAATATATAGAAAGCGGTAAGGAGATGCGATAAAGTGCGGGAAAATGTAAAAGCAGTCGCGACGACTACCAAAAGAAAGCAAATCGTCGAAAGCGGATGAAAGCAATGGAAAAACAAGGATTATGTGTCAAGTAAGCTTCACCAAGAAACGAACAAAGTTAGAAATAAATCCAACTAAGGTGAATGTGTGCCATGGAAGCACCACACATGATAATGTTCCTGCAAGGCATCATAAAATATTATACACATTCGAACAGTATATAACACAATATGAGTAATAAGCGTTTCTCATGGAATGAGAAACGAGAGTGTGTCGCATCGGAAGCGAGCATAAGCTAGTGTTTCCCAATCACATAACCATCATTTTGGTATATGATTAGAAACACCACAATGTACCTTGCATTATTAACAAACATGTCAAAAAATAACATGGTAAAACGGTATGAAAAGTGCATGAAAACCAATCTGATGGTCAACCAATGAAGCGCAACAAGTAAGCATGCATCGAATGGTAATTATTGCACTAAAATTCTGCACTAAGAAGGATCAGAAAACTGCACTAAAACCGCGTTAGAAAAAATTATGCATTACGGTTTAAAACGCGTTTTGGAAAATAGGCGTCCGGAAAAAT
Organism: Vicia faba; assembly: GCA_948472305.1. NCBI lineage: Eukaryota > Viridiplantae > Streptophyta > Magnoliopsida > Fabales > Fabaceae > Vicia > Vicia faba. The sequence goes on along the minus strand of OX451735.1, from coordinate 1,426,419,083 downwards.
ATGCTCGGAATGGAATGATATTTTCATGGTAAATTATAAACATGCTCAGGAACTCAAATCCGCAATCGGTTCAGTAAAAAAAGAAGCGGAAGCAAGACTTCCACGAACGGTTCGTTCGAAACACGGTAAAAAAAGTTGTTCGGAATCAAACGAAACCCAGGTAGAAGCTTGTAAACGGGCCATTGGATTCAAAAATGAACTCAATTTGAATTAATTCTGCCCAGAAGTTGGACTTTTAAGCCAATTTCATCGGCTGAACAGTAATTTTTTGATAAAAAAATATTTGTCCGAGACTGGCTGAAAAGTATACCAACGACTCGGGAGTCATCAACAAAGTCAAGTTACATTATTAAAAAGTGTTAAAACTCATCACAGTTAGGAAGTTAGAGCAAAAATGCATTTATGTCATAAAATTGTAATTTTCCATGAATGGTGACACTTCTCATTAAACTCAAGTATTGAAGTCTGAAATATGGTTTATGAAACATCTTGAGTCCATTAGAGATTATCACAACTCATGGAAATGGCAAGCGTTAGCAACTTCGATGTTAACAAAAAAAAATCTCATGTTATGTCAAAGTATGAAAATGTCATGAATATGCACATCAAATGTTAGTAGCATTAAGATAAAACTACTCTATGTTAGTGAGCAATGTTATGTTAGTAGGGAACTATGTATACCAACACAACTCAATACAATTACATGTTATCAAAAGTTAGTGTTAATTTATAAATTTGAATGTTAATGAGAGTTAGTAACCAAAAGTATGCATTGAGGCCTTAATTAAAGTAACTCTAAGCATTGATTTTCAACTCATGAGACTAATTGAACAACAATACTTTTTTGATCAAATTTGTGAAATCAAGAACTCGACATAGTCTCATGAATCATTAACCAATGTCAAGTTTCTCTAACATTTTGCTATCAATTATCAAACTAGAGTAAAAAATTAAAATTAAACTATTATATGTGTTAGTTTATATGAATTCTTAATCTATGTCAATTCTTGAATCAAAATTAACACTAGACATTAACACAAACACCTAGTGTGCACCTAATTTTTACATTGCAAATCAACAACACAACTCCCTAATTCTATGTCCAATTTCAACAATTATAACCAAAACCTAACCTCCAATCACAATTAAATTCACCAATTCAATTTCAAAATTCAATAATCAAATGCAATCAAGTTTCAATTATGAGAAAATAATGGAGTTTATATTGAGTTTACCTCTTGAAGAGAAGAGGAGTTTGTAGAAGAAGAGGATTTGGAATCGGATGCAAAGTGGAGAGGGAGTGGGGCGCGAGATTCAAGGAGGAAAAGGTAAGTGACTTTCCAAATTTGTGATTCTTGATCTTGAGAATTGATGAAGATTGTTGAGAATTGTTGATGATCTTGATGAAGATTTTTGAAGAAAAGTGGGAGAGAAGTGTTTGATTCTTGAGAGAATGAGAGAGAGAGAGAGAGAGAGAGAGAGAGAGAGAGAGAGAGAGAGAGAGAGAGAGAGAGAGAGAGAGAGAGAGAGAGAGAGAGAGAGAGAGAGAGAGAGAGAGAGAGAGAGAGAGAGAGAGAGAGAGAGAGAGAGAGAATTGTAGAGTGTTTTTTGAGATTGATGAGTTTTTTTATAGAAATTGGTGTGAATGAGAATATATAATATGAGCTTATGTGAGTGAATTTGGTTAATGGGCCTCAAATAATCACAAACACTAATGAGATTTTTTAATTCACTTGAGTTTGACACATTCAGGTCAAATTCGTAGGGACCTCATTACAACTTTTGAGGTTAAAATATAAAACCAAAATGTAGCTAACGTTAAGAACGACCTCTCATTTGAAGATGGGCTCAATCGGATAAATGGTGATTTAGTTATGAAATTTTTGAAGTTTTGCCTCAGACAACTTTAATTTCCAGTTCAAGATTTTTAGTGCGTCACAGGCGAAACAAACGAAAAACGGAAGCCTTCTGGATACTGTACATGTATGGAATGTGAAACCTAAATGAAGCTAACAAAAATTTTGAACTGATGCCACCAGAACCAACACAATACGACAAAAATTGATTGAGATATGAATTTTTGAACGTCGCCAAAAATAATATCTGCCATTATTTTTATACTGAAAAATTCATCAGAAATCTATAATTTGCAACACCTTCCCGAAGGAATCAGCTCTTGTCCAAGAAAGATTAAATGTAGATGACATCGAGACGGAATTTTAGCCACCAGAACAGACGTCAAACAACGAACGATGAATTTATTATAAATTTATTGGCGTTCAAAAACTGTACCTTCAACATACTTTTTCACTATATTTTCCCATGTGCATCTTCCGAAGATTCGTCCGTTTGGGGACTTTCCTTGAGGAATTGGCTTTTGTTCCAAACATAAGAGTTGGAGAGGACATCAAGAAAGATATTCCAATATAAAACCTACTCTGAGATGATAAACCATATCAGACTTAGGAATTTTTTAATATCCGCAAGACGGTGAAACGACAATTAATTCAAGTTACCACCTTCAAGCAAATAAATTTCTTGGATGCTTTCTTCACAGAATTAGTTCTTGACCTGAACATGAGGGTTAGTAATAAAATTGAGAAGTCTCATTACTTGAGGAATCTGCTAAATATGCTGAATCAAATCCAAGTTATAAATTCCCAAATGTCGGGGGAACAAGTAACCATAAATTAAATCCAACACCGCTTCAGAGATATCGAATTATTCGGAGATGTTCTGCTCACAATTAATTTCCGGCATGAACACATGGTGAAGAGAATACCAAGATAATTTAGATGCTCGAAGAATCAACTCGAGACGATACTCTAGTTGCAAATTGTGAGTTCTCAAGTCCGAACCATTAAAATGTTGTTTCCCGATTCACATTGTTTCAAATTTGCTGAAACGCCTAATTTCTTTGCAATAAGCCTAAAAAATAAGTCCTCTGATCCCATAGTCATTGATACATACAATTCCAAATGACCTATTGGAGAATATGCATATGAAAAATGCAAGATGCATAAGCCAGATAGTCCTTAAAAAGGGGTAGAACAAATTTGGGGTATTACAGTTGTCCCTATTTAATCGTCTTAAACCCAAAGGTGTGATTGGCACAAGCCTTTCAGACGTTCGAGATAAAAGATGATTAAATAAAAATGCCAAAAAGTTTGTTCTGAAAAGATAGGGTTATTTATTATTTTTGTGACATCCACCGAGGATAATTTCTTTCTGTTTTCTAGTGAGAAAACGGAGATTGGACTTATAGTATAGTGTTGTATCCCAAAATTTTCCCTCTAGACATTTTCTCACAAGGATTTTCAAAAAGTTCAAGTTTGCACAAGTACAATTGGATTTTTGATTCCCCATATAGTTTTCATGGATCATATTGGGCTTTCAAGCATTAAATTGAAGAAGAGCAAGCTTGCTTCGATTTCCCAAGCTTCGACTGGACTTTGGCCTCCTTCAAGATTGCTTAGATTTCGCAAGCTTTGACTGGACTTTTGCCTCCTTCAATATTGCTTCGATTTCCCAATCTTCGATTGGACTTTGGCTTCCTTCAAGCTTGCTTTGATTTCCCAAAGCTTCAACTAGGCATTGCCTATCTTCATGCTTGCTTCGATTCACAAGGCAAGGGCTTCCCTCATGCTAGCATCCACAAGGAAATGGCTTCCCTCATGATAGCATCCACAAGGCAAGGGCTTCCCTCATGCTAGCATCCACAAGGTAATAGCTTCCTTCATGCTTTCTTTGATTCCACCTTTAAACCCTTCAACACACATAGTTTCTACACTATGACCCACAATTGGTGGATTCGAAGAACATACAAAAGGCCCATTCGAAGAACATGATTTTGGTGGATTCGAAGAACAAGAATTTGGTGGATTCGAAGGACACATATTTGGTGGCCCATTTGAAGAACACGAATTTGTTGGATTCAAAGAACACATATTTGGTGGCCCATTCAAAGAACATGAATTTGGGGGATTCGAAGAACACATATTTGGTTCATTCAAAGAACATACAATTGGTGGATTCAAAGAAACTACAATATGGTTCATTCGAAGGACATACAATATGGTCTATTCAAAGAACATTCAATTTTTCCATTCGAAGGACATACAATGGGTCCATTCGAAGAACACACAATTGGTGTTTTGTCTTTTGATGAGTCTGGTCGAAGGCTGCTGAACAAAGTCCTATATGCTGCCAAGCCCAAGTCTGCTGTACTGCTATAAAACAGTCATGCACCAAGCTGCCACAACACTCAAAACTACTGCAAAGCAGTCCTGCTATGCTGCTCCTAATTTGCACCAAATTGGCATACAAGAGCTGCACCTCAAAAGTTATGAAAACAGCATACCCAAACTGTTTAAATTTCATTTGCTCTCCCCCCCAAATCTCAGTCAAACTCTTCTATAAATAAGATGTTTCACAACACATCTAAGGGTGAATTTTAAGTTGTTGGAGAGAAGTTTGTTGGCAAGGCAATGAGAGGAGAGAACACTTAAACACTCTTAAACCCAAAACCAAAAAACCCACACCTTTGTTTCTTTTCCTTCGAATCCAGAACCAAAGAAACACAACACTTCTTTTCTTTTCTTTCGAATCCAGAACCAAAGAAATACAACACCTATGTTTGTTCTCTCTTTCAAATCCTAGTTTCTCTATCCTTCGAACTCAGGTTCCTTCCTTCCATCAAATTTAAGAATATACAGGGCACCAACCCAAAGTTCAAAACACATTCAAGCTTCAAGGTAAGTATTCTTGACTTTAAACCTTTCATTTCAGGCGTAACATGTAAATAACCTTTTATTTATTTTTCGTTTCTACCCTTTTGTTTGTTTTCTTTTCTTATCCAAATACATGTTAAGAACTAACCTGTACAGACCATAAAACAATATTAGCATGGCTTCGACCCATACTGTTATCCAATCCCAAACGAAAGAAAACAAAAAAAAAGGTTGTGTGAATCGAAGGATGCAGGCTTCGACACACACTGGTTACAGGCCCAAACGAAAGAAAACAAAAGGGGTGTGAATCAAAGGACACATGCTTCGATTCAAGATTTCTTTTCTTTCTCTCTTTTGCACTATTTTTGTTTTTATATTTTTCTATATATTTTCTTTCGTTGCTATTCAATATGGTTGTAATAATTAGGACTTTTATTTCTTGCAATCCCCATCCCCCAAATTTTGTAATAGTGTAGGACTTTACATTTCCGCAATTTACCGCTTTTAAATATAAATGCTAGTAATTAGGGTGTGTATGGCAAGATAAAATCAATTGTTAGAGAACCCTAATTTCAAAGACAAAAATCCATGCAATCAAACACACTATTCACACACGTGAACCTCTAGGATAATCTCACTTGTTGCCTCGGAAAATAGTCATGTCCCTCGAATATGGGCGTTTTAGCAAAGACCCTCGATAAAAAAGATCGTAGTCCCTCAATGTCCCTCGATGTTGCCTCCGGTAAATGATCTAGTCCCTTACAAAAATTGCTAAAACGTATCATAAGTTACCTTCTATGACTATACGATGACCCACACCCATCCCTTCACATCCAACGATGGGGCTTCTTACCAATCAATGGTAAGATAACAACATCTAAAAGAGGAGGAAAAGAACATAGACCTTTTGAGTAAGTAGGATGCTCGTAGTTGCTTTCTATCAAACTAAAACCATTTCCACACTTACACTTTCAAAAACAAATATCTCTTTGAACTATTTTCAAAACCAACACTTTGTACTCATTCTTATAGAGACGAGAATCATTACAAAGTTAGCCGCAACAAAGGCATTTTGTAAAATATTTTCAAACTTACACCCATCACAAAACACATCTTAAAACAAAACAAAAAGGATCTAGCAAGCAACTAAGAGCCCGTAGATAACTACGGATGAAAAGGGTGCTAACACCTTCCCTTTTCATAACCTACCCCCCGAACTCAAGAAAACATCTCAAAGGTCTTTCCTATTCTTTTCACCCTTTCCTTATTGGATAAAATAAAATTCGGTGGCGACTTTTGCTATCTGCAACATTTGCGATCAAACGCAAAGCAACCAAGTCAGTTCTCCCACCGTATTACACATAGCAACAGAGGCTAATACCAGAGAAAGACTTACTTGTAACGTAGCAAAAGCGCTGATACAAAGAAAGGTAATGACCTATAATGTGGCGTTGATGCCAATACAAGGAAAAAGATATACTCGTAAAGACGACGGATAAGATCTACGAGCGACCTATGATCCTAAGGTGAAACATAAGAGCGACATGTCAGAGAACTAGGCCAATAAGATACCTCAGAATTCTAAAACATGATCTATAGGGAGAACCTAGCCTACGGGCGATCTCAGGTTCTAATAATATCATAGGGAGAACCTAGCCTACAAGCGATCTGAGGTTCTAAGATGATCATAGGGAGAACCTAGCATACGGGCGACCTCAGGTTTTAAGATGATATATAGGGAAAACCTAGCCTACGGGTGATCTCGGGTTCTAAGATGATCATTAAGGAGAACCTAGCCTACGGGCGATCTCAGGTTCTAATATGATCATAGGGAGAACTTAACCTATGGGCGATCTTAGGTTCTAAGATGATCATGAAGGAGAATCTAGCCTACGAGCGATCTCAGGTTCTAAGATGATCTATAGGAAGAACCTAGCCTACGGGGAGATCTCAAGTTCTAAGATGGTCATAGGGGGAACCTAGTCTACGGGCGATCTAAGATTCTAAGATGATCATAAGGAGAAACTATCCTACGGGCGATCTCAGGTTCTAAGATGATCATAGGGAGAACCTAGCATATGGGTGATATCAAGTTCTAATATGATCTATGGGGAGAACCTAGCCTACGAGCGATCTCAGGTTCTAAGATGATCATAGGGAGAACCTAGCCTACTGGCAATCTCAGGTTCTAAGATGATCATTAAGGAGAACATAGCCTACGGGAGATCTCAGGTTCTAAGATGATCATAGGTAGAACCTAGTCTACGGGCGATCTCGGGTTCTAAGATGATCATTAAGGAGAACCTAGCCTACGGGCGATCTCAGGTTCTAAGATGATCATGAATGAGAACCTAGCCTACGGGCGATCTCGGCTTCTAAGATGATCATTAGGAGAATCTAGCCTATGGGCGATCTCAGGTTCTAAGATGATCATGAAGGAGAACCTAGCCTACGGGCGATCTCAGGACCTAAGATGATCATTAAGGAGAACCTAGCCTACGGGAAATCTCAGGTTTTAAGATGATCATTAAGGAGAACCTAGCCTACGGGTGATATCAGGTTCTAAGATGATCACTAAGGAGAACCTAGCCTACGTGCGATCTCAAGTTCTAAAATGATCATAGGGAGAACCTAGCCTACGGGCGACCTTAGGTTCTAAGATGATCATTGGGGATAACCTAGCCTACGGGCGATCTTAGGTTATAAGATGATCATTGGGGAGAACCTAGCCTATGGGAGATCTCAGGTTCTAAGATGATCTATGGAGAGAACCTAGCCTACAAGTGATCTCAGGTTCTAAGATGATCTATAGGAAGAACCTAGCCTATGGGCGATCTCAGGTTCTAAGATGATCATAGGGAGAACCTAGCCTACGGGCGATTTCAGGTTCTAAGATGATCTATGGGGAGAACCTAGCCTACGGGCGATCTCAGTTTCTAAGATGATAACATTGGTTACGACATGACGAGTGTTTGGGAAACTGACAGAAACGAGTGTTTTGGGAAGCTGACAGAGACAAGTGTTTAGGAGACTGACACCACTAGCTGGGTATCATGATGTAACAAATGATGTCAGCCAAATATTTGAGAGCAATATCCTCTTGCGGGGATGTATTGCTGTCTTTGAAGGATTCAGGTTTTTCGTGTAAGGTACCCGATCTAGCTTATGCTTCGTATGCATGTTTGAACTTCTTTTGCAGCAAAGGTCCATTCTGATGGATCGACTATGCATTTTTGAAGATGCAATGTTATGCAGCGATAACTATATGAAATGCAAAGAAATAGACTTCATGGGGATAAGCGAAGGCTCGTTGGGAATTGTTGCTCATCATCGGGGATACTAATACATATCGGTGCTGGAAACCTACAATACCAAGGGTCACTGGGGATACTGATAAGAATTTGAACTGGGGGGCTCATGATACTGAAGATTATTGATGACTCTGCTGAAGATTGAATTGCCGACAAAGCGAGTTTTCAGGTACGCCACTGAATTCTGAATTGTATTGTTTGGGAAGAGATAATATGGCCTGACTTCCCTATATCCCGAATCGTTAAGAGGATGGTAGGACTGAATACGTCGAGGAATGGGTACTAAACACCATGTGGATCCATTCGAATACTTTCCCCAAGTTTACGCCACACTGGGGAACTACCTCTTAAATCACTTGGGGATAAAAATATGGATATGGAAACTTTCAAGTGCCCATGTTTAGCTTTATGAATGCCCCGATTTACTCCACTAGGGATGTTCACTTGCGCCTGCCAAGTCAAACGATGACTCCGAAGTTTCCGGATTCACTTGGGGAATCAGGTTTGAAATTTTCTGTAGCAGATGAAGGCAGCTTTGTGCGCTGGCCAGGTCGAGGTGACCATTATGATTCTTTTAGCTTGATTATAGTCGTTTTGTACAACATAATTGGCTTGAGCATCTTTACAATATTGGAGAGGGAATGCCCCTGTCTGGAGGATCTCAGAGAGGATCTATGCTGAATAGAAGACCAGAATATCCGTGGCCCAATATGATATGAGGTGGCCTGCCCAAATGTCTTGAGTCACGAAATAAATTGTCTCTGATTATAGATTTCTTGGAGAGATTTGTCGAATCTTGATGTAACTACCCCAGGTTGAATGAGTTATGAGTAGATTTCTCGACGTGATAGCCCCAGGTTGAATGATCTATGAATATATTTATTGACGTGATTACCCATGATTGATGGCAACTTGAAGAGATTTATTGACGTGATAGACTCTGATTGATGGAAACTTGAGATTTATCGACGTGATAGCTTCTGATTGGGTATAGCTTTAAGGGAATGCCCCAGATTTGGCTGAACTCTGAGAGATCGAATCTCGACTTAATTGCCCCAGATTGGAAGAATCTGCTAACTTCATTCCTAAAGGGTACTCAGACTGTAATGCACCAAGATTCTTTCTCTTAATAGAATCTCTGGGCAACATGCCCCTGGATAAGTCATTTATCTTGTGACAACTGCCTTTTGCCTCAATAGAGTATTCAAGCCTCTCTTTTCTGACAAGATTGAGCTCTTTACTGATGTTCATTGTGTAAACTTGCTTGATGTCATTCAGTTGTTTTGTATGTAGAAGAATGTTTATTATGAGAATGATAATTCTAATGTAACATGTATGTAAGTATTGTAGTTTGAAAAAAACTTTGAATGAAATGGTGTCACAACTCTGTTGTGAACGAATCACTAGCTAGAGAGCAAAATTTTCAAATTATTTTTCATGAAAGATAATGCAAGCATATGATTCCAACACACATATTTAAACATACCTCTTAGAAGTCAATTAAATGATATCTCGTTGTAGCACGCTTTCAAATCGACCCATGCTTCAGTTAGGAATTTTAAGGGTTGTAACGTGGTCTGTTTCACGGTTTTAGAAAAAAGGATTTAAGGCTCAAAATTATTTTGTGCCCACCCATTCTCCATGATTTTCTCCATTTCTATGTTCGATTAACCCGATACAAGCACTCATCTCTCAAAAGAGGAGTTTGTGATGGTTAAGGAACCACGGGGGTTTCTTGGACACGACAATCACTAACTTTTAATTTTGGTGTCTGATCACATGACCTTGTTCTTTCGATGAGGATTTTTATTGATAATCCTTTTCTTACCTTTTTTGGCTTTTCAATTTCTTTCTCTCTTTCCCTAACTTTTGCCTGGATAAATTATTTTGAATTTTGATTTGGAAGTCCATCGGGATGCCCTAACTTTTGCCTAAGCGACTTGTTTTCAAGTTTCGACTTAGCGGGGATTTTTGTTTCTTTCTTATTCATACTTTCCCTTTTGAACAAGTCATTGATCTTTACGTCGTCTTGGATTTGTTGGAAGTGATTGTGACTGCCTGAGTCTTTGATAGATGAGGGATAGCCATTGTTGTATCATCATCTGTTCTCGACTTCTTAATGTGCGAGAGATACCCATCGGGATATCGTCAATTGATGCACTCCTGATAAACAAGGTTTATCCATCGCGGTTTTGACTTTCCTCAACCTTTTGAAGGATAACCAATGTTGTATCCTTAAATGCGCACTCTTGATGAGTTCTGAATGCTTGATCATATTAACTAAACACTACCCGCCCCAGGGTTGAAATAAGGGTTTTTTCCTGAATAGAAAAGAAACTCCTACTTCGAAGGCTCGAAGGGGTTAACGAGGGTCTATATCCCTTATATCTCCAGTGTTTAGGAATTGAAACAAGGCATGTACATCGTCAGCAAGGTCTTACTCAAAACCATACCAACCAGAGTTTTTTTTTGTTTGCGTTTTTAGATTATCGTCATCCTCCATCCAATCTTTTCCTAAGCATAAGACTTGGAAACTAGGCATCAATATGCAAGTAAAATATTTAAAGAGTTATAACGAATGGATGAATAAAAATGAAAGGAGCACTTCAAGACAAGCATACTTATTGCATTAAGATTTTCATTCAAAAATAGGCAGGTTTCTACATGCAGGCAATGTTTAAACAAAAAAGTAAGAATAAAAATGAAAATGCAGTAAAGAAACCAATGATTGCCATCGTTGAGGAGACTTGAATCCGTATGGACTTCTTGATTCTTATAACTTTCTGCAGTCTTGATGCTTAAATGGGCGAGAGAGTTCTCCTTCTGACCTGATGTGGAAACAACAGTCTCTGAATTGATCCCATCTTAGACCTTGTCTCTGGATGACATACCATCTTCAATCGAATGGTCAGATGCCCGTAATAATATGCATAGAAGATTCTTTTAGAAGAATGAATGAATACTTTACCAATCGAATTAGTATGAATTGCATCACTAAGCATCTTACGCCGCAAAGAAATAATACAATTCCTCTTCGATCACAATAGAAGAGACATCCAGCTGGCGAGAAAGAGTCTGGAAGTTGGACCAAATAAGAATTGCACTTTTATAAGAGATGCCAGACAAATGTTGGGTGTTATAACCCAAAATTTTCCCTCCCATTTTCTTCAAGACATTCTCCTAGGGTTCTCAAATGCTCAAGTTGCTCAAGAATTGGTCAAACAGATTCTCCTTCTAAGTAATGGGTCCACAATTAGGGTTTTGTATTTCTCAATAAAAATTTGGTTTTTAAAGGTATCAAGTGGTTTTAATGGTTCTTCATATGTCCCTAAGAATGCTCATGTCAAGTTTCAAGCCTTGCATCACAAGTTTTCTCAGTCAATTACTAAGATGGTTGAAAATCAACTATGTTGGACAAAAAGTCAATTGTGGTCAACATACAGTCAAAATTCAAGACTTATGGTCAACATAAAAATTCTGAAGTGATATCCATCATTTGATCAAGGGTTTATCATTATTCCTCAAGAAAAGCCCTCAAATCATCAAAAGTCAAAAGTTTCCAAATTAGGGTTTCCTTAGGAGAAGTCAACTGAACTTTGACCAAACATAACTTTTACATGCTTAATCATATTTTCCACAACCAAAGCTCATTTTGAAGGTGATTTAATTCTCTACAACTTTGTCTCTCTAAGTTAAAGTCCAAAAACTGCTTCATTTGAGAGATATGGACCAATACATTATAGGTCATTTCAAAAGTCAATAAAAAGACACTTTTTGTCAAGGCAATTTACATAAAGATAAATTATTCAAAAGCAAAAATGATCAACATAGAGATTGTATAGGACATATTGAGCTTTCCAAAAAGTCTAAGATCACTTTCAAAATATGATAATTGAGAGAGTTATGACCATTTCAAGTTGGGAAATTTTGAGCAAATGCATGAAGTTCAAAGTGAGCAAGCTTGTTATTTTGGGCTATTAGGCCATTGTTTAAAAGTCCAAACGTGCTTTATACCCCTCATACACCTCAAATATTGTTCTTCCACCCCATGACTTATTTTTTTAATTACTTTAATTATTTTTTGATTTATTCATTAAATAATGAAAAATAAATAAGATAAAATTATATCTTCTTCTACAAGGTCCAAGCCCACATGACTTTGACCTAATTTCCCCTATATAACCTTAGCACTTCTCATACAAGAGCACATGAAAAACCTTGCCTCCCAAATACTTGTCAAAACATCAAATTTTCTCAAGAACCCTAAAATATCTAAATCTTTATTACAAACCCTTTCACCACAAACTAGCCATCTCAATTAATTCAATTCATTCCCAGGGTAAGATTGGAGAAATTTTGATGATCCCAAATGCATGAAATCTTGTGGCATGTCATCTCTGGTTTCATAATCTTCATAGCATTCACATCTTGATTTTTTTCTTACTTTAACATGTATTAATGGCACTAATGTGTTCATGAGGTCCGTGGCGACTCTTGCTATCCGCAACATTTGCAATAAAATGCAAAACCAAGTCAGTTCTCTCACCGTATTACGGAACTGGAGACTCTGCTGGGGACAACTAAAAGTTGGGTTACCTTTAGAGTTAGATCACTTCTAATTATTTACTTGTTTTCTTTGATTGATTTACATTTTGGGGCTTGCTTGGGTTTATTTTCTTGCAAAGATCCTACAACCGAATCTGGGGGAATTTTAGGTAAGTAGCAATAGATCATAGAAACTATACGGTGTATACTAATATGGTTGAAGTGATGGCTACATTAGTGCAACATATTGGTTTGTACTGGTGTCCCTCGAGTCAGTCAGGGAGAATACTATGTTGTCGCGTGGTTTCATAAGCACTAACTAACCTTAGAACCTTAATTAACCAAACTTAGCCCTTAGAAGGTAGTGAGATAACCAACTTTGGTGTAGTCTAAAGTTGGTTAATACTCGATACTACACTCATTGAGAATAGACTCTCGGTTTTTGTTTGGTGGCAAGTCAGTTGTCGTGCTAGACAAAACATGTGGGAAAAATCAGTGATATTGAGATCCCTAGAACCCATTTACTTCTTAGGACAGGTTGAGCCAACTAAGCTTCAAGAGGGTACTTACCTACAAAACTCATGCAAGACTTAAACCCAAGGCCTTTGCATGCTTTACTTGTGTTTAATTATCTATTTGAACCTGACACCATAACATCATAACATCATATCATGACTAACCATTTCAAGGATCTAGGGCATTTATCTTTGTTTTGTGTTGTAGGGTCATGACTCCCAGTCGTAGGAATACCATTCAGATCAATTTCGTAAGAATACCTTCCAAGCTTGAGGAATTAGTCTCAAAAGTTCCAGACGATTCTCAATTCACCAAGAGACACAGTCATCTACTCAGTTTGGTTATTACTGGTTTCCAGGAAGACACGATGAGCATTCTTTTCCAGTTCTTTAATCTGAAGCATCACTATTTCACCTTCCCAGATTATCAATTGGTATCCACAATGGAAGAATTCTCTAAATTTCTTGAGGTGCCTATTCTTGATCGGATACCCTTCACCAGTCTAGAGCAAGCTCTGAAACCTGAATACGTTACAGTAGCCTTACATCTGAAACGATTAGATGTTATATCTAACTGGGAAACAAGGAATGGAGTCAAGGGTTTTTCTCCTAAATTTCTGATAGAGAAGGCTCAGTGGTTTCTATATGCCATTAACTTTCGTGCTTTAGAGGATATGTTGGCTTTATTGATTTATGGGTTGGTACTATTCCCTAATCTGGACCAATTCATAGATGTGAATGCCATCAAAATATTTATCACCTATAATCTGGTACCTACTTTGCTTGGAGATGTCCTGCATTCCCTCCACACTCGTACTATGAAGAAGCGAGGAACTCTTATGCGTTGCATACCTCTACTGCCCAAGTGGTTTATTTCTCACTTTTCCCGATCAATGATAAAGAACGAACAAGGTTTGAGGTGGTATCAAAGATTAATGTCACTCACTCATGCATATATCCATTGGTGTTCTCGATCTCAGGCATATGTCATTTTTATTGATCGCTGTGGGGAATTACCTAATGCACCACTCCTTGGTATAAGAGGGGGCATCACTTACAACCCTTCTCTAGCTATGTGTCAGTTTGGGTATTCTCGAAGGGGTGGTCCTCATGATATGCTCATCCAGGGTATTGTGTTCGACTATGAGAATGATCCACAAAATTATCATCAAAGGTTTATACGTGCTTGGGGCACAGTCAACAAGATTGATAGCAAGACTTTGGGACACACGAATTCCATTCATCTGGAGCCTTACCTCAAATGGGTGCAGTCTCATGCTTAGAATCTCAAAATGCCATATCCTGCTATCCTATCAGTGATTGTAGAGCCTGTTGTTGAAGGGGATGTTTCTCACACCGTTCTTCATCTCGATATGCCTACTGACTTTGAAGAACTACAGAAGTCCTGGATTCAGCTCAAAGAAGAAAGAGATACTTTTGAGGCTTAGTTCTATGCTAGTGAGAAGAAAGTATTGGAGCTGACAAAACAACTCCACAAAGAACAAAGCCTTAATGCATATGTCAACACAAAGAGGAAGCTTCCATGGTAGATTTGAATTTATATTTTTATTTTTTGTAACTCTTTTTATTAAAATCAATTATAGTTTGAGCCTGTTACTAAAACTTCTTTTGTTTCCTTTTGTTTAAACAAATTTAAATCTCGCAACGGTCCTTGAAAACATCGCATTTGCATTTCCTTATCATGCATATCATCATATAACATGTACTCTATAAACAAGTTTTCTCATCTTCTTGCTGTTTATATTGATAAAAGGTGGCTCTTGAACAGACTGTTAAGGAACTCCAAGCTCAGAATGGCCAATTCCAAGAGACCCTCCTAAACCTAGCTCAATGACATAAATATATGATTGCGCTCATCGCCAAAAAGAAGAAGACTCGGAAGCCAGTTGTTATCCTCAATATGGGGAAAAGGTTCAAAGGCCCCGCTAAACCGGTCCAAACTGCTGTTATCTCCTCTAATGAAGATGAAAATAAAGAGGAAGACGATATAAGTGTTAGGGCTAAAGGTAGAAGCAATCAAGGTTCTGGGAAAATTCCTGAGGATGAAGACTATTATGATGAACAATATCCTCCCGCGGATGATAGATACAAACAGTTGGAAGATCTCCTTAAGGCCATGGAAATCTAGAAAATGCCTGGATTGGATTTTGAAGAGTTGGGTCTTGTTCTGAGGGTAGTTATCCCTCACAAGTTTAAGGTCCCGCTTTTGCTAAATTTGATGGTGTGTCCTTTCCAAATCTTCATCTGAGATCTTATGTTCGGAAGATCCAACCCTATACTGCTGATAGAAATTTATGGGTTCACTTCTTTCAGGAAAGCTTGTCTGGTACACAACTTGAATTGATCTATCAACTGGACGGAACCAGAATTCATACTTGGGAAGGCTTGGGCGCTTCTTTTTACAAGCAATATCAATACAATTCTGACTTTGCACTAACTCGGGTGTAATTACAAAATATGACTATGAGCTCAAATGAAGGGTTCAAAGAATATGCCCAGAAGTGGAGAGACTTAGCTGGAAGGGTGTAACCTCCCTTGTCCGACCATGAGTTAGTTAATATGTTCATAGGCACTCTGACAGATCCATTCTTTAATCACCTGATTGAGAGTTCTTCATCTGGTTTCACTGAGTTGATTCTAACTGGGGAACAAGTTGAAAGTGGTATCAAGAGTGGAAAGATTCTTGTGGCTGCATCTTCTAGTGTTGTAAAGAAGACATTTAGTGGTAAAAAGGAGACCAATGTTATTTATGGCCAGAAATGCCGTGTTAAAAGTGACCGTAATCAGCCTGTAGGAGAGGTATTAATTTCTAATCCTGCGCCTGTTCAACAACACCAACAGGGCAATCAGCGTAGATCAGATGCTCCGAGAAGACAATTTACCAAGATTAGTATGCCACTGTCTCGGGCATTACAACATTTACTGAAAGGAGAGTTGATAACGATGAGGGAACCTCTTAAAAATCTCAACACCTCCACTCCCTGATACAATCCAAATGCAAAGTATGCTTACCATTCCAACAGTCTTTGGCACAATACCAACAACAACTGGGCCTTGAAAAACAAAATTCAGGACATGATTGACAACAAGGAGATTGAGTTTGATCCTCTAGATACCCCGAATGTAATTACTACACCAATGTTGAAGCATGATAAAGGCATAAGTGCTATTGACGATGGTCTTTATGTTACCACCATAAGTGAATTGGTTACTCCCCTACCAATCATCAAGAAGAATCTTCTACAGGCCAGTTTATTTGTGTGTTGTGATGAAAAATGTTACTGTTGTGCAGTCCAACCCAATGGCTGCAAGTTGCTAAAGGAAGATGTTCAACACCTAATGGACAATCATATAATTCTGATTGAGAAGGTTCCATTTACTGAGAATCGGTGTCAAGATTTATCTGTAATATATGTCACTCTTGTCAGAATTACCTCTAAAGGTCCTGTAAGGATTACCGCCAATTTGAAAGATGCTTCCCTGATCATCACTACAACTGGACCTATCCCATGCTCTTCAAATAAAGTTATTCCTTGGAACTATGGATCCGACGTCTACTACCACGTTGTCAAGCAAGAACTACCGACTATTGAATATGAAGTTATTGAAGTTGTTGATCTTGGAATTGACAATATTGCCGGGACCAATAAGGTTACTAGAAGTGGAAGGGTTTTCTCCCTAGAAATCTCTCCGAAGACTGTTGCTACACCTGTTAAAGTTATCGCTACCAAATCAACTTCTGAGGCTAGGGGTAAAGAACAAATAACAGAGGCTACCATAACGGAGGCGCCTAAGGAAGTTATAGTTGAAGACACCTCTAGACAAGAGTTGGAAGAGGTTTTGAAAATAGTTCGTTAGAGAGATTACAAGATTGTCGAACAGCTGGGGAAGACCCCATCCAAGATCTCTATGTTATCCCTGTTACTATATTCTGAAGCCCATGCACAGGCTTTAGTAAAATTCTTGAAGAGTTCTCACGTACCATAAGAGATTTCTGTTGATTAATTTGGGAGTTATGTTGCTAGCTTAACGAATGACAATGGATTAGGTTTCTTTGATGCTGATCTGACTCTAGAGGAAAGAAATCACAATAAGGCCTTGTATGTCTCCATTGAATACAAGGGTACTACTTTGGCTCATGTATTGGTTGATACTGGCTCTTTATTGAATGTGCTACCAAAATGCGCTCTTGATATACTTGATTACGAAGGAGTTACACTGAAACCTAGTGATATTATAGTTCGACCCTTTGACGGATCAAAGAGGATGGTACACGGAGAAGTGGATCTTCTGATCAAGGTAGGTTCGCAGATCTTCTAATCTACCTTCTACGTGATGGATATTTGGCCAACTTATTCTTGGGATACCCCTGGATCCATGGGGTGGGCGTTGTCACCTCGACCCTACATCGAAAGTTAAAGTATCCCGTGAACAGAAATATTTTTATTGTCTGTGGTGAATAAGAGTATATGGTTAGCCACTTAAACTTTTTCCGGTATGTAGAGATGGATGGTGAATTTATCGAGACTCCCTGTCAGACTTTTAAAGTTATCCCTCCAACTGCTACTGAAGATGTTTCTGCCATTTCCAAAGTTACAAGGGTTCCGCCCAAGATGGCTTCGCTGAAAGACGCTAAAGTTGTTTTAGAAGAAGAGGGTCAGGGGGTTGTTCATCACGCTCACCATTCTGCATCAGCAACAACAGAGTCAACGCTATAGAAGATGCTGATAGTAATTATGACCTTGATAGCTAGATCTTTCCTACCATTGGCAAACGGCTCAGCAACTGGAAGGAAGAACACATTATCTCTATCTCCTTTTGTCAGGAGTAACAACTACATTTATATTTTTATTACTTTCAAGTTTTAGCTTTGTAATATTTAAACAATGACTTTAAGCCTTGTGCCTTACCCGGGGCACAATGGTTCGTTTGCTAAGGGTTGTCATTTCCTAAACATATTTTCATTTAATAAAAGCATTGGACATTTTGCATTCAAATATTACGCTCTCTGTCTTTTTTTTTACTTTTACCATTTTCAAATAGCTATGTGTTCTTACATACACCCATACAATACATTACAAATCCACATCCACTTTAGATCCCGTTGGTGACGACTCTGATATTGCCACTTATGGCTTTGAAAATCCGATCTACCAAGTCGAATATGAAGGTGAGGAAGATTGTGAAATACCTAGAGAATTTGCTAGACTGTTAATACAAGAGGAAAAGGCTATCCAACCACATGAGGAGCCAATTGATGTGGTAAATATGGGTTTCGAAACAGACAGGAAAGAGGTCAAGATAGGTGCCAACCTAGAGGGCAGTGTCAAGAACGGGTTGATTCATATGTTGCAGGAATATGTTGAGATCTTCGCTTGGTCGTACAAAGATATGCCAGGGCTCGATACTGATATTGTGGTTCACCGTCTACCGATGAAAGAGGGTTGTTCCCTGATAAAGTAGAAGGTTTGTCGCATGCGTCCTGAGATGTCAGAAAAGATTAAAGTCGAGGTTATGAAACAATTCGATGCATGGTTCTTAACAGTGACATCCTATCCTCAATGGGTTGCAAATGTGGTTCCGGTACCGAAGAAAGACAGCAAGGTAGGTATGTGCATATACTACAAGGATCTGGACAGGGCAAGCCCCAAAGATGACTTCCCACTGCCACATATTGATGTTCTAGTCGACAACACCGCTCAACACAAGGTATTCTCCTTCATGGATGGTTTCTCAGGATATAATCAGATCAAGATGGCACCTGAAGACATGGAGAAAACTACCTTCGTCACACAGTGGGGCACTTTCTATTACAAGGTTATGCCTTTTTGGTTGAAGAACATCGACGCCACATATCAGCATGCCATGATAGCTTTGTTCCACGACATGATTCATCATGAGATAGAGGTCTACATCGATGATATGATATCTAGATCACATATTGAAGAAAAGCATATGGACCATTTACATAAGTTGTTTGAGAGGCTGAAAAAGTACAAGCTGAGATTGAATCCAAACAAGTTCACCTTTGGGGTGAGATCTGGTAAACTCCTGTGTTTCGTTGTTAGCGGTAAAGGTATTGAAGTTGATGCCGCCAAAGTCAAAGCTATTCAATAAATGCCCACTCCCCGTACTGAGAAGGAATTCAGAGTTTTCTTGGGACAATTAAATTATATTGCACGATTTATTTCCCATTTGACTACTACTTGTGAGTTGATCTTCAAGTTTCTGAAGAAAGATCAAGTAGTAAAATGGAATGACGATTGTCAGATAGCCTTCGATAAAATCAAGGAGTACCTGCAAGAGCCTCCAATTCTGATGCCACCAGTTGAAGGAAGACCTCTAATCATGCATCTAATAGTGCTAGAGAATTCAATGGGGTGTGTATTGGGCCAACATAACGAGTCTGGTCGAAAAGAGCATGTCATATACTACCTTAGCAAAAGTTTACCGACTGTGAAACAAGATACTCACTGCTCGAGAAAACTTGTTGTGCTTTGGCATGGGCTGCTCACCGACTAAGATAGTATATGCTGACTCATACTACCTTGTTGATCTCTAAAATGGATCCCATCAAGTACATATTCGAGAAGCCAGCTCTCTCCGGAAGGATAGCCCAATGGTAAATGGTCTTAACATAATACGAAATTCAATACATCACTCAAAAGGCAATCAAAGGAAGTGTATTGGTAGATCATTTGGATCATCAAGCTATAGACGACTACCAGTCTATGAACTTTGAATTCTCGGACGAGAACATTATGCTAGTTACAGATTATGAAGAACCTGGACCGTATGAAGGACCTGAGTCAGGATCCTGATGGACTATGGTTTTCGACGGAGCCTCTAATGCACTTGGAAACATAATTGGTGTTGTAATTATCTCTCCTCAGGGTTGCCATATGCCCTTCACCGTCAGATTATGCTTTGACTGTACCAACAACATGGTTGAATATGAAGTGTGCATCATTGGAATCAGAGGTGCTATTGATTTGAGGATTAAGTTCTTGGACATTATGATACGGTGGGAGAACTGACTTGGTTGTTTTTTGTTTGATCGCAAATATCGCAGTTAGCAAGAGTCGCCACCGACTTTTCTTTTATCCAAAAGGAAAGGTGAAAAAGCACAGGAAATACCTTTGAGATTGTTTCTTGAGTTCGGGGGGTAGATTATGAAAAGGGAAGGTATTAACACCATTTTCATACATGGTTTTCCATGGGATCTTAGTTACTTGCTAGATCACTTGCTTTTGTTTGAAATTGTGCTTTGTGTGGTTTTGAAAGTATTTTTGTAAAAAGAGGCCATTGTTTAGGCAATCTTTATAATGATTCTCGTTTGTAAGAATGTATACAAAGACGTTGATCTTTTTGAAAATGTTTTCAATTTTGTAAGATGTTTGGAAATGTGTGTGTTTGTTTTGAAAATTGCAAGGATATTTGTTTTGAAATGGAGCAAGTAAGTAAGAGTAATCTACCTACTCAAATTTCTTTCTTGTTCATTTTCCTTTCCTTTGATATTGTTGTCTTACCATTGATTTGGTAAGTAACCCTATCTTTGGATGCAAACGGGATGGGCGTGGGTCATCGTATAGTCATGATTAGCAATGTTTGTAAGGTATCTTAGCATTTTTGAGGGACTAAGATCATTTTATAAGGCAACTTTGAATAGCGTCATCGAGGGACTATGATCTTGTATTTGTTTGTTTTTGTTAAGACACTTTACATGCGTAATATGGCCATTTTTGTATAAGGCAACCAAGTGAGATAACCCTAGGGGTGTTTAGTGTGCAAGTGTGCCATTTTCATGCTTGATTTGGTCTTGGATTAGGATTTTCTATTTGGTTGATTTTATCTTACCATACAAACCCTAATTACTAGCATGTTATATAAAAGCGATAAATTGCGAAATTTAAATGTCCTACGCTATTACAACATTTATGGGAGGGGGGTATACAATTTATAAATGGGGATTGAAATAATATAAACCTAATTAATCTATTAAAACCAAATTAAATATGTACAAATATTGGAATAAATAATATACAATATAAATTAAATATGCAAAGATGTATGAATGTAAAGAAGATTTTGTTTGGTTTTTTTATGTGAAAAAGTTTTAACCTAAACCTAATAAATAAATCAAGATTAAACTCAAATTAAATAGGAAAGAAAATTATTTTTAGAATTTTTTTTTTATAAACCCTAATTCTATTTGATTAAAAGAAAATAAATTTCTTTAAAAAAAGGTAAGTATTTTTATATTTTTATCTTGAAAATAAAATATGGCATCATAAGACATTTTTGGTCCTTTTTTATAGTAAGATAAATATTTAATGAGTATAAAGAAAGATGAATATTAAACTAATTATAAATTAATTTACAAATTTATTTAGTAAGAATAGATCATATATAACTAAATAAAAAAATATTTTATGTGAGAAAAATAAATAAAACAATTCAAAAATATAAATATATCATTTTCATATTTTTTGTGATTTTTAATATTAAGAAAAATATATTTGATAAAATAAAAATAAAAATAAAATAAGTAAATAAAAATATTTGGGCCAGGGGGTGCTGCAAGCAAACAGGGGTAGAAGGTTAGAAAAAAAAACAAAGCCCAAAGTTCAGAAGCCCACGCTGCCAAACAAACAAAAAATTGGAAAAATATGAAAAAATTGCAAAAGGCAGCGCCAAGGCTCGAACCCATGACCTATGGCATTTTTGCGTGCTGCCTTACCACTGGGGTGGCTGTACATCCGTTTATAGAAACACAAAGATAAATATATATTAGAAATCTCCCCCTGATGGCAACTTCATCTTCAAACTTGAGCCATGGCCGTACCACCTGTATCTCTCTCATTTCTCCATGAAAATGGAAAATCCAAACATGAAAGTGATAGTATTTCTTCCCACGATTTCAACCATATAATTCATATAAAATAAAAATCAAAGATCAAAGATAATTTTACTGGCCCTAATTTGAAACCTAATTTTTACAGAAAATTCAAATCCAAAATTCTCTATACAAAATGAATATAAATGAAATCTATGAACATGGTTGGCTTTTGTGCAAGGATATCTATATTTTGTTTTCATAAATCAAGACCAAAGGATGCTTGTATGAAGAGATAGAAGTTTGAGTTTTTACCTCTTTCAGTTGAGATCGTGAATGGAGTTTGGGCAAGTTTTGAGAAGGCCTGAGGATCTGTTTACCTTGCTTGGACCTCCCTGAGTGTATTCCAATCCTTACTTTGCCTTGAAAGTTCCTGAATCTCCCTACTCAAGTCAACCTGCAAGCTTGATATGTAAAAATGGTAGATGGAGGAGGAGGAGGAGTTATAGTGAGGGAATAGGGGTCTGGAACACTTAGATATGATGTATATTAAGTGTTTAGGTGGCTAAAACTCAAAATGCACGAGTGGTTTTTGAGATTGCTATGTAAGGTGCAAAACTGCAAGTTATGGCAGATTTTTAGTGATAGAGTGTTTGGGAGAGTTTATGAGCTTTAGCATCCGTGTTCTAGGTTTTAATACCCTTGTGTATTAGTATGGAAAAGGTTAGACATCAAGCTTCCTCAAGATTTCTGAGTTATAGCCTTTTGGCTATATAACTTGCTTTTGAAGAAAAGTGAGGGGACAAGCCTCTATGTGTTTGTACAAGCCTGATCTGAGTTGGTAGAGATTATAGACACATTGCTTTTGCTTTATAGGGTTTGTGTGTGCAGAAAGAACAAGTGAAAAGATCAAGGAGTTAACAATTGTAAAAGTTGTGCTTTATCAAAATAGAAATGGCAACTTTGTGCCATAAATGGAATTGTAGCTTGGACAAAGGCTCTAATGCTTGGATTAAAGCTCTGTCAGCTATGTAAACATTTAATTATGAAGCAAGAAACAAGTTTTAGGCATGCAAAGCAAATATTATGCAGCCTAGGCTTGAATTTGAATTTTGGTTCATCATGAAATGGCTTGAAATCAAAGTGAGAAATTACCAACTTCATCTCTTCGACTCTCCCTACTCAAGAATGATCTCAAGGAGTTCTTGGACATTTTGGGAAGCTTACAAAGTGCTCTACAACTCATCTTTGAATTACTTTCAAAGATTACCCTTGGAACTATGTGAAAAATTGGCATGAAGTTAGGTCAAAAACCTGCCTAACTAGGGCAAAATTTCACTAAGTTATTTTAGTTCATGAGCATGTATTCACAAAATTATATCTTGAGATCCAAGCATCTTTAGGATAAATTATGTGAAGCAAAGTTGTATATTTCATGGATATCTACAACTTTCATGTTGGGATATTCCTTTGAATCATCTTGTATCATGGTTAAAATTTGGCTTATAGTTGAGAAAAAACAAGAAATTTTCTATACTTAGTAAATTTTCTAAGTTAAAAATTTCAACTTTTCAAAACCAAAACATAAACCCTTGCTTTCTTGATGAACAAGTTTCACATTTTGACATGTTTTGATGAATTAAGATCTTTGGCACTTGATTTTGACCAAAAAGTCAAAGTTTGACTTTTCAATATACAATTGACTTTTGATCAGTTGACTGCAAAATTCATCTGTTAATCCAATGGATTTGTAATGTTTTGGGTCATGCCTTTAGGTCAAAACTATGAAATTGAAATCTTGAAATCATGCTTCAAACCAATTGATCATTTTCTAGGTCAAAAATCAGAAATTGCCCCATTCTCAATCAAAACCCTAACTTTGACCATTTTGCCCTTTTTATGATTTGATCCAATTTCTTGAGGAATTGTGGTCCAAACTTTGATCAAATGATACATATGATCCTAAGATGTTGATTTGGATAAAAAATTATGAAGTTTGACTGTAAATTGGCCATGGTTGACTTTTTCCCCAATATAGTTGATTTATAGGTCAACTGTCCAATTGACTGATAAAAAATGTGATTCAAGGCTTGAAACTTGACATGAGTAATCTTGGGGCTCCATAATGATCCTTGAAAGTCATATGAAGCATTGATAGTCCAAAAATCCTTGTGCAAACTCAAACCCTAATTTTGGTCATCAGTGCATGAGGAGATGTCTTGAGCTGGTCAAACCCTAATCCAGTCTTGAGTCAAAGAGATCTTGTAAGAAAAATCTTGATAAGTGAGAGGGAAAATTTTGGGGTACAACAGCTGCCCCTGTTTAATCTTCTTAAACCTGAAGAGTTAGATTGGCGAGTTTTGCCATTCGTGGCTCGAAGGTGGAAGATGATTGGACACTAGAGTGCCCAGAAATTTGCACTCGGCGGTGTGATGGTAGAGGGAATGGGCTTAAAGATGCCATTTGTAGAGGTGATAAAAAGATGTAGGAGACGGGCTTAAAGATGCCATCCAAGAGTGATTGTTGAATTTGTAATTTGTAAGCTGAAAGAATGAGTATCAAAATTGCATCCGTGTCTGGAGCGTATCTGTACTGTATCTGAAAGAGGTTTTGATTAAGTATCAGAATGGCATCTGTGTCTAGAGCGTATCTAAACTGTGTCCAAATGTTAAATTTGAAGGAGTATCAGGATGGCATCCGTGTTTGGAGCGTATCTGAATTGTAGGCGAGAGTTGATTTTGAATGAGTATTAGAATGTCATCCGCGTATGGAGCGTATCTGAACTGTATCAAAAGTTGAATCTAAATGAGCATCGGGATGGCATCCGCATCTGGAGCGTATCTGAATTGTATCAAAAGTTGAATCTGAATGAGTATCAGGATGGCATCCGTATCTGGAGCGTATCTGAACTGTATCAAAAGTTGAATTTGAATGAGTATCAGGATGGCATCCGCGTCTGAAGCGTATCTGAATTGTATCAAAAGTTGAATCTGAATGAGTATCAGGATGGCATCCGCGTCTGGAGCGTATCTGAACTGTATCAGTTTTTGAATATTGTAAATGGTAGCTGTTAATCTTATCCTGAAAAGGGTAAAATATTAGCTAAAACGTAATGTTTATGTTGTATGAAATGCGTAGTATAATGCATTCGTGTTATCAATGTTTATGATATATGGATGCAATGTATGCGTATATGAGCTAGTTTTCTGCACTGCTGTTAGATTGGGGAAAATAAATCCCTAGCTGCTGAGGATATGGCGTATAAGTCTTCATGTTGTGAAGTCTAAGTATTGATGAATTTCTGTCGAGAGAAATAAACTCTGTTGTAAGGGCAATGCCATATACTGCTTGTAAAATCCTACTGGGGAATCCTGAGAAGTTTGACGACTTCTACTGGGGATTCACAATTTGAAACTTTGCTCCGCTGGGGATTTAAATGACGTACTGTAGGGGTTTACTTATGGAATAACTTAGAGATATTTTCCTATCCTTTCAATCTATCAGTAATTGTCTTTTTTCATTTTGTTTATTTGTAAACAGTAATTATGTTCAAAATGCATATGCTCAACAATGAATCATTGGACGTTTTTGTAAACAAAACACAAGTGTAAAGAAAAGACAAATAGTTTTTGCACTTTCAAAGGAATATTTTTGTATTGACTTTGAGTAAGTATTTTTTGTACAAGGAGACAAACATTATAGTAAGAGAATGATGTCGTAAAAAAAGAAAATTTTGATACAAAGAAAAGATAGCTCTGTGTGACAATCCCATGGGGTTTCCATTCTACTATAGCCTTCGTATCTCCGAGCGTCTTGTCTATTTGTTGCCTTGTCCGAAGCTGATTGAATTGATTAGAAACTCTGAGTTTGTTAGTGGAAGCCAAAGTTTGTCCATAAAGTGATCCAATGGGACATAGTCATACACTTTAATTCCCTAACTTTTGCCTGGACCGCCCTTTCGGGTTTTCAGTCCACCGGGAAACCCTTTTTTTCCCAAGTTTCCCTTTCGGGTTTTCAACTTGCCGGGTGTACAGATTTTTTGTTTTATCTCTAATTTTTGCCCGAACCTTTTTGGTTTGCCGGGATGCCCTTGTTTTGCCTAGGTATGTCAACCTAGCGGGTCTCTTATGCGTAGTATCTTTTGACTATGTCCGTGTTTGCAGGGTGTGGCAGGTCGTCACCATCCATGGTGGTCAAGATCATTGCCCCACCAGAGAAGATGTTTTTGATTACAAATGGTCCTTCATAGGTAGGAGTCCATTTTCCCCTGGGATCACCTTGTGGCAAGATGATACATTCGATCACTAGATCCTTAACTTGATACACTTGGCGTCTGACTTTCTTGTTGAAAGCCTTAATCATCCTCTTTTGATACATTTGACCATGGCAAACAGCAGTAAGTCTCTTTTCATCAATCAAATTCAGTTGATCAAGTAGAGTCTGGATCCAATCGTCTTCATTCAACCCTGCATCCTTCATAATCCTCAGAGAGGGGATCTGAACCTCGATAGGCAAGACAACTTCCATGCTGTAAACTAGAGAATATGGTGTTGCCCCGGTTGATGTGCGAGCCGTGGTACAATATCCGTGGAGAGCGAATGGTAACATCTCATGCCAGTCTTTGTATGTGACCGTCATTTTCTGTATGATCTTTTTAATGTTTTTATTTGCATCTTCTACAGCACCATTCATCTTCGGCCGATAGGGAGAAGAATTGTGATGTTGAATCTTGAATTGCTTGCACAATACGGTGATCATAATGTTGTTGAGATTTGTACCATTGTTAGTGATGATCCTTTCTGGGATACTGTACCGGCAAATAAGGTTTTGTTTGATGAAACGGGCAACAACATTCTTGGTAACGGAAGCGAAGGAAGCTTCCTCCACCCATTTTTTAAAATAGTCAATGGCCACTAGGATGAAGCGATGTCCATTGGAGGCTGTCGGCTTGATTTCCCCAATCATATCTATTCCCCACATCGCAAAGGGCCAAGGAGCCGTCAAGAAATTCAGAGGAACTAGAGGTACATTCACCTTGTTAGCATAAATTTGACACTTATGGCAGGTTCAAGAGTGTTGATAGAAATTTGCTTCCATGGTAGACCAGTAATAGCCTGTCCGTAGGATTTTCTTTGCCATCGTATGTCTACTAGAATCGGTGCCAAAAGTTCCTTCATGTAATTCAGCCATGATCCTTTCAGCTTCAACCTTATCTATGCATTGAAGTAACACAGAGTCATGATTGCGTTTGTACAGGATGTCATTAATAAGGAAGAACTTAGCAGAAAATCTCCTTAAGAATTTCTTATCATTGATTGAAGCTCCTTCTGGATATTCTTGAGCCTCAAGATACCTCTTGACTTCGTGAAACCAAGGCTGGTCTACTACTTCTTCAGTATTAATCTCGTGACAGTGTGCTGGTTCATCCATTCGCTCGATGGTGATCTGGGGAGCCTCGTTATCCCAATTAAGTTTAAACATAGATGACATTGTGGCTAGAGTGTCTGCTAGCTGATTTTCTTCTTGCGGGAAATGCTCGAAGGTAATCTTCTCAAAGTGTGGTAACAATGTCAAAACATGTTCTTTGTAAGGGATAAGGTTAGGGTGCTTGGTGTCCCATTCCCCTTTGATCTGACTGATGACCAAAGCTGAATCTCCAAATACATCTAAGGATTTGATCCCCACGTCTATGGCAGCTCTGAGACCAAAGATGCACGCTTCATATTCCGCCATGTTGTTTGTGCAATTGAAGCTAAGTCTGGCAGTAAAGGGAGTATGATAACCTTCTAGAGATATGAGTACAACACCAATACCATTGCCGAGTGCATTGGAGGATCCATCAAAGAACAGGGTCCATCGGGATCCTTGTTCAGGTCCGTCATATGGTCTGAATTCTTCACAATTGTCTAATGTCATGATGTCTTCATCTGAGAATTCGAACTTCATGGATTGGTAGTCTTCTACACCTTGGTGAGCGAGGTGATCGACTAATACACTACCCTCTATAGCTTTCTGGGTAGTATACTGTATGTCATATTCTGTCAAGATCATCTGCCATCTCGCAGTTCTCCCAGAAAGAGCAGGCTTCTCGAAGATGTATTTTATCAGATCCATCTTAGATATCAACAAGGTAGTATGAGTTAGCATATACTGTCTTAGCCAGCGAGCAGCCCATGCCAGAGCGCAACAAGTTTTCTTGAGCTATGAATATCTGGTTTCACAGTCGGTAAACTTTTTGCTCAGGTAGTAAATAGCGTGCTCTTTTCGGCCAGACTCGTCATGCTGCCCCAATACACACCCTATTGAGTTTTCTAAAACAGTCAGATACATAATCAATGGTCTTCCCTCGACTGTTGGCATCAATACAGGAGGCTCTTGCAAGCACTCTTTGATTTTGTCAAAAGCAACTTGGCATTCATCATTCCATTTGACTACTTGATCTTTCTTCAATAGTTTGAAGATTGGCTCACAAGTAGCTGTTAGGTGAGAAATGAATATGGAAATATAGTTCAAACGTCCCAAGAACCCCCTGACTTCCTTCTCAGTACGAGGAGAAGGCATCTCTTGTATTGCTTTTACCTTGGCGGGATCGACCTCGATACCTTTGTTGCTGACGATAAAACCTAGGAGTTTACCAGACCGTACCCCAAATGTACACTTGTTTAGATTCAACCTCAGCTTGTGCTTCTTCAGTCTCTCAAATAGTTTTTTGTAAGTGATCAAGATGCTTTTCTTTTGTATGAGATCTGTCTATCATATCGTCCACATAGACCTCTATTTCGTGATGTATCATGTCGTGAAATAGAGCCACCATGGCACGCTGATAGGTTGCCCCAACGTTCTTTAGTCCGAACGACGTCACTTTGTAACAGAATATGCCCCACTGTGTGACAAATGTTGTTTTCTCCATGTCCTCAGGTGCCATTTTGATTTGGTTGTAACCTGAGAATTCTTCCATGAAGGAAAACACTTTGTGTTGTGCCGTATTATCAACTAGGATATCAATATGAGGGAGTGAAAAGTCATCCTTAGGGCTTGCCCTATTCAAATCTCGGTAGTCCACACACATTCGCACTTTGTCGTCCTTTTTGGGCACGAGAACAACATTGGCAACCCATTGGGGGTAAGAGGTGACAACCAAGAATACAACATTGAATTGCTTCATGACCTCTGTTTTAATCTTTTCTGACATATCAGGCCTCATTCGACACGCCTTTTGCTTTACTGGAAGACAATCTTCTCTTGTAGGAAGACAATGTACCACAATATCTTCATCAAGTCCTGGCATGTCTTCATATGACCAGGCAAAGACTTAGACATAATCATGCAACAACTGAATCAGACGCTTCTTGATACTGGGTTCCAGACTGGCACCCACTTTGACCTCTTTTTTATCTTCTTTGGTACCTAGGTTGATCGTATCCACGGGTTCCTCGTGAGGCTGAATGATTCTCTCTTCTTGTTGTAGCAATCTGGCAAGTTCCCCTGGTACTTCACAATCTTTCTCACCTTCGTCTTTGGCTTGGTAGATCAGATTCTCAGAGTCACAAAAAGCCATAGCAGTATCGTTACCCATGGAATCCAGAATGGATGTATACCTGCATTGTGAGTGTGGGTGTGTGTAAGGGTATATCTATCTTTGAAAGAAAGTAAAATGTAAAAGAAAGACAATGAGCACAAAAGTTTGAATGCGAAAATGTCCATGATTCATTGATGTCATATGAAAAATGAGATAATAACCCTTACAAATGGACCATTGTGCCTCGAGTAAGACATAAGGTTTTAAGAGTGTGAATTGTTTTGAATATTACAAATCCAACAAAATGTAAAGATAAATTACTGAGGGATGAAAGTGATTGGGATGAAGTCTCTGGCCTCCCAATTGCTGAGCCTTTCATTGACAGTTGGAAAGATCCATTCCTCCAAGTTGCAGCCATCTTCACCATCTTCTACCGCGTTGACCTCACGGTGGCTGATCTTCAAGGGTGGCCCTCCAGCACGGGCACGACGTATAGCCTTTTGAGCACTTGAAGTGAAACCTAAGCCAAACTTGTCAGATTTATACGGGATATCTGGGAGTTGTCCCCAGATAGTGCATCCTCCTTCTTCTACTACTGCTTTAGCATCTTTCAATGACGACATCCGGAGTGGAGGCCTTGTAATCTTGGGAACAGCCTTGGTCACTGCCACCTCTTGGGGGACCTCTTCAAAGTGTTGAAATGGAGTTTCAATGAATTCGCCATCCAATTCCACACATCTGAAGGAATTGAGATGGCTGATCATGTATTCTTCCTCTCCATGTACGGTGATAATCTTCCCTTGAAACGGATACTTCAGCATCTGGTGTAGTGTAGAGGTAACAGTGCCAGTATTATGGATCCATGGCCGGCCTAGCAAGCAGGAGTATGAAGGGCGGATGTCCATCACATAAAAAGTTGAATCGACAGTTTGGGTTCCAACCTTTATGAGAATGTCCACCTCCCTATGTACCATCCTTTTCGAGCCGTCAAAAGTCCTTACTACTATATTGCTTGGCTTTAAAGTCAACCCCTCACAGTCAAGTATATCGAGAGCCTTTTTGGGTAATACATTCAAAGATGAGCCAGTTTCCACCAACACATACGCCAGAGTGGTGCCCCTACATTCCACTGAGACATGCAACGCCTCATTATGCTTTCTTCCCGTCGGCGTCAGATCAGCATCTGAAAAACCTAAACCATTGTCTGCAGTTAGGCTGGCCACGCAGTCTTGAAATTGATCAGCAAATGTCTCTTGCGGTACATGGGCTGTTTTTAAGAACTTCACCAAGGCTTTTGCATGTGCCTTGGAACATAGTAGTAATTCCAGCATGAAGACCTTAGAGGGAGTTTTCCCCAATTGTTCAACTACATCGTAGTCGCTTTTCTTTATAATTTTTAAGATCTCCTCCATTTCTTTCTTGGAGGTCTCAGGGATAGTCAATGACTGAGCCTTCGTTCGGACAGGCTCAACCATAACACTTTTTTCTCGAGCCTCGGTTAACTCGGCAGCAGGAGTGTCAGTAAGAATGATTACAGGGGTTGTAACAACTTTGTCAATTGGATTACTTGCAGATATGATTATGGGTGTAGGAGCAACCTTTGGAGCAGCCACAAGGATAATTACGGGTCCAGAAACTGCTTTTAGGGGAGCAATTTCTGGAGAAAAGATCCTACCGCTTTGGGTGATTTTGCTAGTTCCGGCAATGTTACTGACGTTGGAGTCTTCTTTCTCAGAATTTATCTCTTCGGCGGCCGGCCAGTCTTGCTTAATACCATGGTAATAGACATACCCTCCATAATTCCATGGTATGGTTTTGTCTGGTGTATATGGGACTGGCCCAAGCATTGTGATTATTAGAGGAGCTGCTTTTGAAACTGATGTAATTCTAATGGGTCTTTTGGTGGAGACCCTGGAAGAATTGGCGGAAATGGTAATGATAGAAACATATTCAACAGGAATAGGTGGAACATGAGTCTTCTCAAACAAAATCTCTTTGTTATCTATCAGGCACTGAATCCCTGCCTTTAACAAAGGACAACCAGTTGGTGAGGATAAACAGAGATGGCAAACTTTATTACAGCCCGAGAACACACCGACTTTCAACAAGTTTATCTTAATAGTCGGAAGTGGGGTTATGAGTTCGTCAACTGAGGTAACTAACAAATCTTCTTCAACGACATTGGTATTGTGGGCATGTCTGGGCATAGGAGCAGAAATGACATTTGGCTTCTCGGGCGCATCAAACTCAATTTATTTTGCTTTAATGAGGTATTGTATTTTGTTCTTCAAGGCCCAACAATTATTAGTATCGTGACCAGGACTTTCAGAGTGATATGCACAACGGGCATTGGGGTGATAATAAGGGGATGTTGTGTTGGGGTTTTTCGGAGCTTCTTTCAAGGTTACCAAGTTGGATCTTAGCAGATGAGGTAATACTTGAGACGGGGTCATGTTGATTCTGGTAAACTGCCTGACTGGCCTTTCTACCCTTGGTTGATTATTTCTTTGTTGATCAGATGTAGGCTTTGGGATCATAACAGCCCCCACCATTGGTCGGTGTTTGGCCCTATCTTGGTTCCTTTGCGGATATACGACAACCACCTCTTTCTTTCCGATAAACGGCTTCCTTACAGCTGTTGAAGAAGATGTGTCTTTCTGAATCTTTCCATTTTTTATACCAGCTTCTATCCTCTCTCCGGTCAATATTAGTTCAGTAAAGCCAGCGGATGAACTTCCAATTAAATGATTGAAGAAGGGACCAGATAAAGTACCTAAGAACATGTTTACCAATTCTCTCTCAGACAGAGGGGGTTTAACTCTTCCATCCAAATCTCTCCATTTTTGTGCATAGTCCTTGAAACCTTCATTGGAGACCATGGTCATACTCTGGAGTTGAGTACGTGTAGGCTCCAAATCAGCATTGTACTGGTATTGCTTGTAGAAAGCTGCATCAAGATCTTCCCAATTGTGAACATTGGCTCTTTCTAATTGGTAGAACCAATCAAGCTGTGTTCCAGACAGACTGTCTTGGAAAAAGTGCACCCATAAGTCTTTATCAGCGGTATGGGGTTGAATTTTCCTCACATATGATCGAAGATGCATTTTAGGGCATGACACTCCATCATATTTGGCAAATATAGGCACTTTGAATTTCGGAGGAATCACAATCCCCGACACTAGTCCCAATTCCTCTAAGTCCAAACCTGGCACCTTTTGGATTTCCATCGCGCTCAACCGCTCTTCAAGATGTTTATACTTGTCATCAGCTGGAGGGTATTGCTCCTCAGAGTAGTCCTCTTCTTCTTCCTCTTCTTCTGATTCTGACGGGACAACTGTTTCCTTGCCTTTCCCCTCTCCTTCACCGGATGTTGTTGCAAAGTCCAAAGTCCTTCTTGTCTGCCCATGAAATGTTCTTCCCATGTTTAAGACTCCGGTTACCTTCTTTATTTTCTTTTTCCTCTCTTTAGCCAGCAGAGTCTTCAACTCTTCTTGCCCCTCGGATAGGGTCATGAGCAATTGTTGAAACTGCATATTCTAAGCTTGGAGATCTTTCACTGTTTGCTCGAGATCCATCTTACTGAAATAAATAGTAGAGAGATGAGGAGACTTGTTGCAAAAGACCTGTTTATGTTATGATGAATGGTATGTGCATATGAAATGTTTCAAGGATTTAAAAGATTCAAATTGGTTTTAGACAAAAAAGAAACACACGTTATATTAATAAGATAAAGTTTGAGTACATCAATGCCCCTAGGGCAAAATAATACAAAACTCTAAGATAGAAAAGTAGTGCACATCCTCTTTGGTGCAAGGTAGGCATTCAGAGTCTGCTCCTCATGAAGTAGCCTAGTGAGTTCTAAAACCTTCTTCTCGCTTGCGTAGAATTGGGCTTCGAAAGTATCTCACTCTCCTTTGAGTTGTATCTAATCCCTTTGGAGGTCTTCAAGAGATGTGGGCATGTCAGGATGTAGGATAGTGTATGGAACATCTCCTTCCTTACCAGGCTCAATGATTACCGGGAGAATGGAGGGGTAAGGCATCATAAGACTCTGAGTGTGAGTTCGTACCCATTTGAGGTAAGGATCAAATGGGATGGAATTCTTGTGCCCTAAAGTCTTGCTATCCACCTTGTTTAGCATCCTCCAAGCTCGGATAAATCTCTGGCGAAGACCTTGATTGTCGTTATCGTAGTCGAATTCTAAACCTTGAATCAGCATCCCGTGCGAGCCATCCCTTCGGGCATAACCAAACTGCCTTAAGGCTAAGCATGGGTTGTAGGTGATTCCTCCCCTAATGCCAAGTAAAGGGACATTAGTAAATTCTCCACATCGCTCAACAATGATAACATCCTCTTTGGATTGGGAGCACCAATGTATGTCTGAATGTTTGAGCGTCATCAACCTTTGTGACCACCTTGAACCTTGCTCATTCTTTAAGACTGATTGGGGAAGATGAGAAATAAACCATCTTTCCAAGAGAGGAGTGAAACACATAAGAACACCTCTTTTCCTCATTGTGCGAGTGTGAAAATAGTGTAGGATATCCCCTAGCAATGTAGGCACCGGGTTGCGTGATATGAAGATTTTGACGGTGTTGACATCTATGAGTTGGTCAGGATTTGGAAACAAAACCATCCCATAGATGAGGAGAGCCACAATTTCCTTAAAGGCTTTCAAGTCTAAGGAATTCCAACAGCTTTGGGCTTTCTCAAACAGGAACTTTGCTAGGAAGCCTTTGACACCACTCCTTGTTTCCCAATGGGTTGTGACATCAGATGAGTGCAAGTGTAGAGCTTGAGTAATCTCTTTTGGATATGGATCTCTTTCTGTACCATTGAAAGGTAGTTGATTGAGAATGGGAATCCTCAAGAGTTGGGATAATTCTTCCAAAGTAGGCACAAGTTGATAGTCGGGAAATGTGAAGCAATGGTGCAAAGGATCAAAGAACTGAAAGAGAACCTTCATCATATCCTCATATGTGTTGGAGGTGACCAAGTTGAGTAGACGACCATGTCTCTCGCTGAATGGAGAGTTCTCAGGAATCTTTGAAGCTAGCTCCTTAAGTTGTGGAGGAATTCTTACAAGGTTGACTTGAATAGTTTTCCTGCGAAGTGAATCCATTTCCTACAAAATAAGAATAAAGATGAATCCCAAAATCCTTGAAATGGTTAGCAGATGTATATGATGTTCATGATGTCCATGATGTTATGTACAAGTATGCATATACAAACAAAGCAAACAAATCCTAGGTTTAGGCTTGCATGGAGTTTTATAGGTAAGTACCCTCTTGAAGTTTAGTTGGCTCAAACCTGTCATAGTAATAGTAACCGGGTTCTAAGGAGCTCAATATCACTGGATTGTTTCCTTGGTCATTGT
The DNA here is from genome assembly GCA_948472305.1 of Vicia faba. NCBI lineage: Eukaryota > Viridiplantae > Streptophyta > Magnoliopsida > Fabales > Fabaceae > Vicia > Vicia faba. Next base: position 1,426,384,229 of record OX451735.1, on the reverse strand, counting down.
TTCAACTCAAGCCTCTTTAGTGGCGACTGAAATATCCCAAGAAACCAACCCTCAATAAGTGTAGTATCAAGTATCTACCAACTTCGGACTGCACCAAAGCCGATCATCTCACTACATCCTAAAGGCCAAGTTGGTCAAGTAAAGGTTCTAGAAGTTCATTAGTGCTTCATGATATCACTCAGCGGCCCCGTATTCTCTTTGATTATCTCAAAGGCTACCGGTACCCACAAATATGTCGCACTAACGTAGCTATTGCTTAGACCATGTCGGTATACCCCACACAGTTTCCAAAACGTATTGCTACTTACCTATAATGTATCCCAAATCCGAGTAGAGGATTCAAACCCAAACAAAGAACCATAATGTAAAGCATACAAGTCAAACAATGTAAGCAAGTAAATATGATCTAAACCCTAAGGTAACCCCACTTTTAGAATTATCTCCAGCAGAGTCGCCAGTTCTGTGATGCGGTGGGATAACTGACTTGATTGTTTTGCGTTTGATCACAAATGTCGCGGTTAGCAAGAGTCGCCACCGGCTTTTCTTTTATCTAAAAGGAAAGGTGAAAAAGCACAGGAAAGACCTTTGAGATTGTTTCTTGAGTTCGGGGGGTAGATTATGAAAATGGAAGGTATTAGCACCCTTTTCATCCATGGTTTTCCATGGGCTCTTAGTTACTTGCTAGATTACTTGCTTTTGTTTGAAATTGTGCTTTGTGTGGTTTTGAAAGTATTTTTGTAAAAAGAGGCCATTGTTTAGGCAATCTTTGTAATGATTCTCGTTCATAAGAATGTATACAAAGACATTGATCTTTTTGAAAATGTTTTCAATTTTATAAGATGTTTGGAAATGTGTGTGTTTGTTTTGAAAATTGAAAGGATATTTGTTTTGAAATGGAGCAAGTAACTAAAAGTAATCTACCTACTCAAATGTATTTCTTGTTCATTTTCCTTTCATTTGATATTGTTGTCTTACCATTGATTTGGTAAGCAACCCTATCTTTGGATGTAAACGGGATGGGCGTGGGTCATCGTATAGTCATGATTAGAAATGTTTGTAAGGTATATTAGCATTTTTGAGGGACTAAGATCATTTTATAAGGCAACTTTGAATAGCGTCATCGAGAGACTATGATCTTGTATTTATTTGTTTTTGCTAAGACACTTTACATGCGTAATATGACCATTTTCGTATAAGGAAACCAAGTGAGATAACCCTAAGGGTGTTTAGTGTGCAAGTGTGCCATTTTCATGCTTGATTTTGTCTTGAATTAGGGTTTTCTATTTGGTTTATTTTATCTTGCCATACAAACCCTAATTACTAGCATGTTATATACAAGCGATAAATTGCGAAATTTAAATGTCCTACGCTATTACAACATTTGTGGGAGGGGGTATACAATTTATAAATGGGGATTGCAATAATATAAACCTAATTAATCTATTACAACCAAATTTAATATGTACAAATATTGGAATAAATAATATACAAGATAAATTAAATATGCAAAGATGTATGAATGTAAAGAAGATTTTGTTTGGTTTTTTTATGTGAAAAAGTTTTAACCTAAACCTAATAAATAAATCAAGATTAAACTCAAATTAAATAGGAAAGAAAATTATTTTTAGAAAAGATTTTTTATAAACCCTAATTCTATTTGATTAAAATAAAATAAATTTCTTTAAAAAAAGGTAAGTATTTTTATATTTTTATCTTGAAAATAAAATATGGCATCATGAGACATTTTTGGTCCTTTTTTATAGTAAGATAAATATTTAATGAGTATAAAGAAAGATGAATATTAAACTAACTATAAATTAATTTACAAATTTATTTAGTAAGAATAGATCATATATAACTAAATAAAAAAATATTTTATGTGAGAAAAATAAATAAAACAATTCAAAAATATAAATCTATCATTTTCATATTTTTTGTGATTTTTAATATTTAGAAAAATATATTTAATAAAATAAAACTGAAAATAAAATAAGTAAATAAAAATATTTGGGCTAGGGGGTGCTACAAGCAAACAGGGGTAGGAGGTTAGAAAAAAAAACAAAGCCCAAAGTTCAGAAGCCCACGCTGCCAAACAAACAAAAAAAACTGGAAAAATATGAAAAAATTGCAAAAGGCAACGCCAAGGCTCGAACCCATGACCTATGGCATTTTTGCGCGCGGCCTTACCACTGGGGTGGCTGTACATCCGTTTATAGAAACACAAAGATAAATATATATTAGAAAACACCCCCTGAAGGCAACTTTATCTTCAACCTTGAGGCATGGCCGGACCACCTGTATCTCTCTCATTTCTCCATGAAAATGGAAAACCCAAACATGAAAGTGATAGTATTTCTTCCCACGATTTCAACCATATAATTCATATAAACTAAAAATCAAAGATCAAAGCTAATATTACTGGCCCTAATTTGAAACCTAATTTTTACAGAAAATTCAAATCCAAAATTCTCTATACACAATGAATATAAATGAAATCTATGAACATGGTTGGCTTTAGTGCAAGGATATCTACATTTTGTTTTCACTAATCAAGACCAAAGGATGCTTGTATGAAGATATAGAAGTTTGAGTTTTTACGTCTTTCAGTTGAGATCGTGAATGGAGTTTGAGAAAGTTTTGAGAAGGCCTGAGGATCTGTTTAACTTGCCTGGACCTCACTGAGTGTATTCCAATCCTTACTTTGCCTTGAAAGTTCCTGAATCTCCCTACTCAAGTCAACCTGCAAGCTTGATATGTAAAAATGGCAGATGGAGGAGGAGGAGTTATAGTGAGGTAACAGGGGTCTAGAACACTTAGATATGATGTGTATTAAGTGTTTAGGTGGCTAAAACTCAAAACGCACGAGTGGTTTTTGAGATTGCTATGTAAGGTGCAAAACTACAAGTTATGGTAGATTTTTAGTGATAGAGTGTTTAGAAGAGTTTCTAAGCTTTAGAATTCATGTTCTAGGTTGTAATACCCTTGTGTATTAGTATGGAAAAGGTTAGACATAAAGGTTCCTCAAGATTTCTGAGTTATAGCCTTTTGGCTCTATAACTTGCTTTTGAAGAAAAGTGAGGGGACAAGCCTCTATGTGTTTGTACAAGCCTGATCTAAGTTGGTAGAGATTCTAGAAACATTGCTTTTGGTTTTATAGGATTTGTGTGTGCAGAAAGAACAAGTGCAAAGCTCAAGGAGTTGACAATTGCAAAAGTTGTGCTTTATCAAAATGGAAATGGCAACTTTGTGCCATAAATGGAATTGTAGCTTGGACAAAGGCTCTAATGCTTGGATTAAAGCTCTATCAGCTGTGTAAAAATTTAATTATGGAGTGAGAAACAAGTTTGAGGCCTGCAAAGAAAATATTATGCAGCCTAGGCTTGAATTTGAATTTTGGTTCATCATGAAATGGCTTGAAATCAAAGTGAGAAATTTCCAACTTCATCTCTTTGATTCTCCCTAATCAAGAATGATCTCAAGGAGTTATTGGACATTTTGGGAAGCTTGAAAAGTTCTCTATAACTCATCTTTGAATTAATTTCAAAGATTCCCCTTGAAACTATGTGAAAAATTGGCATGAAGTTAGGTCAAAAACCTGCCTAACTAGGGCAAAATTTCACTAAGTTATTTTAGTTCATGAGCATGTATTCACAAAATTATATCTTGATATCTAAGCATCTTTAGGAGAAATTGTGTGAATCAAAGTTTTAGATTTTATGGAGATCTATAACTTTCATGTTGGGAACTTCCTTTGAATCATCTTGTTTCATGGTGAAAATTTGACTTAAAGTTGAGAAAAAACAAGAAATTTTCTATACTTAGAAAATTTTCTAAGTTAAAAATTTCAACTTTTCAAAACCAAAACTTAAACCCTTGCTTTATTGATGAAAAAGTTTCACATTTTGACATGTTTTGATGAATTATGATCTTTGGCACTTGATTTTGACCAAAAAGTCAAAGTTTGACTTTTCAATATACAGTTAACTTTTGATCAGTTGACTGTAAAATTCATCTGTTAATCCAATGGATTTGTAATGTTTTGGGTCATTCCATTAGGTCAAAACTATGCAATTGAACTCTTGATATCATGCTTCAAGCCAATTGATCCTTTTTCTAGGTAAAAAATCAGAAATTGCCCCTTCTCAGTCAAAACCCTAACTTTGACCATTTTGCCTTTTTGATGATTTGATCCAATTTCTTGAGGAATTATGGTCCAAACTTTGATCAAATGATACATATGAGCCTAAGATGTTGATGTGGATAAAAAATTATGAAGTTTGACTATAAATTGGCCATGTTTGACTTTTTCCCCAATACAGCTGATTTTTAGGTCAACTGTCTAATTGACTAATCAAAAATATGATTCAAGGCTTGAAACTTGACATGAGTAATCTTGGGGGGTCCATAATGATCCTTGAAAGTAATATGAAGCATTGATATTCCAAAAATCCTTGTGCAAACTCAAACCCTAATTTTGGTCATCAGTGCATGAGGAGATGTCTTGAGCTGGTCAAACCCTAATCTAGTCTTGAGTCAAAGCGATCTTGTGAGAAAAATCTTGATAAGTGAGAGGGCAAATTTTGGGGTACAACAGATGTATATGGGGACTCAACCCCGGTGGTCAGTCAAATCAAGGGATAATGGGATACTAAGCACCCGAGTCTCATTTTTTATAGAGAATACATGCTTACCTTAATCTAGTACTTCGAGGAAATCACTTTTGGGCATATCCCAAGAGAAGAGAATCAGTTGGCAGACGCATTAACAACCATGTCGTCTATGTTTAAAGTCAGAAGGGACAATGAGGCTCCTATAATTACGATTGAAAGGCTAGACAAACTGGCACACTGCTACGAAGTTGACATTGGCGGAATAGAAGAGAAGCCTTGGTTTCATAAAGTGAAAAGGTACCTTGAGGCTCAAGAGTACCCCGAGGGGGCATCTATCAATGACAAGAAATTTCTATGGAGGTTCTCTGCTAAATTCTTCTTGAGTAACGGAATTTTGTATAGGGTGCAACCATGATTCAACTTTGCTTCTTGTGTGGATAAGAAAGAGGCAGAGAATATTATGGAAGATATGCACGAAGGTATTTTTGGTACTCATTCCAGTAGACATACTATGGCTAAGAAGTTTCTGAGAGCGGGTTACTATTGGTCTACTATGGAAACTGACTGCTATCACCACTCATGAATTTGTCACAAGTGCCAGATCTATGCTGACAAAGTACACGTGCCTCCAGTACCTCTGAATGTATTGACTTCTCCTTGGCTGTTTGCAATGTGGGGCATTGTTATGATTGGAGATATTAAGCCTACTGCTTCCAACGAACACTGTTTCATCCTTGTCGCCATTGATTACTCACAAAATGGGTTGAAGCAGCCCCATTTGCCTCTATTACTAAGAATGTTGTCACCTAGTTCATCAAGCATAACCTTATCTGTCGGTATGGAATCCTTGAGAGGATTATCACAGACAATGGTACGAATCTCAATAACACTATGATCATGGAACTCTGCATGCAGTTCAAGATCACGCACCACAATTCTTATTCGTATCGACCGAAGATGAATGGCGCAGTGGAAACCACCAATAAGAATATTAAGAAGATTATACAGAAGATGAAGGTGACGTATAAAGATTGGCATGAGATGTTACTGTTTTTTCTTCATGGTTATCGCACTTTAGCTTGAACATCTACTCGGGTAACCCAATTCTCTCTAGTTTATGCTATAGAAGTTGTCCTACCTGTCGAAGTTCAGATTCCTTCCATGAGAATTATGAAAGATGCGAATTTAGACGAAGACGAATGGATTCAGACTAGGCTGGACCACCTGAATTTAATTGACGAGAAGAGGCTTACAGCTTCCTGTTATGGTCAGATGTACCAAAAATGTATGATCAAAGCTTTCAATAAGAGGATCAAGCATCAGGTGTATTAGGATGGTGACTTGGTAATAAAGCGCATCATCCTACTGCAAGGTGATCCCAGGGGAAAATGGACTCCTACTTACGAAGGGCCATTTGTAATCAAGAAGATATTTTTGGGCGGTGCTATAATACTTACTACCATTGACGGTGAAGATCTTCTACACCCCGTGAACATGGACATAGTTAAAAGATACTATTCATAAAAATGACACGCTAGGTTGACTGGCCTAGGCAAAAATGAGGGCATCCCGGCGAACCAAAAGGGTTCAGGAAAAAATTAGGGATATAAATAGAAAAGACTGTACACCCGGCAAGTCGAAAACCTGAAATGGCGGCTTGGGAAAAAAGGGTATCCCGGTGAACTAAAAACCCGAAAGGGAAGTCCAAGAAAAAAATTAGGGATTAAAGCGTACGACTATGTCCTGTTAGATCACTCATAACCAGATTTATTACCAACGTCAAGTTTGAATGGTGCAGATCAATTCAATCAACTTCTAACCAGTAGATCCCCCTAACGGATAAAGGAGTATGATCTTTTCCCCGACAATGTCACCAACCTACATAGTCTCAATCCTTGTCAGAGAGTGTGTCACCAGTACGGTTCAAAAATTCTCTTCCCCAATTGAGTTTATTTCTCCAACATGATTCTCTTCTCCAGCAGGACTCATTTCCTCAGCAAAATATATTCCTCCAGCAGGGTGTTTCTCCAACAAGGTTTATTTCCCCAACAAGGTTTATTTCCCCAACAGGATACAGTCTCCCCAACTTGAGTCTTTCCCTTTGACTACTACAAATCACCGGCAAAATTTCTCTCTCCAGCAAAGGGTAGTCCAGATTACCCTAGAGGGTTTCTACGGAATCCAAAACCAGACCAGATATCACATAATCTTATCCTCCCCAGATAAGTCAACATCCATATTGAAAACTCAGTCAAGAAGCACCGTGAAAGGTTATCCATCTCTTTTATCCCTAGTTAGGGTATATAAGAATTAAATTCCCCAGTGGAGTTTCCTCAAATAGAAAGTAGGAATTCCCAGTAAAGACATTCTAAACAAAGATTAAGCGATTACAAATATTCTTCATCCACAACAACAGTCAGAGATTTATTTTCCAAAGTCAGAAACATTATACGGAGCTGCTGATACGCTTCAACAACATCCCACATCCATACATCATTTACAAATATCATAGCATATGTATACAAAACGCATATAACACACTCTCATTTACTTTGGGAACATCATTACATAATGCATTTCATACATCATGACATTGCATACAACTAACTCTTTATCTTTTCAGGTAAAATATACAAATAGACAAGTATCATCAACAATTCTCAAACAGGTCCAAGATTAATTCCTGAAATAAGACGTGGTAACTATCTCTACAGCCAACAAAAAAAAAGGTCGCAGATTAATTCCTGAAACAAGACAGGGCAATTATATGTATGACCAGACACAAATTAATTTCTGAAACAAGACAGGGCAACTATTTGTGAAAACAAATTATAGATCAATTCCTGAAACAAGACGGGGCGACTATATACATGAACAGGTTGAAGATTAACTCCCGAAACAGGACGGGGAAACTATCTATAAAACCAAGCAAAGATTAACTCCCAAAACAAGACGGGGAAACTATCTATACAACCAAGCAAAGATTAACTCCCGAAACAGGACGAGGAAACTATCTTTCTATCTTTATGACCAGGGGAAGATCAATTCCAGAAACAGGAAGAGACGACTATCTTTATCACCAAGTGGTATGAACTCCCGAAACAGGACGAGTTTACCAACAAAAGATAGATTGTTGATCAATTCCCAAAATAGGACGGAGTGACTATCTACATGACAAACAATTCCCTTTAGAGATTGAACTCTGAAAAACATCTCCCCTTCAAAAATTCATTCTGAAAAGCATTTCCCTCAGACAGGATCAAATAGATTCACTTTGAAAAACATTCTCCAGATACAGTCAAGCGTAGACTCATTATGATACTTCTATTGACAGTTACTTTGGATGGCATCTATAAGCCCATCTCTGTCGACTTTGCGTCACCTCTCCGGATGGCATCTTTAAGCCCATTCAAGCAACATTATCAACCAACAGTGTTACTCCATGCACATGCGAGTGTAAATTTTTAGGCACTTATGTGTTCAATCATCTTCCACCTTTAAGTCAGGAATGGCGGACATGCCAATCTAACTATTCAGGTTTAAGAAGATTGAATAGGGGAAACTGTTGTACCCCAAAATTTTCCCTCCCATTTTCTTCAATACATTCTCCTAGGGTTCTCAAATGATCAAGGTTGCTCAAGAATTGGTTAGACAAATTCTCCTCCTAAGCAATGGGTCCATAATTAGGGTTTTGTACTTCTCAAGGAACTTTAGGTTTCAAAGGTCTCAAGTGGTTTTTATGGTTCTTGATATTTCCCTGAGAATGCACATGTCAAGTTTCAAGCCTTGCATCACAAGTTTGCTTAGTCAATTGCTTATATGGTTGAAAACCAACTGTGTTGGACAAAAAGTCAATTATGGTCAACATATAGTCAAACTTCAAGATTTTTGGTCAACATCAACATTTTGAAGTGATATCCATCATTTTATCAAGGTTTGATCATGATTCCTCCAGAAAAGCCCTCAAATCATTAAAAGTCAAAAGTTGCCAAATTAGGGTCTCCTTAGGAGAAGTCAACTGAACTTTGACCAAACATAACTTTCACATGCTTCATCAGCTTTTCCCCAACCAAAGCTCATTCTGAAGGGAATTCAATTCCCTACAACTTTGTTAATCTAAGTTCAAGTCCTAAATATGCTTCATTTGAGAGATATGGACCAATACATTATAGGTCATTTCAAAAATCAACAAAAAGACACTTTTTGTCAAGGCAATTAACATCAAGATAAAGTCTTCAAAAGAAAACAAATGATAAACATAGAGGTTGTAGAGGACATCTTGAGCTTTCCAAAAAGTCCAATATCACTTTCAAAAGATGATAATTGAGAGAGTTATTACCATTGTAAGTTGATAAATTTTGAGCAAATGCATGAAGTTCAAAGTGAGCCAGCTTGTTATTTTGGGCTATTAGGTCATTGTTTAAAAGTCCAAACGTGCTTTATACCCCTCATACACCTCAAATCTTGTTCTTCCACCCCATGACCTATTTTTATTTTATTATTTTAATTATTTTTTATTTATTCATTAAATAATGAAAAATAAATAAGATAAAATTATATCTTCTTCTACAAGGTCCAAGCCCACATGACTTTAACCTAATTTCCCCTATATAATCTCAACACTTCTCATACATGAGCACATGAAAAACCTTGCCTCCAAAATACTTGTCAAAACATCAAATTTTCTCAAGAACCCTAAAATCTCCAAATCTTTGCTACAAATCCTTTCACCACAAACTAGCGATCTCAATCAATTCCATTCATTCACAAGGTAAGATTGGAGTGATTTTGATGATCCCAAACGCATGAAATCTTGTGGCATGGAATCTCCGGTTTCATAATCTTCATAGCATTCACATCTTCATTTTTTGCTTACTTTAACATGTATTAATGGTACTAATGTGTTCATGAGGTTTGCTAGTGCATGATAGAACAATCATAGGGGTCCCATGTAGTTAGAATCGTGAACAACCATTCTCACACTGATCCACCTTATTTGCATCATATCTCAAAAACCATGGATTTTTAGCCCACAAAAATGCCTCCATTGGATCCGCAACCCTTGATTTAGGGGGATTGGGTGTTTCTGGATTGTTAATTCTGTCTATTTTGCAAGTTGAATGGAAGAATGTCACTGGAGAAGACAAACAGAGCTAGGGCTCCGGCGCCTCTCCGGTACAAGGAGCTTATTTAAAATATATATTTATGGATTGATTTATATTAATGGATGTATAGCCACCCCAGTGGCAGAAACGCACATGCTAAGGCATTGGTCTCCCAAGTCACGGGTTTGATCCCCGACTTTACCAAATTTCTCATATTCTCATATTTTTTTTGCAGGTTTATTATATAATGCATTGATCCTGTTATCCATCACCCACCAACGCTTGGCCTGGTGGTGAGCTATGCATGGAGAATGCTTGAGGGGGGGGGGGGGGGGGGGTTCAACACCCACCTCTACCCTTTGGTTTATTTTCTATTTTTCTCACTCTTTTTCATAAAACCTTTTTTACATTTTTTTAATAAACCCTAATTTAGGTTTTTAGTTTTTTAATCAACCCTAAATTAATTTTTTTAGGTTTTCTTGATTAAATTAAAATAAACTTATATTTTAGGGTTTTTATTAATTTAATTAACTTAATTAATTTTTTTAAATAAAATTAATTTAACCTTTTTTCATTTAGTTAATTAATTCTTTTTTAGTTAAAATCAATTAGGATTTTAGGTTAATCATCAAATAATTTTCTTTTCTATCAAAATCATAAAACCTTTTTCTTCTTCCCTTTATTTTACAATCTTCGCGTACTTTATTATTTTCATAATTTTTTCCGATTATGTAACTGCTACAGGATGTAATAGTTTAATTATGGTTTACTTTTTCCCCGATTTTATGGTTTGTACCCCCTTTCCTGAAGCCTTGTAATAGCGTAGGATTTTTATTTCCCGCACTTTACTTTCCGCACCTATACTATGTATGCCTGTATGTATATATAACTGTATAGTAACTAAGCATGTATGGAAAGATCTAAAAGCAATCATAGATAACCCTAATCAAGATAACTAAATAAATTGAATCACTTTTCACACATGCACCTCTAGGGTAACCTCACTTGTTGCCTTCAGATAAATGGTCATGTCCCTCGAACATAGGGATACCCTTAGCAAAGACCCTCAATTAAAATCATCATAAAGATCATAGTCTCGCGATGTCCCCCGAGTTGCCTACGAGAAATGATCTTGTCCCTCGATGTTGCATACGAATATATGATGACAATCCCTTCGAATTACTAAGGTATCCCTATATGTTTCCTTCTATGACCTTAACGATGACCCTTTCCTGTCCCTTCACATCCAACGATAAGGTTTCCTAGTAACTAATGGTAGGATAGAACTATCTAAAGGAGGAGGAAAATAACGTGAAAGACTTTTGAGTAGGTAGATCGCTCGCAATCGCTTGCTCACACTTTTCAAAACATTTTCATGAACACTTTCTCTGAAATATTTTAAAAAACAAACACTTTGTACGCATTCTTAACTGATACATGAATCATTACAAATTTTCCGTACTTAGGAATTTTTTCAAAATATTTTCAAACACACGAACACGAAAGCATTTTCAAAACAAAAGTGAGCTAGCGATTAAGAGCCCATAGATAACTATGGATGAAAAAGGTGCTAACACCTTCCATTTTCATAATCTACCCCCCGAACTTAGAAAATTCTCAAAGGTCTTTCCTGTTCTTTTCACCCTTTCCTTTTTGGATATAAGAAAAGTCAGTGTCGACTCTTACTATCCTCAACATTTGCGATAAAATGCAAAACCAAGTCAGTTCTCCCACCGTATTACATTGGGCTTATACTTCAACCCCTTTACAGTCTTCAATATCAAAATCAGGTGCCCCAGAATAAGGGACACATCTAGCACGTGTATCACAATCAGAAGGGATGTTTGTGGGAGGAGGACCCCAAAGATTAGAGCATTATCAATTGAACTTCCACCCGACGAGGAAATAAGTTGATGTAATGCATTGGGCTTGTATCAACATGCTTATCGGGCTTCTTATGTCTTTGCTTAGAAGATTTGCCCCATGAGATCACTTAGGTCACAAAGAATAGCTATTATCTAGAAGATCAGAGAACACAAAGCTGTGGAAAGTGCCCCTGATTGAATAGTCGGATGCCTCGACATGGTAACCATATCTGACGTTGGTATCATGATCTGGAAGGGAATTTATAGACGGTACCGAAGTATGGGGTCTAACCTACTGAAGCTCAAACAAGTGTGGAAACCAATGAGAATGAATCACTAATATAAGATCAACTCTTCTTCAGGTGTATTCTAATCTCGCTGGTAAAACTAGTTTATTGAATTCACATAGTAAATGGGAACTATCTGCTGATAAGATGTTCCAAGAATTCAAGATCGTATAGCACTCCATGGTTGAAAGCAATTCCCAAAAGATGAGGAGAAGAGAGAACCTATATTGCGGTAATAAGTGTAGGATTGTTGATATCATCATCAGGGCTTCCACGACCCGACTCACCTGAGTCTTTAATCGATTATCTTCCTTCTCGAAGAATTGATGACCACGAGCCAAAGCTTGCATGTATACCATACAAAGTTATTCCATAATTGATCTCTGAACATGTGACAGTAAGAAATCCAAATTTGCAACTCTAAAGAGAATACCAAGTCTGAATAAGAATCCCCAATCTTCGACTACCTATTATGAATGCATGAATATGCATGAATGGATGCCATGTCACGTTCTATCATTTCCAAAGAATTTACATGCTTTAATTTTGATTTTACACAGGTAAGAGATGGAATGGAAAAGTTCAACACAAGGCTTACAAATATGATTCCATGGAAATAATATAAGATGTATGTTAAGCATGTGGTTAACCATGTTATGTATACAAAGACATGTGATCAAAGTTCCATCACTTCTGAATATGATTGCTGCACCATTTTTGAACCATATGAATATCACCAGATCAAAGGTATGCCAAAGCTTCTGCACGTATAAGAACCAAGTACCATGTAGATAATCAATTGTAAGGGATTAAGGCTTCTAGAACACCAGATACTTTTGATCCTTTTCTGAACATGTTGGGAATACCAAGATCGAAGGCCCGAATGAACCTCCAAATAAACAAGTCAGGAACTCAGAAAATAAATCTGAGAACCATATGGTCACCAAAAAAATACAGCCACCAACAAAATAGGTCACCAACAAAATAAGTCACCAATGGTACCTGTAAAGATTATCCCCCCCACTCACAGATAAAGACTAGGTTAGGGTAAGGCAATGGTAACTCAAAATTACGGGTTCGCTTGAGAATATTATCATCATATATCTACGTGATAATGATAACACCTCATTAAAACCTCATATGAGCATTAACGACACAACCATCTAGGGTAATCTACATCCCCTATCCGTCGTGTTCCACTCTATTCCTAGTGTTCCTATTGTTTATGACTTGGCCTGGGTATTGGGCCTTTTACCTCATAGTAACACCCAACCCAATCAAGAAGCAGATCCAGTACAATAGTAGTATATGGAAAACATTAAAATGTAATGCATACATATGCTCAGGTAATCATGTACGAATGAATAAAGTTGTGCTCTCTTGGGCCCTACCCCAGTGCCTACGTATCCTTTTTGAGGAATCAGAGTTACCGTAGTTCGGCTCACAAATTTTTTTTTATTTTTTTATTTTTTATGAACAATGTTAATTTGGCCTTCTACCGCAGCTCGACCTTTGGAGACTCACGCGTTGGCAGATAAGTAAATTAATCATGTCCTTATCTGAAAATGGTTTTGAGTTATACCCTCAAGGCAAGTTTCCACGTTTAATTGGTTTGTATTTTGTTACCTTGAAAAAGGGTTTAAATATGCTTAAGATGTTTTATGATTTGCTAAGAAAAACAAAGTTTTAGTTTTAAATGCATATTCAAAAGGGGGAAGAAAAGAGTCTACGAGAGATTAGCCTATTTCTAATCCTAATGTTATCATACAATGGTGGTCCTAAGGTTTGGATTAACAAAAGGGAAATGTCTACCTAATGTTAGCATGCATGTTTTGCAACCTAAGGTCTAACTTGCATCCGAAAGGAACAAGCACATCCTAAGGGAACATGGTATAGAAAGCGAGTAAGCAAAAAAGCTCGAAAGAGCACACACATAAAATGGTAAAGAAAAGAAGTGAAATGCTTTAGTCAAGGGGAGCTTATCACCCATGAAAAATAAGTGGGAGTGAGATGAAATAACAAAAATGTGATGTCCAAAGCGACTGAACACCTAACCAAGATATAGAAGATCGAGGTAGGCGACATAAGGCAGTATGAACAATCATGGAGTGTCAACACCGACTAATGGGAACTCCTGACAAAGTGTGAGGGTTCGATTGTGAAACCCTTTTCCACTTGATGAATCGATAACGAGGATATGCACAACTCTGAAGCATCATGGTGCGTCATGAGTTAAGAATGACACAAATGAAATTGCGAGGGTTGATTGCAAATCCTTTCCACTTGCCTCCTTTTGAGGACTTCAATAAGGGATGGGGGAATAATGCGGGCACAAATGTAAATACACCTGCAAAATACCTACACAAAGGTAGGGTTTTAAACAAACCATACACAAGTAGCACACAATGGCAAACAATGCAGAATTGCCCTAAACGGGTCTTTAAATAAACCAAAGGGGTTCCTAACATGATCAGCAACGAAGACCCCCGTCATACATCTATATTCCTACTTATCATGGCATCAGAAAGCAGTAAAGTTCCTACTTATCATGATATCTATAAAGTGGTAAAGAATTGCGATAAAGTGCGGGAAAATGTAAAAGTTGTAGCTATGACTACCAAAAGCAAGCAAATCATCAAAAGCAGACGAGAGTAATGGAGAAGCAAGGAGTATGCGTCAAGAAAGCTTCACCAAGAAACAAACAAAGTTAGAAATAATTCTAACTAAGATGAATGTATGCCATGGAAGCACCACACATGACAATGTTCCTGCAAGGCATCATAAAATATTATACACATCCAGACAGCATATAACACAATATGAGTAATAAGCGTTTCTCATGGAATGAGAAACTAAAGTGTGTCGCATCGGAAGCGAGTATAAGCCAGTGTTTCCAAATCATATAACCACTATTTTGGTATATGTTTGAAAACGCCACAATGTACCTTGCACTATTAACAAACATGTCAAAAAATAACAAGGCAAACCGATATGAAAAGTGCATGAAAACCAATCCGATGGTCAACAAATTAAGCGCAACAAGTAAGCATGCATAAAATGATAATTATTGCACTAAAATTCTGCACTAAGAAGGGTAAAAAAACTACACTGAAACTGCGTTAGAAAAAATTATGCATTACGGTGTAAAACGCGTTTTGGAAAATAGGCGTTCGAAAAAATATGCTCGGTACGGAATGAGATTTTCACGGTAAATTGTAAACATGCTCAGGAACTCAAATCCATAATCGGTTCAGTTAAAAAAGAAGCGGAAGCAAGACTTCCACGAATGGTCTGTTCGAAACACGGTAAAAAAAGTTGCTCGGAATCAAATGAAACCTGCGTGGAAGCTTATAAACGGGCCACTGGAATCAAAGATAAACCCGATTTGAATTAATTTCGCTTGGAAGTGGGACTTTTAAGCCAATTTCGTCAGCTGGACAATAGCTTTTCGGTATAAAATATTTGTCCAAAACTAGCTGAAACGTATACCAACGGTTCGGGAATCATCAACAAAGTTAAGTTACATTATTAAAAAGTATTAAAACTCATCGCGGTTATGAAACATGGTTTATTAAACATCTTGAGTCCATTTGAGATTATCACAACTCATGGAAATGGCAAGAGTTAGCAACTTCAATGTTAACAAAAAAAAACTCATGTTATGTCAAAGTATGAAAATGTCATGAATATGCACATCAAATGTTAGTAGCATTAACAGAAAACTACTCTATGTTAGTGAGCAATGTTATGTTAGTAGGGAACTATGTATACCAACACAACTCAACACAATTACATGTTATCAAAAGTTAGTGTTAATGTATAAACTTGAATATTAATGAGAGTTAGTAACCAAAAGTATGCATTGAGGCCTTAATTAAAGTAACTCTAAGCATTGATTTTCAACTCAAGAGACTAATTGAACAACAATAATTTTTGATCAAATTTGTGAAATCAGGAACTCGACATAGTCTCATGAATCATTAACCAATGCCAAATTTCTCTAACATTTTGCTATCAATTATCAAAGTAGAGTCAAAAATTAAAATTAAACTACTCTATATGTTAGTTTATGTGAATTCTTAATCTATGTCAATTCTTGAATCAAAATTAACACTAGGCATTAACACAAACACCTAGTGTGCACCTAATTTTTACATTTCAAATCAACAACACAACTCCCTAATTCTATGTCCAATTTCAACAATTATAACCAAAACCTAACATCCAATTACAATTCAATTCACCAATTCAATTTCAAAATTCAATAACCAAATGCAATCAAGTTTCAATTATGAGAAAATAATTGAGTTTATATTGAGTTTACCTCTTGAAGAGAAGAGGAGTTTGTAGAAGAAGAGGATTCAGAATCGGATGCGAAGTGGAGAGGGAGTGGGGCGCGAGATTCAAGGAGGAAGAGGGAAGTGACTTTCCAACTTTGTGATTCTTAATCTTGAGAATCAATGAAGATTGTTGAGAATTTGTTGATGATCTTGATGAAGATCTTGGAAGAAAACTGGGAGAGAAGTTTTTAATTCTTAAGATAATGAGGGAGAAAGAATTATAGAGTGTTTTTTTGAGATTGATGAGTTTTTTTTAGAGAAATTGGTGTGAATGAGAATATATAATGTGGTTTTATGTGAGTGGATTTGGTTAATAGGCCTCTAATAATCACAAACACTAATGTAGATTTTTTAATTCACTTGAGTCTGACACGTTCACGTCAAATTTTTAGGGGCCTCAGTACAACTTTTGAGGTTAAAATATAAAACCAAAACGTAGCTAATGTTAATTTTTGAAGTTTCGCCTCAGACATATTTAATTTCCAGTTCAGGATTTTTAGTGCATCACGGACAAAACGGGCGAAAAATGAAAGCCTTCTGGATACCGTACACGCATGGAATGTGAAACCGAACTGAAGCTAACGAAATTTTTGAACCGATGCCACCAGAACCAACGTGATACGACACAAACCGATCGAGATATGAATTTATGAACATCACCAAAAATAATATTTGCCACTATTTTTATACTGAAAAATTTCTCATAAATCCGTGACTTGCGACACCTTCCCTAAGGAATCAGCTCTCCGCCATGAAAGATGAAATGTAGATGGAATCGAGACGGAATTTTGGTCATCAGAATAGATGTCAAACAACGAACAATGAATTTATTGGCGTTTGTTGTTCCCCAAAATTTGCCCTCTCATTTCTCAAGACATTTCTCACAAGGGGCTCCCAAAAATTCAAGCTTACACAAATATATTTGGACTTTTTAGCATCAAGATTAAAGCGGAAATTGCTAAAAAAGACAAAACAAATGAAAATAATCTTTTTGAAAAAATTAAAGGAAAATCAAGTTCTTTTCGATTTTGCATCCTTCGATTGGGAACTTTGGCTTTGGTTGCATCTTTCGTTTGGGCGCTGGACTCCTTTGGGGCAAGTTTATTTCATGCTTCGATTGGGGATTTGGACTCATTTGGGCAAGTTCATTTCGTGCTTCATTTGGGTACTAGACTTCGTTTGAATGTTTGTGCAAATATTTCGTTTGGCCACATAGCATCTTATCTGCGTGTTAGCCAAGGTTTACAAGGCAGAATTCCTTACCATGTTAACATGCACAAGGCCAAAGTAACCTTTTGAAACAACTTGTTACAAGCTTCGATAGGGCAACACTTGTCATCAACTAGCTTCAATTCACAAGGAAAAAAGCCTCCTGATGATATCCTTCGATTCAGGAGGCCAAAGCCTCTTTTCTACTCTCTTTCGATTACACATCTTGCCTCCTGCATGCCTCCTTCGTTTGGGGCATGTGAATCCTTTAGCACAAGCTCTTAGTCATGCCTTTCGTTTGGGCACGTGGCTCCCTTTTTATAAACTTTCGATTGACATGTTTGCATAAGGTCACAAGGCAGGGACCTCCTGCATACACTCTTTCGTTTGGCCATATGGCCCCTTGCAGGAAAATTTGAGTGGGCAGTATCTCCCTTGGAAATGTCTTGCTTCAACATACAAATTCAGCAATATGCCATTGTCCCATGCTAAAGAAGTACCATGGTGGCACATTCGAAGGATTTGCCAGACATGTCTGAATGTCCCAATCGAATGACATGTTTTGCTGACCCACCCCAGAAGCATGTATTTGGACCATTCGAAGGAACCTATGAAGGGCCTGGTCGAAAGACACTTATTTAGGCCCCTTCAAAGGATACCCACATGAGTCATTCGAAGGACACTTCGACTTGAAAAAAGAAGTGATTGCTGAAGAGTCTGGTCGAAGGACAAGGCTAAGGGGTCAAGTCCCATGCGCTGCCAGGTTCAGGCCTGATACACTGGCCATAAAACTCCAAAACTGCTGCACAACAGTCCTGCAACATTGCCTTATTCCTTGCACCAAAATGGCATACAAACACTGTCCCTCGAAAGCTACAAACACAACATACCTTTTTTGTTTAAATATTTTGTTTTCCCTCCCAAAACATCAGCCCAGGCCATCTATACATAAGAGACTCCACCACACATGTTAGGGGCGCCTGAAGGATTGCAAGAGAACACTTGTGAAAATTCCCAAAATTCTCAAACACTTCCCAACATTTTTTCAAAAACTTTTGAAAAACTCAACCCCCTTTTGTTATAAAAAGAACCTTCGATTCACCCCCCAAGTGACCATCTAACTAGCCTTCGACCCACTTCCCCAACTACCATACAAAATCCCTTTGAGTCATTCCATTGCTTGTTATAAAAAGAACCTTCGATCCACTCACACAACCTCCTTCGATTCAGTGACTGCTTGCACAAAGTGATAACTGGATTAGTCTCAGGAAGATCCCAATGAACTCCCATTCTCCACCAAGGAAGGCAGTTGCAGTTTCCTTCGATTTAAGAACTTCAAGAGGCAAGTTCCCTTCAAACTTGAATCTATTATATTTTAATATCATGTAGACATGCCAATAAAGAAAAATTTAGATGTTTCATATAGGGAGCTTGACCATGTTTTAGCTTTCGATTCTGACTGCCCATATGCTGAAAACTCAACTTTGATTAGTTAGGCTTTGGACTTTGAGACCCAATGATTTAGTGCTAACCCCTGGACTGTAGTTACATTTTAATGTTGCATTTTAAGAATTTAAGACAGGTTTATTATACCCTTCGATGGCTAACTGCACAAGCCTTTCGAATCACAATCTGAGGGCCCAACATGCTTACAGTCGAAGGAGTCAGCAAGGAGCCTGTGGCAAAGAATGAACCTTGTTGACTCCAGTCCTCAAACGAAGATAAAAAATTGTTGACTTCCAACTCCCAGTCGAAGGACATAACCTTGCTGCCTCCAGGCCTCAAACGAAGGATAAAACCTTGCTGCCTCCAGGTTTCAAATCGAAAGAGGTTAAAAAGTGCAGAATCGAAGGATGCATCTGCCTAAATCGAAAGAGCTCACTTTTCTTCTTTTTATATTTATTTTTATTTTTTACTTATATTTTCTTGCTATTTCAATATGGTTGTAATAGTGTAGAATTTATTTTTTGCATTTTTATTGCTTTTATGTTAATAACTAGGATGTATGGCAAGATAAAAACAACAAGTAGATAACCAAATGTTCAAAAGACAAAAATGCATGCAATCAAACATACTATTAGCACACATGCACCCGTAAGGTAATTCCACTTGTTGTCTCGGAAAAAATAGTTATGTCCCTCGAATATGGGCGTTTTAGCAAAGACCCTCGATAAAAGATCGTAGTCCCTCGATGACCCTCAATGTTGCCTTTGGTAAACGATCTAGTCCCTAAATAAAATTTCTAAAACGTCCCATAGGTTGCCTTCTATGACTATACAAACGTCCCATGCCCGTCCCTTCACATCCAATGATGGGGCTTCTTACCAAGTCAATGGTAAGATAGAAACATCTAAAGGACGAGGAAAATAACACTAAAGACCTTTTGAGTAGGTAGGATGCTCCTAGTTTCTCGCTTGCTCATAACAAAAACATTTTATACACCCACACTTTCATATTGAAACATTTTTAAAGGACAAAACACTTTGTACGCTTTCTTATAGAGACGAGAACCATTACAAAGACATTTTTTCAAAATACTTTCGAAACCCACACTACAAGCACATTTTCAAACAATAGTAAGTGATCTAGCAAGCAACTAAGAGCCCGTAGATATCTACAGATGAAAAGGGTGCTAACACCTTCCCTTTTCATAACCTACACCGCGAACTCAAGAAATAATCTAGAAAGGTCTTTCCTATTCTTTTAAACCTTTCCTTATTGGATAAAAAAAGTCGGTGGCGACTCTTGCTATCCGCAAAAAATGCGGTCAAATGCAAAACACTCAAGTCAGTTCTCCCACTGTCTTATAGAACTGGCGACTCTGCTGGGGATCTTTACTTAAAATTGGGGTTACCTTAGGGCTAGATCACCTTTACTTGCTTTTCATTGTTTGATTTGTTTGATTTATGTTACAATTCCTTGTTTGGGTTTTATCCTCTACCCGGATCTGGGGCACCTTTTTAGGTAAGTAGCAATAAGTTGTGGAAACTGTGCGGGGTATACCGACATGGTCTAAGAAATAACGATGTTAGTGTGACAGATTTGTTGGTACTAGTTGCCCTTGAGTAGTCAAGGAGAATACGGGGCCGCCGTGTGGTGTCATGAAGCACTAACTGGCTTTAGAACCTTTACATGAACAACTTGGCCATTAGGAAGTAGTGAGGTAACCGACTTTGGTGCAGTCCAAAGTTTGTTGATACTCGATACTACGCTCATTGAGATTAGATTTTCGGGATATTTCGGTCGCCAATAAAGAGGTTTGCCCTGAAACAATGCTCGATGAAGAAAGATCAATGATATTGAGATTCCCTAGAACCCGTTTACTTTCTAGGACAGGTTGAACCAACTAAACTTCAAGAGGGTACTTACCTATAAACCTCACATAAGCCTAAACCTAAGGACTTGTTTGATTAACTTGTGCATATGCTTGTACATAACATCATGGCATCATACCATAGAATTTTAGACTAACCATTTCAAGGATTTTGAGATTCATCTTTGTTCTGTTTTGTAAGACATGACTCTCACTCGCAGGAACATAATCCAAGTCAACCTTATGCGAGTACCTTTTCAGCTCAATGAGTTAGCATCAAGGGTCCCTGAGAATTCTCCGTTCACAAAAAGACATGGACGACTTCTCAACTTGGTTAGCTCAAGCTTTGATGAAGATATGAATAAGGTGATTTTCCAGTTCTTTGACCCTTTGCACCATTGCTTCACCTTCCCCGATTACCAGCTTGTACCTACTATGGAAGAATTCTCTCAACTCTTGGGAATTCCTATTCTCAATCAACTACCTTTCAACAGTACTGAAAGAGACCCAAGACCTGAAGAGGTTGCCTGAGCTTTACACTTGCAACAATCCGATGTCACAGCTAATTGGGAAACGAGAAGTGGTGTCAAAGGGTTCCTAGCCAAGTTCCTGTTGGAAAAAGCTCAAGACTGTTGGAACACTCTGGATTTACAAGCTTTCAAAGAAATTTTGGCTCTTCTCATCTATGGGGTGGTACTACTTCCAAATCCTGACCAACTTATAGATGTGAATGCTATTGGAACACTCTGGATTTACAAGCTTTCAAAGAAATTTTGGCTCTTCTCATCTATGGGGTGGTACTATTTCCAAATCCTTTATTGGCTAGGTGGTTTATTTCATATCTTCCTTGATCCATTGTGAAAGACGAGCAAGGCTTGAGATGGTCCAATAGGTTGATGTCACTCAGACATTCGGATATCCACTGGTGTTCTCGATCCTTGGAGGACATTACTATCATCAACTATTGTGGGGAATTCCCTAATGTCCCTCTGCTTGGAATTAGGGGAGATATCACTTATAACCCTTGCTTAGCTTTGCGACAGTTTGGGTACGCACGAAGAGACGGTCCACATGATATGCTCATCCAAGGTATGGTGTTCGACTACAAGAGTGACAATTAAGGCTACCGTCAGAGGTTTATACGAGCTTGGAGGATGGTAAACAAAGTGGATAGTAAGACATTGGGACACAAAAGTTACATTCCCCTTGAGCCTTACCTTAGGTGGGCACGAGCTCGTGCTCAGAGTCTCGTAATGCCTTACCCTTCCATCCTCCCTATTATCATGGAGCCTGTTGTTGAAGGAGATGTCCCGTATACTGTCCTTCATCCCAACATGCCTACCTCTCTTGAAGATTTGCAAAAGGATTGGATTCGGCTAAAGGAAGAGCGAGACATTTTCGAAGCCCAATTCTACGCCAATAAGAAGAAAGTTCTGGAACTCACCAAGAAGCTTCATGAAGAGTGGAGTTTGAACGCCTACATCGCACCGAAAAGGATGCGTTCAACCTTTTTGTCTTAGGAGTTTTTGTATTTTATTTCTTTCACTGTAAGCTTAAAGAGGCATGATGTACTCGAACTTGGATTTATTAATACAACGTGTGTTTCCTTGTTATCTAAACAAATTTAAATCTCTAATTTCCTTGAAATCATTTGCATATGCATTTTCATTCATCATAACACAAACATGTTTCTTACAACAGGTCTTCTTATCTTTCTACTATTTATTTCAGTGAGATGGATATTGAACAAACAGTAAAGGATCTTCAAGCGCAAAATGCTCAATTCCAATAAATGTTCTTGGCTCTGGCTAAAGGATAAGGGGACTTGAAGGCACTATTGATCAAAGATAAGTAGAAGAAGGCGAAGAAACCAGTCGGTGTTTTGAATCTGGGAAGAAGGTTCAAAGGACCAGCCAGGCAAACTCTAGATTTCGCAACCTCGTCGGGTGAAGGAGATAATCAAGAAGGAAAGAACAAGGAAGGAAATGACCACCCAGAGTCTGAAGTAGAGGAAGAAGTGGACTACTTTGAGGAACAATATCCCCTAGCTGACTATAAATACAAGCAGTTGGAGGATCGCATCAATGCTATGGAGATCCAGAGGGTACATGAGTTGGATTTTAAAGAGCTAGGACTTGTCTCAGGGGTTGTCATCCCACAGAAATTCAAGGTCTCCACTTTTTCTAAATATGATGGTGTCTCTTGTCCTAAGATGCATTTAAGGTCATACATCATGAAGATTCAGCCCCATACTGCTGATAGGAACCTATGGGTACACTTCTTCCAAGAAAGTTTGTCAGGGACGCAGTTGGATTGGTTCTATCAGTTGGAAGGAACCAATATTCCCAATTGGGAAGATTTGGCTGCCGCTTTTTACAAGCAATACTAGTATAATGCTGACTTAGCTCTAACTCGAACACAACTGCAAGGAATGTCTATGGGTACTGGTGAAGGTTTCAAAATTTATTCCCAAAAATGGAGAGATCTCGCGGGAAGAGTCCAACCCCCTTTATCTGACAGAGAATTGGTGGATATGTTCTTAGGCACGTTGTCTGGTCCATTCATCAACCATCTGATCGGAAGCTCTTTGGCTGGATTTACTGAACTAATCATGACTGGTGAACGGGTAGAAGCCAATATTAAGAGCGGAAAAATTCAAAGGGATGTATCCTCGAGCACGATAAAGAAACCTTTTACCGGAAAGAAAGAGGTCAGCGTTGCTTATGACCACATGAATCAAAACAAAACTGAACGTCGCCCGACGGTAGGGGCTGTTATGATTTCCAATCCTGTACCAGATCAACAGCGAAACTATCAACGCAGGCCAGAGGCGCCCATGGGACGATTCACCCGGATCAACGTGACCTTGTCCCAAGTTTTTCCACATTTTTGAAAGTCCAATCTAGTGACTCTAAAGGAAGCTCCCAAGAACACCAATACTGCTTCTCCTTGCTACAACCCTAATGCTCGATGTGCCTATCATTCTGAAAGTCCGGGGCATGATACAAACGTTTATTGGGCCTAGAAGAATAAAGTACAAGACCTTATTGAGGCGAAAGAGATTGAGTTTGACCCCCCCAGAAACACCTAATGTAATAACGGCACCAATGCCCAAACATGGTCAAGGTGTCAACGTTGTTGATGATGAATATTTTGTTTCCTTCGTGGATGATTTAACTACTCCCCTTTTGACTGTTAAACGGAATCTATTGCAAGCCGACCTATTTCCGGGCTGTGATGAAAGCTGTCGCTTATGTATGTCTCTACTAGATGGTTGTTTGTTACTGAAGATGGGCGTCCAATGCCTGATGGTTAACAAAGAAATCTTGTTTGAAAAAGTTCCTCTTACCAGAAATTCCTGTGAAGATGTCTCAATAATCACCATTTCCGATAATCCTCCCAGGGTTTCCACCAAAAGACCCGTCAGGATTACATCTGTTCCAAAGTCTGCTCCCCTAATCATCACCATGCCGGGGCCAATACCATATTATTCGGATAAAGCTGTTCCCTGGAACTATGGGGATGACGTCTATTACCACGGCGTCAAGCAAGATCTATTGGCTATCAAAGACAAAATTGCTAAAGACACTGATCCTGACGTCGACAATATCGTTGGAACCAGTAAGATAACGAGAAGTGGAAGAGTTTTCTCCTCCGAGATCTCTCCAAAGACCATTGTTACTCATGTAATTATTCTCGCTACCGCTCCTACCATCATTCCTAGTGACACTCCCGTTGACAATCCTACTGTTATTCCTGCTACCGAGACAAGGGGCCAAGAGGTATTGTTAGAGCCTGTCCAGAAGAAGGCACATCCAGAGGTCATTCTTGATGCTTCTAGAAAGGAGATGGAAGAGATACTAAAAATAATCAAGAAAAGTGACTACAACATCGTGGAACAGTTGGGGCAGACCCCCTTAAAAATATCAATGTTGGCCTTACTTTTGTGTTCTGAGGCCCATGCCAAGGCCTTAGTAAAATTTTTGAAGACCGCCCACGTGCCCCAAGAGACCTCCATTGATCAATTTGAGAATTGTATGGTTAGTCTAACTGTTGATAATAGATTGGGTTTTTCTGACGCTGATTTAACTCCCAAAGGGAGGAAACACAATGATGCCTTGCATGTTTCTATTGAGTGCAGAGGCACTACATTAGCCCATGTTCTGGTGGATATGGGTTCGTTGCTGAATGTCTTGCCCAAGAATGCTCTTGACCGGTTAGATTGCGAAGGACTTACATTAAAACCTAACAACATTGTTGTGAGGGCCTTCAGTGGTTCTAAAAGAATAGTACACGGAGAAGTAGAGATCCCTATCAAAGTTGGAACTCAGACTTTTGATTCAACCTTCTATGTGATGGATATCCGCCCATCCTATTCTTGTCCATTGGGTCGACGCTGGATCCATGGGGCTGGTTCCATCACTTCCACCCTACATCAGATGTTGAAGTACCCAGTCCAGGGAAAGATCATCATAGTCCATAGGGAGGGGGAGTACATGGTTAGCCAACTGAACTCTTTCAGGTATGTTGAAATGGACAGTAAGTTCACTGAGACCCCATGTCAGAATTTTGAGGAGGTCCCACAAACGATTGAGGAAACCAAGACTAATACTAATAATCCTAAGGCTACCAGACTTTCATTGGAAAATGGCCTCTCTGAAAGATGCTAGAGCAGTAGTTGAGGAAGGTGGATGTACCATTTGGGGTCAACTTCCGGATATTCCCTACAAATTAAACAAATTTGGTTTGGGTTTTACTGCGGAGGCCTAAAGAGTTGTTCGACATTCTCGCGCTGGGGGACCACCTTTACGCATCAGAAATCAGGGAGTCAATGCATTGGAAGACAATGATAGCAGTTGTGACATGGACGAGTGTATTTTTTCAACCATCAGCGGAGGACTCAACAATTGGGAGGCCAAAGAATTTGTCCTTATTACTTTTATTCAAGAGTAATTGTCTTTTAAATTTTTCGGACTTGTAATATTTAAACAATTTAGACTTTAAAACCTTGTGTCTTACTCGAGGCACAATGGTCCATTTGTGAGGGTTGTTACTTCATCTTCATATGTCATCAATAAATCATGGACGTTTTTGCATGCAAATTTTACGCTCTTTGTTTTTCTTTTTCTACCTTTTATTTTATCAAAGATAGTTATGCCCTTACACACACTCACATATCAGAATGCAGATCCACGTCCACTCAGGATCCCATGGGTAACGATTCTACTATGGCCTATTGTGACTTTGAAAATATGATCTACCAAGCCAAAGATGAAGGTGAGGAAGATTGTAAGGTACCAAGGGAACTATCCAGGTTATTACAACAGGAAGAAAGGACCATACAGTCCCATGAAGAGCCGGTTGAAACAGTTAACTTAGGTATTGAAGAGGAAAAGAAAGAAGTCAAGGTAGGTGCCAACCTGGAGCCTAGTGTCAAGAAGCGCTTAACACAGTTACTACATGACTATGTTGAGGTCTTTGCCTAGTCATACGAAGACATGCCAGGACTCAACATTGATATTATGGTCCATCGTCTGCCAACAAAAGAAGACTTCCCTCTGGTAAAACAGAAGGTCCGTTGCATGCAGCCAGAAATGTCAGAGAAAATCAAGATTAAAGTCATGAAGAAGTTCAATGCCGAATTCTTAGCTGTCACCTCCTATCCACAATAGGTCACTAATGTTGTTCCAGTGCTTAAAAAGGACGGTAAGGTACGTATGTGTGTGGATTACAAAGACTTGAATAGGGAAAGCCCCAAGGATAACTTCCCGCTTCCCCACATTGATATTCTGGTTGACAACACCGTACAACATAAAGTATTTTCCTTCATGGACGGTTTCTCCGGATACAACCAGATCAAAATGGCACCTGAGGACATGGAGAAAATGACCTTCGTCACACAGTGAGGGACGTTCTGTTACAAAGTTATGCCATTTGGGCTGAAGAACGCCGGGGCAACTTATCAGCGTGCCACGGTGTTAGCTGGCTATTTCGAATAAAGAAGAAACCACTATCAAAATAATGTTTCGAATAAGTACCTAAGGAGATTGATATCAATGTTGGATATTGGTGGGAAATATGGAGTCATTGTGCTGAAGGATTATTCGATTTCCAGTGATAGATGATGGATTTGGATTTGGATTTTTTAGTGTTCAAAATATAAAGAGCTCCTTTATGTAAGGGTGCCAGAATTGGAAACGGTCCAGGTAATTGGGTTATTTCGAAAACGAAGAAAATTAGTAGGATGCTTCGATTGGTACAGATTTCAAATTTCAAATAAGAGCGCCATTCTTAGAAGACGCGTGGAAGTCAGTAAACATAAGAAGCCTGCATGCTTTGAACGTGGCGTGATTTTAGAGTAGGACCGTTAGGGTCAAGACACTATAAATAGGTGTTCTTATGTTAGATTTGGCATGTTCATTTTCATGTACTAAAAGATCTCAAAACACTCAAATTACCGTGAATTAAGGAAAACGAGTCAGAAGACACAATGTACGTATTGAACATCATCATTCTTTACAATTTCAATACAAGTCTTTTTATATTTAGTTCACTATTACATTATTTCTGCCCTTAAATCCTTCTATTTCCTTGCATTTCCTTGTTTTACTTGCCTTTAAACACAGTCATTTCGTTAGAAACTTCACTTTACTTTATCCTTTTATTCAAACACCTCATATTTACAGAAATTGTTATTTTCTTAGAAACTCCTTATCTTTACATTCAAGCATTAAATCCTAAGTCCAATTCGAAGCCTTTCTTTTCTACACTTAGTTAGTTTATTCCTATAGACAATTTTAGAGATCTTTCTTAAGAATCTCACATTCGAACTTAACATACAATATAAGTTTATCAGGATAATGGGTATGAACATAGAAATGAGTTATGACACATGTGTTCTAGGATCAATCTAGTCGATCCTGCAAGTAACCAATAATAAATCAATAAATTGGAAGACTAGCGGTTGTTTACTAGAAATCACTGTAAACAAATTGGCACACCCGGTGGGACAGTGTCATAACAAAAAGTTTTATTAAACATATTAGAGAATTTTTTAAGATTTTTTGAGTGTGGAGCGCGTTTCGGTACATGAACCTTCGAAGCGGCAAAATAAAGAATAATAATCCACATATACCCAGAAAATAACGTACCAAAACAATGGTTAACACAACCAACCAAGGTGGGGTACAAAACCCCCCACAGGGGGATCCAACAATCGTTTCGAGTTCGATTGATGCCTCCAATGCCATCCCTGTTGGCAGTTCGAATACGATCCCAGTAAGTACACTAGAAATGCAATCAAACGTGTCCTCAGTGCAAACTGCGCCACACATAGGGAATCAACAGTATTCGACCCCCCCTAGGCCTCCAGGTTTCGAACCTTTGAGACCCAGAAACCCTCAGTATGGAATGCCAACTTCGTTTATGGCAGGGTTACATAATGCATCAACTTCGTCCCCACTCCAAGGGTCTGGTTCAGGAATGAACCATTTGGGTACAAATTTCCAGAATATAGGAAACTTCGCCTAGTTGCCTACTCTTACAACTAATAGTCAGGCAGTGCTTAGGCAACAGATGGATGATAGCAATCATGATATGGTAGGAATCCTAGCCCGCGAAACGAATGCTATTTTCAATCCCCTAATCCAGAATATAAATAGAACAAACCAAGAAAACGCAGCCCAGATGGCCAGAATAGCAGATTTTTTTGGTGCCCCTAATGCGCCTGCAAGGCGTAGGCAAAACCCGGTGGTGATTCGAAATGAAGAACCTGTAATCGAACAAATTCGACCCCCTGTACAAGTGGTCGAAGAAAGAAATATAGGGATGAGATTAAGGAACCAGGAAGTTCAGGAAGTTCAGAATGAACAACCTAGACCTGTAATGTTGGTGAATAGGGACCAAAGTGCAGACGAAATTATTCATAGAATTAGGAATGACAATTTGGTGGCAGAAAATAACCTCACCACCATGATTGAAAGAATAATGGCCCAGAATGGTTTAAATTCAAGATTTAGGAGGCCAAATTACACATCTCCTATTATAGACTATGTTTTGCAAACAGAATTACCCAGGGGCTTTAAAGTCCCTAAATTCACGAAATTTGCTGGAGATACAAGTGAATCAACAGTGGAACATATAGCAAGATATTTAACCGAAGCAGGAGATATAGCAAATAGTGAAAATCTTAGGATAAAATACTTCCCAAGTTCTTTAACAAAGAATGCTTTCACTTGGTTCACCACCTTGCCTCCTGGATCTGTGGACACATGGCCTTATTTAGAAAGACTTTTTCATGAACAATTTTGTTAGAACAAAGTTTGAATCTACTACCCTATGTTTAAGTTTTGATGATAACAAAGTGAAAAGATATATTGTTTATATGATTCATGTATGAACTATTTGCTGCCTAAATTATTACGTTCTGATTTGCAGATACTCTGATTGGTATAAGCAAGATCACACCTAATCAGCCTCAGAAATTTGGTTCCTGACATCAGCATCAGAAGTTGCCATATCAGGATATCAGAATCAGAAGATTAACTCACGTGTATGCTGAAGTATGATGAACAGAACTGCGCTCAACACTCTGATAAAGAAAACAACAGTTCATCAGCAGTTAAGCAGAGTCAGAATGAGCCAAGCCAGAACATGCATTAAGTAAGCAACAGTACTGTGCATTGAAAGCAAATTAATACCAACGGCCTCATTCCAGACAAGATCTTCTCGATAAGGAAAGTTTGTTATTAGCATTGAATCAAGAATATTGCTCCAACGTTCATAATCTCAGTGCTATATAAACAAGACTATGAAGATTGAATTGGCTAATGCTCTCCAAATCTTTACACGCCTAAAAGCTGATCATAATCTTCCTTCTCTCAGTTTGCTAAACACTACACATCTTCTTACTCAATCTTTGTTTTAGCAATCTTGTTTCTAAGCTTAAAATTGTGTATACATCACAGTTGTGATATAGTTTTGTAGAAAACATTCACACACTTAGATTTATCCTCTTTGTAAGAAAGTGTTTCCTTGACAAACCGGGTTGTGGTTTGCATCAAGAAGGCTTTAGCAGTTGTTAAAGCAGTTTGTAATATTCAGTTGAATATAGTGGATTAAGACCTCGTTGGAGAGAGGCGAAATCACCTTGACGGGTGGACTGGAGTAGTTTGAGATCAAACGAGCCAGGATAAAAATATCTTGTTCATTGCATTGATTTTCAGTTTTTCAATTCAACCCCCCCCCTTCTTGTGTTTTTCACTTCTTCAATTGGCATCAGAGCGCCTGGTTCTGAGCTAAAACACTTAACCGTGTCAGTACAAGATCCAGTGTCAGAAAAACACAATGGCAGGAAACTTTTCTCACACCAGCAATGACAACCATGAGGACAGAGACAGATTCAGCGGCAAACCTCCAGTCTTTGATAGAGAAAATTTTGATTACTGGAAAGACAGAATTGAAAGCTTCTTTCTGGCACATGATGTTGATCTGTGGGATATGGTGACAGATGGATACACGCACCCTGTGAATGCAAGCGGTCAGAAGATTGATAGAAAAACAATGTCTGACCAACAAAAGCGTGACTTCAAGAATCACCACAAGGCCAGAACCATCCTCCTCAGCGCCATCTCCTATACTGAATATGAAAAGATCTCCAACAGAGACACAACAAAGAACATTTTTGACTCACTCAGAATGACGCATGAGGGCAACGTTCAGGTCAAAGAAACTAAAGCTTTGGCGCTCATTCAGAAGTATGAGGCGTTCAAAATGGAAGAATCTGAATCCATTGAAACAATGTTCTCAAGATTCCAGATTCTGGTAGCTGGTCTCAAGGTTCTGGACAAAGGATACTCTACTGCTGACCATGTCAACAAAATCATCAGAAGTTTACCCAAGCAGTGGAGACCAATGGTTACAGCTCTGAAGCTAGCTAAAGATCTCAACAAAATCACTCTGGAGGAACTTATCAGCTCCCTCAGAAGTCATGAGATAGAGCTAGAAGCTGACGAGCCTCAGAAGCAAGGTAAGCCTTTAGCATTAAAATCTAACAAAAAATCTGA
This sequence comes from Vicia faba, assembly GCA_948472305.1. NCBI lineage: Eukaryota > Viridiplantae > Streptophyta > Magnoliopsida > Fabales > Fabaceae > Vicia > Vicia faba. Next base: position 1,426,353,436 of record OX451735.1, on the reverse strand, counting down.
GTCTAAAGTTTTGCAGGCAGTTGAAGAAACATCTGATGGATCCTCATCAGAAGAAGACGAACTCTCCCTCCTCTCCAGAAGAGTAAATCAACTGTGGAAGCAAAGACAAAGGAAGTTCAGGAATCCCAGAAGATCTGATCAGAACGAGTCTTCTTCCAGATACAGAAGGACAGATTCTTCCTCTGGATACAGAAGATCTGACGGCTCCTCTAGTAGCAAAAAGCCAAACACCAAGGACATCATCTGCTATGAGTGCAATGAGCAAGGACACTACAAGAGTGACTGCCCAAAGCTTCAGAGGGAAAAGCCCAAAAAGAAGTTTGGAAGAGAGAAGAAGAAAAGTCTCATGGCTACATGGGATGACTCTGACTCGTCTGAAGCCGACTCAAAATCAGATGATGAGAGGGCAAACATAGCTCTCATGGCTAACATCTCAGAAGATAGTGAAGCTTCTGAATCAGACTCAGAATCAGATACTGAAGAGGTATTTCCTAACTTTGCTGTTAATTTTACCAAGGTTGAACTTGCTGAAAGCCTTAATGAGATTCTGGAACGGTATCAGCAAATTAGAGTTAAATTCAGAGACCTGAAAAGGAATCTTGAATCTGACTCTAATAAGACTGAGAGTCTCAAATTGGAGAATTCTGAGCTGAGAAATAAGATTTCAAAATTAGAAAACACTTTACAAAACTCTCAGAAGGAACCAATTTCTGAAACTCCCAGCAACGCTGATGAGATCATCAAGGAGTATGATCACAGTTTCCAGAAGTTCCTTGCTAAAAGCATAGATAGAAGCAAAATGGCTTCAATGATCTATGGAGTTAGCAGAAACGGCAGGAAAGGAATAGGATACCAAGGTAAGGTTCCTACACCAAAGAATGTCATGGACTTAACCATTAAACACACTCCTCTGAATTCACATTTTGTGTATGGTCACACACATGATATTAAATACACTAGCAGTAAGCACTCTGTGAAACCAAAATTCAACCAGAGTTTTGGTAAAACTAACAAATCAGGACCCAAGAAAATCTGGGTACCTAAGGATAAAATAATACATGTTGCAGATATCTTTAGCAGCAAGTCAGAAACACCAGTCATGGTACCTGGACTCTGGCTGCTCGCGACACATGACGGGAAGAAGGCATATGTTCCAAAGCCTGGAACTTAAGCCTGGAGGCCACGTTGGTTTTGGAGGCAATCAGAGGGGAAAGATAATTGGCTCTGGAACTGTAGGTAATGGAAATCTTCCCTCTATTAATAATGTTCTGCTAGTAGATGGATTGATGCATAATCTGTTATCCATAAGTCAATTAAGTGATAACGGTTATGATATAATCTTTAATCAAAAATCATGTAAAGCTGTTAGTCAGAAAGATGGGACTATCCTGTTTAATGGTAAGAGGAAAAACAACATTTACAAAATCAAACTTTCTGAACTAAAAAGTCAGAATGTAAAATGCCTTCTGTCTGTTAACAACGAGCAGCGGATCTGGCACATAAGATTGGGGCATGTTAGTATGAGAAGAATATCTCAGATTAACAAACTTAATCTGGTCAGAGGACTTCCTAATTTGAAGTTCAATTCAGATGCTCTGTGTGAAGCATGTCAGAAAGGCAAGTTTGCAAAACCCTCCTTTAAATCTAAAAATGTTGTTTCTACCTCTAAGCCATTAGAACTTCTGCACATTGACTTATTTGGACCAGTTAAAACTGCTTCAGTCAGTGGCAAGAAGTATGGGTTAGTAATCGTAGATGACTATAGCAGATGGACATGGGTAAAGTTCTTAAGACACAAGGACGAGTCACACTCTGTGTTTGTTACCTTCTGTAACCAAGTTCAGAATGAAAAGGATCTTAGAATCGTTAAAGTCAGAAGTGATCATGGTGGAGAATTTGAAAACAAAGATTTTGAGTCATTTTATAATGACAGAGGCATTCTGCATGATTTCTCTTGTCCTAGAACTCCTCAACAAAATGGAGTTGTAGAACGAAAGAACAGAACATTGCAAGAAATAGCCAGAACCATGATCAATGAGACAAACGTTGCTAAGATCTTCTGGGCAGAGGCAATAAACACAGCGTGCTACATTCAGAATAGAATCTCAATAAGACCTATTCTGGAAAAGACTCCATATGAATTGTGGAAGAACAGAAAGCCCAACATTTCATATTTTCATCCATTTGGATGTACCTGTTTTATGTTAAATACAAAGAATTATTTGAACAAGTTTGACTCTAAAGCACAGAAGTGTATTATGTTAGGATACTCTGAACGCTCAAGAGGGTACAGAGTATACAATACAGAAACACAGATTGTGGAAGAATCAATCAGTGTTCGTTTTGATGATAAGCTTGACTCTGAAAAGTCAAAGCAAAATGAAGTTTTTGCAGGTATGGAAATTGAATTTACAGGTTCTGAAGACAAGTCATCAAAAGCTCTCAACACAGACACTCCTTCAACGTCTGAAAGGAGCACTGCTAGCAATCCTACAACAGCTGCTGATCAACCCCAGAAGAGATTACCCAGAAGCAGCTTGGATCACCCAGAAGAGACTATCTTAGGAAGAAAGGAAGATCCAATCAGAACAAGAGCAAGCTTCAGAAACTCTGAAGAAACTCTCATGGGACTTGTGTCTCTGATTGAACCTTCTTCTATTGATGAAGCACTTCTGGATAATGACTGGATTCTGGCAATGCAAGAAGAGCTGAATCAATTCACCAGAAACGACGTATGGGATCTTGTTCCCAGACCAAAAGGATTCAACGTCATTGGAACAAGATGGGTGTTCAAAAACAAGCTAAATGAACAAGGTGAAGTCATCAGAAACAAGGCACAACTGGTTGCACAAGGTTATAGTCAGCAAGAGGGGATAGACTATACAGAAACCTTTGCTCCAGTCGCCAGGTTAGAATCTATCAGACTTTTAATTTCATTTGCTGTTAATAGAGGCATCACTCTGTATCAGATGGATGTCAAAAGTGCATTCTTAAATGGTTATATAGAAGAAGAGGTTTATGTGCACCAACCCCCTGGTTTTGAAAATACAAAACATCCAGAACATGTTTTCAAACTAAAGAAGTCACTATATGGTCTGAAACAAGCTCCCAGAGCTTGGTATGAAAGGCTAAGTAACTTTCTGTTAGAAAATGAATTCACCAGAGGGAAGGTGGACACTACCTTATTTTGTAAATCAGTTAAGAATGACATCTTAGTCTATCAAATTTACGTTGATGATATTATTTTTGGTTCTACTAATCCTTCTCTTGGAAGAAAATTTGCTAAGTGTATGCAGGCAGAATTTGAGATGAGCCTCATGGGGGAACTGAAATTCTTTCTAGGAATTCAGATCAATCAAACTCCAGAGGGAACTTACATTCATCAGAGCAAATACATCAGAGATCTTCTGAAGAAATTTGACCTCTCAGAATGTAAGCCATCAAAGATTCCAATGCATCCCACGTGCATTCTGGAAAGAGAAGAGGTAAGCAAAAATGTAGAACAGAAAGTCTACAGAGGTATGATTGGTTCTCTCCTTTATCTGACTGCTTCAAGACCTGATATATTATTCAGCGTTTGTATTTGTGCTAGATTCCAATCAGATCCTAGAGAATCTCACTTAATAGCTGTTAAGCGAATTTTCAAGTATCTGAAAGGTACTACTAATCTGGGTTTGTTTTATAGAAAATCTAGTGATTACAGTTTAGTAGGCTACTGCGATGCTGACTTTGCTGGAGACAGAGTGGAGCGAAAAAGTACTTCTGGAAGCTGCCAGTTTCTGGGAGAAAATCTGATCTCTTGGTCCAGCAAAAGGCAATCAACAATTGCACTATCAACAGCAGAAGCTGAGTACATAGCAGCAGCAGGATGTAGCACACAAATGCTCTCGATAAAAAGTCAGCTTGAAGACTTCCAGATTTTTGAGAGTAACATTCCTATACTTTGTGATAATACCTCTGCTATTTGCTTAAGTAAGAATCCCATTCTACATTCTAGAGCTAAGCATATAGAAATAAAACATCACTTCATTAGGGACTATATTCAGAAAGGAATTTTGAATTTAAAATTTATAGATACAGACCATCAATGGGCTGATATCTTTACTAAACCCCTTTCAGAAGATAGGTTTAATTTCATTCTGAAACATCTCAGCATGAAAGTCTGCCCAGAGTGAAAATGTTTTAATTCCATATATTTATCTTCAGAATGTAATCGTTTTACTGTGAACTTCTGATCAATCTTCTTTCAGAAAGATAGAACATGCAGGTTGTATCAGATGCAAGTCTAAAGATCTGAGAGTCTAAGCTCAAGGACAGACGTGCTGATCACTACATCAAACAAGTGTCATCCAATCATCAGCAAATCTCTGAAGCAGAACGCGTGCACGCTTCTGAGAAGGCAAAACGCTGATTGGGTGCATTGAGACACATGTCTGGTAACCGTTTTTAAGTATCTTTCTCAAATCCCCCAAAATCAGCAAGCATTTAATAAAAGTAATCATGCTTTTAAAACGCAATCATGACTTTATTTCTCTTTCTTAAAAACGTTTACTTTTTCAAAATATTCTGAACTCTATTTAAACACATTAACCTCTCATTCTAATTCTTTACAGTTTCTCACTAATTCTCAAGCATTCTCTGCATTTTTCTGTGTTCATCTCTTGCAAACCCTTTCTCTCAGTTTCTTCCCAAAATCTTTTAGTGTGAACATGGCAACCTCCAGCAGTGCTTCTGCAGGTCCTCAGAAGAAAGCATCATCTGAACAGTATCAAGTGCCATTCAGAACACTCCTCACTCCTGTGAAGAATCTTGAAGTGTTATCTGAATTGATCATTGATTTTGGAAGCTTGAAGGAAAACGGTTTTGACCTAACAGAAGAAGTTAGGGCACAGAAATGGGAAAGGTATTTTGACAGGTTGGTTGGACCAATATTCCCTATGTTAGTGAAGGAGTTCTGGATTCATGCAACGGCTTCAACGCATCAAGTCACCTCCTACATCATGGGGAAGAAGATTGTGATCACTGAGGATCACATAGCAAGGTTAATAGGCTACAGTGGCGGTGGCGTCCGCTGTATTGATATGGCTGAGAGATGTGCTGACGTGGGTGTTGTACCCCAAAATTTGCCCTCCCATATTCTTCAAGAAATTGCCAAGTCAAGTCACAAAATTCCCCAAGGGTTGTACAGTCAAAGGTCTCCTATACAGTCAAGATTAGGGTTTGTGTTCTGATCAAAGAAAGGAAGTTTTCAAGGACCCAATCAAGTCTCATATGCCTACAAATGTGGTCAAGCATCCTCATATCAAGTTTCAAGACATTCAGCTCAAAATTGCACAGTCAAAACCCTAGATTGCACTACAGTCAGCTGTAGGAGCAAAATGGTCATTTGACAGTCAAAAGTTCAAATTTTTGGTCAATATATCATTTTGAAGCCACAAACATCATTTGATCAATGCTTGATCATGATTCTCAAGATTTGGCTCAGAAATCATCAAAGATGCAAAAGTTACTATATTTGGACAGCTGAAAAAGTCAACTGAAATTGACCAGGGCATAACTTTCACATGGATTATCAGAAAAATTCCATCCAAAGCTCATTTTGAAGAGAAAGACATTTCCTACAACTCATCTTCATATTCCAAGTCCAATAAATGCTCTCACAAAAGGTTATCAATTTCAACATTATAGGTCATTTTCAAAAGTCAACAAAAAGGGACTTTAAGTCAAAGGCCATAACTTGATATTGGTAAATCAAAATGACATGGGACCAAAGGAATTGGTTAAAGGACTCAAAGACCTTTCCAAAATGTCCAAGAACATGTGAAAAGCTTAAAAATTGAGCAAGTTATGCCTTGTGGAAGTTGGGAAATTTTTGGGAATTTTGAAAAGTCAACTTTGATCCAAATGACCTAAAAATGCAAATGGGCCCATTTTTCTTCAATGATTCATCATTCTAAGCCTATGCACGACCACTTGGCCCAAAGGGAAGCATTTTCTCATTTTTTATTTATTTATTTGAATTTCTATTAATATTAATTCAATTAAATCAATTAAATATGTGGAAAATATCTAAATAAACCAAACAAATCTTTTTGTACACATTTCAAGGTCAATATTTCGTGCTTAGCCAATTATGGAAGGATTTGGTTTGATTTGAGCTGATTGAACAAAAATGCACATGGAAAAGATATGAAAAAATCTTGAAAAATCAATTTGCAAAAACCATTGAATGAAAGAGATTTGATTGATATTTTTAACCTAATAGCTTTGCTACATATTCAGGATGATAACCCTAATGCCATGACACTCTAAGCTGCGCAGAAGGCCAATATACAAACTTAAAAAATTGCTTGAAAACTAAAAATTCTGAAATCAACCTTAGAGGCCGATTCAAAATTCCATTCTTGTCTCAATAGCTTCCTTAGGCATTCCTGAACACATTCCAATCAATATCAACCACAAAAGCGTAAGGAATCGGTACCTAGAACCGCAACTGTATCGAACAAATTGCATAATCATACATTCCATTATATGCGTTATTTGTAAATTTTATTGATTGATTCTTGTTCATGTTGAAGTTTCAAAGCTAACCAACACCTTTAATTATGTTTTTATTGGCTATATTCGATTCCACCATGCGCGATTTCTAGGGTTTTGCAGGACTGTAATTTGGGGCTTTAGCGATAAGGAAAAATTAGCCCATGAAAGTATGACCATTCAAACCAGCTCATCAAGACGAGGAGACCTGGACCCTCGCGATCAATTTATTGATATCATAGCGCTAGTCGCTATTTTCTTATAGCTAGCCTGAGGCCATGCGTGCAAAACCGTTTCCATAGGCTTGTGTTTCAGAAAAAAAAATAAAAAGTGAGGAAGACGATGTGTTGTCCCTCAATGATTCGCTGAGTTTAAATTTCGCGCGTTTAATTACTAATGCGCTTGTTCTTTCTTTTTGTTGTTTGTGTGTTATTAATATATCAAATGATTCAAACGGCTCAGCTGGCAGGTACCTCTCTTGGCAATATCCAAGACCTGGGTTCGAACCCCAGGTCTGTGTAACTTTCAATATTGTTTTTCCATATTCATTCCTATGCAGGCACATCTTTGTGGATCACCATACGCTCTACATCCAGGCCACCCACGTGTGCACTAAGATCAATCCAAGGCCAAGATTCTGAAGAACACGTATACCCAGGTCAATGCGCTGATACCCAAGCCAAAAAAGTCAAACAAATTGCAAGCTTAATTGGGCCAGGCTTCTCAAATCCATACCTCACAAATTGGGGCTACCCCCCCCCCCCCCCCCCCCCCTGGTTTACCTTCACTATTTTTATTTATTTATTTTTTATTCTTGTTTTAATTGTTATGTTTATTTTAATTATTGTTTATTTAATTAATTATTTTTTTAACAAAATACAAAAACATCATAAAATCAGAAAAGGCAAAAAATTATAATATTTATTTATTTTAATTATTTTTATGAATAAATGCATGTAAATAAATTTAGTTTAATTAGGATTTTTGCAATTTTAATTCCTTTCATATTAAATATAAAAATTAGAATTAGGTTTAATTAACAATTTTCATTCCTTTTAGTTTTTCCTTTTATCATAATATTATTATTTATTTATTTTTTATAATTAAATTTTGCATGTAAATTAACTTAGATTTAAATTAGGTTAAAGCTTAATATTTTCTTAATAACTTAAAAATAATTAGAATTAGGTTTAACTTTTTATTTTTAATTGTAATTAATTCTCTTTTTCCATTAAATCTTAAGAAACATAAAAATACTAAAAAAAACATTTCCTTTTTAATTTTAATTCTAATTCCTCGTTAAATTTAATTTTTTGCAACGCCCATTGTTTTATTTATTTAATTTCGCATATTTATTTTATGTCGTTTAATTAATTATGTAATTCTCCCAAAGCATTGTAACATTTAACTTTTCGCACTTTTATTCGCTTTCTTTATTTTCAGTCAACTCGGGTCCTGGTTTAATTTTGGCGATGTGGACCCGCGCCTTTGTAATAGTTGTAGATTTATTTTCCCGCAAACTTTATAACTGTTAAATAAGCATGCAAGAATGAATGGCCCTAATTAAAATCAAGCGTAGACCACCTTAACATGACAAGACAAATAACTGAAACATGACACACAATTCGCACACACCACCCCTAGGGTACGCCTCACTGTTGCCTTGCCTTCGAAAGGTGATCGTCGAGTAGAGGATGTCTTAGTAAGTCCTCATGATCCGGGAACCTGGCATGAGGGTAGCTTCTAAGGTGTCTTCCCATTGCTCTGGTGATCACCATGTCCCTAAAACCCGAATTGACCCGAACACCTCCAATGGTGGTGCTACCTACCTCTCAATGGTGGGATGGCACTACTTTTAAGGACATTTACACAGACGAATTCCTTAGGGTAGGTAGGTTCTCAAGGATACTTGCTCTAATTTCAAACAAATCAAAACATCTTTTCACCAACACATTTTCAAAAGCTTTCAAAAGCAAATTTTTCAAACACTCTGACATACGAGTCGAACTGAAATTTTTCAAAGAAACTTTTTTAAACCCACATTGAAAAGCAAACAAACAATTTTGAAAACACATTGAGCAAGTATCTAAGAGCCCATGGATAACCATGGATAGAAAGGGTGCTAACACCTTCCCTTTCTATAACCTACCTCCCGAACCGAGAGCAATCTCTTTAAGGAATTTTTCTGTGCTTTTGTCCTTTCCATTTGGAGAAAATAAAAGACGGTGGCGACTCTTGCTTCCGCGACATTTCGCGAACCAGCGTTAAACAGTCAGTTCCAGATCCACCGATCACAGAACTGGCGACTCTGCTGGGGATAATTTTTAAAGTGAGGTGTACCTTAGGACTAAGATCACTGTGTTTTCAATTGTTTTCCTTGTGTGCTTTAAATTGTGGGTTGCATGGGAGTTACATAGATCCTAACCCGGATCTGGGGATACCCTGTTTAGGTAGCATAAGCTGTGAGGGACCTGTCCGGCGTATACCGACATGGGTGAAGCAGTGGCTACGTTGGTGTGGCGTCTTGGTCTGTACCGATATCCCTCGTATTGAAACGGGGAGAATATGGGTCTTCCAAGGAGTCATTAAGCACCAACAGAACTTAGAACCTTAAATGACACAACTTGGCCATTAGAACAGTAGCAGTATGCTACGCCCATTGAGGCTAAACTCTCGTGATGGTTCTGGCCGCAAGAAAAGATTGCGATGCTGGAGTTATGACCGATTGAGGTTAGTCAATGATATTGGGATCCTCTAAGAACCCGGTTACTTTGATAGGACAGGTATGAACCAACGAACTGAAAGAGGGTAATACCTAGACCTCATGCCGGCCTAAACCTTAAGGGCTCTTTTGTGTGACTTGTGTGCCTTCGTACTTGACTATCTGCGTGCTTGTTACCTGACACTTGTTTCTTGCAGGTCTCGTTTATAGTCCTTAACTAGGACTCATAACAGGGTACTAAATTTCTTGCAGGTCTTGTTTATAGTCCTTAACTAGGACTCATAACAGGGTACTAAATTTCTTGCAGGTCTTGTTTATAGTCCTTAACTGGGACTCATAACAGGGTTTACTAGATCTCTTGCAGGTTTTGTTTATAGTCCTTAATGGGGACTCATAACAAAGTATACTGAATTTCTTGCAGGGTTTGTTTATAGTCCTTAATTAGGGCTCATAACATGGTTTACCTACATCACCCCATGCATAGCATGACATCATACCATTGCATACATCCTAACCCATTTCAAGGATCTCAAGGGCTTGTGATGCAGGTCATGAGGAATCAAACATCCTAGCCAGGGGCAAAGGGGATTTATTTTCCTCTAGCCAAGGCTGTCAGGGGCTATGACCCACTGGACATGGTGAGCCTTTGACCCTTGAAGAAGGACTCTCAACAACATGAAGTGCCTTCAATCAAGTTACCGGTTCCAAATGCTAACAAATTTTTCTGTTTACCCCGCGAGGTCCTTGAAAACATTACATGCATATCATACACATCATTGCATTACAGGTATCCCTTTTGCAGGTCACTTACCTTTCTCGCTGTTTATTTCAGCAATGGCCTCACAACAAGATAACCAGGACCTTCACGCTCAAGAGTCTCAGTTCAGGGAAATCTTCCTAGGTCTATCCAAGGGGCAGGAAGAGTTGAGGGCACTCCTCATGGGCAATCTGATCAGAAAAAGTCCTGAAGATGACAAGGACGAACAGCTGAAACGTCTACAAGCTGAGGTAGACACATTGAAAACTCAGATGCTGGGGCAAAGGGCCCTCATTCAAGGTTTAGCTCAGGAGCAAGGAGAGCTGAGAGCCATGGTCAGTCAGCTTCCTCAAGGCATGAAGCAACCAGCCCAAATCAGGGACCAGGTCATGGAACAACTCCCAAGAGGGCAAAGGTCGGGTCCAGTGAATAGACCTCTCCGAGTTGTTACTACTTCACAGGTTCAACAACGACCTCGCCAGAAACAGCGGGTTGATCAGAACAGGTCGGACGAGCCTAAGAGATAATTCACCAATATCAACATGCCATGGTCACGAGCCTTGCAACACATGTTAAGGATGAACCTGATTGCGGTGATCAACCCTCCTGCAAATCCAAAGACCTCCTCTCCAAGCTACAACCCAGAAGCAAGATGCGCTTACCATTCCGGTAGCCCGGGGCACGATACTGAGGATTGTTGGGCGCTGAAGTACAAGATTCAAGGCATGATCGACGCTGGAGAGATTCAGTTTAAAGTACCCGAGACTCCCAACGTGATCACTGCTCCCATGCCAAAACATGGCTAGGATAGAAAGCACTTTTTGTTCATTCGAATTCAAGTTGTGATTTTCTTTTGTTTAAACATTTATTCATGTTAAAACATTGTTATTCCATTAATGCATCGCTTATGTCTATTTTGAATCAATATATTCGCATTTACTATATGCAAATTATTTCATATTTTTTCTGATGTCAACTCTTAATCTTAAATAATTCTAAGCCTCTTGAGGGAGGATGACGAAAACGATACCGCGATCATTACAGTATGCTTTTGAACAGACCCCGCTTATGAAGTACAAGCATTGTTTCAATTCCTAAACACTGGAGTTATAAGGAAGATAATCCCTCGTCAACCCCTCTGAGCCAAAGAAGTAGGAGTTTTTATTTTCGAAAATTGAAACCCTTAATCATAACCCGGGGCAGGGTAGTCTTCTCAGTTGATCCAAGTACATGACGAATGGCACCGAAGAGATCTTTACAAAACGAACAAAGACAGTGATGGTTCAGAATAATCAAAAGGACATGCAGTCATCATCAAAATTCATAAATGAAAAGCCCAAAAAGTCTAAACCTATGAAAAGAGACTTATGAAACTGGGGCATCCCGCTGACTGTAATTCCAAAAAGGAAACAGTTCAGGCAAAAACAAAAATCAAAGAGAAAGAGGTCATACGAACCCTCAACAAAAGGAATGACTGCCTATTCAAAATAAGTCATCAACATCTGAACCATTACTGGAACATCAAAGCAAAGACTCAAGCAAGGTCTAACGCATGATCAACTGAGTTTAGGTTTGGAGAACATCACGAAGAGCGGGTGGGTACAAATAAAATTTGAGCCTTTATCCTTTGTTTCTTAAAGCCGTGAACCAGGCCACGTTATAACCCTTAAAAGTCCTAGCTGAAGCATGGGTTAGTTCGAAAGCATACTGTCACGAAAGGTATCCTGACTCCTGAAGGCCTACGGTAAATACGGAGTTGACATCACGCTTTACAAACAATCATTTGTTTTATGAAAAAAGAATACATTTTCAAAAACCTTCAAGACAGACATAAGCTTTGCATTTTTAACATAACTTTGTTTGCATATGACTTTTTGTTTGAACAGCATAGAAATTCGCATGACGAAAGTCTAATGAACAAGAGTATCTCCAATCAAGGGGCACGGCATGATCATGGTCTACCATCTGGGGCAGTTAAGTCAAGATCCAGAGAATCTCTCAAAAGGCCAAAAAGCCTGGGGCAAATCCCTGCCTGAGTCACTTGGGGCACTCCAGCAACGAATCTTGCACGATCAGACACCTTCTGGTAATATGGCAACACAAGCAGCCAGGGGCACCTACCTGCATTCTAAAAGCACGGACATAGTCAAAAAAATACTACGCACAATCAAAGACCCGCTAGGTTGACATACCTAGGCAAAAATTAGGGCTTCCCGTCGAACCAAAAGGGTTCGGGCAAAATGAAGGGATGAAATGGAAAAATCTGTACACCCGGCAAGTCGAAAACCTGAAAAGGCGGCTTGGGCAAAAATGGGTATCCCGGTGGACTGAAAACCCGAAAGGACAGTCCAGGCAAAAGTAAGGGATTAAAGCGTACGATTATGTCCTGTTGTCCTGCTATCTGTCTACCAGAAGAAGGTTTGTTCACCAACAACTATCAGCACCCCACAAGAAACAGGGGCAATAAAGGTTGGTCTGAGCAGTCTGCTTGTTCTATCCTCCAAGGTATCAGGGTAGGCTCCGTTAAAGAACATAACCAATACAGTTCAATACTTCCCCAGGAGAGTCCAACCAGGTTCCCCAGGAAAGATGGAGTCCATATCCCCAAGCAGTAAGCCTATCCCCAGTAAAATTCTGGAAGCTTACCCCCTCACAGAGCACGAACGCGTCGTCGGCTTAGTTTAAAGAGTTATTTCCTCATCAGGATATAACTGGGTTATCCTCAGCCAAAAGCCAAAGGAAGGTCGTCATCAACGTAGTTCTTCCCTATCCCTAGCGAAGTCTATTCACACTTTCAACAACAAGACATCCTCAGCAAGTTACTATCAACATTCAGCAAAGCATTTCTCTCCCCACAGAGTATTGCTTCCCAGCATGGTCGCTAGAGTATCTTTTCTCCCCGCAGAATCGTCCATTTGCCAAGTTTATTCCGCAACGGAGTCATCTTCTCCTACCGGTATTCTTGCAACTATTATCCCCAGCGGAAGCAAAAGCTTACTCTCCAACATCAGCCCAGGATATGACTTCCCGGCACCCGTCAAAGATTTACTTTCCTAGACGAAAGCATTCATAAAACATCACACATATCATTATAGCATGCATAGACGCATCATATCGTACAAATCTCATTTATGTTGAGAACATCATTGCTTGATCCATATCATGCATCGCATAGGACTGACCTTTACCTTTCAGGAAAGATGCAGTTAAAATGCTCAAACATAGTTCAAAGCCTTCTCTAGTCCAGCTAAATCGACTCCCAACAGATTTTTCTGATAGAGACTCAGTAGAAGTTATAGTCCCCTCTCCGGCAAGTGAGTGTGAGGTGGTAATTCCTTCTTCAGATGTTTCCCTCTCTGACGATGAGTGTGAGGTGATAGTCTCTTATGGTTCCCTCTCCAACGGTGTGTGAGGTAGTAATCCCTTTTTTAGATGGTCCCCTCTCCGTCGATGAGTGTGAGGTGGTAATTCCTTTTTTAGATGTTTCCCTCTCCGACGATGAGTGTGAGGTGATATTCTCCCTATGGTCCCCTCTCCGACGATGAGTGTGAGGTGGTAAGTCCTTTTTCAGATGTTTCCCTCTCCGACGATGAGTGTGAGGTGATAGTCTCCTATGGTTCCCTCTCCAACGGTGTGTGAGGTAGTAATCCCTTTTTTAGATGTTTCCCTCTCCGACGATGAGTGTGAGGTGATATTCTCCCTATGGTTCCCTCTCCAACGGTGTGTGAGGTAGTAATCCCTTTTTTAGATGTTTCCCTCTCCGACGATGAGTGTGAGGTGATATTCTCCCTATGGTTCCCTCTCCAACGGTGTGTGAGGTAGTAATCCCTTTTTTAGATGTTTTCCTCTCCGACGATGAGTGTGAGGTGATAGTCTCCTATGGTTCCCTCTCCAACGGTGTGTGAGGTAGTAATCCCTTTTTTAGATGTTTTCCTCTCCGACGATGAGTGTGAGGTGATAGTCTCCTATGGTTCCCTCTCCAACGGTGTGTGAGGTAGTAATCCCTTTTTTAGATGTTTCCCTCTCCGACGATGAGTGTGAGGTGATAGTCTCTTATGGTTCCCTCTCCAACGGTGTGTGAGGTAGTAATCCCTTTTTCAGATGTTTCCCTCTCTGACGATGAGTGTGAGGTGATAGTCTCTTATGGTTCCCTCTCCAACGGTGTGTGAGGTAGTAATCCCTTTTTTAGATGTTTCCCTCTCCGACGATGAGTGTGAGGTGATAGTCTCTTATGGTTCCCTCTCCAACGGTGTGTGAGGTAGTAATCCCTTTTTCAGATATTTCCCTCTCTGATGATGAGTGTGAGGTGATATTCTCCTATGGTCCCCTCTCCGACGGTGTGTGAGGTGGTAAGTCCTTTTTCAGATGTTTCCCTCTCCGACGATGAGTGTGAGGTGATAGTCTCCTATGGTTCCCTCTCCGACGGTGTGTGAGGTGACAATTCCTTTTCCTATGATTCCCTCTCCGAAGATGAGTGAGGTGATTCCCTTTCAAATTATAATTTTCTATGGTTCTCTTCCTGATATTGCAAAGATGGTAATTCCCGCCAAGATTTTTCTCAACGAGCGTTGTTGAAGTTAAAATCAACCAAGGTTCTCTTATCATTCATGCTAAAGCAGTAACCATACCTGGTTCATTCACCATCTTTTGAAGCTCCAGACTCAGCTCCTGTAACCAGTCAGGACATATCTATGCCAAGCATCTAAAAATCAGCTCCTGCAACGTGTCAGGTACTCATTTTCTGTTTTGCAGGTACGCAAGTTCTCGCTGAGGAATCTCTTACGCGATCGACACCCAGATGGCATCTATAAGCCCATCCACCTACCTATCATCTCTTAGCATGGCATCTATAAGCCCATCACCCTATCCACCAATCTCCAAATGGCATCTATAAGCCCATTCCATCATCGCACTGCTACTATGTGAGCGCAAATTTCTGGGCACTCTAGTGTCCAATCATCTTCTACCCTCGGATTACGAAAGGCACGTCAGCCAATCTGCATCCTCAGGTCTAAGAAGATTGAACAGGGGCAACTGTTGTACCCCAAAATTTGCCCTCCCATATTCTTCAAGAAATTGCCAAGTCAAGTCACAAAATTCCCCAAGGGTTGTACAGTCAAAGGTCTCCTATACAGTCAAGATTAGGGTTTGTGTTCTGATCAAAGAAAGGAAGTTTTCAAGGACCCAATCAAGTCTCATATGCCTACAAATGTGGTCAAGCATCCTCATATCAAGTTTCAAGACATTCAACTCAAAATTGCACAGTCAAAACCCTAGATTGCACTACAGTCAGCTGTAGGAGCAAAATGGTCATTTGACAGTCAAAAGTTCAAATTTTTGGTCAATATATCATTTTGAAGCCACAAACATCATTTGATCAATGCTTGATCATGATTCTCAAGATTTGGCTCAGAAATCATCAAAGATGCAAAAGTTACTATATTTGGACAGTTGAAAAAGTCAACTGAAATTGACCAGGGCATAACTTTCACATGGATTATCAGAAAAATTCCATCCAAAGCTCATTTTGAAGAGAAAGACATTTCCTACAACTCATCTTCATATTCCAAGTCCAAGAAATGCTCTCACAAAAGGTTATCAATTTCAACATTATAGGTCGTTTTCAAAAGTCAACAAAAAGGGACTTTAAGTCAAAGGCCATAACTTGAGATTGGTAAATCAAAATGACATGGGACCAAAGGCATTGGTTAAAGGACTCAAAGACCTTTCCAAAATGTCCAAGAACATGTGAAAATCGTAAAAATTGAGCAAGTTATGCCTTGTGGAAGTTGGGAAATTTTTGGGAATTTTGAAAAGTCAACTTTGATCCAAATGACCTAAAAATGCAAATGGGCCCATTTTTCTTCCATGATTCATCATTCTAAGCCTATGCACGACCACTTGGCCCAAAGGGAAGCATTTTCTCATTTTTTATTTATTTATTTGAATTTCTATTAATATTAATTCAATTAAATCAATTAAATATGTGGAAAATATCTAAATAAACCAAACAAATCTTTTTGTACACATTTCAAGGTCAATATTTCGTGCTTAGCCAATTATGGAAGGATTTGGTTTGATTTGAGCTGATTGAACAAAAATGCACATGGAAAAGATATGAAAAAATCTTGAAAAATCAATTTGCAAAAACCATTGAATGAAAGAGATTTGATTGATATTTTTAACCTAATAGCTTTGCTACATATTCAGGATGATAACCCTAATGCCATGACACTCTAAGCTGCACAGAAGGCCAATATACAAACTTAAAAAATTGCTTGAAAACTAAAAATTCTGAAATCAACCTTAGAGGCCGATTCAAAATTCCATTCTTGTCTCAATAGCTTCCTTAGGCATTCCTGAACACATTCCAATCAATATCAACCACAAAAGCGTAAGGAATTGGTACCTAGAACCGCAACTGTATCGAACAAATTGCATAATCATACATTCCATTATATGCGTTATTTGTAAATTTTATTGATTGATTCTTGTTCATGTTGAAGTTTCAAAGCTAACCAGCACCTTTAATTATGTTTTTATTGGCTATATTCGATTCCACCATGCGCGATTTCTAGGGTTTTGCAGGACTGTAATTTGGGGCTTTAGCGATAAGGAAAAATTAGCCCATGAAAGTATGACCATTCAAACCAGCTCATCAAGACGAGGAGACCTGGACCCTCGCGATCAATTTATTGATATCATAGCGCTAGTCGCTATTTTCTTATAGCTAGCCTGAGGCCATGCGTGCAAAACCGTTTCCATAGGCTTGTGTTTCAGAAAAAAAAATAAAAAGTGAGGAAGACGATGTGTTGTCCCTCAATGATTCGCTGAGTTTAAATTTCGCGCGTTTAATTACTAATGCGCTTGTTCTTTCTTTTTGTTGTTTGTGTGTTATTAATATATCAAATGATTCAAACGGCTCAGCTGGCAGGTACCTCTCTTGGCAATATCCAAGACCTGGGTTCGAACCCCAGGTCTGTGTAACTTTCAATATTGTTTTTCCATATTCATTCCTATGCAGGCACATCTTTGTGGATCACCATACGCTCTACATCCAGGCCACCCACGTGTGCACTAAGATCAATCCAAGGCCAAGATTCTGAAGAACACGTATACCCAGGTCAATGCGCTGATACCCAAGCCAAAAAAGTCAAACAAATTGCAAGCTTAATTGGGCCAGGCTTCTCAAATCCATACCTCACAAATTGGGGCTACCCCCCCCCCCCCCCTGGTTTGCCTTCACTATTTTTATTTATTTATTTTTTATTCTTGTTTTAATTGTTATGTTTATTTTAATTATTGTTTATTTAATTAATTATTTTTTTAACAAAATACAAAAACATCATAAAATCAGAAAAGGCAAAAAATTATAATATTTATTTATTTTAATTATTTTTATGAATAAATGCATGTAAATAAATTTAGTTTAATTAGGATTTTTGCAATTTTAATTCCTTTCATATTAAATATAAAAATTAGAATTAGGTTTAATTAACAATTTTCATTCCTTTTAGTTTTTCCTTTTATCATAATATTATTATTTATTTATTTTTTATAATTAAATTTTGCATGTAAATTAACTTAGATTTAAATTAGGTTAAAGCTTAATATTTTCTTAATAACTTAAAAATAATTAGAATTAGGTTTAACTTTTTATTTTTAATTGTAATTAATTCTCTTTTTCCATTAAATCTTAAGAAACATAAAAATACTAAAAAAAACATTTCCTTTTTAATTTTAATTCTAATTCCTCGTTAAATTTAATTTTTTGCAACGCCCATTGTTTTATTTATTTAATTTCGCATATTTATTTTATGTCGTTTAATTAATTATGTAATTCTCCCAAAGCATTGTAACATTTAACTTTTCGCACTTTTATTCGCTTTCTTTATTTTCAGTCAACTCGGGTCCTGGTTTAATTTTGGCGATGTGGACCCGCGCCTTTGTAATAGTTGTAGATTTATTTTCCCGCAAACTTTATAACTGTTAAATAAGCATGCAAGAATGAATGGCCCTAATTAAAATCAAGCGTAGACCACCTTAACATGACAAGACAAATAACTGAAACATGACACACAATTCGCACACACCACCCCTAGGGTACGCCTCACTGTTGCCTTGCCTTCGAAAGGTGATCGTCGAGTAGAGGATGTCTTAGTAAGTCCTCATGATCCGGGAACCTGGCATGAGGGTAGCTTCTAAGGTGTCTTCCCATTGCTCTGGTGATCACCATGTCCCTAAAACCCGAATTGACCCGAACACCTCCAATGGTGGTGCTACCTACCTCTCAATGGTGGGATGGCACTACTTTTAAGGACATTTACACAGACGAATTCCTTAGGGTAGGTAGGTTCTCAAGGATACTTGCTCTAATTTCAAACAAATCAAAACATCTTTTCACCAACACATTTTCAAAAGCTTTCAAAAGCAAATTTTTCAAACACTCTGACATACGAGTCGAACTGAAATTTTTCAAAGAAACTTTTTTAAACCCACATTGAAAAGCAAACAAACAATTTTGAAAACACATTGAGCAAGTATCTAAGAGCCCATGGATAACCATGGATAGAAAGGGTGCTAACACCTTCCCTTTCTATAACCTACCTCCCGAACCGAGAGCAATCTCTTTAAGGAATTTTTCTGTGCTTTTGTCCTTTCCATTTGGAGAAAATAAAAGACGGTGGCGACTCTTGCTTCCGCGACATTTCGCGAACCAGCGTTAAACAGTCAGTTCCAGATCCACCGATCATAGTGGGCGTGATAGCTGAAAGGATTTTCACCCATGGGGTGCCCAGCAGCAAGATCAAAGATCTGAAGGATCATCACAGAGTTTGGGCGAAGATAATTTTGGGGTGCTTCAACCATAGGAAGCCAACTAGTTCCCCTGATTACATAAATGTGGATCAACAGTTTCTGATCTACTTTATCAATCAGAAGGTAAAAATCAACTTGGCTCATCTTCTGTTCAACCACCTCAGAACAAGTGTGAAGGAAACCAGGGAAGAAGAAAGAACGAAGAGGGATTGGATTCCCTTTGGAAGATTGATATCAGATATTCTGACAGAGAATAGGCTGATAGAGCATCTGATAGAAGCTCAAGAGTTAAGCACCATTGAACCAACAGTTGGGAAGCCTCTGAACGCGAAGAACTTGAAGAAAATGAAGTTGATAGAGAATATCAAAAAGGAACCCAGCGCTACTCCTATTGCTGATATCACCAGCAGAAGAGTTCCACTGAGTGACTTTCCTTTATTCTCTCAGATAGAATCCAAGCCAGTGGTAGTTCTCAGATATATGGACGCGTGCAAAGCTGATGGCACAAATCCAAATCTGAAGATCAAAGATCTGCATCAACCTCAACCAGAAGTGACTCTGAAGAAGACGAAGAAGAGGAAGGCACCTTCAGAAGGATCATCCCAGCAGACACCCAAGAAAAGAGGTAATTTATCTGCTGCTTCTGTTTTAAATTCTTCTACTATTCCAGCATCTATTCCTCCTCCAACCTCTCATAGAATCTCAATCCCCATCCCAACAATAGATGAAACTGAACCAGAAGATGACCCTTCTGAGGCTTTAAAACTCAGAAGACCCATAACCAAACATCCCAAACCAACAATCTCAACAACATCAGCAATTGACAAAGTGCTGTCTGACATTGATCAACACACTTCCGATCACTCCGCCAATCCAAACTCTGAACAACAAATTGTCCCTCCTCCACAACCAGAACAACAACAATCTGCTGAAGAACCAGAACAACAACAACCTCTCTAATCCATTCCAGAAGAACCCCTTATCCCTGAACAACCAGAAATTCCAACAACTTCTCCTCAATCAGCAATTCCGTCTCCCTATCCTCAACCAGAAATTCATCCACCATCACCTCAACCTGAGTTTCATCACTCTGAAACTCAAACTCCTCCACCTTCTGAACCTCATTCACCTCAATCATCTGAACCACAACCTCTGGCAATCCAGCTGCCATGTGGAACAACAGTCACCATGGCCCAGCTGCCATCCTCACCAGAATCTACACCACCAAATACTCCCAAAACACCAAACAGTCCAATCATAATTTCTGATTCTCCCACTCCATCTCCAAAACAAACAGCTGCCAAGCAAACCACCGAAAACCCCAGCAGGACCTTCATAGACTTAACCAGCCTTGCCCGTCTTGCTGATCTGATACATAAAATAGCCATCCCAAAACCAAAACAACCAGATGTTGGCTCTAGTATTATGAATTTTGAAACAGGTTTGCAGCAATGGATTGCTTCTCTGAAGCAAGTCTGTCCTTGAATGATTGACCCAGCTGCCTCTGACCAGCTCTGGTCACAATTCAGACTTTGGGTACGTGCTGAAGCCCTCAAGTTGCAGGATATCAACTATGAGCAGGCACAACAGAACTTCAGCAAGCTGCTGAAGGAAGTTGAAAGTCAGCTGCCTCAGGAAGCTGTGCTCCCTCTGGATAGTGAACCTTAGTCTGAGAAACAGCTAGCTTCAAAGGTGCAACCAGAAGAAGACAAGACCATTCAAGCTGAAGCAAGTCAAGCAGAAGATGTTGCAGAAAGCTCTCAGAAGCTTCCTGCTTCTGATGTTTCTCAAGCTGCCTTGGACAGGCAGACTCTGGAAGAGCTGAAGCTGAATGACACGCGTCTGCAGCAGAGGATGGATGAAAACGACCAGAAGATGAAAGAAAGAATGGATGTGCAGGATAGCAAGATTGACACTGTTGTCAGCATGGTGCACAAGCAGAATGAGACTGCTGATCAGATCAAAGCCATGCTGGAGAACCTGTTCACACGCTTTCCTCCCTAACCTTAGTTTTTTTCATTCATGTCATTTTCATGTTTTCCTTGATTATCTGATGTACTGTTTGAATATGTTTTTTTTGATTCTGAACCTTTTAATATGACAAGTTTTTCTGATCTTAATTGTTTTAGCACATCACCTACACTTTTTGATTGCTGACAAAAAGGGGGAGAACAAGAATGATATTTTAAACAATAACGGATTACTAAGACAGAAATTCTAGAACATTCTAACTCTATTATACTTGAAAATGTTGTCTGTTTTGCTTAAGTCTACAGGTACAAGGAAGCTCCTGGACACTCTGAAGACTAAAAGCTCTGAAGCTCTGATCCGCTCTGATACTCTGATCCAAAGCAAAGCTCTGACAAGAAAAGCTCTGATACGCTGATCTGAAGCTCTGCTCTGATATGCTGATCTAAAGCTTCTGATAGTCAAAGACTCTGATACTCTGATGTTCAAAGAAAGGCAAAAAGATCTGATCCTGAAGAACACTTGTAATCAAAAAGGGAAGCAATAAACTCAGGGGGAGTATCTCTCAACTCTGATATCTCTTTATCCCTTATCTTTGATAACTTCTTACTCTGATGCATCTCTCTGATACCTTTTCACGTTATTTTCAATTAAAAAATATCTAGTTTTTGTCATCATAAAAAAGGGGGAGATTGTTAGAACAAAGTTTGAATCTACTACCCTATGTTTAAGTTTTGATGATAAGAAAGTGAAAAGATATATTGTTTATATGATTCATGTATGAACTATTTGCTGCCTAAATTATTACGTTCTGATTTGCAGATACTCTGATTGGTATAAGCAAGATCACACCTAATCAGCATCAGAAATTTGGTTCCTGACATCAGCATCAGAAGTTGCCATATCAGGATATCAGAATCAGAAGATTAACTCACGTGTATGCTGAAGTCTGATGAACAGAACTGCGCTCAACACTCTGATAAAGAAAACAACAGTTCATCAGCAGTTAAGTAGAGTCAGAATGAGCCAAGCCAGAACTTGCATTAAGTAAGCAACGATACTGTGCATTGAAAGCAAATTAATACCAACGGCCTCATTCCAGACAAGATCTGCTCGATAAGGAAAGTTTGTTATTAGCATTGAATCAAGAATATTGCTCCAACGTTCATAATCTCAGTGCTATATAAACAAGACTATGAAGATTGAATTGGCTAATGCTCTCCAAATCTTTACACGCCTAAAAGCTGATCATAATCTTCCTTCTCTAAGTTTGCTAAACACTACACATATTCTTACTCAATCTTTGTTTTAGCAATCTTGTTTCTAAGCTTAAAGTTGTGTATACATCACAGTTGTGATATAGTTTTGTAGAAAACATTCACACACTTAGATTTATCCTCTTTGTAAGAAAGTGTTTCCTTGACAAACCGGGTTGTGGTTTGCATCAAGAAGGCTTTAGCAGTTGTTAAAGCAGTTTGTAATATTCAGTTGAATATAGTGGATTAAGACCTCGTTGGAGAGAGGCGAAATCACTTTGACGGGTGGACTGGAGTAGTTTGAGATCAAACGAACCAGGATAAAAATATCTTGTTCATTGCATTGATTTTCAGTTTTTCAATTCAACCCCCCCTTCTTGTGTTTTTCACTTCTTCAAATTTTACATGGGTCAGTCTAAAATCAGTCTCAAGGAATTAGCAATCATTAAGAGAAAGTTCACGGAACCAATAGATGAATATTTGAATAGGTTCCGTTTATTAAAATCTAGATGCTTCACAGTGGTCCCTGAACATGAATTGGTCGAAATGGCTGCTGGGGGCCTAGATTATTCCATTCGAAAGAAATTGGATACACAGTATCTTAGAGATATGGCCCAACTAGCAGACAGAGTGCGTCAGGTCGAAAGGTTAAAAGCTGAAAAAGCAAGGGCTAGTAAAAATCATAAGAAAGAGAGAATAGCCTACATAGAGGCTACAGGGGAAAACATAGATGATTCTCAAGACCCTTATGATTTCGATCAGTTCGAAATAGATCTTGCAGAACTAAAGGAAGCACCCCCTTATGCTTGCAAAGTTCTGCTTCCTTCCAATGGAAAGGATTCTGTCGAAAGTGAAAGGAATGATAAATTCCCTAAGAAAATCTATACTTTCGATATAACTAAATGTGATAAGATATTTGATCTGCTTGTTAAAGATGACCAGTTAATAGTTCCCCCTAACCTTAAGGTTCCTCCGTTGGAACAAAGGAAAAAGAGGGGCTTTTGTAAATATCATAACTTTTTAGGCCATAAAACCTCACAGTGTTTTCTTTTCAGGGATCTGATACAGAATGCAATCAAAGATGGCAGGCTGAAGTTCTCAGACAAAGGGAAGAATCCAATGAAAGTTGATACGGATCCGTTGCTGATGGCGGAGACTAACTATGCTGAACCTCTAGACATCAATGTGGTAGAAATTGCTGAGGGGAAAGTTGAATCGAAAGTGGGATTCGAAGAGGATGGGGACTTCATCTTAATCAAAAACGAAAGAGAGGCTACTGATGGCCTCCCATTGATCAAAAACGAAACAGAGGCTACTGATGGCCTCCCAAAGGTGCTCAAAGCAAAGATATTAAGTGACAAAAAATTAGCTGAGGCCACTGAGGGTCTTAGGATGAAATTTGAAGAAGTCAAAATTTCTGATGATCAAATGCTGGGAGTGAATATGGTGGACTTCGAACAACCTAACACTGAAATGGAAGAAGTGGAACGCTGTTTAGAGAGGGAAAGAGAGCAACGAAGAGAGAACTTACCTAGAAAAGATGCAGGTTTGCATGAATACCTCTTCCACTGTCATAAGAAAAATCAGGAAAAGTTGCTATGCCCAAGGTGCAACATCATCTGCAACCCCAGAATTGCTGCTGAGTTCGAAAGGCCCCAGCGTGAACGAACAGGGGTCAATTGGAGGCAAGACAACCAGTTGTACAGAGTCTATCCAAAAGCTGATGAAAGTCTAATCGAATTCCTGGTTCGTTGCCACAAGATTGGAACAGAGTGTTTAATATGTCCCAGATGTGCAGCGGTGTATGATAAGGAGATGGCTGAAGCGTTCGAGAGAATTCCGTTTGCATCAGGCTGGGGGAACCAAGGTGGAATGCCTTCGAATCTTGTTAGCACTGGCAGAAGTATGCCAAGGAGGCCAGATAGCCCTTACCTCAGGGGAGCAAAGAGAGTTTCCTTTAGACTACCTGCAGAAATCCCCACTGACAGATGGCTGCAGGTGAATGCTGATAAGGGAAAACGGAAGTGGCGCAACTTCGACCGAGGAGGCAGGACTGCGATGGCTTACAGGAGGCAATTCAATTCAAATAGGAGGGAAGAAATAAGATTGGAGAATTATAAAGGCAGAAACCCAATGTCTCGCTCTCAATGGCGCAGACAGCAGAGAAACCAAAAAGCTGCAAGGGATTCGAAGCCTGTGGGAATAGGAGAATCTAGTACCAATAACCCAACATCAGTGAACCAGACTGGGGGCAAACCCCCAGTGTCCAGGAAACTTTTTTCACCATAGAAAGACACTGAAGAAAATAAGACTCAGAAGGAGGTTGCAAACGAAGAGGACTTGATGACTGATGACTTCGAATCGGAAGGGGAATCCTTCTTTAATGCAAACTGCAATGTGGTTTCGGTGCTGCCTTGTGAGTACAATCAGGATACAGAGGTTTATGCTGTTGAGGAGATTGATGAGGATGAAATGGCCAGACATAGGCCAGTGTGCTATTATGTAATGAATAATAGAGCAGTCGAAGAGCAGAACGCTTTCTTCGAAAAACCAGACGAAGGAATGAAGAACCATCTAAAACCCTTATTCATCAGGGCAAAGGTGGAACAATATGGTGTGAACAAGGTTTTGGTGGATGGTGGAGCTGCTGTCAATTTAATGCCCCAATTCATGCTAAAAAGGATAGGAATGCAGGATTCAGATGTTAGACCTCACAACATGGTGCTTTCGAATTATAAAGGAAAGGTTGGCAGGACTTTGGGAGTGATACAAGTTAACTTGACAGTTGGTTCCCTCACAAGACCAACAATGTTTATGGTCATTGCTGCAAAAGCAAACTACAATCTATTGCTTGGCAGGGAATGGATCCATGGAATTGGCGCAGTGCCTTCTTCAATGCATCAAAGGCTGGTATTGTGGAGAGATGATGGAATTGTCGAAAATATAGAAGCAGACCAAAGTTACTATTTGGCAGAAATCAACAATGTGGACAAAAGAAACTTCAATCAAAATATGGCCAACATAGGGCCATGTCACCCACCTGAGGAATATTTTGAGCCCAATGAGAACGCTTATTATTCCCTAACCCTGCGTCCCAATGGATTCCAATGGGATAGGGAAATCATGTGGGATGGGCAGGTGACTGAGAAAGATGGAGAGACTTCGACGATACGGCCAACTGGCTAGGCAAGCGAAGGTTATTATGACTGAGTCAAATTACTACCAAAAGATTTCGGCCTATCTGGATGAGAACAAATGAAGAACGGCTCTTGAAGCCGAAATACAAAACATGGCTGTCGAATCCATAGACAAAAAAGAAATAGCAAATCCTGAAGGAAACCATTCACCCTCCCCATGCGATGGACAAACTTCTGAACTGGTGAATCAGCGACTAAATGCCATTTATAATCAAGAGCCCTTGGGGTTCGAGAAGGATCCAGAGTCATCAAGTGCTAAGATGCTGGCCCAAGATCCTTTGGAGGAAGTTGATATTGGGGATGGTGTTGAAAAAGGGTTACGTACATCAGTGCGAAACTTAGTCCCAGTCTAAAAGGCAAGGTGGTTGAAATGCTCAAACAAAACAGAGATTGCTTCGCCTGGGACTACGATGAAATTCCTGGTTTAAAGAGGGAACTGGTAGAACATAGGCTTCCAATCAAGGATGGCAAGAAGCCCATCAAGCAGATGCCTAGATGATTCACTCCAGAAATCCTCTCAAAAATAAAGGCAGAGGTGGAACAGCTCCTTCGATGCAAATTTATCAGGACCACAAGGTACGTAGAATGGCTTGCTAATATTGTACATGTTATTAAGAAAAATGGCTCTTTACGAATTTGCATAGATTTTAGGGATTTAAACACTGCCACCCCAAAAGATGAATATTCCATGCCTATAGCAGAAATGCTGATTGATTCTGCTGCGGGTTTCGAATACCTGAGTATGTTAGATGGATACTCTGGGTATAATCAGATTTTTATTGCTGAGGATGATGTTCCTAAAACTGCATTCAGATGTCCAGGCGCCTTAGGCACTTATGAATGGGTAGTCATGCCCTTTGGACTAAAAAATGCTGGGGCAACATATCAGAGGGAAATGAACACTATTTTTCATGATTTCATTGAGTCATTTATGCAGATTTATATAGATGACATAATAGTCAAATTTGTTTCTGATGAGGATCATTTGACTCACCTTTGCCAGTCATTCGAAAGAATGAGAAAACATGGCTTAGAAATGAATCCTCTTAAATGTGCTTTCTTTGTTCAGGCTGGGGATTTCCTAGGCTTTGTGGTCCACAAGAAGGGGATCGAAATTAACTTGGACAAGATGAAGGCTATTAGCGAGACGAAACCTCCTTCAACAAAGAAAGAGTTGCAATCTCTGTTGGGTAAAATTATCTTTTTAAGGAGATTCATATCTAATTTGAGTGGGCGAACTCAGGCTTTCTCTCCACTCCTCCGTCTCAACCAAGGAAATTTTGAATGGACTGCACAACATCAGGAGGCATTCGAGAAAATCAAAGCTTATTTGATGCATCCTCCTATACTTGCACCCCCTTCTAAAGATAAACCAATGAGGCTGTATATCTCTGCCTCCAATGTAACTATATGTAGTATGTTGGCCCAAGAAAATGATGATGTCGTCGAAAGAGCCATCTACTATCTTAGTAGGGTCCTAAATAAAGCAAAGACTAAGTATAGTAGCATTGAAAAACTATACCTCTATCTGTATTTCTCTTGTACAAAACTTAAATATTATATTAAACCAGTTGATGTTTATGTTTCATCTAACTTTGATGTTATTAAGCATATGCTTTCAAAACCAATCATGCACAGCAGGATTGGCAAATGGGCTTTAGCGCTCACTGAGTATAATTTGACCTTCAAGCCTTTAAAAGCTATGAAAGGACAAGTTGTTTCAGATTTCATAGTGGATCACTCTGTGAGTGAGGACTTCGCGTTAGATTATGTTGACATCCACCCTTAGAAATTATCCTTCGATGGGTCAACACATAAACATGGGAGTGGTGTTGGAGTCCTTATAATTTCTCCTGAGGGAATTCCAACAAAATTCAAGTACAAGTTAGAAGGCCCTCCTTGTTCGAACAACGAAGCTGAGTATGAAGCATTAATTGCTGGACTTAAACTTTGTTGGAATTGGGGGCAACCAGAATCGAAATTAGGGGAGACTCAGAGCTGGTCATCAAACAGATAACCAAAGAATACAAATGTATCAAGGAAAATTTGATCATGTACTTCGTTATTGCTAACAGATTACTAAAGAAATTTGAATATGTGGATATAAAACATATTCCCAGAATTGATAATCAAGAGGCAAATGACTTGGCTCAAATAGCTTCAGGATATAAGACATCTAGAGAAAAACTCCAATATCTCATAGAAACAAGAGGCAGGATAATGGCTACCAAATTATCACCATTAGACTTGGAAAATTTGAAACTGGGTTAAGAATTCGAAGTACTAAATATTGATACTTTGGTAGATACAGATTGGATAAGTCCCATAGTAAATTACCTGAAAGAACCTTCAGTAAGTACAGAAAAAAAGATCAAATATAGGGCATTGTCTTATGTCCTAATAGGGAATGAACTTTTTAAGAAAACCCCAGAAGGTATCTTACTCAAATGTTTAGGAGAAATGAATCATATTTAGCATTGTCCAGTATACACAGCGGGGCATGTGGGGCACATCAAGCAGGTCACAAAATGAAATGGTTGTTGTTTTGATATGGAATGTATTGGCCCACTATGCTCAAAGACTGCATAGAATTTTCTAAAGGATGCGAGGAATGCCAAGTTCATGCAGGTATTCAACATGCTCCTGCAAGTGAGTTACATTCAATTGTTAAGCCTTGGCCTTTTAGAGGATGGGCATTAGATCTAATTGGTGAAATTCGACCAGCATCATCCAAAGGACAGAAATATATCCTTGTGGGAGAAGAGTCACTAGGATTGTCATTGATGAGAGTTTCGAGCACTGTGTATGGTTCGCCAGCTACATGGCCCTCTGTCAAGGGAGGAGAAGTTGCTTGTTGATCTAAAGCTTCGACCAATGGAGGCAAGGTTGCTTGTTGATCCAAGACTTCGACGGTCCCTGCAGGAGTAGCAGCAGTGGACGAACCTTTATTTAAAACAGCTTCATTGAAACCTTCTGGTTAAGGAGAGGCTGCAAGTTTGGAAGCTTGACCTTGAATGGCCGGAGGATCAGAAAGAACAAAAGGAACGCTCTGCACAGAAACAAAGGGTTAGCATAAAGAAGATTACATAGTCAATTTAAAAAGACATTGAGTAAGATTTACCTTTTGTTCATCAGAAGTTGCATTGCTACCAATGCGTTCTGAAATTACGTTCTTCGAAGATTGAGACTTCGAAGGTCCTTTGGATTTGACCTTGGGAGCAGTCACATTTACTTTACTTTTTGAAGGATTGGCAAGTTGAGAACCTTCGCCAGATTTGTTGATTTTCTTTTTCTTTTTTCGTTTTAGAGGAGAAATGTCTTCATCTTTTTCTGATTCATTTTCAGAATGGGCACTATCGTGTTTTCGTTTCTTAGGAGACTTGGGAGGTAATCCACTTGCCTGGAGAAATAAAAAAAAATAATTAGTCAATTTAAAAAGTAATTTCGACAATAAGAAAGGAGTGAGTGAAGTATTACCTTTTTCTTTTTTGAGGAGTCATCTTCTTGACCAGAAGGAGGATTTTCAGTATTGGTTATTGGCACTTTTAAAGAAGAGGTAGAACCTGCCTTGGGTACAACTTTATCCTTTTTCAAAGATTTTAGATCAACAGCTGAAAGGAATATGAAATGGTCAAGTTTAAAACAAATTTTAGAAAGAATAAGGGAGCTTCGAATTTCTTCAGTTCCGCACCTTCGCCGTTTTGAGACGTGATAGACATGGATGACAAGTCATAGCGAAGGTGCCCCCTGAAATTGTCTAAATCACATTTAGCCCACGTTACCCTTTGGGCAGGTTTTTTGGCATCATTTTCACACAAATGAAAAATGTTCCCACAAACGAACCACCAGGGATACAGAGGAAAAAAGGCTAAAGCCAGCTCTGAAGTAGGTAGGTTTGGAAATTTTGGTGTTTAATGTTTAAAAGCCCACCAATACCTATCTTCAGGTTTTACATAAGGTGGAAATCGAATTTTTGAAAGTTGTTTTTCAAATTTTTCTTTCAAAGTTCTTGCTGCTTCGCAGACAGTTCGATGTATTTCCATAGGATTATAGACAATTTCGAAATATTTTTGGAAGGCTCGAATTTCCTTGACATGAGTAAATCTACCTTTTTTGACATGCTCCTACACAAAGGAAAAAGCTGTCGTCAGTTGTTTTTGAATTTCGATGGTGCTGAACATATTCTTCGAATAATAAGCCGTCCACCAAGTATAAAAATCTTTTGTCATGTAAAAGGAAGGAGTAAAGGAGACTAGTGAAAAGTCAGCAAAGCCAACATATTTCTTTTGTCGAGTTTCGACTTCCTTGAAGGAGTAAGGCACCCCTGCTAAACATATCTCCCTTTTCTTGTTGAAGAGAGGCTCAGGTAGAATCTGGCATAATCCGAATTGACGGGCCACGAAATTAGGTTGATAAGCAAGGATACACACTTGGCTCTTCACAGGCGTGATCCTAGAAATAATAAGCCTAGGGTTTAAAAAGGCACACCAAATGTCCCTAATTATCTCTTCTTCAATGGCTTGTTCAAGGGGCATGGTGAACCAAGTTGGACCACAGTTTCAATTGGCAAAAGGGGCCATTGAAGGGTCAAACCTATGTCTTTTGGAGAAAATCATTGTATAGTTAATAAAGCATGTTTTGAAATTTTCTCTTTCATCGTTTGGGGTTAGTTTTAACAACCTAGTGCCTTCAATGCTTCGATTTACAACGTCAGGATGTTCTTCGTTAATAACCCCAAAGGTTGATAGAGATGGTTCAAAAGTTGCATTTAACCAAAGCTGCAATAGCCAAAAGGGGCCAGCGAGAAGCAGGTTAGTGCCAGATTCGTAAGTTTTCAATTTCGAAACTGCAACACCTATGCTTTCATATAAGCTTGTTAGCAGTAACTCACTGATACACACCCTTCGACCATGATGAAGTTAATTTGCAAGGGTAATGAACCTACTAGAAACTTGTAGAGACTTGCTGCAGAAGACATATTTTGATAACCATAGCGCCAGAAAAGCTATATGTTCAACATCAGAAACCTCTTCCTCAGCAGAGTGATAAAGATTGATGTATTTTGAAAAGCTGGCGTTCTTGACATCAAAGTCAATAAGGTTATCGACATCTTCATTTGGATCGAAAGTCTCCCCAATAGGGGAGAGTCCAGTGATGGCAGCAATATCAAAGAACGTAGGTGTCAGCATTCCACAAGGGAGATGGAAAGTATTATAGGTGTTGTCCCAAAAGTATAGAGAGGCTAGCAAAAAAGGTTGGCTGTAACTGAAACCTAATTTTGACATTCGAATCAGGTTTAGGATGCCTATACTTTCCCATTCCTGGGATTTCTTATGTTCAACTTTAGAAAGGAAGTCTTGATATAATTGATCTGATGAGGGACATGAGCTAAAGGGTTTGAAATTCCCAGTAACATAGTCCATGCAAAAAGCATCCCTCGTGGGTTTTGACGTTTCTGTGTCATGTGTTTTCTCTTTTAAGGTTTTGGACAGCCTAACAATTGATTCATCTTCTTTAAGTGTTAAGAGGATGGATTTATTAACAATGGGTTTGGTTTTCGAATACGTGGGAAAGAATCCCTTCGTTTTTTCTAAACGATCCGTTGAGATTAGAGGACCCATAACTCCTAGGGTTTTATCAAGAACAATAGTAGGAATGATTACCTAAGAAGCATAAATGGCTTTCTGTTCTTGAGTGAGTTTAGGGGTTGAGATGAACTCCTGATTATCAAGATTGATAATCTTGCTTGCTGGTTTGAGGTTGGAAGGAGAAGCTTGCTTGGACTTTCCAGACTTCTTGGATGAGGAAGGTAGCGCTGAAGACATTGTGAAAATAAATTTTTTTTTGATTTCTGAAAACAAAGAAATCTGGTTGTTTGAGGAATGAGCAAGATTGGAAAAGTTGGAATGAAGAAGATGAAGTATTTTTATAGCCTTCCTCAACAGTTTAATAGTTTTTGACCTTTGGAAAAAGGTGGGATACGTGTAACTCCCTCATTGGAAAGAGAAAAGGTGGATTTTTTTGAACTTCCTAGGGAAGTGACGTTTTTGCTGCTAATTATTAGCTATAACTGCTATGACTGCATGTTTTGGTATGGTGATTGGACGTTTTGCAGAAAGTTGGACACTTACTTTGCCATCGTGTGTATTATGGTCATCATGAGTTTTTGATACTCTCGAAATAGCCTGGATGAGTCAAAAATAAGTATTTCTTTATATCTATCAAAATACATGTTCTTGAGGGGCAATTTGTTAGCTGGCTATTTCGAATAAAGAAGAAACCACTATCAAAATAATGTTTCGAATAAGTACCTAAGGAGATTGATATCAATGTTGGATATTGGTGGGAAATATAGAGTCATTGTGCTGAAGGATTATTCGATTTCCAGTGATAGATGATGGATTTGGATTTGGATTTTTTAGTGTTCAAAATATAAAGAGCTCCTTTATGTAAGGGTGCCAGAATTGGAAACGGTCCAGGTAATTGGGTTATTTCGAAAACAAAGAAAATTAGTAGGATGCTTCGATTGGTACAGATTTCGAATTTCAAATAAGAGCGCCATTCTTAGAAGACGCGTGGAAGTCAGTAAACATAGGAAGCCTGCATGCTTCGAACGTGGCGTGATTTTAGAGTAGGACCGTTAGGGTCAAGACACTATAAATAGGTGTTCTTATGTTAGATTTGGCATGTTCATTTTCATGTACTAAAAGATCTCAAAACACTCAAATTACCGTGAATTAAGGAAAACGATTCAGAAGACACAATGTACATATTGAACATCATCATTCTTTACAATTTCAATACAAGTCTTTTTATATTTAGTTCGCTATTACAGTATTTCTGCCCTTAAATCCTTCGATTTCCTTGCATTTCCTTGTTTTACTTGCCTTTAAACACAATCATTTCGTTAGAAACTTCACTTTACTTTATCCTTTTATTCAAACACCTCATATTTCCAGAAACTGTTATTTTCTTAGAAACTCCTTATCTTTACATTCAAGCATTAAATCCTAAGTCCAATTCGAAGCCTTTCTTTTCTACACTTAGTTAGTTTATTCCTATAGACAATTTTAGAGATCTTTCTTAAGAATCTCACATTCGAACTTAACATACAATATAAGTTTATCAAGATAATGGGTATGAACATAGAAATGAGTTATGACACATGTGTTCTAGGATCAATCTAGTCGATCCTGCAAGTAACCAATAATAAATCAATAAATTGGAAGACTAGCGGTTGTTTACTAGAAATCACTGTAAACACATGGTAGCTTTGTTTCAAGATATGATCCATCACGTGATACAGGTCTATGTGGATGACATGATATCCATATCTCAAACTGAAGAGGAACACCTTGACCATCTGCAGAAACTATTTGAATGACTGAAGAAATACAAACTAAGGCTGAACCCGAATAAATGCACTTTTGGAGTGAGGTCTGGTAAGCTCTTAGGCTTCGTTGTCAGCGGTAAAGGTATTGAATTGGACCATGCAAAGGTAAAAGCAATACAAGATATTCCAGCTCCTCACATTGAGAAGGAAGTTAGGGGATTCTTAGGACGGCTAAACTACATCACCCGGTTCATTTCCCATCTAACCGCTACTTGTGAACCAATCTTCAAGTTACTGAAGAAAGATCAAGTGGTGGAATGGAACGACGACTGCTAGGCTTCCTTTGATAGGATCAAAGAGTACCTTCAAGAGCCTCCCATGCTGCCAGTTGAGGGAACACCTCTAATCATGTATCTAACAGTCTTGGAAAATTCAATGGGGTGTGTGCTAGGGCAGCAAGACAAGTCTGGCCGAAAAGAGCATGCAATATACTACCTGAGCAAAAAGTTTACCGACTGTGAAATCAGATATTCACTGCTCGAGAAAACTTGCTGCGCTCTGGCATGGGCTGCTCGCCGGCTAAGACAGTATATGCTGACTCATACTACCTTATTGATATCCAAGATGGATCCAATTAAATACATATTCGAGAAGCCCGCCCTCTCTGGAAGAATAGCAAGATGGCAGATGGTCCTGACTAAATACGAAATTCAGTACACTACCCAAAAAGCAATAAAGGGAAGTGTGCTGGCTGATCACCTGGCTCATCAGGTTGTGGATGACTATCAATCCATGAATTTTGAATTCCCAGACGAAGACATCATGTTGGTAAACAATTGTGAGAACTCATACCGTATGATGGACCTGAACAAGGATCCCGATGGACCATGGTTTTTGATGGAGCTTCCAATGCACTTGGCAACGACATCGACGCTGTAATCATATCCCCTGAAGGCTGTCATACTCCCTTCACTGCTAGATTGTGTTTCAACTGTACCAATAATATGGCGGAATATGAAGCGTGTATTATGGGTCTCAAAGCTGCCATAGATTTAGGAATCAAGTCCTTAAGTGTATTTGGAGATTCAACCTTAGTCATCAGTCAGATCAAAGGAGAATGGGACACGAAGCATCCTAATCTCACCCCTTACAAAGAACATGTGTTGACACTGATCCCATGTTTTGAGGAAATTACCTTTGAGCATTTTCCATGATAGGAAAATCAACTAGAGGACACGCTAGCCACTATATCATCCATGTTCAAAATCAGGTGGGGTAATGAGGCTCCTCAGATCACCATTGAGCGGATGGACGAACCAGCTTACTGTCACGATATTGGTATTGAAGAAGTAGTGGACAAGCCTTGGTTCCATGAAATTAAGAGAAATCTCGAGGCCCAAGAATATCTGGAGGGAGCTTTAGTCAACGACAATAAATTCCTGAGAAGATTCTCTGCTAAGTTCTTCCTCAATAACGTTCTCTATAAGCGCAACCACGACTCTACTTTTCTTTGGTGCATAGATAAGAGTGAGGCAGACAAGATCATGGATGATTTATATGAAGGCGCCTTTGGCACCCATTCTAGTGGATACACGATGGCTAAAATGATCCTCCGGGCAGGATACTTCTGGTCCACCATGGAAGAAGATTGTCATTGGCATTCACTAACTGTCACAAGTGTCAGATCTATGCTGACAAGGTACATGTGCCTCCGGTTCCTCTAAACGTCCTGATGGCTCCTTGGCCATTCGCAATGTGGGGAATTGACATGATTGGAGAGATCAAACCTACAGCTTCTAATGGACATCGCTTCATCTTGGCTACCATTGATTACTTCACGAAGTGGGTCGAGGCAGCTTCCTTCGCTTCTATTACCAAGAACATTATGGCCCGATTCATCAAAGAGAATCTTATTTGTCGGTATGGTACTCAGGAGAGAATCATTACAGATAATGGTACCAATCCCAACAATACTATGATAACTGCACTATGCATGCAATTCAAGATCCAGCATCATAACTCTTCTCCTTACCGGCCGAAGATGAATGGCGCTGTAGAAGTCGCTAATAAAAACATCAAGAAGATCATACAAAAAATGATAGTGACCTACAAGGACTGGCATGAGATGTTACCATTTTCTCTCCATGGCTACCGTACCAAAACGCGTACGTCAACAGGGGCAACTCCTTTCTCTTTGGTATACGACATGGAAGCTGTCTTACCAATTGAAGTCCAAATACCTTCTTTGAGAATCATGAGGGATATAGGGTTGAATGAAGATGAATGGATTCAAACTCGATTTGACTAGTTGAACTTGATTGATGAGAAGAGTCTTACGGCTGTCTGCCATGGCCAGATGTACCAAAAACGTATGATTAAGGCTTTTAACAAGAAGGTCAGACGTCAGGTATATCAGGTTGGTGACTTGGTAATCAAGCGTATCATACTGCCACAAGGTGATCCCAGGGGCAAATGGACTCCTACATACGAAGGACCATTTGTGATAAAACACATATTTTCTGGTGGGGCAATGATCTTAACCACTATGGACGACGACGACCTTCCGCACCCTGTAAACACGGACATAGTTAAAAGATACTATGCATGAAAAAGACCCGCTAGGTTGACTGGCCTAGGCAAAAATTAGGGGTAAATACAAAAAAAAACTGTACACCCGGCAAGCTGAAAACTTGAAAAGGCGGCTTGGGCAAAAAAATGGTATCCTGGTGGATTGAAAACCCGAAAGCGCGGTCCAGGAAAAAGTTAGGGATTTAAAGCGTATGGATATGTCCCGTTGGATCACCTTACAACCAATCTTTAGTATCAATCGTCAAACTCAAACGGTTCTAATCAATCCAATCAGTTTCAGATAAAGCAACAAGTGGATGAGACGCTTAGAGACATAAAGGCTATAGCAGAATGGGATCCCCATGGGATTATTTCACATAGTTGTCTTTTCTTTGTATCATTTTTCATTTTTATGGTGATATTATCTTACTAGGATGTTTGTCTCTTTGTACAAAAATACTTATTCAAGTTAATACAAGGATATTCCTTTAAAAGTGCAAAACTATCTGTTTTTCTTTTACTTTCCTGTTTGTTTGAAAAAACATCCAGTGATTATTTTTGAACATATGCATTTGAACGTAATTACTGTTTACAAATGAACACATAAAAAAGGAAAACTGAACAGAAAGACAATTACTAATGGCTTTAAGAAAAAGGATAATATCTATAGGCCATTCCATAAAATCCCCGCAGGTACTTTCTCTAACGGAGCAGAAGCAAGGACATCCTTCTACAAGATCACTGGTGTATCTCCAGTATGCAACCTAATGGTATCAGGTGCTCTCATATCCCCAATGGAGCGAAACTTCCAATTTCCTCACCAAAGATTCCCCAGTGAAAGTCGCCCAGCTCCTCAGGATGTCACAGCAGGATTTCACCAAGTTCACAAACTATGAACGACGTTTCCCTTCCCCAACAGAGTTTACTTATTTAATGATGGAAACCCATATATCAACACTTCAATTTCAACAAAATATGAAGGCTTACACTCCACATTCCCAACATCAGTCAGGGATTTATTTTCCCCATTTTAAACAACACTGCAGCAGAACAACTAATATGTGCATACATTGTATTCATACATCATAAACATCGACAACACAAATGCATATATCACAATCTCATTTATTTTGAGAAACATCATTACACCATGCATTTCATACATCATGGCATTACATACAACTAACTCTTTACCTTTTCAGGAAAGATCAATCAATAGAAAATTATCATCAAATTTTCAACAAGACATGATAACTATTTATGGACAAATCAATTGCAGATCAATTCCCGAGACAAGACTGGGTGACTATCTACATGACAAATAATTCCTTCAGACTTCTGCTGGTTCAATTTAAATCGATCAATGGTTTATCCTGATTCCTTCTCGGTAGACTCCTTCTCTGGTTCAGATAAATCGCTCCAAATAATTATTCTGATTCTTTTCCAGACCTCTGCTGGTTCAGTTTAAATCTCTCAACGATTTATCTTAATTCTTTCCCGTAGACATTTTCTCTGGTTCAGATAAATCACTCCAAGATTTATTCTGATTCTTTTCTAGACCTCTGCTGATTCAGTTTAAATCTCTCAACGGTTTATCCTGATTCTTTCCCGTAGACATTTTCTTTGGTTCAGATAAATCGCTCCAAGATTTATTCTTATTCTTTCCAATTAAAGAATATTCAAGACCTCTGCTGGTTCAGTTTAAATCTCTCAATGATTTATCCTGATTCTTTCCCGTAGACATTTTCTCTGGTTCAAGTAAATAGCTCCAAGATTTATTCTGATTCTTTCCAGTTAAAGAATATTCAAGACCTCAGCTGGTTCAGTTTAAATCTCTCAATGATTTATCCTAATTCTTTCCCGTAGACATTTTCTCTGGTTCAGACAAATCGCTCCAAGATTTATTCTAATTCTTTCTAGTTAAAGAACATTCAAGACCTCTACTGGTTCAGTTTAAATCTCTCAATGGTCTATCCTGATTCTTTCCCATAGACATTTTCTCTGGTTCAAATAAATTTCTCCAAGATTTATTCTGATTCTTTTCCAGACCTCTGCTGGTTCAGTTTAAATTGATCAATGGTTTATCCTGATTCTTTTCTAGTAGACGCTTTCCCTGGTTTAGAAAAACCACTCCAAAGATTTATCCTGATCCTTTCCAGTTAAAGATTATTCAAGACTTCTGCTAGGTTCAGTTTTAAATCGACCAAAGGTTTATTCTGATTCTTTTCCAGTTGAAGTCAAGCTTAGACTTAGTCTAATTTCTGTCAACAATCACCTTTGATGGGATCTATAAGCCCGTCTCCGACAACTCTCCATCATTTCAAAAAATGGCATCTCTAAGCCCATTCCTTACACCTCAACCACAATATCATAAAGTGCAAATTTTTGGGCACTCTAGTGTTCAATCATCTTCCACCTTCAAGTCACGAATGACAAATTCACCAATCTAACTCTTCAGGCTTAAGAAGATTGAACAGGGGCAGCTGTTGAACCCCAAAATTTGCCCTCTCATTTCTCAAGACATTTCTCACAAGGGGCTCCCAAAAATTCAAGCTTACACAAATATATTTGGACTTTTTAGCATCAAGATTAAAGAGGAAATTGCTAAAAAAGACAAAACAAATGAAAATACTCTTTTTGACAAAATTAAAGGAAAAACAAGTTCTTTTGGATTTTGCATCCATCGATTGAGCACTTTGGCTTTGGTTGCATCTTTCGTTTGGACGCTGGACTCCTTTGGGGCAAGTTCATTTCATGCTTCGATTGGGGCTTGGACTCATCCGAGTAAGTTCATTTCCTTCTTCGTTTGGGCACTAGACTTCGTTTGAATGTTTGTGCAAATATTTAGTTTGGCCATATAGCATCTTTTTTGCGTGTTAGCCAAGGTTTAAAAGGCAGAATTCCTTACCATGTTAACATGCACAAGGCTAAAGTCACCTTTTGAAATAACTTGTTACAAGCTTCGACAGGGCAACACTTGTCATCAACTAGCTTCAATTCACAAGGAAAAAAGCCTCCTGATGATATCCTTCGATTCAGGAGGCCAAAGCCTCTTTTCTACTCTCTTTCGATTACACATCTTGCCTCCTGCAGGCCTCCTAAGTTTGGGGCATGTGATTCCTTTAGCACAAGCTCTTAGTCATGCCTTTCGTTTGGGCACGTGGCTCCCTTTTTATAAACTTTCAATTGAGCATGTTTGCATAAGGTTACAAGGCAGGGACCTCCTACATACACTCTTTCGTTTGGCCATATGGCCCCTTGCAGGAAATTTTGAGTGGGCAATATCTCCCTTGGAAATGTGTTGCTTCAACATACAAATTCAGCACTATGCCATTGTCCCATGCTAAAGAAGTACCATGGTAGCACATTCGAAGGATTTTCCAGAAATGTCTGAATGTCCCAATCGAATGACATGTTTTGCTGACCCACCCCAGGAGCATGTATTTGGACCATTCGAAGGAACCTATGAAGGGCCTGGTCAAAAGACACTTATTTAGGCCCCTTTAAAGGATACCCACATGAGTCATTCGAAGGACACTTCGACTTGAAAAAAGAAGTGATTGCTGAAGAGTCTGGTCGAAGGACAAGGCTAAGGGGTCAAGACAAAATGCTGAGATGCCAAAGGTATTTGTTGACCAAGTCCCATGTGCTGCGAGGTTCAAGCCTGATACACTAGCCATAAAACTCCAAAACTGCTGCACAACAGTCCTGCAACAATGCTTTATTCCTTGCACCAAAATGGCATACAAACACTGTCCCTCAAAAGCTACAAACACAACATACCTTTTTTGTTTAAATATTTTGTTTTCCCTCCCAAAACATCAGCCCAGGCCATCTATAAATAAGAGACTCCACCACACATGTTAGGGGCGCCTCAACGATTGCAAGAGAACACTTGTGAAAATTCCCGAAATTCTCAAACACTTCCCAGCATTTTTTCAAAAACTTTTGAAAAACTCAACCCTCTTTTGTTATAAAAAGAACTTTCAATTCACCCCCCAAGTGACCATCTAACTAGCCTTCGACCCACTTCCCCAACTACCATACAATATCCATTTGAGTCATTCCATTGCTTGTTATAAAAATAACCTTCGATCCACTCACACAACCTCCTTCGATTCAGTGACTGCTTGCGCAAAGTGGTAACTGGATTAGTCTCAGGAAGATCCCAACGAACTCCCATTCTCCACCAAGGAAGGCACTTGCAGTTTCCTTAGATTTAAGAACTTCAAGAGGTAAGTTCCCTTCAAACTTGAATCTATTATATTTTAATATCATGTGGACATGCCAATAAAGAAAAATGTAGATATTTCATATAGGGAGCTTGACCATGTTTTAGCTTTCGATTCTGACTGTCCATATGCTGAAAAATCAACTTTGATTAGTTAGGCTTTAGACTTTGAGACCCAATGATATAGTGCTAACCCCTGGACTGTAGTTACATTTTAATGTTGAATTTTAAGAATTTAAGACAGGTTTATTATACCCTTTGATTGGCTAACTGCACAAGCCTTTCGAATCACAATCTGAGGGCCCAACATGCTTACAGTCGAAGGAGTCAGCAAGGAGCCTGTGTCAAAGAATGAACCTTGCTGACTCCAGTCCTCAAACGAAGATAAAAACTTGTTGACTTCCAACTCCCAGTCGAAGGACATAACCTTGCTGCCTCCAGGCCTCAAACGAAGGACAAAACCTTGCTGCCTCCAGGTCTCAAATCGAAATAGGTTAAAAAGTGCAGAATCAAAGGATGCTTCTGCCTGAATCGAAAGAGCTCACTTTTCTTCTTTTTATTTTTATTTTTATTTTTTATTTATATTTTCTTGCTATTTCAATATGGTTGTAATAGTGTAGAATTTGTTTTTTGCATTTTTATTGCTTTTATGTTAATAACTAGGATGTATGGCAAGATAAAAACAACAAGTAGATAACCAAATGTTCAAAAGACAAAAATGCATGCAATCAAACATACTATTCACACACATGCACCCCTAAGGTAATTCCACTTGCTGCCTCGGAAAAAATAGTTATGTCCCTCGAATATGGGCGTTTTAGCAAAGACCCTCGATAAAAGATCGTAGTCCCTCGATGACCCTCAATGTTGCCTTTGGTAAACGATCTAGTCCCTAAATAAAATTTCTATAATGCCCCATAGGTTGCCTTCTATGACTATACAAACGTCCCATGCCCGTCCCTTCACATCCAATGACGGGGCTTCTTACCAAGTCAATAGTAAGATAGCAACATCTAAAGGAGGAGGAAAAGAACACTAAAGACCTTTTGAGTAGGCAGGATGCTCCTAGTTTTTCGCTTGCTCATAACAAAAACATTTTATACACCCACACTTTCATCTTGAAACATTTTTAAAGGACAAAAACACTTTGTACGCGTTCTTATAGAGACGAGAACTATTACAAAGACATTTTTTCAAAATACTTTCGAAACCCATACTACAAGCACATTTTCAAACAATAGTAAGTGATCTAACAAGCAACTAAGAGCCCGTAGATATCTATAGATGAAAAGGGTGCTAACACCTTCCCTTTTCATAACCTACCCCCCGAACTCAAGAAATAATCTCGAAAGGTCTTTCCTATTCTTTTCAACCTTTCCTTATTGGATAAAACAAAAGTCGGTGGCGACTCTTGCTATCCGCAACAAATGCGGTCAAACGCAAAACACTCAAGTCAGTTCTTCCACTGTGTTGCAGAACTGGCGACTCTGCTGGGGATCTTTACTTAAAAGTGGGGTTACCTTAGGGCTAGATCACCTTTACTTGCTTTTCATTGTTTGATTTGTTTTCTTTATGTTACAGTTCCTTGTTTGGGTTTGATCCTCTGCCCAGATCTGGGGCACCTTTTTAGGTAAGTAGCAATAAGTTATGGAAACTGTGCGGGGTATACCGACATGGTCTAAGAAATAGCTATGTTAGTGTGACACATTTGTTGGTACTGGTTTCCCTTGAGTAGTTAAGGAGAATACGGGGCCACCGTGTGGTGTCATGAAGCACTAACTGGCTTTAGAACCTTTACGTGAACAACTTGGCCATTAGGAAGTAGTGAGGTAACCGGCTTTGGTGCAATCCAAAGATGGTTGATACTCGATACTACACTTATTGAGATCATATTTTTGGGATATTTCTGTCGCCAACAAAGAGGCTTGCGCTGAAACAATGCCCGTCGAAGAAAGATCAGTGATATTGAGATTCCCTAGAACCCATTTACTTTCTAGGGCAGGTTGAACCAACTAAACTTCAAGAGGGTACTTACCTATAAACCTCACGTAAGCCTAAACCTAAGGACTTGTTTGATTAACTTGTGCATATGCTTGTACATAACATCATGGCATCATACCATAGAATTTTAGACTAACCATTTCAAGGATTTTGAGATTCATCTTTGTTCTGTTTTGTAGGACATGACTCTCACTCGCAGGAACATAATCCAAGTCAACCTTGTGCGAGTACCTTTTCAGATTA
This sequence comes from Vicia faba, assembly GCA_948472305.1. Taxonomy (NCBI): domain Eukaryota; kingdom Viridiplantae; phylum Streptophyta; class Magnoliopsida; order Fabales; family Fabaceae; genus Vicia; species Vicia faba. Next base: position 1,426,311,806 of record OX451735.1, on the reverse strand, counting down.
ATGAGTTAGCATCAAGGGTCCCTGAGAATTCTCCGTTCACCAAAAGACATGGACGACTTCTCAACTTGGTTAGCTCAAGCTTTGATGAAGATATGAATAAGGTGATTTTCCAATTCTTTGACCCTTTGCACCATTGCTTCACCTTCCCCGATTACCAGCTTGTACCTACTATGGAAGAATTCTCTCAACTCTTGGGAATTCCTATTATCAATCAACTACCTTTCAACGGTACTGAAAGAGACCCAAGACATGAAGAGGTTGCCCAAGCTTTACACTTGCAACAATCCGATGTCACGGCTAATTGGGAAACAAGAAGTGGTGTCAAAGGGTTCCTAGCCAAGTTCCTGTAGGAAAAAGTTCAAGACTGTTGGAACACTCTGGATTTACAAGCTTTCGAAGAAATTTTGGCTCTTCTCATCTATGGGATGGTACTATTTCCAAATCCTGACCAACTTATAAATGTGAATGCTGTCAAAATCTTCTTATCTCACAATCCAATTCCTACTTTGTTGGGAGATATCTTGAATTCTCTCCACTCTCACACCATGAAGAGAAGAGGAGCCCTCATGTGTTGCACTCCTCTATTGGCTAGGTGGTTTGTTTCATATCTTCCCCGATCCATTGTGAAAGACGAGCAAGGCTTGAGATGGTCCAATAGGTTGATGTCACTCAGACGTTCGGATATCCACTGGTGTTCTCGATCCTTGGAGGACATTAATATCATCAACCATTATGGGGAATTCCCTAATGTCCCTCTGCTTGGAATTAGGGGAGGTATCACTTATAACCCTTGCTTAGCTTTGCGACAGTTTGGGTACGCATGAAGAGACGGTCCACATGATGTGCTCATCCAAGGTATGGTGTTCGAATACGAGAGTGACAATCAAGGCTACCGTTAGAGGTTTATACGAGCTTGGAGGATGGTAAACAAAGTGGATAGTAAGACATTGGGACACAAAAGTTCCATTCCCCTTGAGCCTTACCTTAGGTGGGTACGAGCTCGTGCTCAGAGTCTCGTAATGCCTCACCCTTCCGTCCTCCCTATTATCATGGAGCCTGTTGCTAAAGGAGAAGTCCTGTATATTGTCCTTCATCCCAACATGCCTACCTCTCTTGAAGATTTGCAAAAAGATTGGATTCGGCTAAAGGAAGAGCGAGACATTTTTGAAGCCCAATTCTACGCCAATGAGAAGAAAGTTCTGGAACTCACCAAGAAGCTTCATGAAGAGCGGAGTTTGAACGCCTACATCGCACCGAAAAGGATGCGTTCAACCTTTTGTCTTAGGAGTTTTTGTATTTTATTTCTTTCACTGTAAGCCCAAAGAGGCATGATGTAATCGAACTTGGATTTATTAATACAACGTGTGTTTCCTTGTTGTCTAAACAAATTTAAATCTCTAATTTCCTTGAAATCATTTGCGTATGCATTTTCATTCATCATAACACAAACAGGTTTCTTACAATAGGTCTCCTTATCTTTCTACTATTTATTTCAGTGAGATGGATATTGAACAGACAGTAAAGGATCTTCAAGCGTAGAACGCTCAATTCCAAAAAATGTTCTTGGCTCTGGCTAAAGGACAAGGGGACTGTAAGGCACTTATGATCAAAGATAAGAAGAAGAAGGCGAAGAAACCAGTCGGTGTTTTGAATCCGGGAAGAAGGTTCAAAGGACCAGCCAGGCGAACTCTAGATTTTGCAACCTCGTCGGATGAAGGAGATAATCAAGAAGGAAAGAAAAAGGAAGGAAATGACCACCCAGAGTCTGAAGAAGAGGAAGAAGTGGACTACTCTGAGGAAAAATATCCCCCAGTTGACGATAAATACAAGCAGTTGGAGGATCTCCTCAATACTATGGAGATCCAGAGGGTACCCGAGTTGGATTTTAAAGAGCTAGGACTTGTCTCAGGGGTTGTCATCCCGCAGAAATTCAAGGTCTCCACTTTTGCTAAATATGATGGTGTCTCTTGTCCTAAGATGCATTTAAGGTCATACATCAGGAATATTCAGCCCCATACTGCTGATAGGAACCTATGGGTACACTTTTTCCAAGAAAGTTTGTCAGGGATGCAGTTGGATTGGTTCTATCAGTTCGAAGGAACCAATATTCGCAATGGGGAAGATTTGGCTGCCACTTTTTACAAGCAATACTAGTATAATGCTAACTTAGCTCTAACTCGAACACAATTGCAAGGTATTGTAGCGGTAGAAATGTTCAAGACTAAGCCATTGGATTGACTAGACTTTATACAAATCAAAAATAAAAATCGCCCTCGCGCTTTATTGTTTCCAAAGGAATGGGAAAAGAGCGGATAACCCAAAAAGGGGGAAAGATTCAAGGTAAGGGGGTTAGTTATGCAAAGGGAAGGTATTAGCACCTAAAACATCTACGGTACTCCGCAAGAACCTCTTTGAAAAATCAGTATATTTTGGTTATGAAAATGTGTTATATATAAAATGGATGGTGGAGGCGAGAAAAGAAATATTTTTATGATTTTTGCACCCTCTGCGGTTGCGAACCTTTAGTGCCTACGTACCACCTTTCGTGCAATAGGGGATCAGGGTACACTTAGTTCCTCTTTTAAGAATTTGAAACACAAGTGTGTTGGTTAATTTTATGAGATAAGACATCATCGTCATTGTCCGTGTGGAAAACATACTTACTACCCACAATCATGAAAAAGGAGAATTTGCATCATCTCAAAGTGGAGGATATGGCTTAGATTTTAAAACCAACAATGCCTCACTCAACACCCAAGTGGAAAATATCTCTCTTTAATATATATTGTAGAAGTATAGTTGTTTGCATCACTACAAGGATTGACAAGAGTCTAATCTTTTAAGAAAAGTTTTAAAATAAAAAGTCAAAGTGGCAAAAATGGTTTGAAATGAGATTGATTGACTTTTAGTCTTCTCACAAAAATGTCAAGGTATTATTAAATTGATAGAAATTTATTTATGAAAATGTTTTGAAAATGCATGGACCTAAGTCCAAGTTTATTATGAAAGTATTTCAAGTTTATAAATAAGAAGAGTTTTTATAAGGAGAGAGAAGATTTTTGAAATTAAATAAAATGGGAGGAGAAGAAGGGATTATCCTAGAGCATAAGGTAAAAGCTAGGGATAAGAACCATCTAACCAACAAGAAGCCAATACTTTACATTATGAGTCAATATAGAATTTCCATTCTTTGGATTGAAACCAAGCAAGCAAAGATACTAGACCTCTTGAGAGAACCAAACTTCAAGCGTATTAAGTCTTCGCAAAAATTGGGCAGAGTAACAGATGTATACGGGTGAATTCCAAATTACAAACAAAGTATGCAATCACAATAACTTGCACACAAAACAAACAAACAACCAAATGTCTTGAGGTAAACCTCAAGAACTCCAGACAAAATAATAAATAAAGGTCACAAAGTCTTCAAGATAGGCCAAGGTCTCTAATCCTAAGTCCAAGAAGTCCAATGCTCCATAATGCAAAGGATTGTAACCAATAGTCCAAATATCATTAAAGATTTTTTATGGTTCATGTTGATTATTAGGTGTCTTTAAAAGGAAAAGAAAAGCTCAAGTGAGAAAATTAAAAATGACATAAAAGTAAATGCTCAAGTGAGCAAAACAAAAAAATGGCATGAAATGTAAATGCTTAAATTAAATGGTACATAAAGCATAAAATATAAAAGCATGAAGTAAAGTCAATTGTTAGAAATTAGTGGTTAGTTGGATGGCCATCTTGAAACTTGCATTTGGAACTCATTAGAAGATTGGTAGAACCAAAGCCTTCACACAACAAGTTGCATTTGCTTTTTGTCAAGTATATAATCCATTTTGGAATTCTCAAAAGTATCATTTAATGATCAACGATGTTTAAGTGATCCACGTTGACCAAAGGTTTTATAGATCCATTAGAGGATTGGTAGAACCAAAGCCTCCACATAATGAATCTCAAGGTTATTGGATCAAAGAGATCAAATTAACATACTTGGGCTTGCAATCATAAGTTTGGGCCACAAATGATCATTTATTCGAATCGGGACAAAATTTAGCGCTATGTTAAGCAATCGTAAGTGGACTTATGTAGAAGTCGCACCTATTTTGAGGCCGGTCAATAACAATCTATGTACTTCATGTTTGGATAAATGATATAGAGATCATCATCCCTTAACATGTAGCACAATTAAAAAAGAAAGGGATAAGATGAAGAGGGAGGGGAATGATAAGCTAATTTGGATCACCATTTCAAAATTCCTTCATCTTTAAACTCGACCATTCCTCTAGATGGATTAAAGTATTAAATATATCATTATTCCAAAGCACAAAAAATGAATTAAATAATTCACTCTTAGGTAGATTTGAATTGATGAACATTTATCCAACTTCATCTACATCACAAAGTTCATTGAGTTTAAAAACAAATTGGAGATTTAAAATTGCAATCCAAATTATCCATCAAAGAGAGTGCAGAAAAATATTTGAGTCAAAACAACCCCAAAATAAGGCAGCAAAAGTGTTTTTTGGAACTGTTACAATCAATTGTGCCTAGACAACAACCTATTGCATCAGTGCAGTTTTTTATCAAATCAATTTTCTGTGACAATCAATTGCAATGTTACAACAATTGATTGCAACCCGTTTAAGAAAAATCAGTAGAAAACAACATTTTAAAGATTAAATTCTTCTTCCAACTTTTTATCAAACACCTTACGATCATGGATCCAATTGAGCATGAAAATTCCAGCAAATTTTGAGAAAATAACACTCATGGAGTTATAAACAGTGCTCAATGAATCAAAACCAGAAATCCACAAGAGATCACATTGTTAAAGATGATGATCGAACTTACCAAAGGTAGAATTAGAGAATTATCAAACAACTTCCAGAATTTGCTTCAATTCAACAACAAGAATCAATCACCAAAGCTTGGATGTAGAGAATTGATGGAGAAAAAGTGTTTGGATGAAAGTTTAGCTCAAAGATTAGTAAGCTTCAATGCAAAGCTTACTAACTTTTTGAAAATGGAGCTTTGAGTGGATTTGGTAAATGGAGAGAATTGAGAGATTTTTTAGCAATATGATTTTGGCTATCTAAAGCTTGAAATTTGAATGAAATGAGGGCTCTATTTATAGAGTTTTAGGATTGGGATTAGTGGTAATTTGGTAATTGATTCTTGGAGCCAAATTTGAATTAATGATATAATTTCAAATTATGCAGAAAAAAAATTGGAGCCAAAATGATAACAGTTTGAATTTTCTGGCTTTTTTTCAAAAACACGTGCATTTTGCCATTATGAGTCGATACAAAGATGGTATGTGTCGATACATCCTAGCTGTATAACACAGCATGTGTCGATACATGCCTCTATGTGTCGATACATACTGTTATTCCAACACATTACAGAATCACACAAACTGCATGACTCGATACATAACACGTATGTGTCGACACATGCTAGTTTCACAATCAGGATGAGTCGATACATACATGCACGTGTCGACACATGCTAGTTTTTTCAAGCAGGATGAGTCGATACATACATGCATGTGTTGACACATGCTAGTTATGCACAACAAAATGAGTCGATGCATACCTTTATGGGTCGATGCATGCTGGATTTTTGCCATAATAGGATCAATCAACTTTGCATGACCTTATTTGTTGGATGCTTTGACTTGGTACCTACAAAACACAAATTGCAAAGACAAAGACAAATATTTTTTTTTGTATTTTGGTTAGAAGTTAATCAATCAACATATATACAAAATACACAACCAAGGTGCTTGGAGATTCCTCAAGAGCAAACTTAAAGATAGGAGATAGAAAAAGAGGAAGAACCAACCCTAATGTGATCTTGTCATGATTGAGTTGACATGATATGATAAGGGAATCTTAGGGGCAAAAATTGGGGTACAACAGCTGCCCTTATTTAAGTGTCTTCTATCCGGAGATACGAAGGTTAAAAATCTTCGTGTCCACACGATTGAAGATACTTAAATATAAAACAAGCCCTATTTTTGTCTCTAAGATGCCATGCAATGCTTATGATTATGAATGCATATGAATAGAACAAAAGAGACGCAAAGTATTACTGGGGATGCAACCAAAAAAATGATGAAACAAAGGAGCAACCCTCACCAGGAAAATAAATCACTGGTGAACAAAAGACATGAATCAGAAAGGAGGATAACAAGCATCGACGTTCACTGCCGATGTCTACCAATGTTCACTGATGGTAGATAGAAAAAGATATACGGGCTCACAGATGAAGGTACACTATTAACTTAATAGTTGAAGGTAGAAGAGAAAATATATCATTCCATCGCCGTTCACTGACGATGAACTACCACCGTTCACTGATGATAGCAAAAAGATAAGAAACACCAACGTTCACTGCTGATGCACTACCAACATTCACTAAAGGTAGATTTGAAAATATCATACCATCTCCGTTCACTGACGAGGAACTACCACCGTTCACTGATGATAGCAAAAAGATAAGAAACACCGATGTTCACTGCCGATGCACTACTAACATTCACTGAAGGTAGATTTGAAAATATCATACCATCGCCGTTCACTGACGAGGAACTACCACCGTTCACTGATGATAGCAAAAAGATAAGAAACACCGACGTTCACTGCCGATGTACTACCAATGTTCACTGAAGGTAGATTCGAAAATATCATACCATCGCCGTTCACTGACGAGGAACTACCACCGTTCACTGATGATATCAAAAAGATAAGAAACACCGACGTTCACTGCCGATGCACTACCAACATTCACTGAAGGTAGATTTTAAAATATCATACCATCGCCGTTCACTGACGAGGAACTACCACCGTTCACTGATGATAGCAAAAAGATAAGAAACACCGACGTTCACTACCGATGCACTACCAACGTTCACTGAAGGTAGATTTGAAAATATCATACCATCGTCATTCACTGACGAGGAACTACCACCGTTCATTGATGATAGCAAAAAGATAAGAAACACCGATGTTCACTGCCGATGCACTACCAACATTCACTGAAGGTAGATTTGAAAATATCATACCATCGCTGTTCACTGACGAGGAACTACCACCGTTCACTGATGATAGCAAAAAGATAAGAAACATCGACGTTCACTGCTGAAGTACTACCAACATTCACTAAAGGTAGATTCGAAAATATCATACCATCACCGTTCACTGACGAGGAACTACCACCGTTCACCGATGATAGCAAAAAGATAAGAAACACCGACGTTCACTGCCGATGTACTACCAACGTTCACTGAAGGTAGATTCGAAAATATCATACCATCGCCATTCACTAACGAGGAACTACCACCGTTCACTGATGATAGAAAAAAGATAAGAAACACCGACGTTCACTGCCGATGTACCACTAACATTCACTGAAGGTAGATTTGAAAATATCATACCATCGCCGTTCACTGACGAGGAACTACCACCGTTCACTGATGATAGAAAAAAGATAAGAAACACCTACGTTCACTGTCGATGTACTACCAACGTTCACTGAAGGTATATTTGAAAATATCATTCCACCGCCATTCACTGACGAGGAACTACCACCGTTCACTGATGATAGCAAAAAGATAATAAACACCAACGTTCGCTGCTGATGTACTACCAATGTTCACTGAAGGTAGATTTGAAAATATCATACCATCGCCGTTCACTGACGAGGAACTACCACCGTTCACTGATGATAGCAAAAAGATAAGAAAGACCTACGTTCACTGCCGATGTACTACCAACGCTCACTGAAGGTAGATTTGAAAATATCATCATGTTTTCCCCAAATTTCTGGTGTTTCGCCTAGGACGGGTCTCAACTTCTTCTTTAACCAAGGCACTCTGCCTAGAAAGGGTAATATGCAAGCTTATCTCAAATAAAGAGACTTCCACTCATTGTCAAGAGGAATTGCAAAGAAGGATGACTTTCTAGGGATAGAAATATGGCTTCCTAGGGAAAGAAATATGGCTTCCTGGGGAAATATGATTTCTTGGGGAAATGCCACATTATTCCTGTTGAGGAGATAAAGTCTTCTTGTGCAAATTAAATGCACAAATCAAAACTCAAAGCTCTCAGAACTCCAAAGTGAATAATATCGTCACACCACCACAAATCCAATTTAGAAATAAACTACAGCAAGACGGCCAATGCAGATACATCCTTTGAGAAATAAACTCAAGAGGGAAAACCAAATCCAATAAAGCAAGGAACACTGCAGGAAGGTTAGAACATAATGTCAAAATGATTTGTAGCAATGCATGATGCATGTATGAATGTATGAGTGATATCGTGCATATGCTGGTAAAAGGATACATAATCAGACAAAACCGCCTCAGGTACCAACAGTATTGGGCTAAACCTCAACCAGAAAGATCAATCCAAGAAAGGTAAAAGCAACTGCAGAAACCAAACCTATTGCTTGTCCTAACTTCACTGAGGAGAAACATTATCCGAATGTAGCTAAATCAAACAGATACCGGGATAGAACATCTTTTTTCTGGTTTCAACGGAGAAATCAGTTTTCAAAAGCAACATACGCCTACTGGATATTGCAAGACCAGCCTCAAATAAAGTAGACTGATGCCGAGACAATCAAACCTCACTGGGGAATTCAAACCCACTTCCCTGGAGAAAAAACTGCGGATTGAAAACTTTTCATCATGAATACTCATTCCAACAAGAGATGCCCTGAGATAACCTTCCCGGGGAATAGAACACAGACTTCAATGGGGAAAACAAATGTTTCACAGTCCGTACTCCTACTGGGGATTTCAATACTGATCTTGAATAAGGAAGACGAAAACCAAATTGTCAAAACATTCACTGGGGAATTCAGGCCCACTTTGAAGGAAGAAAAACATATAGACTTAACTAAGGGAGACAATGCTTCATCAACGAGACATCTACTAGGGACTTCATGCTGACTTCATTGGGGAGGTCAAAAACACATCATCGAGGGGAAACTAAGATACGTTCTTCACTGGGGAAACCAGAGATACGTTCTTCACTGGGGAAACCGGAGATACGTTCTTCACTGGGGAAACCGGAGATACGTTCTTCGAGAGTAATTATTGCACCAACCTCTTTGGGGAGAAAGGACTTCTATCAAATGAACGAGGCCTTCACTGGAGAATATTGGATTGAGTCTTCATATCATACAAACCTATTCCAACAAAAGATGCCCTGGTATAGTCTTCCTGGGAAGTCAAGAAGTCAACACTAATGCCAATACTGCAAAAAGAGCGATATCTTAACACACCAAGGGAATAAAACCTTTCATCATATGAGGGAAAACTTCGCTGGGGAATCTCGGACGGAGGCTTCTGACCATGCAGACCCAAAATCAAAAGCGAACCAAGACTTGGCTGGGAATAATAGGATCACAACCTAACACTGTACTTTGCACCCACTGGTATCGTCTTCAACTATCTGAGAAACACACGAAGGTTGCGCACACCAATAAGATGACTTGAGAAAAAACCTTCATGAAGGAAGTAAATCTTTTTAAAACAATCGGAGTTTGTTCATTCCTGGGATCGCCATTTTTGTTATAATTTTTTCATCACAAATCCCAAAGTAAATTAAATTATAAAGATGTCTTTCTTTTTGAAAAGTCAATTTTGCTTTTTAATCTTTTTTCTTTAAAAAATATTATCAGTAATAAATGGAGTCTTTGCAAGCTAAATAAAAATAAGAACACAAAGAATTGGGCAAAAGCTCGAATTTCATTAATAGAATGGTAGTCTGCGAATGGCGAGACTCCATGGATGATTACAAAGTTTGGGAAATGGTAATATATAATGGAAAAGATACGTTGAGATACAATGACCACTATTCTCCCTAACAAATTTTGAAATCCTGAGCAGCGACTTTTGTTGAAGTATGGTGAGGATCCGAGAAGATTGTTGCTTCAACGATCAAGTCTTGTCTGACGTAGTTACTTGCCAAGAAAAATCCCTAACTTTTGCCTAAGCTGCCCTTGCGGGTTTTCAACTTAGCGGGGAATTTATTCTGTTTATGTCTCTAATTTTTTCCTAGACCGCCCTTTCGGGTTTTCAGCCTACCGAGTCTCTCCTTTTTGCCTAAGCTGCCTTTTTGGGTTTTCAACTTAGCGAGCTGTTTTTTTATTTCTTTAGGCGAAGTATTTCTTGACTGCGTCATCATTCATGGGACGTGAGAAATCCTCGCCATCCATAGTTTCAAGAATTAATGCACCACCAGAGAAGGCTTTCTTGACAACATACGGGCCTTCAAAATTGGGAGTCCACTTGCCCCTAGAATCATTGTTGAAAGACATGATCTTCCTGAGCACGAGGTCGCCTTCTCTGAATTCACGAGGTTTGAACTTTTTATCAAATGCTTTCTTCATTCTTTTCTGATATAACTGCCCATGACACAAAGCTGTCATTCTCTTCTCTTCAATCAAACTCAATTGGTCAAACCTGTTCTGGACCCATTCAGCCTCTGTCAACTTGGCTTCCATTATTACACGCAAAGAGGGAATCTCAAACTCAACAGGGAGTACAGCTTCCATTCCATATACCAGGGAAAACAGGGTTGCTCTTGTTGAAGTGCAGACATATGTTCGATATCCATGTAGAGCAAAAGGGAGCATTTCATACCAATCCTTAAAGTAACAACCATCTTCTGGATAATTCTCTTGATATTCTTATTAGCAGCTTCAACTGCCCCATTCATCTTTGGCCTGTATGGAGACGAATTGTGATGGACAATCTTGAATTCTTCATACAGTTCTGTCATCATCTTGTTATTCAAATTCGAGCCATTGTCAGTGATGATTCTACTCGGCACACCATACCGGCATATAAGATTGTTTTTGATGAAACGCACAACCACCTGTTTGGTAACATTGGCATAAGAAGCAGCCTCTACCCATTTGGTAAAGTAGTCAATTGCTACCAAGATGAAATGGTGTCCATTCGAAGCTTTGGGTTCTATCATCCCGATCATGTCTATACCCCACATAGAGAAAGGCCAGGGGGAGGAAATCACATTGAGAAGTGTCGGAGGCACATGGACCTTGTCTGCATAAATCTGGCATTTATGGCACTTCTTTGCAAATGTGTAACAATCTGATTCCATTGTCAACCAATAGTAACCTGTCCTTAGCATCTTTTTAGCCATCGAATGCCCATTAGCATGAGTGCCAAATGAACCTTCATAAATCTCATGCATCAACATGTCTGCTTCGTGTCTATCCATGCATCTGAGCAAGACCATGTCATAATTTCTCTTGTATAACACATTTTCATTGAGGAACAAACTGCCTGTCAATCTTCTCAGTGTCTTTCTATCTTTCCTCGACGTACCAATCGGGTATTCCTGAGTCTGAAGAAAATGTTTGATGTCATAATACCAAGGTTTTTCATCTTCTACCTCCTCTGTCGCAAACACATGAGCGGGCCTATCCAGCCGTCGAATTGTAATACAGGGTATATCATTCCAAGTATTCACTTGGTACATGGAAGCCAGAGTTTCCAGAGCATCTGCCATTTGATTTTCATCTCTAAGAATGTGATGGAATTCAACTTTATTGAAGAAGGGTAGTAATCTTCTAGCATAATCTTTGTAAGGGATCAAACCAGGGTGATGAGTATCCCATTCTCCTTTAATCTGATTTATTACCAAAGCTGAATCATCATAAACATCTAGAATCTTGATTCTGAGATTAATAGCTTCCTCAAGACCCATGATGCAAGCCTCATATTCCGCCATATTATTTGTGCAATCAAATGTTAACCCTGCAGTAAAAGGAATATGCGATCCATGAGGAGTGACGATCATAACACCAATTCCTTTACCATAAGCATTCACCTCTCCATCAAATATCATACTCCAATGAGATTCAGGGTCAGGGCCTTCCTCGGGCAATGGTTCATCATAATATTTCACTTTCAGGAACATCACATCCTCATCGGGGAATTCATATTCTGCAAACTGATGATCTTCCACCGGCTGGTGAGCAAGGTAATCTGCCAACACACTACTTTTGATAGCTTTTTGAGTGCGGTACTCAATATCATATTCAGATAACAACATCTGCCAGCGGGTAATTCTCCCAGTAAGAGCAAGCTTCTCAAAAATATACTTGATTGGATCCATTTTGGAGATCAACCAAGTGGTATGATTTAACATATACTGCCGCAAACGCTTTTCCGCCCAGGCCAAAGCACAACACTTTTTTTTCTAGCATGGAATACCGCGACTCACAATCAGTGAACTTTTTGCTGAGATAATAGATGGCGAACTCTTTCTTCCCTGTTTCATCCTGTTATCCCAGAATACAACCCATGGATTTATCTAACACTATTAGATACATAACCAACGGTCTTCCTTCTATGGGAGGGAGAAAGATAGGAGGTTCAAGCTGATACTCTTTAATACTCTCAAATGCCCTTTGGCATTCATCCATCCACACACAACCTTGATCTTTCTTTAACAACTTAAAGATCGGTTCACACTTTGCAGTCATGTGGGAATTGAATCTGGAGATATAATTCAAACGCCCGAGGAAACCCCTGACTTACTTTTCAGTTCTTGGTACTGGCATTTCTTGAATTGCTTTGACTTTATCAGGGTCAACTTCAATTCTTTTCTGGCTAACAATAAAACCCAACAATTTCCCCGATCTAACTCCGAAGGTGCATTTATTAGGATTCAAGCGGAGACGATACTTCCTCAAACGTTGAAACAACTTCATCAAATCTTTTATATGCCCTTCTTCAGTTTGGGATTTGGAAATCATATCATCAACATATACTTCAATTTCCTTGTGCATCAGATCATGGAATAGGGTTGTCATAGACCTCTGGTATGTTGCACCAGCGTTCTTCAACCCGAAGGGCATCACTCTGTAGCAGAATGTTCCCTAGGGTGTGATAAACGTTGTTTTTTCCATGTCCTCTAGAGCGATTCTTATTTGATTATACCCGGAAAATCCTTCCATGAAAGAGAATACCTTGAATTTTGCTGTGCTGTCCACTAAGATGTCAATGTGAGGCAATGGAAAATCATCTTTCAGACTAGCTTTATTTAGATCTCTGCAATCTACGCACATGCGGACTTTTCCATCTTTTTTCGGTACTGGGAAAATATTGGCAATCCATTGAGGATACTCTGACGTCACAAGAAAACCAACATTAATCTGCTTTAGGACCTCCTCTTTGATCTTTACTGCCATATCTGGGTGAGTTCTTCTCAGCTTTTGCTTAACTGGCGGACACTCTGGCTTCAACGGTAAATGATGCTTAACAATGTCTGTATCTAGACAAGGAATATCTTGATAAGACCAAGCAAAGATATCCACATACTCTTTCAACAACTCAATCAACCCGATTTTCACATCAGGATGCAACGATGCTCCAATCTTAATTTCCTTCGGATCTTCTTCTGAACCCAAATTAATCACTTCCAAAGGCTCCTTATATGGCTGAATGGTATTTTCCTCGTGCTCAAACAACCGTGAGACCTCTTCTGGAATCTCATCATAATCTTCTTCTTCGGCCCCAAACACAGGACAATCAAAGTTGGGAGAGGGTGCAGGGTCATTGTATTCAACGGGTTTTTTAATTAATCTGCACATGTGATTTATGATTGCTCTTAGAAACTGACACATATAACAAGTGATCATGCAGATTAATTTTCAGTTATTATTTATTTTGAAAGGTTTTTTTTATTTGATTACCATTTCCCAAGAAAAAGCAGAAAATAAAGACATAATTTCGGAAGCAAAGACAACTTTTATTAATGATCTTAACAGTCAAAGTAAACAGATAAGCCCATACAATACTTTCACCTTGGGCAGAGTGTAAGCTTTTCAAAAGAAAGAAACAGATTAACAAAAGAAATTACTTTGAAATATGTATGCAAGAAGGAACATTAATGGTGACCCAGTTCTGAACTCGGACTCCATGCGTCACAAAATTCGATACTTTCTGCTCTGCTTCATCCTCTTCAACAACATTAATTCCAGAACCAATTGGATGGAGGTAGCCTCCGTTGCGGAAAACATCATGATAACTGTTCACAGAAGATTTTGACTTCAAACTTTCGCCTTTGCCAATCTTCGAAGAGAAACCCAAACCAATTCTGTTTTTGTTCACGGGTGGATCCATAAGTTGTCTCCAAACTACATTATGACCATTGCGCATAACATGCTGCGCGTCGTTCAGCGAAACCACAAAACTCTCATTCCTCCTTATGTTGTCAATAGACAGGGCTTGGAACTGGGTTCCAACAGCAGCCTCATCCGCTTCTACAATACTGAAAGAGGATAGATGGGATATCAACAACGCCTGCTCCCCATTTATGATCACCACCTTCCCTTCGCGCACAAACTTTAACTTCTGATGCAGAGTTGAGGTGAAAACCCCTGCTTCGTGTATCCATGGCCGTCCAAGCAGACAACTATATGCGGGAATAATGTCCATGACCTGGAAGGTTATCAAGAACAAATGTGGTCCTATATGGATGGGCAAGTCCACTTCACCGATGACAGATTTCCTCGACCCATCAAAAGCCTTCACAATGATGCCACTCGGGCGCATATGTGCTCCTTGATACTTTAACTTCAAGAGGGTACTCCTCGGTATAAAATTTAGGGCGGACCCATTATCAATTAGTACATTGGACAACGAATCATTCTTGTAGTTCATAGATATGTGGAGGGCCAGGTTGTGATTGCTCCCTTCATCTGGTAACTCATCATCACAAAAGCTCAAATTGTTACATGACGTAATGTTCCAAATTACACTGTTGAATTGATCTAACGGCATGTCATTCTCCACAAAAGCTTGGTCTAGTACTCTCATCAGTGATTCTCTATGAGCAGAGGAATTCATCAATAAAGCTAGAATAGATATCTTAGAAGGAGTCTGCAATAGATGATTTACAATTTTGTAGTCGCTCATCTTAATTATCTTCAAGATATCATCCACTTCTTTCTCCAATGTAGCTCCACTAGTACCTCCTGTAGCCTTCTTAGGCTCATCATTCTCAGCATTTTTCTTTCCAGCAACAACATCTCTTCAAATAACCGGCGCAAACATAAGACCGCTACGGGTCACCCTACTATTATCACCTATATTTCCAACATCTGGCATTGGCTGGATGGGAATCTCCACCCCGTCTTCCAAGATTGTAGCGTTGTATTTGTAAGGCACAACCTTATCTGATTCTTAGGGAACAGGACCTGGAAGACTAATTACCAATGAGGCAACAACTAGTTTGCTATAGTGCTCCACCTCAAGATGAGTGGGTGCATCAAAACAAGGTACAATGACATTCACCCCTTTCTCAACACCATCAGCCATCAAGAAGTCATTTCCGGCAAACAAATCTTCGTCTGAAGAGAAATACTCATCCGCGGAGGCATACTCTTCCTTTGACTCTTCTTCCATCAAACTAACTTCAACCATATCAATCTCATGATAATCATCTCTCTGACCCGTGATCTTGACAGTTCCATTGTTTAAAAGCAACTAAACACCTTCCCTCACAATAGAACATCCTCGGGGGTCTCGACAACAAACTATGCAAGATCCATATTGGTGTCCACCTGACCGGCAGTACGACATCAAGTAGCATGCAACTGCACTAGATCCTCATTCAAATGATCCACATCAAAAATTCTGAATTCACCCGGACATCCAGAAACCATATTCACTTCCTCTTCATATTCCGCCCTAGGCCTGATTATATAGATTAAACCTGCATCCATCATCTCCTGTAAATCAGCCTTTATCTTCTCACAACCCTGTATATCTGTACTGCAAATAGCACAACCAGCATGGTCATGCGTATAATAACTAAATTCACAGAGGTCTGCGTGCATCTTCACCAAATCTCCTCTAACCAGATTAATGTCAAAAACTCGGAAGTCACCTGGACAACCGGCCACCATATTTACAGCAGTCACTCCCCCGTGCTTGGGTAGAGGATTGTCTTTCACATTAGGTCCCACATCTTTGAAAGATAAAATTCCAGACTTCACCAACCTTTGCACTTCAGTCCTCAAAGGATAACAATTCTCAACACTATGCCCTGGTGCTCCCTGATGAAAGGCACACGTCTGGTCTGCTTTGTAATACCAAGGCAATGGTGATGGTACAACGGGAGGTGGTCGCGTCTAGACCAACTTCTTCTGAATCAATGCTGGTAGTAGCTCTGCATAGCTAATGGGAATAGGATCATAGTTCTCCCTTCTCTGATTATACCCTTGATTCCCCTGCTGGGACGGTCTCTGATAAGCAGCAGTAGTCGGAGCGACATTCATAACAGGAGTAACTGAGGCGACTTGCTGATGACGCTGATAATTCTTTCTAGGAGCGTTTACCCTTCTCTTTTTCATAACAACATTGGTATCCCCCTCTTTCTTCTTGGTAAACCCGTAAGCTTGTTTTTTCACACTTTCGGATCCTTCACCCTTTGTCAAACGGCCTTCTCTTACCGCCTCTTCTAGGCGGACACCCATTCCTACCATCTATGTAAAATCACTTGGGGCACTTGCTACCATTCTATCATAGTAGAAAGCACCTAGCGTCTTCAGAAAAATCTTAGTCATTTCTTTCTCTTCCATGGGAGGAATCACTTGTGCAGCCACTTCGCGCCATCTCTACGCATACTCTTTGAACGATTCTCTGTCTTTCTGAACCATGGCCCTAAGTTGGTCACGGTCGGGCGCCATGTCCACATTGTACTTGTATTGTTTAATGAATGCTTCTCCCAAATCATTAAAAGTATGGATGTTGACGTTGTCCAAGCTCATGTAACATTTCAATGCTGCACCGATCAGACTATCCTAAAAAAAGTGAATCATCAGACGCTGATCATCAGTGTGGGTGGACATTCTTCTTACATACATCACCAAGTGAGCACGAGGGCGAGTGTTGCCCTTGTACTTCTCAAACTCTGAGACCTTGAACTTAGCAGGCACTTTAACATTCGGGACCAAACACAACTCATTTACATTCTGCCCAAATAACTCTTTTCCCCTAAGAGCCTTTATCTCTCTTTGAATTCTATCAAACTGCTCTTGGAAGACATCCATTATGTCATAAAGACCCAAATATTCACTCGGCAGAGGGAAAGGACGACACACATCTTCATTAACAAACGAAACCAAATTCACCGAAGGAGGTGCAGCAGGAATGGTATGCACCACATGAGGTGCAGGAGTAACAACATTTTGAACCACTGGAGCGTCTTGGGGGCCAAGATTGAAACCTTCAAGTGCGAAATTCTCTGGAATTCCCCACAGATAACCCCAAGGCATACGGTTTTGAATGAAAACCGGAGTAGCGGATACAGGAGCAGTAGGAACTTCAGCATTTTCCCTTGTTGGTTGAGGTTGAACACTCGGTGGCTGATTCTGAGCAACCACCAGAGCTTCCATCAGAGTAGTCAAGTTGGCCAAGCCAGCCTTCAAAGCGGAAACTTCTTCGTGCAACTCACGATTCTCCTATTCTAAGTTGTCCATCTTCTTTTTGAAATTAGCCCGAGTGTTGTTGTGGTGAGTCAGCTTGCTGAGTGAAGTAAAGAAGCTGGGTAAGATACCTGGATATGCATAACAAATGCAAGAAATATGTGCAATATGATGCATGATATGCAATGCATATGATTATTTTTCTTTATCATTTAATATTTCAAGGATTTATGGCTTATAGACACATTGCAAACATCCAAGTAATAAAGCTTTTGTTTCTCTTTCCAAAATCCATGGTTTACAAATACCTCACATATTCACAAATAGTCAACCTTTAAATCCCTTGAAATATTGTTTTCTTCAAAAGATTCTTATGAGTGCATGGATGCATGATGCAACACTCACACATAAGATCACACATATAGGGTTCATAGGTTCAACGTCACGAGCATGAGACCGAAGGTACTACCCATAAGGTATTGGTCTAAAAAGTTATCACCTGCCGAACAAGGTTCTAAGAGGTTCCCAGAGTCTACATCCTTCCTTCGAATATTACCAACTTCCCGATTAACTCGGTAATTAGTAATATTCTCAAGAAAGACTCGTCTGAGCGTAGTATCGCGTGACAACTACTTCCGGATTACTCCGTCATAGCTTCCGCACTACACCTAAAAGGCCAAGATGGGTTAGGTAATCTATGGTCCTCAGCTTCAGCAGGCTCCCAGGTCGAAAGCAGTACGTCTTCCCGATTACTCGGTAAATGACACTACAGTCAAAGGGGCATCCACTTAGTGGGGGATCTCATGCCTCCTTTTTTGGGATTACTCCCTCAAAGTTAACATGACTATACCTCCTGTCCTATCTTAAAGTTTGCCCAAGTCCGGGTATAGGACTTATGAGTAATCACCAAGCACCCTGTAAACCAGGAAAATCCAGACAAACATATATGCAAAATATAACGCATAAACATAATAACACATATACAGATATAAACAAAGATAGGTTTAACCCACTTAGAGATGGACCAGCAAGAGGTCGTGGGTTCATTCCCCAGCAGAGTCGGAATTTTTCTGTAGCGGTAGAAATGTTTAAGACTAAGCCATTGGATTGACTACACTTTATACAAATCAAAAATAAAAATCGCCACCGCGCTTTATTGTTTCCAAAGGAATGGGAAAAGAGATAATAACCCAAAAAGGGGGAAAGATTCAAGGTAAGGGGGTTGGTTATGCAAAGGGAAGGTATTAGCACCCTAAACATCTACGGTACTCCGCAGGAACCTCTTTGAAAAATCTGTATATTTTGGCTATGAAAATGTGTTATATATAAAATGGATGGTGGAGGCGAGAAAAGAAATATTTTTATGATTTTTGCACCCGCCGTGGTTGCGAACCTTTAGTGTCTACGTACCACCTTTCGTGCAATAGGGGATCAGGGTACACATAGTTCCTCTTTTAAGAATTTGAGACACAAGTGTGTTGGTTAATTTTATGAGATAAGACATCATCGTCATTGTCCGTGTGGAAAACATACTTACTACCCACAATCATGAGAAAGGAGAATTTGCATCATCTCAAAGTGGAGGATATGGCTTGGATTTTAAAACCAACAATGCCTCACTCAACACCCAAGTGGAAAATATATCTCTTTACTATATATTGTAGAAGTATAGTTGTTTGCATCACTACAAGGATTGACAAGAGTCTAATCTTTTAAGAAAAGTTTTAAAATAAAAAGCCAAAGTGGCAAAAATGGTTTGAAATGAGATTGATTGACTTTTAGTCTTCTAACAAAAATGTCAAGGTATTATTAAATTGATTGAAATTTATTTATAAAAATGTTTTGAAAATGCATGGACCTAAGTCCAATTTTATTATGAAAGTGTTTCAAGTTTAGAAATAAGAAGAGTTTTTCAAAGGAGAGAGAAGATTTTTGAAATTATAGAAAATGGGAGGAGAAGAAGAGACTATCCTAGAGCATAAGGTAAAAGCTAGGGATAATAACCATCTAACCAACAGGAAGCCAATACTTGAGATTATGAGTCAATATATAATTCCCACTCTTTGGATTGAAACCAAGCAAGCAAAGAAACTAGACCTCTTGAGAGAACCAAACTTCAAGCATATTAAGTCTTCGCAAAAATTGGGCAGAGTAACGGCTGTATATGGGTGAATTCCAAATTACAAACAAAGTATGTAATCACAATAACCTGCACACAAAATAAACAAACAACCCAATGTCTTGCAATAAACCTCAAGAACTCCAGACAAAATAATAAATAAAGGTCACAAAGTCTCCAAGATAGGCAAAGGTCTCTAATCCTAAGTCCAAGAAGTCCAATGCTCCATAATGCCAAGGATAGTAACCAATAGTCCAAATATCATTAAAGATTTTTTATGGTTCATGTTGATCATTAGGTGTCTTTAAAAGGAAAAGAAAAGCTCAAGTGAGCAAAATAAAAATGACATAAAAGTAAATGCTCAAGTGAGGAAAACAAAAAAATGGCATGAAATGTAAATGCTTAAATTAAATGGTACATAAAGCTTTAAAAATAAAAGCATGAAGTAAAGTCAATTGTTAGAAATTAGTGGTTAGTTGGATGACCATCTTGAAACTTGCATTTGGAAATCATTAGAGGATTGGTAGAACCAAAGCCTCCACACAACAAGTTGCATTTTCTTTTTGTCAAGTATATCATCCATTTTAGAATTCTCAAAAGTAACATTTAATGATCAACAATGTTTAAGTGATCCGCGTTGACCAAAGGTGCTGTAGATCCATTAAAGGATTGGTAGAACCAAAACCTCCACACAATGAATCTCAAGGTTATTGGATCAAAGAGATCAAATTAACATAATTGGGCTTGCAATCATAAGTTTGGGCCACAAATGATCATTTATTCGAATCGGGACAAAATTTAGCGCTATGTTAAGCAATCGTAAGTGGACTTATGTAGAAGTCGCACCTATTTTGAGGCCGTTCAATAACAATCTATGTACTTCATGTTTGGATAAATGATATAGAGATCATCATCCCTTAACATGTAGCACAATTAAAAAAGAAAGGGATAAGATAAAGAGGGAGGGGAATGATAAGCTAATTTGGATCACCATTTCAAAATTCCTTCATCTTTAAACTCGACCACTCCTCTAGATGGATTAAAGTATTAAATATATCATTAATCCAAAGCACCAAAAATGAATTAAATAATTCACTCTTAGGTAGATTTGAATTGATGAACATTTATCCAACTTCATCTACATCACAAAGTTCATTGAGTTTAAAAACAAATTGGACATTTAAAATTGCAATCAAAATTATCCATCAAAGAGAATGCAGAAAAATATTTGAGTCAAAACAGCCCCAAAATAAGGCAGCAAAAGTGTTTTTTGGCACTGTTACAATCAATTGTGCCTAGACATCAACCTATTGCATAAGTGCAGTTTTTAATTAAATCAATTTTCTGTGATAATCAATTGCAATGTTACAATAATTGATTGCAACCTATTTAAGAAAAATCAATAGAAAACAACATTTTAAAGATTAAATTCTTATTCCAACTTTTTATCAAACACCTTATGATCATGGATCCAATTGAGCATGAAAATTCCAGCAAATTTTGAGAAAATAGCACTCATGGAGTTATAAACATTGCTCAATGAATCAAAATCAGAAATCCACAAGAGATAGCATTGTTAAAGATGATGATCTAACTTACCAAAGGTAGAATTAGAGAATTATCAAACAACTTCCAGAATTTGCTTCAATTCAACAACAAGAATCAATCACCAAAGCTTGGATGTAGAGAATTGATGGAGAAAAAGTGTTTGGATGAAGGTTTAGCTCAAAGATTAGTAAGCTTCAATGTAAAGCTTACTAACTTTTTGAAAATGGAGCTTTGAGTGGATTTGGTAAATGGAGAGAATTGAGAGATTTTTTAGCAAGATGATTTTGGCTATCCAAAGCTTTAAATTTGAATGAAATGAGGGCTCTATTTATAGAGTTTTAGGATTGGGATTAGTGGTAATTTGGTAATTGATTCTTGGATCCAAATTTGAATTAATGATATAATTTCAAATTATGCAGGAAAAAAATTGGAGCCAAAATGATAACAGTTTGAATTTGCTGGCGTTTTTTCAAAAACACGTGCATTTTGCCATTATGAGTCGATACATAGATGGTATGTGTCGATAAATCCTAGCTGTATAACACAGCATGTGTCGATACATGCCTCTATGTGTCGATACATACTGTTATTCTAACACATTACAGAATCACACAAACTACATGAGTCGATACATAACACGTATGTGTCGACACATGCTAGTTTCACAATCAGGATGAGTCGATACATACATACACGTGTCGACACATGCTAGTTTTTTCAAGCAGGATGAGTCGATACATACATGCATGTGTCTACACATGCTAGTTATGCACAACAAAATGAGTCGATGCATACCTTTATGGGTCGATGCATGCTGGATGTTTGCCACAATAGGATCAATCAACTTTGCATGACCTTATTTGTTGGATGCTTTGACTTGGTACCTACAAAACACAAATTGCAAAGACAAAGACAAATATTTTTTTTTTGTATTTTGGTTAGAAGTTAATCAATCAACACATATACAAAATACACAAGCAAGGTGCTTGGAGATTCCTCAAGAGCAAACTTAAAGATAAGAGATAGAAAAAGAGAAAGAACCAACCCTAATGTGATCTTGTCATGATTGAGTTGACATGATATGATAGGGTAATCTTAGGGGCAAAAATTGGGGTACAACAGGTATGTCTATGGTACTGGTGAAGGTTTCAAAATTTATGCCCAAAAATGGAGAGATCTCGCGGGAAGAGTCCAACCCCCTTTATCTGACAGAGAATTGGTGGATATGTTCTTAGGCACGTTGTCTGGTCCATTCTTCAACCATCTGATCGAAAGCTCTTCGGCTGGATTTACTGAACTAATCATGACTGGTGAACGGGTAGAAGCCGGTATTAAGAGCGGAAAAATTCAAAGGGATGTACCCTCGAGCACGATAAAGAAACCCTTTACCGGAAAGAAAGAGGTCAGCGTTGCTAATGACCACATGAATCAAAACAAAACTGAACGTCGCCCGACGGTAGGGGCTGTTATGATTTTCAATCCTGTACCAAATCAACAGCGAAACTATCAACGCAGGCCAGAGGCGCCCATGAGACGATTCACCCGGATCAACGTGACCTTGTCCCAAGTTTTTCCACATTTTTTGAAGTCCAATCTAGTGACTCTAAAGGAAGCTCCCAAGAACCCCAATACTGCTTCTCCTTGCTACAACCCTAATGCTCGATGTGCCTATCATTCCGAAAGAGAATTAGTTTGACCCCCCAGAAACACCTAATGTAATAACGGCGCCAATGCCCAAACATGGTCAAGGTGTCAACGCTGTTGATGATGAATATTTTGTTTCCTTTGTGGATGATTTAACTACTCCCCTTTTGACTGTTAAACAGAATTTATTGAAAGCCGACCTGTTTCCGGGCTGTGATGAAAGCTGCCGCTTATGTATGTCTCTACTAGATGGCTGTTTGTTACTGAAGATGGGCATCCAATGCCTGATGGTTAACAAAGAAATCTTGTTTGAAAAAGTTCCTCTTACCAGAAATTCCTGTGAAGATGTCTCAATAATCACCATTTCCGACAATCCTCCCAGGGTTTCCACCAAAAGACCCGTCAGGATTACATCTGTTCCAAAGTCTACTCCCCTAATCATCACCATGTCGGGGCCAATACCATATTCTTCGGATAAAGTTGTTCCCTGGAACTATGGGGCTGACATCTATTACCATGGCATCAAGCAAGATCTATTGGCTATCAAAGACAAAATTGCTAAAGACACTGATCCTGACGTCAACAATATCGTTGGAACCAGTAAGATAACGAGAAGTGGAAGAGTTTTCTCCTCCGAGATCTCTCCAAAGACCATTGTTACTCCTGTAATTATTCTCGCTACCGCTCCTACCATCATTCCCAGTGACACTCCCGTTAACAATCCTACTGTTATCCCTGCTACCGAAACAAGGGGCCAAGAGGTATTTTTTGAGCCTGTCCAGAAGAAGGCACATCCAGAGGTCATTCTTGACGCTTCTAGCAAGGAGATGGAAGAGATACTAAAAATAATCAAGAAAAGTGACTATAACATCGTGGAACAGTTGGGGCAGACCCCCTCAAAAATATCAATGTTGGCCTTACTTTTGTGTTTTTAGGCCCATGCCAAGGCCTTAGTAAAATTTCTGAAGACCGCCCACGTTCCCCAAGAGACCTCCATTGATCAATTTGAGAATTGTATGGTCAGTCTAACTGCTGATAATGGACTGGGTTTGTTTGACATTGATTTAACTCCCAAAGGGAGGAAACACAATGATGCCTTGCATGTTTCCATTGAGTGCAGGGGCACCATATTAGCCCATGTTCTGGTGGATACAGGTTCGTTGCTGAATGTCTTGCCCAAGAATGATCTTGACCGGTTAGATTGTGAAGGACTCACATTAAACCTAACAACATTGTGGTGAGGGCCTTCGGTGGTTCTAAAAGAATAGTACACAGAGAAGTAGAGATCCATATCAAAGTTGGAACTCAGACTTTTGATTCAACCTTCTATGTGATGGATATCCGCCCATCATATTCCTGTCTGTTGGGTCGACGCTGGATCCATGGGGCTGGTGCCGTCACTTCCACCCTACATCAGATGTTGAAGTACCCAGTATAGGGAAAGATCATCACAATCCATAGGGAGGGGGAGTACATGGTTAGCCACCTGAACTCTTTCAGGTATGTTGAAATGGATGGTAAGTTCACTGAGACCCCATGTCAGAATTTTGAGGAGGTCCCACAAACGATTGCAGCAACCAATACTACTACTAATAATCCTAAGGCTACCAGACTTTCATTGAAAAATGGCCTCTCTGAAAGTTGCTAGAGCAGTAGTTGAGGAAGGTGGATGTACCATCTGGGGTCAACTTCCGGATATTCCTTACAAATCCAACAAATTTGGTTTGGGTTTTGTGATCGGTGGGAATGAGAACTGACTGTTTTAAAGCTGGTTCGCGAAATGTCGCGGTAAGCAAGAGTCGCCACCGTCTTTTATGTTCTCCAACAAGGAAAGGACAAAAGCACAGCAAAATTCCTTTTCGAGATGTTTCTCGGGTTTGGGAGGTAGATTATAGAAAGGGAAGGTATTAGCACCCTTTCTATCCGTGGTTATCCACGGGCTCTTAGGTACTTGCTCACTATGTTTTCAAAAATGTTTGCTTTTCTTGTGTTTGTGGGTTTTGAAAAAGTTTGTTTGAAAAACTTCTAGGTAACTCTTGTATCAGTCCTCAAGAGTGTATGAAGTGTGTGTTTGAAAACTTTTTGAAAGTGTAAGTGCGAAAAGATGTTTTTGTTTTTTGAAAGAGCCAGTACCTAGGAGAAATCTACATACTCTAAGGAATTAGGCCGTGTAAATGTCCTTTAGACAGTACTATCCCACTATTGAGAAGTAGGTAGCACCGTCGTTGGAGTTATTCGGGTCAATTCGATTATTAGGGACATGTGTGGTCACCAAAGCAATAGTAGGACGCCTTAGTGGTAACCCTAATGTCCTAGATCCTTTTTATCCGAGGCAACCGTTTCGAGGCAACTGGATCTTTAGACAGGAGGGCGACCTCTAAAACACCCTATACTTGACGACCACGTCGAGGCAACTAGTGAGGCGTACCCTAGGAGTGGCATGTGCATGTGTGTTGTTTTTCAGTTAAGATTATCTTATACATGTTATTTGTGAGCTACAGATTGATTTTATTTGTCAGGCAATCTTGTCATGCATAATTAACAGTTAAGAGTGCGGAAAATAAAGTGCGGAAAGGTAAATCTACGCTATTACAAGGCGCGGGTCTATACATCGCCAAAAACATAACCCGTTTGAAAATAAATGCAAAAAGTAAAAGAAAGCGGTAAAATCCTAATTAACTATTACATCCTTGGAAACAGGTACATCAATATGATTAAAATAAATAATAATGCACGAATAGAAATTTAATCGGGACGTCCTTAGGGTTTTGACCCTTTTTGAGAAAAGAATTGAAATTGTCCTTTTTTGCAATTTAATTAAAATTAAACCTAATTTACTAATTAATTAATTAATTAAAGAAAAAAAGTGTTTTTGTGTTTTTTATGTTTTAATGAAAATAAAAAGAAAAGAAATTAATAGTCAAGAAAACCCTAGTTCTAAGTTGATTTTATTTATTATGAAAAGATTAAAATTAACTAATTAAACTAATTAATTTGTTAGTATTTTATTTACAAAATAATAATTAATAATGAAATTAATAGATAATAAAAATATTTACATTTTTTAATTCTGAATTTATTATGAAAATTAATATTAATTATGTTAGTTAAATAAATAATAATATTAATAAATAAAAAATAGTTAGTTAAAAGAAAATAAAAAAAGAAAAGGCAATTAACCAGGGGGGTTGATGGACCCAAAATGAGGTTTTGTTAGAATTTCTGGCCCATTTGTTGCTAAGCCATGTTTGACTTTCCTGGTTATCCACGCTGGCTTTGACCTGAGAACATGGTGTTCATCAGCTTCTGGCCTTTGGATTGATGATCATGGCCACATGGCAAGCTGGTGCGTGAGATACATGATAGAGTCCTTCTGAAAGCCTGCATTGGATTATACAAGAAAAAATAGGAATAATTATATGGGGTGGACCTGGGAATCGAACCGAGGTCCCAATAGTTCTTGGACAAATCACCAACCACTAGGCCACTTGAACGCGTTTGTTATTATATTGGATAATGAAAATAATATATAAAGAATCAATTATACTGGAAACCAAGAAAAAGCGCGCATTATATTTGAATCGTCCAACCATGTGTAAACACGTCAGTCATCTTCTTCCTTTTGCCTGTAAAAAATAAAACAAATAGCAGGGGTTTTTAACCCCCACAAACTGCAAATGCAAAAAATAGCGATTAGATGTACGAGCTATATAAATAGGGCGCGAGGGTTGGGTTTGATTCGTCTGGCCTTGACGAATTCAACCATATGCGTCTCAAGGTCTGATTTTTCCTCAATAGCAAACCCCTAATTTTGAAGCTTGGAAACCCTAGAACGTGTTCATGGCAACTTCTAATTTAAGACATCTTAATCCAATTGACTTATGCCAAAAGCTTCCTATGATTGCTAGCAACACAAAACACACAGTAAATCATGTTAATGATGCATAATTTTGGAGTTTCGATTCTGAAAAAGATTGACAAATCGTGAGTTCGTGTATGGGGATTTCTTGAGTGTTGGCACGTGATTTTGATTGCAAAAGGCTTATGGGAATCCCTGCAATAGGTTTGAATCAAGAGAAAGATTTGAATCGTGCTGAAAGGTGGAATTCAGTTTTGAATTTGTTCTTGATTTTTTTCCAATGTGTTTATGGTTTCTGCAGCAGTTTTTCACGTTCCAGGCATTAGGGTTGGCTTCAGTATTTATGTTGGAAGGAAATTAGGTTAACCTTTGGCCAAGAAATCCATTGCATTATGGTTTCAATATTTGATTGGAAATCAAATAATTTTCAATCTTTTTGATTGATAAAACTTTCCAAACATGGAGATTTTTGTCTCTTTGATGGATGCACGAAATTGCCAGCTTGCCCTGAGCCTATTTGCTTCATAAAAAGATTTGAAAACCATATCTTTATATTTTCTACATTTTAAATCAATTAAATGAATTAATATTAATAAAAAATTCAATTAATTAATTAAAAATAATAAAACAAATCAATTTGAGCTCAATGGGTCGTGCATAGGCCTTGGACAAAGTTTCAAGAAGGAATTTGAGGCCCATTAGCAAAAATGAAGTGTTTTAGGCAAAGTTGACTTTTGCAAATTCATGAAAATTTCCCAACTTCTCCAATGCATATCTTGCTCAATCTTGAAGCTATGAACATGTTCTTGGACATTTTGGAAAGGTCTTGAAGTCCTCTAACCAATGCATTTGGTCCCATGTCATTTGGATTTACCAATCTCAAGTTATGGTCTTTGACTTAAAGTGCATTTTTGTTGACTTTTGAAATTGACCTATAATGTAGAAATTGATAACTTTTTGTGAGAGCATTTCTTGGACTTGGAATGTGAAGATGATTTGTAGGAAATGTCATCCCCTTCAAAATGAGCATTGGATGGGATTTTTCTGATGAACCATGAAAAAGTTATGCCTTGGTCAAGTTACAGTTGACTTTTCAACTGTCCAAAAATAGAAACTTTTGCATCTTGATGATTTTTGAGTCATTCTTGTGGAATCATGATCAAGACTTGATCAAATGATGATTGTGGCTTCAAAATAAGATGTTGACCAAAATTTTTGACTTTTGACTGTAAAATGACCATTTTGCCCCTGCAGTTGATTGTGAACCAAATAGGGCTTTTGACTGTGCAAACTGGCATTATGAATCTTGAAACTTGACATGTAGATGCTTGAAAATGTATATAGGCCTATGAGACTTGATTGGACCCTTGAAAACCTCAAATTCTTTGAAGGAACCAAAACCCTAATTTTGACTGGCTTAGGAGGCAGTTGGACTGTGCAATCTTTGAGAAGTCTTGAACCATTTGAGGATGATTTTTTGATAAACTTTGAAAAATATGGGAGGGCAAATTTTGGGGTACAACAGTTGCCCCTGTTAAATCTTCTTAGATCTGAGGATGTAGATTGGCTTGCGTGCCTTTCGTGATCCGAAGGTGGAAAATGATTGAACACTAGAGTGCCCAGAAATTTGCACTCACATAGTGGAGTATCAGCAATGTGATGTCGGGAATGGGCTTACAGATGCCATTTGGAGAGATGATGGATAGGAGGATGGGATTATAGATGCCATCTGGAAATGTGACAGAATCTTGTCGGGAATGGGCTTATAGATGCCATTTGGAGACTGTTGGTAGGTGGATGGGCTTATAGATGCTATATGGAGATTGTCTGTTGAATTGTAAGTTTTGGGTTGAAAGAGGGAACCTGTGTAGGTTTGCCTGATGAGCTCGTGTAAAACTGCATTTTGGAAAGAAGGAAACCTGTGTAGGGTTTACTGATGACGAGTTCGTGTAAAACTGTATCTGAAATTGAGAAGGAAACCTGTTTAGGGTTTACTGACGATGAGTCCGTGTAAAACTGCATCCTGGAAGAAAGAAAACCTGTGTAGGGTTTTTTGATGACGAGTCTGTGTAAAACTGCATCTGAAGGAAGGAAACCTGTGTAGGGTTGACTGATGACGAGTTCGTGTAAAACTTCATCTTTGGAAAGAAGGGAACCTGTGTAGGGTTGGCTGATGACGAGTTCGTGTAAAACTGCATCTGAAATGGAGAAGGAACCTGTGTGGGGTTTCTTTGACAATGAGTCCGTGTAAAACTACGTCTGGAGTGGAGAAGGGAACCTGTGTAAGGTTTACTGATGACGAGTCCGCGTAAAACTACGTCTGGAAAGAGAGAACCTGTGTAGGGTTTCTTAGTGACGAGTCTGTGTAAAACTACGTCTGGAGAGAGAGAACCTGTGTAGGGTTTCTTCGGGATAAGTTCGTGTAAAACTTTAGGATGAACCGGGATAAGGTTATTGTGAGATAAGTTCGTGTGAAACTTATGGAGGAACCTGAGTAAGGTGATAAGTCCGTGTAAAACTTCTGGAGGAACCTGAGTGAGGTTACTTTGGTATAAGTCCGTGTAAAACTTCTGGAGGAACCTGAGTGAGGTTACTTTGGTATAAGTCCGTGTAAGACTTCTGGAGGAACCGGGGTAAGGTTACTGCAGGGTAAGTTCGTGTAAAACTTCTTGATGAACCGGGGTAAGGTTATCTTGAGATAAGTCCGTGTAAGACTTCTGGAGGAACCAGGGTAAGGTTACTGCAGGGTAAGTTCGTGTAAAACTTCTTGATGAACCGGGGTAAGGTTATCTTAAGGTAAGTCCGTGTAATACTTTTTCTGAAAGAAAAGGGACCGGTGTAGGGTTACTTTGATGATAAGTCCGTGTAAGACTTCTTCTGAACGAAAAGGAACCGGTGTAGGGTTACTTTGTGATGGGTCCGTGTAAGACTTCTTCTGAAAATTGAGAAGGAATCGGTGTGGGGTTGCCTGATGATGAGTTCGTGTAAAACTACATCTGAAGTTGAGAAGGAACCGGTGTGGGGTTGCTTCATGATGATCAAGTAGATAATTGTCCTGTCTGGTTTCAGATATTAACCCACGATCAATCGTCCATAGAATTTTCCTGGCTTGTTACCAGTGTTGATCTGGAACTGCAGAGGTAGATGGTAATCATCTTTTGATTGACCTTTTCCTGAAAAGGCAAAACGTTAGCTGTATGCAGTGTCATGATGCATGAACTGCATGATATTAATATGTTCTCAAGAATAAATGAGATTTGTGTGATATAATGTGTATATGCATGTGTCATGATGTATGAAAATGTGATGTTTATGAATGTATTTTTGTTTGGGAAAATAAATCCTTGACGAATGCCGGGAGCTTGTTGAATCCTGGGCTGATGTTGAAGAGTAGAGTTCTTCGTTTCCGCTGGGGATGATGATTGCAAGAATAAACCGGTAGGAGAAGATGACTCAGTTGGGGAATAAACTTGTTGAAGAGATTACTCTGCAGGGAACTACTCTGTGGGAAGAGATACTTCGCTGAGGTTTTGATGATAACTCCGCTGGGGATTCTATTGATGAGCTTTGTTGGGGAATTTTGATGAACTCCGCTGGGGGATAGGAAGAACTTCGCCGAGGACGATCTTTCCGTGGTAATTAGCTGAGGATAACCCAGTTATAAGCTCTAGTGGGGAATAAACTCTGAACATGGCCGGGGAGAGATACGTTGGTACTCTGCAGGGGATAAGCTTCCAGAATCTACTGGGGATAAGCTTCCCGAATCTACTGGGGATATTGATTCAACTTTCCTGGGGAAACTTTTGGACTGCACCGGGGAAGTGGCTCACTTGGGGTGTCTGTATTCCGCCGGGGAACAATCTTATATTAAGACTGTCGGGGATTCTTGCTTGGGAATATATGTATACTCCGCTGGGGAATGTTGAGATCTTTTGGGGATACCCAACTTCCTTAGGGATGGCAGTAGACTAACTCTGCTTGGGGAGAGTATCGCTGACTTGCTGGGAATATTGTGCCTTTATCAGGGCTGAGGGGAGACCAACTCTGCTTGAGGAGAGTATTGCTGAACCTTATCTTGCTCTGCGGGGAGTGGAGGTATCCTGGTCATATTCTTCAGCTGAATCTACCTTTGTACCTGGTGAGCAAAGCAGCTGTACAGTTTGGACAATTCTTATTGCCCCAGTTTCTGCGGGAGAAGGTACCTGTGGAGGTCTTGATAACTGCCGATTTGACAAATCTTCTTCTGGTAAGTGACGAGATGACGGGACATAGTCGTACGCTTTTGATCCCAAACTTTTGCCTGGACTGCCCTTTCGGGTTTTCAGTCCACCGGGATACCCACTTTTGCCCAAGCCGCCTTTTCAGGTTTTCGACTTGCCGGGTGTACAGATTTTTCATTTTCATCCCTTACTTTTTCCCGAACCCTTTTAGTTCGCCGGGAAGCCCTTATTTTTGCCTAGGTGTGTCAACCTAGCGGGTCTTTGATTATGCGTAGTATTTTTTCGACTATGTCCGTTCCCTCAAGATGAAAGGAGTTGTCACTGTCAGTAGTGCTGTGTTGCCATACTACCAGAAGATGTTTGTTGATCATGCTAGATTCCTCGCTGGAATTCATGTCCAATGCCCCAAGTGACTGAGACGGAGATTTGCCCCAGGCTATTTGGCATTTGAGAGATTCTTTGAATCTTGACTGGACTGCCCCAGATGATGGACAATGATCATGCCTGCCCCTTGGTTGGAAGTGTTTCTTCCACTTGAGATGACTCTTTTGTTGAGAAGACTTTTGTTCACTGGATATTCATCATGCGAATTTCTATGCTGTTCAAACAAATAGTCATATGCAAGCAATGTTATATTAAAAATGCAAAGCTTATGTCTGTCTTGACGTTTTTGAAAATGCATTTTTTTCAGTAAAACCAGTGAATTTTGTAAAATGCGATGTCAACTCGTTATTTTACCGCAAGCCTTAAGGAGTCAGGATACCTTTCGTAATAGTATGCTTTCGAACTAACCCATGCTTCAGCTAGGACTTTTAAGGGTTGTAGCGTGGTCTGGTTCATGGTTTAAGAAACAAAGGATAAAGGCTCAAAGTATTTGTACCCACCCGCTCTTCATGATGTTCTTCAAACCTAAACTCAGTTGATCGTGCGTTAGACCTTGTTTGAGTCTTTGTCCTGATATTCCAATGATGGTTCGAATATTGACAGTTTATTTTGAATAGGCAGTTATTCCTTTTTTTGGTTGAGGGTTTGCAGGACCTCTTTCTTTTTGATTTTGTTATCCCTGTTTTTTGCCTGAACTGTTTCTTTTGTGATTACAGTCAGCGGGATGCCCCCGTTTTGTAAGTCTCCTTCATAGGTTTTGACTTGTTGGGCTTTTATTTTGAGAAGTAATGACTGCTTGTCTTTATGATTATTCGGAACCATCACAGTCTTTTGTTTGGGAAGGACTCCTTTGATGTTCATTATGCACTTGGATCAGCCGAGAGAACTACCCTGCCCCAGGTTATGATTAAGGGTTTTAATTTTTGTGAAAAGAAAAACTCCTACTTTGGCTCGAAGGGGTTGACGAGGGATTATCTTCCTTATAACTCCGATGTTTAGGAATTGAAACAATGCCTGTACCTCGTCAGCGGGGTCTGTTCAAAAGCATACTGTAGATTGTGGTATCGTTTTCGTCATCCTCCCTCAAGAGGCTTAGAATTTTAAGTCGAGAGTTGAACATCAAAAAATAAAAGCAATTTTGAATATAGTGAAAACAATTACTTCAAAACAGACACGTGTAATGCATTAATGAAATAACAAAGTTTGACATGATTAAATGTTTGAACAATCAAAGAAAAATACAACTTGAACATTCGAATGAACAAAAGGTTTTCCAATCCTAGCCATGTTTTGGCAAGGGAGCAGTGATCACATTGGGAGTCTCAGCAGGCTCGAATTCGATCTCTTTGGCGTCAATCATATTCTGGATCTTGTATTTCAGCGTCCAACAATCCTCAGTATCGTGCCCCGGGCTACCAGAATGATAAGCACACCTCGCATCCGGGTTGTAGTTTGGAGAAGAGGTCTTGGGATTTGCAGGAGGGTTGATCACCGCAATCAGATTCATCTTCAACATGTGCTGCAATGCTTGTGACAATGGCATGTTGATGTTGGTGAACTGTCTTTTAGGATCGTCTGGCCTTCACTGATTTCCCTTTTGTGGTTGTCGGCGTGACGCAGAACCAGAGATCATGACTGCCCCTGCATGTTGGTCACGGCGACTCTTTTGGTTGTATGCAACATTGGACTCTTTCTTCCCCGTGTAAGGCTTTTTATGAGTATCAGGAGGTGTGGCCTCTTGAATCTTCCCACTTTTGATGCCCGCGTCGATTCTTTCCCCAGTCAAGATCAGATCTGTAAACCCAGCAGAAGAATTTCCAATCAGATGGTTGAAGAACGGCCCAGACAGGGTCCCCAAGAACATGTCAACGAGTTCCCGGTCAGTCAGAGGTGGTTGCACCCTTCCAGCAAGGTCTCTCCACTTTTGCGCATATTCCTTTAATCCTTCACCCGTCCCTAGTGACATACCCTGGAGTTGGGTACGCGTAGGAGCGAGGTCGGAATTGTATTGATACTGCTTGTAGAATGCAGTAGCCAAGTCCTCACAGTTATGAATACTGGTTCCATCCAGCTGATAGAACCATTCGAGTTGAGTCCCTGAAAGACTATCCTGGAAGAAATGGATCCATAAGTTCTTGTCCGCAGTGTAAGGTTGGATCTTCCTTACATATGATATGAGATGCAGCTTAGGACAGGAAGCCCCGTCGTACTTTGCAAAGGCAGGTGCCTTGAACTTGTGTGGGATCACCACCCCAGAAGATAGACCTAGATCTTCGAAGTCCAGGCCAGGCACTTTCTGTATCTCCATAGCACTTAACCGGTCTTCCAATTTTTTGTACTTATCCTCAGTCGGAGGGTACTGTTCATCATTGAAATCTGTCTAGTTGTTGGAGACCATGGGACTAGGAACCTCTCTCTCTTGGGGACTGTCCTTGCCCACAGATGAGGTAGTCAGCTCAGCCTCATTCTCATTCCCAGATCTGCGTCTAGGGTTGAACAAAACAGTCCTCTTCTTCTTCTTCTTCCTCTCTTTCAGGAGCAGAGTCTTCAAATCCTGTTGACCCTGGGCTAGGCTCATAACCATCTCTTGGAACTGGGCATTCTGGGCTTGGAGGGCCTTGATAGCTTGTTCATTGGATGATTCAAGATTCATGATGATTACTGAAATAAACAGCGAAGAAGGTAAGTGGCCTGTCAAAAGGGTACCTGTAATGCAATGATAGGTATGTATGCATGCAATGTTTTCAAGGATCTCGCGGGGTAAACAAGAAAATTGTTAGAATTTGAATTTCGTAGCTTGATTGAAGGAACTTCATGTTGTTGAGAGTCCTTCTTCAAGAGTCAAGGCTCACAATATCGAGTGGGTCATAGCCCCTGACTCAAGTCATCATGTTTAGATCTCCGAACAACCTTGGCTAGAGGAAAATAAATCCCCTTTGCCCCTTTGCTAGACAGTTGGTTCATCATGACCTGCATCACATACCCTTGAGATCCTTGAAATGGGTTAGCCCTTATGCAGGATGTATGCAATGGTATGATGGTATGATGTTATGCTATGCATGGAGTGACGTAAGTAAACCCTGTTATAAGCCCATATTAAAGACTGTAAACAAAACCTGCAAGGAACTCATGTGTCAGATAACAAGAATGTGCAAGTAGTTCAAGTTTGAAGGCACACAAGTCACACAAGATAGCCCTTAGAGTTTAGGCCAGCATGAAGTTTAGGTACCACCCTCTTTCAGTTTCGTTAGTTAAGACCTGTCCTAGAAAATAGTAACCGGGTTCTAGAGGATCTCAATATCACTGACTACCCTCGATCGGTCATAACTCCAGCATCTCAATCTTTTCTTGCGGCCAGAACCATCGCGAGAGTTTAGCCTCAATGAGTGTAGCATACTGCTACTGTTCTATGGCCAAGTTGGGTCAATTTAGGGTTCTAAGGTCGGTTGGTGCTTAATGACTCCTCAGAAGACCCATATTCTCCTCGTTGCAACACAAAGGATATCGGTACAGACCAAGGTGTCACACCAACGTAGCCACTGCTTCACCCGTGTCGGTCTACGCCGGACAAGTCCCTCACAGCTTATGCTACCTAAAGGGTATTCCCCAGATCCGGGTTAGGATCTATGAAACTCCAAGACAAGCCCCAATTTTAAAGCAATCAAAGCAAGCAATTGAAAACATAAGTATGATCTAATCCTAAGGTACACCTCACTTATTAATTTTCCCCAGCAGAGTCGCCAGTTCTGTGATCGGTGGGAATGAGAACTGACTATTTTAAAGCTGGTTTTCGCGAAATGTCGCGGTAAGCAAGAGTCGCCACCGTCTTTTATGTTATCCAACAAGGAAAGGACAAAAGCACATCAAAATTCCTTTTCGAGATGTTTCTCGGGTTCGGGAGGTAGATTATAGAAAGGGAAGGTATTAGCACCCTTTCTATCCGTGGTTATCCACGGGCTCTTAGGTACTTGCTCATTATGTTTTCAAAAATGTTTGCTTTTCTTGTGTTTGTGGGTTTTGAAAAAGTTTGTTTGAAAAACTTCTAGGTAACTCTTGTATCAGTCCTCAAGAGTGTATGAAGTGTTTGTTTGAAAACTTTTTGAAAGTGTAAGTGCGAAAAGATGTTTTTGTTTTTTGAAAGAGCCAGTACCTAGGAGAAATCTACCTACTCTAAGGAATTAGGCCGTGTAAATGTCCTTTAGACAGTACTATCCCACTATTGAGAAGTAGGTAGCACCGTCGTTGGAGTTATTCGGGTCAATTCGATTATTAGGGACATGTGTGGTCACCAAAGCAATAGTAGGACGCCTTAGTGGTAACCCTAATGTCCTAGATCCTTTTTATCCGAGGCAACCGTTTCGAGGCAACTGGATCTTTAGACAGGAGGGCGACCTCTAAAACACCCTATACTTGACGACCACGTCGAGGCAACCAGTGAGGCGTACCCTAGGAGTGGCATGTGCATGTGTGTTGTTTTTCAGTTAAGATTATCTTATACATGTTATTTGTGAGCTACAGATTGATTTTATTTGTCAGGCAATCTTGTCATGCATAATTAACAGTTAAGAGTGCGGAAAATAAAGTGCGAAAAGGTAAATCTATGCTATTACAAGGCGCGGGTCTATACATCGCCAAAAACATAACCCGTTTGAAAATAAATGCGAAAAGTAAAAGAAAGCGGTAAAATCCTAATTAACTATTACATCCTTGGAAACAGGTACATCAATATGATTAAAATAAATAATAATGCGCGAATAGAAATTTAATCGGGACGTCCTTAGGGTTTTGACCCTTTTTGAGAAAAGAATTGAAATTGTCCTTTTTTGCAATTTAATTAAAATTAAACCTAATTTACTAATTAATTAATTAATTAAAGAAAAAAAGTGTTTTTGTGTTTTTTATGTTTTAATGAAAATAAAAAGAAAAGAAATTAAAAGTCAAGAAAACCCTAGTTCTAAGTTGATTTTATTTATTATGAAAAGATTAAAATTAACTAATTAAACTAATTAATTTGTTAGTATTTTATTTACAAAATAATAATTAATAATGAAATTAATAGATAATAAAAATATTTACATTTTTTAATTCTGAATTTATTATGAAAATTAATATTAATTATGTTAGTTAAATAAATAATAATATTAATAATAAAAAATAGTTAGTTAAAAGAAAATAAAAAAAGAAAAGGCAATTAACCAGGGGGGTTGATGGACCCAAAACGAGGTTTTGATAGAATTTATGGCCCATTTGTTGCTAAGCCATGTTTGACTTTCCTGGTTATCCACGCTGGCTTTGACCTGAGAACATGGTGTTCATCACCTTCTGGCCTTTGGATTGATGATCATGGCCACATGGCAAGCTGGTGCGTGAGATACATGATAGAGTCCTTCTGAAAGCCTGCATTGGATTATACAAGAAAAATAGGAATAATTATATGGGGTGGACCTGGGAATCGAACCCACGTCCCAATAGTTCTTGGACAAATCACCAACCACTAGGCCACTTGAACGCGTTTGTTATTATAGTGGATAATGAAAATAATATATAAAGAATCAATTATACTGGAAACCAAGAAAAAGCGCGCATTATATTTGAATCGTCCAACCATGTGTAAACACGTCAGTCATCTTCTTCCTTTTGCCTGTAAAAAATAAAACAAATAGCGGGGGTTTTTAACCCCCACAAACTGCAAATGCAAAAAATAGCGATTAGATGTACGAGCTATATAAATAGGGCGCGAGGGTTGGGTTTGATTCGTCTGGCCTTGACGAATTCAACCATATGCGTCTCAAGGTCTGATTTTTCCTCAATAGCAAACCCCTAATTTTGAAGCTTGGAAACCCTAGAACGTGTTCATGGCAACTTCTGATTTAAGACATCTTAATCCAATTGACTTATGCCAAAAGCTTCCTATGATTGATAGCAACACAAAACACACAGTAAATCATGTTAATGATGCATAATTTTGGAGTTTCGATTCTGAAAAAGATTGACAAACCGTGAGTTCGTGTATGGGGATTTCTTGAGTGTTGGCACATGATTTTGATTGCAAAAGGCTTCTGGGAATCCCTGCAATAGGTTTGAATCAAGAGAAAGCTTTGAATCATGCTGGAAGATGGAATTCAGTTTTGACTTTGTTCTTGATTTTTTTCCAATGTGTTTATGGTTTCTGCAGCAGTTTTTCACGTTCCAGGCATTAGGGTTGGCTTCAGTATTTATGTTGGAAGGAAATTAGGTTAATCTTTGGCCAAGAAATCCATTGCATTATGGTTTCAATATTTGATTGGAAATCAAATAATTTTCAATCTTTTTGATTGATAAAACTTGCCAAACATGGAGATTTTTGTCTCTTTGATGGATGCACGAAATTTCCAGCTTGCCCTGAGCCTATTTGCTTCATAAAAAGATTTGAAAACCATATCTTTATATTTTCTACATTTTAAATCAATTAAATGAATTAATATTAATAAAAAATTCAATTAATTAATTAAAAATAAGAAAACAAATCAATTTGAGCTCAATGGGTCGTGCATAGGCCTTGGACAAAGTTTCAAGAAGGAATTTGAGGCCCATTAGCAAAAATGAAGTGTTTTAGGCAAAGTTGACTTTTGCAAATTCATGAAATTTTCCCAACTTCTCCAATGCATATCTTGCTCAATCTTGAAGCTATGAACATGTTCTTGGACATTTTGGAAAGGTCTTGAAGTCCTCTAACCAATGCCTTTGGTCCCATGTCATTTGGATTTACCAATCTCAAGTTATGGTCTTTGACTTAAAGTGCATTTTTGTTGACTTTTGAAATTGACCTCTAATGTAGAAATTGATAACTTTTTGTGAGAGCATTTCTTGGACTTGGAATGAAGATGATTTGTAGGAAATTTCATCCCCTTCAAAATGAGCATTGGATGGGATTTTTCTGATTAACCATGAAAAAGTTATGCCTTAGTCAAGTTACAGTTGACTTTTCAGCTGTCCAAAAATAGAAACTTTTGCATCTTGATGATTTTGGAGTCATTCTTGTGGAATCATGATCAAGACTTGATCAAATGATGATTGTGGCTTCAAAATAAGATGTTGACCAAATTTTTTGACTTTTGACTGTAAAATGACCATTTTGCCCCTGCAGTTGATTGTGAACCAAATAGGGCTTTTGACTGTGCAAACTGGCATTGTGAATCTTGAAACTTGACATGTAGATGATTGACAATGTATATAAGCCTATGAGACTTAATTGGACCCTTGAAAACCTCAAATTCTTTGAAGGAACCAAAACCCTAATTTTGACTGGCTTAGGAGGCAGTTGGACTGTGCAATCTTTGAGAAGTCTTGAACCATTTGAGGATGAATTTTTGATAAACTTTGAAGAATATGGGAGGGAAAATTTTGGGGTACAACAGGTTTTACTGCGAAGGCCCAAAGAGTTGTTCGACATTCTCGCGCTGGGGGACCACCTTTACGCATCAGAAATCAGGGAGTCAATGCATTGGAAGACAGTGATAGCAGTTGTGACATGGACGAGTGTATTTTTTCAACCATCAGCGGAGGACTCAACAATTGGGAGGCCAAAAAATTTGTCCCTATTAATTTTATTCAAGAGTAATTGTCTTTTAAATTTTTCGGACTTGTAATATTTAAACAATTTAGACTTTAAAACCTTGTGTCTTACCCGAGGCACAATGGTCCATTTGTGAGGGTTGTTACTTCATCTTCATATGTCATCAATAAATCATGGACGTTTTTGCATGCAAATTTTACGCTCTTTGTTTTTCTTTTTCTACCTTTTATTTTATCAAAGATAGCTATGCCCTTACACACACTCACATATCAGAATGCAGATCCACGTCCACTCAGGATCCCATGGGTAACGATTCTACTATGGCCAATTGTGACTTTGAAAATCCGATCTACCAAGCCAAAGACGAAGGTGAGGAAGATTGTGAGGTACCAGGGGAACTATCTAGGTTATTACAACAGGAAGAAAGGACCATACAATCCCATGAAGAGCCGGTTGAAAAGTTGACTTAGGTATTGAAGAGGACAAGAAAGAAGTCAAGGTAGGTGCCAACCTGGAGCCTAGTGTCAAGAAGCGCTTAACTCAGTTACTACATGACTATGTTGAGGTCTTTGCCTAGTCATACGAAGACATGCCAAGACTCAACATTGATATTATGGTCCATCGTCTGCCAACAAAAGAAGACTTCCCTCTGGTAAAACAGAAGGTCCGTCGCATGCGGCCAGAAATGTCAGAGAAAATCAAGATTAAAGTCATGAAGAAGTTCAATGGGGTGTGTGCGGGGCAGCAAGACGAGTCTGGCCAAAAAGAGCATGCAATATACTACCTGAGCAAAAAGTTTACCAACTGTGAAATCAGATATTCACTGCTCGAGAAAACTTGCTGCGCTCTGGCATGGGCTACTCGCCGGCTAAGACAGTATATGCTGACTCATACTACCTTATTGATATCCAAGATGGATCCAATTAAATACATATTCGAGAAGCCCACCCTCTATGGAAGAATAGCAAGATGGAAGATGGTCCTGACTAAATACAACATTCAGTACACTACCCAGAAAGCAATAAAGGGAAGTGTGCTGGCTGATCACCTGGCTCATCAGGTTGTGGATGACTATCAATCCATGAATTTAGAATTCCCGGACGAAGACATCATGTTGGTAAACAATTGTGAAGAACTCATACCGTATGATGGACCTGAACAAGGATCTCGATGGACCATGGTTTTTGACGGAGCTTCCAATGCACTTGGCAATGGCATCGACGCTATAATCATATCCCCTGAAGGCTGTCATACTCCCTTCACTGCTAGATTGTGTTTCAACTATACCAATAATATGGCGGAATATGAAGCATGTATTATGGGTCTCAAAGCTACCATAGATTTGGGAATCTAGTCCTTAAGTGTATTTGGAGATTCAACCTTAGTCATCAGTCAAATCAAAGGAGAATGGGACACGAAGCATCCTAATCTCACCCCTTACAAAGAACATGTGTTGACACTGATCCCACGTTTTGAGGAAATTACCTTTGAGCATTTTCCACGAGAGGAAAATAAACTAGAGGACGCACTAGCCATTATGTCATCCATATTCAAAATCATGTGGGGTAATGAGGCTCCTCAGATCACCATTGAGTAGATGGATGAACCAGCTTACTGTCACGATATTGATACTGAAGAAGTAGTGGACAAGACTTGGTTCCATGATATTAAGAGATGTCTCGAGGCCCAAGAATTTCCGGAGGGAGATTTAGTCAATGACAATAAATTCCTGAGAAGATTCTCTGATAAGTTCTTCCTTAATAACGTTCTTTATAAGCGCAACCACGAATCTACTTTTCTTCGGTGCATAGATAAGAGTGAGGCAGACAAGATCATGGATGATTTACATGAAGGAACCTTTGGCACCCATTCTAGTGGACACACGATGGCTAAAATGATCCTCCTGGCAGGATAATACTGGTCCACCATGGAAGCAGATTGTCATCGGCATTCACTAACTGTCACAAGTGTCAGATCTATGCTGACAAGGTACATGTGCCTCCGGTTCCTCTAAACGTCCTGACTGCTCCTTGGCCATTCACAATGTGGGGAATTGACATGATTGGAGAGATCAAACCTACAACTTCTAATGGACACCGCTTCATCTTGTCTGTCATTGATTACTTCACGAAGTGGGTCGAGGCATCTTCCTTCGCTTCTGTTACCAAGAACATTGTGGCCCGATTCATCAAAAAAAATCTTATCTGTGTGTATGGTACTCCGGAGAGAATCATTACAGATAATGGTACCAATCTCAACAATACTATGATCATTGCACTATGCATGCAATTCAAGATCCAACATCATAACTCTTCTCCTTACCGGCCGAAGATGAATGGCACTGTAGAAGCCGCTAATAAAAACATCAAGAAGATCATACAAAAAATGATAGTGACCTACAAGGACTGGCATGAGATGTTACCATTTTCTCTCCACGGCTATCGTACCATGATGCACACGTAAATAGGGGCAACTCCATTCTCTTTGGTATACGGCATGGAAGTTGCTTACCAATTGAAGTCCAAATACCTTCTTTGAGAATCATGAGGGATGTAGGATTGAATGAAGATGAATGGATTCAAACTCAATTTGACCAGTTGAACTTGATTGATGAGAAGAGGCTTACGGTTATCTGCCATGGCAAGATGTACCAAAAACGTATGATTAAGGCTTTTAACAAGAAGCTCAGACGTCATGTATATCAGGTTGGTGACTTGGTAATCAAGCGTATCATACTGCCACAAGGTGATCCCAGGGGCAAATGGACTCCTACATACGAAGGACCATTTGTGATAAAAAACATATTTTATGGTGGGGCAATGATCTTAACCACTATAGACGACGACGACCTTCCGCACCCTGTAAACACAGATATAGTTAAAAGATACTATGCATGAAAAAGACCCGCTAGGTTGAATGGCCTAGGAAAAAATTAGGGGTAAATACAAAAAAAAAACTGTACACTCGGCAAGCTGAAAACTTGAAAAGACGGCTTGGGCAAAAAAAGGTATCCTGATGGACTGAAAACCCGAAAGGGCGGTCCAGGAAAAACTTAGGGATTTAAAGCATATGGCTATGTCCCGTTGGATCACCTTACAACCAATATTTAGTATCAATCGTCAAACTCAAACGGTTCTAATCAATCCAATCAGTTTCGGATAAAGCAGCAAGTGGATGGGACACTTAGAGACATAAAGGCTATAGCAGAATGGGAGCCCCGTGGGATTATTTCACATAGTTGTCTTTTCTTTGTATCATTTTTCATTTTTA
Organism: Vicia faba; assembly: GCA_948472305.1. Classification (NCBI taxonomy): domain Eukaryota; kingdom Viridiplantae; phylum Streptophyta; class Magnoliopsida; order Fabales; family Fabaceae; genus Vicia; species Vicia faba. Next base: position 1,426,269,735 of record OX451735.1, on the reverse strand, counting down.
CGGCGACATTATCTTACTAGGATGTTTGTCTCTTTGTACAAAAATACTTATTCAAGTTAATACAAGGATATTCCTTTAAAAGTGCAAAACTATATGTTTTTCTTTTACTTTCCCGTTTGTTTGAAAAAACGTCCAGTGATTATTTTTGAACATATGCATTTGAATGTAATTACTGTTTACAAATGAACACATAAAAAAGGAAAACTGAACAGAAAGACAATTACTAATGGATTTAAGAAAAAGGATAATATCTATAGGCCATTCCAAAAATCCCCGCAGGTACTTTCTCTAACAGAGCAGAAGCAAGGACATCCTGCTACAAGATCACTGGCGTATCTCCAGTATGCAGCCTAATGGTATCAGGTGCTCTCATATCCCCAATGGAGCGAAACTTCCAATTTCCGCACCAAAGATTCCCTAGTGAAAGTCGCCCAGCTCCTCAGATGTCCCAGCAGGATATCACCAAGTTCACAAACTATGCACGACGTTTCCCTTCCCCAACAAAGTTTACTTCTTTAATGATGGAAAACCATATATAAACACTTCAATTTCAACAAAATATAAAGGCTTACACTCCACATTCCCAACATCAGTCAGGGATTTATTTCCCCCAATCTAAACAGAACTGCAGCAGAATAACTAATATGTGCATACATTGCATTCATACATCATAAACATCGACAACACAAATGCATATATCACAATCTCATTTATTTTGAGAAACATCATTACACCATGCATTTCATACATCATGGCATTACATACAGCTAACTCTTTACCTTTTCAGGAAAGATCAATCAATAGAAAATTATCATCAAATTTTCAACAAGACAGGATAACTATTTATGGACAAATCAATTGTAGATCAATTCCTGAGACAGGACTGGGTGACTATCTACATGACAAATAATTCCTTCAGACTTCTGCTGGTTTAATTTAAATCGATAAATGGTTTATCCCGATTCCTTTCCGGTAGACTCCTTCTCTGGTTCAGATAAATCGCTCCAAAGATTTATTCTGATTCTTTTCTAGACCTCTGCTGGTTCAGTTTAAATCTCTCAATGATTTATCTTGATTCTTTCCCGTAGACATTTTCTCTGGCTCAGATAAATCGCTCCAAGATTTATTCTGATTCTTTTCTAGACCTCTGCTAATTCAGTTTAAATCTCTCAACGGTTTATCCTGATTCTTTCCCGTAGACATTTTCTTTGGTTCAGATAAATCGCTCCAAGATTTATTCTTATTCTTTCCAGTTAAAGAATATTCAAGACCTCTGTTGGTTCAGTTTAAATCTCTCAACGATTTATCCTGATTCTTTCTCGTAGACATTTTCTCTGGTTCAGATAAATAGCTCCAAGATTTATTCTGATTCTTTCCAGTTAAAGAATATTCAAGACCTCTGCTGGTTCAGTTTAAATCTCTCAACGGTTTATCCTGATTCTTTCCCGTAGACATTTTCTCTGGTTCAGATAAATTGCTCCAAGATTTATTCTGATTCTTTCTAGTTAAAGAACATTCAAGACCTCTACTGGTTCAGTTTAAATCTCTCAATGGTGTATCCTGATTCTTTCCCGTAGACATTTTCTCTGGTTCAAATAAATCGCTCCAAGATTTATTCTGATTCTTTTCCAGACCTCTGCTGGTTCAGTTTAAATTGATCAATGGTTTATCCTGATTCTTTTCTAGTAGACACTTTCCCTAGTTCATATAAATCACTCCAAAGATTTATCCTGATCCTTTCCAGTTACAGATTATTCAAGACTTCTGCTAGGTTCAGTTTTAAATCGACCAAAGGTTTATTCTGATTCTTTTCCAGTTTAAGTCAAGCTTAGACTTAGTCTAATTTCTATCAACAATCAACTTTGATGGGATCTATAAGCCTGTCTCCGACAACTCTCCATCATTTCTCCAAATGGCATCTCTAAGCCCATTCCTTACACCTCAACCATAATATCATAAAGTGAAAATTTTTGGGCACTCTAGTGTTCAATCATCTTCCACCTTCAAGTCACGAATGACAGATTCGCCAATCTAACTCTTCAGGTTTAAAAAGATTGAACAGGGGCAACTGTTGAACCCCAAAATTTTCCCTCTCATTTCTCAAGACATTTCTCACAAGGGGCTCCTAAAAATTCAAGCTTACACAAATATATTTGGACTTTCTAGCATCAAGATTAAAGAGGAAATTGCTAAAAAAGATAAAATAAATGAAAATACTCTTTTTGACAAAATTAAAGGAAAAACAAGTTCTTTTCGATTTTGCATCCATCGATTGAGAACTTTGGCTTTGGTTGCATCTTTCGTTTGGGTGCTGGACTCCTTTTGGGAAAGTTCATTTCATGCTTCGATTGGGGCTTTGGACTCATCCAGGTAAATTCATTTCCTGCTTCGTTTGGGCACTAGACTTCGTTTGAACATTTGTGCAAATCTTTCGTTTGGCCACATAGCATCTTTCTTGCGTGTTAGCCAAGGTTTACAAGGCAGAATTTCGTACCATGTTAACATGCACAAGGCCAAAGTCACCCTTTGAAGAAACTTGTTACAAGCTTTGACAGGGAAACACTTATCATCAACTAGCTTTAATTCACAAGGAAAAAAGCCTCCTGGTGATATCCTTCGATTAAGGAGGCCAAAGCCTGTCTTCTACTCTCTTTCAATTACACATCTTGCCTCCTGCAGGCCTCCTTCGTTTGGGGCATGTGAATCCTTTAGCACAATCTTTTAGTCATGCCTTTAGTTTGGGCATGTGGCTCCCTTTTTACAAACTTTCAATTGAGCATGTTTGCATAAGGTCACAAGGCAAGGACCTCCTGCATACACTCTTTCGTTTGGCCATATGGACCCTTGTAGGAAAATTTGAGTGGGCAGTATCTCCCTTGAAAATGGCTTGCTTCAACACACAAATTCGACACTATGCCATTGTCCCATGCGAAAGAAGTACCATGGTGGCATTTTTGAAGGATTTTCCATACATGTCTGAATGTCCCAACCGAATGAAATGTTTTGCTGACCCACCCCATGAGCATGTATTTAGACCATTCGAAGGAACCCATGAAGGGCCTGGTCGAAAGACACTTATTTGGGCCCCTTCAAAGGATACCACATGAGTCATTCGAAGGAAACTTTGACTTGAAAAATGAATTAATTACTGAAGAGTCTGGTCGAAGGACAAGGCTAGGGGGTCAAGACAAAAGGTTGAGATGCCAAAGGTATTTGTTGACCAAGTCCCATGCGCTGCCAGGTTCAGGCCTGATACACTGGCCATAAAACTCTAAAACTGCTGCATAGCAGTCCTACAACACTGCCTTATTCCTTGCACCAAAATGGCATATAAACATTGTCCCTCGAAAGCTGCAAACACAACATACCCCTTTTTTGTTTAAATCTTTTGTTTTCCCTTCCAAAACATCAGCCCAGGCCATCTATAAATAAGAGACTCCACCACACATGTTAGGGGCGCCTGAAGGATTGCAAGAGAACACTTGTGAAAATTCCCAAAATTCTCAAACACTTCCCAACATTTTTTCAAACACTTCTGAAAAACTCATCCCCCTTTTGTTGTAAAAAGAACCTTCGATTCACCCCCCAAGTGACCATCTAACTAGCCTTCGACCCACTTCCCCAACTACCATACAATAGCCCTTTGAGTCATTCCATTGTTTGTTATAAAAATAACCTTCGATCCACTAACATAACCTCCTTCGATTCAGTGTCTGCTTGCACAGAGTGGTAACCGGATTAGTCTTAAGAAGATCCCAACGAACTCTCATTCTCCACCAAGGAAGGCACTTGCAGTTTCCTTCGAATTAAGAACTTCAAGAGGTAAGTTCCCTTCAAACTTGAATCTATTCTATTTTAATATCATGTGCACATGCCAATAAAGAAAAATGTAGATATTTCATATAGGAAGCTTGACCATGTTTTAGCTTTCGATTCTGACTGCCCATATGCTGAAAACTCAACTCTGATTAGTTAGGCTTTGGACTTTGAGACCCAATGGTTTAGTGCTAACCCCGAGACTGTAGTTACATTTGAATGTTTCATTTTAAGAATTTAAGACAGGTTTATTATACCCTTCAATTGGCTAACTGCACAAGCCTTTAGAATCACAATCTGAGGGCCCAACATGCTTACAGTCGAAGAAGTCAGCAAGGAGCCTGTGGCAAAGAATGAACCTTGCCGACTCCAGGCCTCAAACAAAGATAGAACCTTGTTGACTTCCAACTCCCAGTCGAAGGACAGAACCTTGCTGCCTCCAGGCCTCAAACGAAGGACATAACCTTGCTGCCTCCAGGTCTCAAATTGAAAGAGGTCAAAAAGGGTAGAATAGAAGGATGCTTCTGCCTGAATCGAAAGAGCTCACTTATCTTCTTTTTATTTTTATTTTTATTTTATCTTTATATTTTCTTGCTATTTCAATATGGTTGTAATTGTGTAGGATTTATTTTTTGCATTTTTATTGCTTTTATGTAAATGTTAGTAACTAGGATGTATGGCAAGATAAAAACAACAAGTAGATAACCAAAGGTTCAAAAGACAAAAATGCATGCAATCAAACACACTATTCACACACATGCACCCCTAGGGTAATTCCACTTGTTTCCTCGGAAAAAATAGTCACGTCCCTCGAATATGGGCGTTTTAGCAAATACCCTCGATAAAAGATTGTAATCCCTCGATGACCCTCAATGTTGCCTTCGGTAAACAATCTAGTCCCTAAATAAAATTGCGAAAACGTCCCATAGGTTACCTTCTATGACTATACAAACATCCCATGCCCGTCCTTTCACATCCAATGATGGGGCTTCTTACCAAGTCAATGTTAAGATAGCAACATCTAAAGGAGGAGGAAAAGAACACTAAAGACCTTTTGAGTAGGTAGGATGCTCCTAGTTGCTCGCTTGCTCACAACAAAAACATTTTATACACCCACACTTTCATCTTGAAACATTTTTAAAGGACAAAACACTTTGTACGCGTTCTTATAGAGACGAGAACCATTACAAAGACATTTTTTCAAAATACTTTCAAAACCCACACTACAAGCACATTTTCAAACAAAAGAAAGTGATCTAGCAAGCAACTAAGAGCCCATAGATAACTACGGATGAAAAGGGTGCTAACACCTTCCCTTTTCATAACCTATCCCCCGAACTCAAGAAATAATCTTGAAAGGTCTTTCCTGTTCTTTTCAACCTTTCCTTATTGGATAAAAGAAAAGTCGGTGGTGACTCTTGCTATCCGCAACAAGTGTGGTCAAACGCAAAACACTCAAGTCAGTTCTCCCACCGTGTTACAGCATTCAAAAACTGCATCTTCAGCACACTTTCTCACTATATTTCCCTTGTGCATCTTCTGAAGATTTGTCCGTTCGAGGACTTTCCTTGAGGAATTGGCTTTTGCTCTGAACATAAGAGTTGGAGAGGACATCAAGATAGACTTTCCGATATAAAATCCACTCCGAGACGATAAACTAGAACGGAGTTAGGAATTTTTAAATATCTGCAAGACGGTGAAACGACAATTAATTCAAGTTACCACCTTCAAGCAAATAGATTTCTTGGATGCTTTCTTCAAAGAGTTAGTCCTTGACCTGAACATGAGGGTTAGTAATAAAACCGAGAAATCTCAGTACATGAGGAATCTGCTGAATATGCTTAATCAAATCCAAGTTATAAATTCCCAAATGCCGGGGGAACAAGTAACCATAAATTAAATCCAACACCATTTCAGAGAAATCGAATTATTCACAGACGTTTTTCTCATAATTAATTTCCGGCATGAACACATGGTGAAGAGAATACCAAGACAGTTCAGATGCTTGAAGAATCAGCTCGAGACGATACTCCAGTTGCAAATTGTGAATTCTCAAGTCCGAACCAGTAAAATGCTGTTTCTGATTCACATTGTTTCAAATTTGCCGAAACACCTGATTTCTTTGCAATAAGCCTAAAAAACAAGTCCTCTGATCTCATAGTCACTGATACATGCAATGCCAAATGACCTATTGGAGAATATGCATATGAAAAATGCAAGATGTATAAGCCAGATAGTCTTTAAAAAGGGGTAGGACAAATTTGGGGTATTACAGACGCGTGCCATCACTATATTTAAAAAGCCACTGACACATGTAAACAAATAATCGACTGTTAGATCTGCGAATAGACAATTAAGGACGTCGTCCCCCCAAAATTCTTGGATTTTTTTGTCTGAACACTTCAACCCTTTGGGTCTCATGATCGGGGGGCTTATGTACACCCTGTAATTCCTATGATAGGCTACACGTCAGATGTAACATTTATATAATGATGACCATTAACCAACATATTAAGTCGAAAGCCCATTTAGGTCGGTCGTATAAGCATAAGGCCAATATATACGGTAGAGGATGTTACCGACATATGAAGTAGGGACACCAGTGACCCTCGACTATGAAACAGACCCAACTGTTACAAAATGCCAAAAGCCGTTTGGATGTTATGGAAGCTTATAAAGAGAGCGTTACATCTCATAAGGAGGCGACGGGAGTTAGAAAATTCCTTGATGAAAGAAGGTAGGGAGCGAATAATCATTGAATTCAAAGCCTATGGATGAAAGTATAAAAGGAAGCTTCCATAGCATGGAAAAGGGGCATTACATCATGTATACACAACAAGATAGCAATCATAAAAATACAAAATAATTGTAGCCTTGCCTAATTTACTTTGGGAAGTGTAATACGATGGGAGAACTGACTTGGGAATTTTGTGTTTTATCACAAATGTTGGGGATAGCAAGAGTCGCCATCAACTTTTCTTTTATCCAATAAAGGAATGGGCGAAAAGAACAGGAAAGACCTTTTGAGATTTTTCTTGAGTTCGGGGGGGGGGGGGGGGGGGGTGGGGTAGGTTATGGAAAGGGAAGGTGTTAGCACCCTTTTCATTTGTATTTATCTATGCGATCTTAGTTGCTAGCTCACTTTGAAGTGCTTTGTAAATGTGCTTGTGGTTTGTTTTGAAAGTATTTTTGAAAAGTGCCTTTGTTTAGGCGAACTTTGTAATGATTCTCATCTCTATAAGAATGTATACAAAGTGTTGACTTTTGAAAATATTTCATAAAAGTGTTAGTGTGTTTGAAAGATGTTTTGTTTTGAAATGTTTGTGAGCAAGAAACTACGAACATTCTACCTACTCAAAAGAAGTCTATGTTCTTTTCCTCCTCCTTTAAATAGTTCTATCTTACCATTGATTGATAAGATGCCATATCATTGGATGTGAAGGGACATGCGTGGGTCATCGTACAATCATAGAAGGAAACATTGTAGGATACCTTAGCAATTTGTCATAAGGGTCTAAGATCATTTACCAAAGGCAACATTAAAGGGTCATCGAGGGACTACGATCTTGTAATCGATGTTTTTTTACTAAAGTATCCCATGTTCGAGGGACATTAATATTTTATTCTAAGGCAACAAGTGTGGGTTAACCCTATCGGTGCAAGTGTGCAAAGTGTATTTTTTCATGCGAATTGTCTTGAATTGGGGTTATCTACTTGCTTGATTTTAGTCTTGTCGTACAAACCCTAATTACTAGCAATAATATTGAAAGCGATAAATTGCGGAAATTTAAAGTCTTACGCTATTACAATACTTTAGGGGAGGGGAATACGAATTACAAATGAGGATGAAAGAAAATAAAACCTAATTACTATTACAACCATATTGAATAATATAATGTAAAATGTACAAGAATATAGAGATAGTGTAAGAGAAAAATGTTTTTTTAATGGTTTTTTGTATGAAAAATGTTTTAACCTAATTAATCAAATTAAAAAGAAATTAATAATAATTTTATTGTATAAATTAAATTAATTTAATTAAGATAAAGTTAAAACCTAAGTCTAGATTAATTAACAAAAGAGATTAATTTATTAAGAAAATATTTTTGGTCTTTTATTTAAAGGAAATAATAAAAAAAATAACAATTTTAGTCTAAGTATTTAATAAAAAATATATTTTGTATTTTTTAATTTAAATAATAAAAAAGAGGAATAATAATAATAATAATGATAATAATATTTAAAAGAAAAAAAATAACAAAAAATAAATTGGGTCAGGGGTTTTGAGAGTGAAAAGGGTGTTAGAAAGTAAAACAGTTTTTGTGTGTCTTAGGCCCAAATACTTTTTTCTTGTAATAAAAAAAGAAATAATAATAAAATGAAAAAAATAAAAACAAAGGGATGTGCCTGCATGTTATATAGTGATCAGAGGGGTGTTAGCTGAGTGAAACAAATCAGGCCCAAACAGATAGAGGCCCAGGTGGGTTTTTGAACAAAAAAGAAACAAGGAAATGTTGTAAAAATGACAAAAGGTCTCGCTGGGGCTCGAACCCAGGACCTTCTATAGTTATACCTTACGCACGCTCTCTCTACCACTGGGGTGGCTATACATCCGTTTATTTATACAAAACTAACACATTATATTATAAAACAAGTTGTAGTGGCAAATACATCTTCTTCCTCGTGCCATAACCAGAGCTCTGTAGCTTTCTCAACTCTCAACCATTCTCAAAAGTATGAACATCAATCTTGTTAGAAATTTCACCACGATTTCAAATATGTAAATAAATTAAGCAATAGATTAAAGATGAGCATGGATTTTAAATGGTACCAAATTTAACCTAATTTTTTCAGAAAGTTTAGGCTCAAAATTCTCACTACTCAGGCAACATAAATGAATTCTAAGGACAAGGTTAGTTTCAGGGTTATGATGTCTACATTTTATCTTTTAAAATGGAAGTCAAATGATGCTTGTATAAAGAGTTAGAAAATTTGAAAACTCACCTTGCAGATGGAGATCGTGTTTTGAGTTTGAGCAACTTTCAAGGTGTTGTAATGATTTGGTTAGCTTCCTTGAACCTCCAGGAGACTATTCCAATAGTTACTTTGGATTGAGAGTGGCTGAATCGTTGTGTAGAAGTCAATGTGTAAGCTTCTGATTTTGGAAATGGAGGAAGGGGAAAATGGAGTTACAGAAATGTAACAGGTTTTTGGTTTGCTTCTAAATGATTATAGGTGATTTGTGATTGGTTTTGAGGAAGAACACACGAGTGATTTGTGAGATGGAGGTGCAAGGTCAAAATCTGCACACATATGGTGTTTCAAGGTAATTTCTGGCTTGAATGAGTTTTAGATAGTTTCTAAGCTTTCTAATTCCCGTCCTAGGCTTGTGAATGAAGTCTCAATTTATATGCAAAGGTTTGGAAGCTTGGAGGGATCAGAAATACAAGATCACAAATTATGGATATTTGACTTGTTTTTTAAGCAAGCTTGACAAACATCTTTCCAAGGCTTGGTAAAAGGCTTGTTGGGTGGCTAGAAACTTAAAACATGTTTGTTCTGAGTTTGTAGAGGATGCTTGTGCAGAAAGAACTAATGCAATGCTCAAGACAAGTTGACTTTGTGATTAAAGCAACTTTACTAGAATGGCAATGTTACTTTGTGGTATTAATGGAAATGCAACTTGGATAAGGGCTAAAATGCTTGGACAATGGATCTATAAGTTGTGTAATCAATTAATTATAGAGTGAAACACAATTTAGAAGCCTGCAAAGTGAAGTTATATAGCATAGGCCAGGGTTTCGATCAAGTGTTCATCACAAAAATGCATTGTAGTTCAAGAATGGATGCCCAACTTATCTTCTATTCTCTTAGCTCAAAAATGATCTCTTCAAGTTCTGTGACATTTTTGAAAGCTTGAAACATCCTCTACAACTTTAACGTTTTCCACTTTTTCAAAATCTAATTGGAACTATGTGAAAAATGGCCAAGAAGTTGGGACAAAAATCTTCCTAAACTAGGTCAAAATTTCACTAAGTGTTTAAGAAAAAGTGCATGACTTCATGGGCCTATAACTTAAAATCTAAGCATTTTTTGGATATGAGCCCTCTAATAAAAAGTTGTAGATCTCATCAATATATACAACTCTCATGTTGAAAGTTTTATTTGAATTATCTTGAATCTTGGTGAAAACTTGGCATGAAGTAGTGAAATTATCATGTACAAAAACACTTAGAAAAATTTCTAAGTCTTGAAAAGTTTGAATTTTTAAATTGAATGTTGACTTTCTTGATTTTTTGATGATAAAGCTTCATATTTTTGAATGTCTTGATGAATTGTGATCTTTGAAACTCAAATTTGACTTTTGGTGTATCAGTGGACTTTTCCAGCAGTTGACCAAATTTCATCTATCAATTGCTTGATCTTGAGGGATGAATTGAATCATGCAATTAGGTAAAAATGATGTAATTGAATCCTTGAAATCATGTTTCAAAACAAAAAGCCATATATTAAGTCAAAAGTCAAAAATCAGTCATTCTCAGTCAAAACTCTAATTTTGACCATTTTGCCCTTTTTATGAATTGAACACTTTTCTCGAGGAATTATGATCCAAACTTGATCAATTGATGCATATGACTTCAAAAATGTTGATATTGGTCCAAAATTTTGAAGTTTGGCTGTAAGTTGACCACAATTGACTTTTTATCCAATACAGTTGATTTTCAGTCATCTGGTCAATTGACAGAGTAAAATTGTGATTCAAAACTTGAAACTTGACATGAGTATTCTTAGAGATCTATAATGATCCATGAAAGTCATTTGAGGCACTGTCCTTGTGAAAATCAAAACCTTAATTTGAGGCATCGATGTTTAGGAGGTGGTTTGACCTAGTCAATACTTGTGCAAGCTTGTGCCAATGAAGATCTTGTGAGAAATGTCTTGAGGTAAGAGAGGGAAAATTTTGGGGTACAACAGCTGACCCTGTTCAATCTTCTTAAACCTGAAGAGGTAGATTGGCGAGTCCGCCATTCATGACTTAAAGGTGGAAGATGATTGAACACTAGAGTGCCCGGAATTTGTACTCGTTGATGCAGAAAGTAATGTGTTAATTGCGTCAGAAATGGGCTTAAATATGCCATTTAGAGAGGTGATGAAAAATTATCTGAGATGGGCTTATAGATGCCATCCAAGGTAACCGTTGATAGAGATTGGAAGAAGTATCAGAATAAATCTTTGGTCGATTCAAACTGAACCAAGTAGAGGTCTTGAGTAATGTTTTAACTGGATAATGAATCAACATAAATCTTAGGAGCGATTTAACTGAACCAGAGAAAATGTCTACCAGAACGGAATCAAAATAAATCTTTGGTTGATTTAAACAAAACCAGCAGAGGTCTTGAATAATCTTTAACTGGATAACGAATCAGGATAAATCTTAGGAGTGATTTAACTAAACCAGAGAAAGTGTCTACCAAAACAGAATTAGAATAAATCTTTGGTCGATTTAAGCTGAAGCAGCAGAGGTCTTGAATAATCTTTAATTGGATAACGAATCAGTATAAATCTTAGGAGCAATTTAACTGAACTAGAGAAAGTGTCTACCGGAACGAAATCAGGATAAATCATTGGTCGATTTAAACTGAATCAACAGAGGTCTTGAATAATCTTTAACTGGATAACGAATCAGCATAAATCTTAGGAGTGATTTAATTGAACCAGAGAAAGTGTCAACCGGAATGGAATCAGGATAAATCATTGGTCAATTTAAACTGAACCAACAGAGGTCTTGAATAAAATTTAACTGGATAACAAATCAGCATAAATCTTAGGAGCGATTTAGCTGAACCAGAGAAAGTGTCTACCGGAATGGAATCAGGATAAATCATTAGTCAATTTAAACTAAACCAACAAATGAAATGTTTGTTGTTGATTGTATTCATATGGTGACTATTCTTTCCTAAAAAGTTAAATAATTAGTTGTATACAATGCCATGATGTATGAAATGCATTGCTTAATGATGTTCTCAAAATAAATGAGATTATGCTATATGTTTCGTATGCATATGTCATGATGCATGAATATGAAATGTTATTAAAGTGTATCTTTGTTTGAGAAAATAAATCCCTAACTATTGCTGGGGAGTTATGGGACTACTGCTTGAGACAAAGAGTATGTGTATCTTCAAACTTGTTTAGAGTGCTTCTTTTGGGAATTCCTGTTCGCTGTTTGAGGAAATTCTGCAAGGAATGTTGGTTTCTGCTTAGGGAGTAGAATTCAGGAACCTTAGTTGACCATTACTCTACTAGGGAATGTGATTCTTATATACCCTGACCGGGGATAAAAAAGATGTTTAAACTTCCGATTTGTCTAGGGAGGATGAAGTTAATTGTTATCTGGTAGGATTCCAGGCTTCACAGCAACTTTCTGGGGATAGTAGCAATTCTATTGGAGAAGAGGAGTTCTTTCAGTTGATTAGTAGTAGTTTGAGGAATAGACTTAGGCTGGGGAAACTATGGTCCGTTGGGGAAATAAACCCTATTGAGGAAGGCATTCTGGTGACCTTACTGGGGAAGTGAATTCCTCTGGGGGAGCATTTTTGCAAAGTTTCTTTTATGGTTTTGGGAAAATTCGACTAGGGGAGAGAATTTCCAGGAAATATGCCGATTGGAACTCTAGATGTGGGGATAATCTTTATTGAAGTAAATCTTTGGGGATATCCCAAATCCTTAACTAGATGCTTATTACTGTTTTTGTGCGTACATTTATTAACAATTAATCATATTCATATGCATATGTTCATTCAATTTTAGTCATTGGACATTTTTGTATCCAAAACAGAAAAAACAAAAAGTGTGCACTTCAAAGTATATTTGTATTGATAATTTACCTAAAAACAAGTGTTTTTGTACAGGGAGACGAAAATCCTAGTAAGAGGAAGTCGTCGAAAAAAAATGAAAAGAATACAAAGTGAAAACAAAAATCGTATAGCCATGTGGAAGTGATCTCATTGTGTTCCAATTCTTCTATTGCCCCTATGTCTTCGAACATCATCCCTGACCGTCGAAAGAAGTTGATTGAATTAATCTTGTACCATTTAAACTTTGACCTTGGTAATAAAGCTGGTTGTGGTGATTCGACGGGACATAATCGTACGCCTTAATCGTTGACTTTTTTCTGGACCGCCCTTTCAGGTTTTCAGTCCACCAGGATACCATTTTTTGCCAAGCCTCCCTTTCAGGTTTTCGACTTGTCGGGTGTACAATCTTTCGTATATATCACTAACTTTTGCCCAAACCTTTATGGTTTGCCGAGATGCCCTTATTTTTGCCTAGGTATGTCAACCTAGCGGGTTATTCTTATGCGTAGTATTTTTTGACTATGTCCGCGTTTACAACATGTGGGACATCTTCACTGTCCATAGTGGTTAACATCATAGCACCACTAGAGAACACTTTCTTGACAACAAATGGCCCTTCGTAAGTGGGAGTCCATTTTCCCCGGGGATCACTTTGTGGTAAAATGATACGCTTTATTACCAAGTCGCCAGCCTGGTATACTCGAGGTTTGATCTTCTTATTGAATGCCTTGATCATACGCTTTTGATACATTTGACCATGACAAACAACCGCCAGTCTCTTCTCGCTAATCAAATTCAATTGATCTAATCTTGTTTGAATCCATTCATCTTCACCTAAGTCTGCTTCTTTCATGATCCTTAGAGAAGGAATTTGAACTTCGACAGGCAGGACGACTTCCATACCATATACTAAAGAGAATGGGGTTTCCCCAGTTGATGTTTGTGCCGAGGTACGATAGCCATGAAGAGCGAATGGTAGCATCTCATGCCAGTCTTTATAAGTCACCACTGTGACACCCCAAATAATCCGATTATTAAATAATTAGAATTTTTAATTATTAATTTAATTGGAAATTTAATTATTGGTATTTTTGGATTATTGGAATTAATTTAATTAATTAAAGGAAAGAAGTATTGGTGGTGTGAAGAGTGAGTAGAGGGTGTGAGGGGTAAAATACTCTACTCTTACTAATTACTAATTTAATTATTTTATTGGAATAATAAAAGGAGTATTAAAAGGGAAAAAGAAGAGAAAGAGAGTTATTTTGGAATATTCATCATACGTACATTTGAGAAGAGGAAAAAGAAGGAGAAAACCGGAAGCGTCAGAATTCGAAGAACCCACAAGGTAAGGGGTGATTTCGATTAGTTAATTCATATTATCGGTTTAGATATTCAATAGTATGGATCATAGTATGTTAGGGAATCCCGGTTTAGAATTCTAGGGTTCCGTAGAATTGTCCCTATTGCATCGAATTGTAGGTTGAAAACCATTAGGGTGTCAGATGATAAAAAGGAATGATGAAATAATGTTGTTTGATGTTATAATGGTGCAAAATGGATGTGTTTTGGTGTTTCTCATGTTGCAATTCGTATGGGTATGTTTGGAATTGGTTTAGAATGAATAAATGCTGTCAAAAGTGCAGAATTTGACTCTGTAGGTCGTGGGAACCGGTTCCCAGTGGGGAGGAACCGGGTTCCACTGTGTGAATTTATAAAAACTGGCAAAAATGCACGTAGGAACCGGTTCCTGTATAGGTAGGAACCGGGTTCCCATACATTTTTCCAGAAGCGTGATTTTTGAACTTCGCAGGAACCGGTTCCTGCATATGTAGGAACCGAGTTCTGCTGTAACTTTTTGAAAAATATTAAACTTTGAAAATTCATAACTTTCAAACCGTAAGTCCGTTTTGAGTGCCGTTTTGGACGTTATTTCTTAAATTTAATGCTCTATTTTATAAAATGAAAAGATTTCCTAAAACCTGAAATTATTTTGAAAATGAGTCAAATCCCGGAATAAGTGATTATTGGCTAACGCACATGGGTGTGTATGTAGCAGTGAACCTGTGATGGATGGATGTATTAGTATTGTGTGAATGAAAGGCATGTTTATGTTGCTAATGATGGTGTGCATGATCGTTGAGATATCATGTTTTTGGTTTTGGTTCAGTTATGATAAATTGATGTATTTCATAGACTGATTTGATGTTGCATGCTAGTGATGTGCGTACATATGCATTATTTTGGTGAAGTTAATTCCCATTGTGTGGAATTTGACTTGTATTACCATTAACCGATACCCGGGTGATGATGGGTGGTTAGGCTGGATTTGTGTACGGGTGTTTATGGACGAATCGATGGTTTCTGTATCCGGTTGATGATGGATCAGTGTTGGGTGACTTGGTCACGTGTTGGTACCACATGCATTGTGTCTGCATTTGTGTTTGCATGGAATTGTAACATGTTAGGATGTCTTCCAATGTTAAAATTCTTTGGTTGATTATTGATTTGTGCATAATGACTTGTATGATTGGAACTGCGTGTTAAATATGAATTTATGCTAAAATGGGTGAAATGATATGCTTGTGATATAATGTTAATTGAGAAGCTTATAATGCATGTTAATTATGAGAAATCTCACCCTTACTTTAACAATTTCAGATTAAAGTTAGCAGCTCAGGAGTTGGTGAGGATGGCTCTAGAGCTATGTTACTTTAAGTCCGCGTGTCAGTGTCGTGCTCTGATAGGTTGTAACACTGGGGAACGTTTAGTTGAGGAATTAGTTATTATTCAATTGTTTCTTTGAATTTCATTGGGAATAATTATGTTTTGGTTTATTCCGTTTTGGTTATGGTATTTTTCCGCTGTGTAAGATATGGTCTTAATTTGATTGAATTATTTGAATAATGACCCTCAGTGTAGCATGACTACTGTTTTATTGGAAGTTTTATTTATTTCATAATTGTGACATCCTTTGTTCCGTGTTAACTCTGATGGAATATGTCTTTAATCATTGATATAATTAATATTATTCGGGGTATTTTAGAAGGGGTGTTACAACCACCATCTTTTTCACAATCTTCTTTATATTCTTATTAGCAGCTTCCACTGCAGCATTCATCTTAGATCTGTATGGAGAAGAGTTGTGATGCTTGATCTTGAACTGCCTACAGAGTTCAGTGATTATAGCATTGTTGAGGTTAGTTCCGTTGTTAGTGATGATCCTTTCGGGGATGCCGTACCGACAGATGAGGTTATGCTTGATGAACCGGGCTACAACAATCTTAGTAACTGAGGAAAATGAAGCAGCTTCGACCCATTTGGTGAAGTAGTCAATGGCGACGAGGATGAAACAATGTTCGTTGGAGGCAGTGGACTTGATTTCTCCAATCATGTCAATGCCCCACATTGCGAATGGCCACAGAGCAGTCATGCCGTTTAAAGGTATTGGAGGTACATGGGCCTTATCAGCATAGATCTGACACTTATGACAAGTCCTCGAGTGGCGGTGACAATCAATTTCCATAGTCAACCAATAATAACCAACCCTCAGAATCTTCTGGGCCATGGTGTGTCCACTAGAGTGAGTTCCGAAGATACCCTCATGCATGTCTCCCATGATCTTCTCTGCCTCCTTCTTTTCCACACAGCGGAGCAGAGTTGAATCATAGTTGCGTTTGTACAAAATCCCATTTCTTAGGAAGAACTTGGATGAGAACCTCCGCAGGAATTCCTGGTCGTTGATTGAGGCTCCCTCATGATACTCATGTGATTCAAGGTACTTTTTCACCTCATGGTACCAAGGCTTTTTCTCATCAGTGTTGATCACATAATAGTGCGCATGTTCGTCAAATCTTTTGATGGTAATTCTAGGATCTTCATTGTCCCAATTGATCTTGAACATAGACGACATAGTTGCTAAAGCATCTGCCAACTGATTTTCTTCCCTCGGGATATGTTCAAAGGTGACCTCCTCGAAGTAGGGGATCAAGGTTAGCACAAGCTCTTTGTAAGGGATCAAGTTTGGATGCTTGGTATCCCACTCTCCTTTAACTTGACTTACCACCAGAGCTGAATCTCCGTATACACTCAAGAATTTGATACTTAGGTCAATGGCAGCCTTTAGACCCAAGATGCACGCTTCATATTCGGCCATGTTATTTGTATTGTCGAAGAAAAGTCTAGAAGTGAAAGGTGTATGGAAACCTTCAGGAGAAATGATCACAACACCAATTCCATTACCCAATGCATTGGAAGTTCCATCAAAAACCATAGTCCATCGGGATCCTTGTTCAGGTCCTTCATACGATTCAGGCTTTTCATAGTCAGCCATCAACATGATATTCTCGTCCGGGAATTCAAAGTTCATGGATTGGTAGTCCTCAATAGCTTGATTTTAGTCTTGCCATACAAACCATAATTACTAGCAATAATATTGAAAATGATAAATTGTGGAAATTTAAAGTCCTACGCTAAGAATACAAATTACAAATGGGGATGAAAGCAAAGAAAACTTAATTACTATTACAACTATATTTAATAATAGAATGTTAAATGTACAAGAATATAGAGATAGTGTAAAAGAAAAATGTTTTTTTATGATTTTTTGTATGAAAAATGTTTTAACCTAATTAACCAAATTGAAAAGAAGTTAATAATAATTCTAATGTCTATATTAAATTAATTTAATTAAGAGAAAATTAAAACCTAAGTCTAGATTAATTAAGAAAAGATATTAATTTATTAAGAAAATATTTTTGGTCTTTTATTTAAAATAAATAATAAAAAAAATTATAATTTTAGTCTAAGTATTTAATAAAAAATATATTTTGTATTTTTTTATTTAAATAATAAAAAAGGCGAATAATAATAATAATATTTAAAAGAAAAGAAAATAAAAAAAATAAATAAATTGGGTCAGAGGTTTTGAAAGTGAAAAGGGTGTTAGAAAGTAAAACAGTGATCAGTGAGTGTTAGTTGAGTGAAACAAATTAGGCCCGGGCGCGTTTTTGAACAAAAAAGAAACAGGGAAATGTTGTAAAAATGACAAAAGGTCTCGCTGGGGCTCAAACCCAGGACCTTCTATAGTTATACCTTACGCACGCTCTCTCTACCACTGGGGTGGATATACATCTGTTTATTTATACAAAACTAACACATTATATTATAAAACAAGTTGTAGTGGCAACTACATCTTCTTCCTCGCGCCATAACCAGAGCTCTGTAGCTTTCTCAACTCTCAACCATTCTCAAAAGTATGAACATCAATCTTGTTAGAAATTTCACCACGATTTCAAATATGTAAATAAATTAAGCAATAGATTAAAGATGAGCATGGATTTTAAATGGTACCAAATTTAACCTAATTTTTTCAGAAAGTTTAGGCTCAAAATTCTCACTACTCAGGCAACATAAATGAATTCTAAGGACAAGGTTAGTTTCAGGGTTATGATGTCTACATTTTATCTTTTAAAATGGAAGTCAAATGATACTTGTATAGAGAGTTAGAAAATTCGACAACTCACCTTGCAGATGGAGATCGTGTTTTGAGTTTAAGCAGCTTTCAAGGTGTTGTAATGATTTGGTTAACTTCCTTGAACCTCCAGGA
Organism: Vicia faba; assembly: GCA_948472305.1. Taxonomy (NCBI): domain Eukaryota; kingdom Viridiplantae; phylum Streptophyta; class Magnoliopsida; order Fabales; family Fabaceae; genus Vicia; species Vicia faba. The sequence goes on along the minus strand of OX451735.1, from coordinate 1,426,251,453 downwards.
GACTATTCCAATAGTTACTTTGGATTGAGAGTGGCTGAATCTTCGTGTAGAAGTCAATGTGTAAGCTTCTGATTTTGGAAATGGAGGAAGGGGAAATGGAGTTACAGAAATGTAACATGTGTTTGGTTTACTTCTAAATGATGTATAGGTGATTTGTGATTGGTTTTGAGGAAGAACACACGAGTGATTTATGAGATGGAGGTACAAGGTCAAAATCTGCACATAAATGGTGTTTCAAAGTAATTTCAGGCTTGAATGAGTTTTAGAGAGTTTCTAAGCTTTCTAATTCCTGTCCTAGGCTTGTGAATGAAGTCTCAATTTATATGCAAAGGTTTGGAAGCTTGGAGGGATCAGAAATACAAGATCACAAGTTATGGATATTTGACTTGTTTTTGAAGCAAGCTTGACAAACATCTTTCCAAGGCTTGGTAAAAGGCTTGTAGGATGGCTAGAAACTTTAAATATGTTTGTTCTGAGTTTGTATAGGATGCTTGTGCTGAAAGAACAAGTGCAATGCTCAAGACAAGTTGACTTTGTGATTAAAGCAACTTTACTAGAATGGCAATGTTACTTTGTGGTATTAATGGAAATGCAACTTGGATAAGGGCTAAAATGCTTGGACAATGGATCTATAAGTTGTGTAATCAATTAATTATGGAGTGAAACACAATTTAGAAGCATGAAAAGTGAAGTTATATAGCATAGGCCAGGGTTTGGATCAAGTGTTCATCACAAAAATGCATTGTAGTTCAAGAATGGATGCCCAACTTCTTCTCTTCGATTCTCTTAGCTCAAAAATGATCTCTTCAAGTTCTTGGACATTTTGGAAAGCTTGAAAGATCCTCTACAACTTTCATGTTTTCCACGTTTTAAAAATCCAATTAGAACTATGTGAAAAATGGACAAGAAGTTGGGACAAAAATCTGCCTAAACTAGGTCAAAAATTCACTAAGTGTTTAAGAAAATGTGCATGACTTCATGGGCCTATAACTTAAAATCTAAGCATTTTTTTGGATATGAGCCCTATAATAAAAAGTTATAAATCTAATCAAGATATACAACTCTCATGTTGAAAGTTTTCTTTGAATCATCTTGCATCTTGGTGAAAACTTGGCATGAAGTAATGAAATTATCATGTACAAAAACACTTAGAAAAATTTCTAAGTCTTGAAAAGTTTGACTTTTTAAATTGACTTTTGACTTTCTTGATTTCTTGATGATCAAGCTTCCTATTTTTGAATGTCTTGATGAATTGTGATCTTTGAAACTCAAATTTGACCAAAAATTGCTTGATCTTGAGGGATGAATTGAATCATGCAATTAGGTCAAAATGATGTAATTGAATCCTTGAAATCATGTTTCAAAACAAAAAGTCATATATTAAGTCAAAAGTCAAAAGGTGCCTAAATGAAAATTAAGACATATGCACAACATCTTCATTGTACATAATGCATAACGAAAGATCACGATAATCATAAACCTCTGAAACATCATCAAACAACTTCTTTTATCTTTAACATGTAAGTAAACACATGAAAAACAACAATGATAATAGGGTGAGATAATAATCTCAATTAGTTTCCCTATCTTATGGGTCCACTTGACTCTAAAGGGATCTATTATCAATTTCTAACGCAAGTCTTCATCTTTCGTTACTTGTGTGTCACTAACACAACATAACTGAGACTTAAGCCTCCAAGGAATATTACCAATGTATGGAAACATGTCACTTGAGTTCTCACAACTCAATAAATCATAATCCGAGAACACAAAACATCAATCCCTGATCGGACCTACGTCTAGGCCAAAGCTCGGTTCATGCGTGCTCGTATGATTCGACTTTCGTGTGGATACCGGATTCTCCATAGGACTCAAAACCACTTTAAAAATAGTCACTCATATAGGACTCGAACCCACTTTGAGTATCTTTCACCGTATGGGGCTCAAATACACTTAAGTGTCCACCATGGATTTGACATGGTTGGGACTCAAACCCATTTGAGGCTCGGATCATTGGTGCCACATCCTCGATTCTACTTTACCTAGGTATCTCAATTGAGATGTGCATGGTCAAGCGGAATTTTGATTACGTGATTAGGTTCATCAATAATTCACGTGATTGCACTCATCAATCACTAGGTGATCACATGCACCAGTTCTCATATTATCACAACATGTTCCATACAAAGCCTATTGATTCATAACTTAAGCGACTAGTCGTCCATGATACACAACGAGGTACATTAGAGTCCAAGCATCACCACCTAAATCATTTCATAACCTAAGTAATCTCTCTAGTTCATTCACCTAGTTACAACCTAGGTTTAGCCTCACTTTTCATCATATATTTTAATCAAATTATCATACAACCAAACTTGTATTCTTATATATAAAAACAATTCCAAAGTAGTATTTTTATTATTACTCATACATGCATACTCATATTAACATTGATTAAGACTCTATCACAATCATGACTACCTTATCACGTTACATGCAGACATTTCACACATACTACATGTTCAACCACTTTTTGTGTGCTCAAACTCTTAGCATAACATCAAAATTACATCTCACTATACTTTATGTATTATTTCCTTCTAATTAAGTTTACTATCATTGTGTCATAAGACATCATATAACACTGCTATGACTTTTTCACATGCATTACTAAATAATATTCTACATTATATCACACATACCTTTCTCCACAACACTGCTACAAGCACATTTGATCACACTTGACATGCTTACGCTAGACAAACATTTTACATGCTTACACTAACACACTCTGTCATTAACAAACACATCACATGATCATAATATGCTATTATTATATTTAAATCTTCATATACACACTCATATTATGTATACACATTGTTCACACACCGTGGTTGAAGTACATATTTTAAATACACATACAATTGACACAAACAAGCATCATACCTGATATATGTTCTGCATGTTACACGTTGAACAATAAGCAATAGTTTGCAACTACATTGCACAACATAGTCACACACACACACACATTATTTATGACCATATCATGGTATCAAAGCCCAAACTAGATAACAATAACATTCGAAAATTCCACACAACACAACAACAAGTTACTGATTACACATCTCACAACATACTATACTTTATCATGTTGCACTAATGTACTTATTGTTTTCAACAATTACATTTGTTCATACTACGTATGTCAAAACTTATCATAACAGTTACTAATTAGCAAAACACACTTTGAAATTTTACAGAATGATTTTCAGTACACACACTATTATTTATGATACACTATATGCACATATTATACTACGTGTATACGATGTCTCACATGTACATATAAATGCATCATAAATTTAAACAACATACACAGTAGGCACTTGTTATTGTTAACAACATATCAACAACAACTATACAATATAATTGTATAATCTACCAAACACAATATCATGATTTCAAAACAACAGTATATACAATCATGGAATCAAAACCAAACCCTAAATTCCCAAGTCATGGATTCTTCCCCCAAGCTAACTCTAACTAGGAACTCGCCTTTTAGAGGTGAAGATGGTGAAGAAGATGAGATGGTTTTATGGTGATGATGATGATCCTTCCTCCATGAAATTTCTTTTTCCAATCTTTTCTTCTTCTTTATCTCTTATATTATTTCTCCTCTTTCTCTTATGTATTTCTTTTCATTCTCTCTTGTTTCCAACTTTCTATTTCTTCAACTGATAAGGAAAATCGGTGAGGTTGAAATAAATGGAAATAAATGAGTGATTGAGAAGATAAATATAATGAGTGGATAGAAAGTAAAGTTGGTAAAAAAAATATCATAAGTGATATTTCTTACTACTAGAAATTAAGCTCAACTAAGTTCACTAATTACTCTATTTATCCCAACTAACAACAAATAGAGCATACATGAGCTCAATATGTCTCAACTAATAATGAATAGAGAACATATGAGCTCAATTTGTCCCAACTGACAACGAATAGAGTATTTAAGAGGATATGGGATATTACATTACATAAAAGGGTCTGATATTGAGTTTGAAAGCACAAATTCTGAAGATGCTCAAATCAACAAGGGACCTTCAATTAGAATTCAGAAGGATCATACTATTGAAAATGTCATAGGAAATTTAAATGAATGAGTTATCACCAACTCCATAGAGATGATAACCAACACATGTTTTATTTCAAATATTAAACTTAAGAACATCAAGGAAGCATTGAATGATGAATTTTGGATCAATGATATGCCAGAATAATTGTGTCAGATCAAAAGGAACAAAGTATGGGAATTAGTTCTTAAACCTAAACATATGATAATCATTGGTACCAAATGGATTTTCAAGAACAAATCTGATGAAAATGGTAATGTAGCAAGGAACAAGGCACACTTAGTTTCTCAAGATTACACTCAAATAGAAAGAGTACATTTTGATGAGACATTTTCTCCAGTTTCTATACTCGAGTCCATTAGATTATTACTAGGAATTTCCTACATGATGAAGTTCAGATTATATCAAATAGATGTTAAAAGTGCCTTTCTGAATGGGTACTATTCTTGCTGAACACCAAGGACGACTTCCCTACGAAACCGAGGGCTTTAGGGAAGGTCTCTAATGAATGGAATTGCTTTGTATATTATGTTTTTCTTACCCCTCAGTCAAGAGCCCTATTTATATGGAGGTGCATAGTCCTCATTGATCGCTGTTCATAATCGTTGTGACTCTTCATTAATTGTAACTAGGCTACCATCAAAGCTAGAAACGTCTGACGTCACTAATGATGGTAGCCATTATAACATATGCCGTCATATATTGATGAGTGGTTTCTCTCTTAAATAGCCGATCACTGTGTAATGTTCTCATCAATGTCGGGCTGTTTATAATGTCTAGGCCCAATGATAATATCTGACATATGAGCTCGTTCAATGCCTCTTCATCTTCTCGTATGACTGACCATAACCACCCCCGACCTTACTATCCGGCTTAATCATGAAGCTCTTTGATCCGATGTCCTACTCGGCCCAACATGCAATACCCGATTCGTCTACCTTTGCCTGGTCCTTATTATCCTTCCTAACCTGGCCAATGCATCTATGTATGAACATAATCCCCACGAACATATGGCTTCTTTTGAAGTCCTTGTGTTCAGCAAACGTGAACATTGATCCTTAGGTCCCATACCAAATTCCTGTCATAAGTTGATGATCAACTATCTTTTACCCTAGGTCGGGTTCCTTCCCAGCACACGTGGCATCCATGCCCTAGTCTTCCCAACAGTCACCTAGTTTTTAGATATAATCATTAGTTGGTCAATTTTGCATTTTATAGACGTTTCCTCTACCCCAGAATTTTCCTTCCATAACTCCTTTTTAAGTCTATTCCTCTTTCACCTCTCCTGAAAGTTCTCCTTTGCAAGCGTTTTTTCAAAGAAATCCTTCGTTCAAAATCTTCAGACGCTAAAGTTTTCCAAGTATTACTCTATTCCTTTTCTATTATTTTTCTGTACATTCTCTTGTTTATTAAGGATGGTGATCATAAGAGAGTATGACAATCTGAGTCATCAGATTCGTACAAGCGATGAGGAGCAGAGAGCTTTGTGGGATGAGTGCATGTAAGATATGAGAGGTTCCTTAGGTGTAGATGAATTTTCCCGGGTCATGGATAGGGTTTATGGTGAGATTTTCACTTCTAAAAGTGACTCTGACTCTGAATCTTCTTCACCAGGTTCTGTGGAAATCTTGATGGAAAACCCATTCCTTTTAATGAAGAAGTAGTGGGCTACTCTCAAAGTTCCCTATATGTAGTGGAGGTGGAAAACTTTGCTCTTCGCGAAAGGTATCCTTGACCAGGAATGAGGATGACGTTGTTCTAGAGGCCTGCAGGCCCGACGAGAGAGTCTGTATGTCCCGACCCAGAGGGGTGAAAGATGAGTATTTTTATTTCTATGCTGGCGTGCTGGAGGATATGTTCATTCACATTCCTTTTATGACTTTGAGGTTGACGTCCTGATGACAGTAAATGTGGTTCCTTCCCAACTTCGTCCAAACAATTAGGGTTTTATTAAGGCCTTCGAGATGGCCTGCGATGCCCTGGATGTGACGCCGACCATTGGCTTGTTCTTCTCCTATTTTGAAGTAAAAAATGTAGATTCCAGAAGATGGGTTGCCATCAGTGGTGTTCCTTGTAGGAGCTTCCTTCAAGCTTACACCACAAATTATAAGGGTTTTAAGGACCGATTCCTATGTATTGGCTGCGGCCCGAGATATCCCCGGGTCCTCTATGCCACTGACGACCATCCCAAGTTTCCATTATATTGGACTGGAAATCCTCTACCCATATCTGGGTTTAACTATGATAAGTTGAGTGATCTTGAGGTTCAATATTTACAATTGCTAGATTCTTTCCGTTTTTTCAAGGTCAAAGACCTATTACCTTTTCCTGTTGAAGAGGTTCCATATTCTTGGGTAAGATTCTTTTTAATTAGTCGCCGATTACAAATCTTTTCCTTTTTTTCTCATTCGTTCTTTTAATGTCTTTTTGTAGATAAGAAGACTAACCTTTCTGTTAGGGAGCAAAATAAAATGATGGCCGTACTCCGTGCTTCTCGGCAAGTAACTGGGGGCCCTTCATAGGATAAGTATGATCTTTCTAGTATAGAGCTCAGGGAGTCAAAGAAGAAGAAATGGACCATTTCGAGGTCGTGCGTTGTGATCAGCGAGCCCCAGTTACCGGCCAAAGTCGTCCCGACCATTGAGGACACTATTGAACAACCCCAGAAAAAGCTGAACACGATAATGACGGATGAGTTTTGTAGGGCGGATCAGGAGATCTCACTGTTGATGCAGGAGCCCGGTGATGACTCCACCTATCCTTCAAATGAGAATAAATTTTGGTCTAATAGTTTCGATGGGTTGAAGTTCCTTTATGACCACCTAAACACTATCAAGGATGTTAACAAGGTGAAGAATATCAGACTCCAGAAGATTACTCAACATTTGAGTTCTTATCTAATGCATTGTGTTGTGCTGGCCCGAGGATTATTTGAACCTGAGGATGACTTGGAGGATCAGTGTATCAATCTGCAGAAAGACATCGACTAGTTTACAGGCCGTGAGAAGTCTTATGCTGATAAAGTTTATGCTTTAGAGAAGAGTCTAGCTGCTAAAGTTTCAAATACTAAGACCTTCACCCAAAAGCTGTGAAGATCTTCATGATTCTGAATCCAAGCTCTCCAAGGAGTTGGACATGGCGAAGAAGTCTTGTGCTGACCTGCAACAATCCTTGGAGAGGTCTCGTATGTATGCGTTTAATTCCGGGGATGTGGGTTTTGACCGGGTGAAAGATCAGGTGATGTATCTTTATCCAACCTTGGATATTTCTTCTTTGGATTTCTTCAAGAGTATCGTGGATCGAAAGTTGGTGGATGTGGAGGATGTTGATGGATCCCCGGTCACTGATGATCCAAATGGGAATGATGCTTCTCTGGCCAAAGTGACTAAGTGATCTTAGGCTTCACTTTATTTGTTTTGAACAATTTGTTAGTCACCCTTTTTAAGTGGGTGCGTTTTGTAATGTCCTTAAATATTTTCCCTGTCCAGACAATCACATTATGTGTTTTAAGTTTCAAAGTCATTGGTTTCATTTTTGTTTTATTTTGTATGTCGTTTCTAACTTGCGTGTTTGTAGGAGGATTATAGATGTATGGTAGCCCCCTGTTCATGTGGTTCTGACAAGAATAATATTGATCAGTTTATAAGAGAGGCCTTAATCCTCCCTAACACTGGAAATGTCTTTCAGAGTTGCTAGATGTTATCCCCTGTCCAAATGTGAACCAGGATGTTTCAGTTTTCTCATTGATTTGAGAATGCTCTTAGGTAGCCCCAGGCGAAATCCAATTAAGGTTCCTCGTCGATGGGGGTTACACCTGAGATGGTCCTGGAAGGAACCGAGGTGTAGAGCTTGAAAATATTTTTCTACAGGGGAGTACCACGAGGGGAGTGACCAATAGGCATGGAATTTCAACCCGAAAGGTTACCCTTGAGTGGTTCAAGATCAGAACCAAGGTGTAGAGCCTTAGATAATTCCCTTAGGCAGACGCAAACATAATCCAATTAATTTTCTTTGTCGATGCGGTTTACACCTGAGATGGTCCTAGAAGGAACCGAGATGTAGAACCCGGAAATATTTTTTTGCACGGGAGTACCACGAGGGGAGTGACCACTAGGCAGGGAATTTCAACCTGGAAGGTTACCCTCGAGTGATTCAAGGTCATAACCGAGGTGTAGATCCCTAACTTGTAAGCCTCGTTGATGAATTTCTCTACTACTCGTAAAGGTCCTTCCCAATTTTGTGAGAGTTTTCCCCCTTCATCAGATCAGTGATCCTCTTTAGAACCAAATCCCCTTTAAAAAAGCCCCTCTGCTTGACTTTCATATTGAACCGTCAGGCTATCCACTGTTTGGCCACTATTTCTCGGATATGTGCAGTGTCTCTGATTTCATCAAGAAAATCAGATTCATTGTCCAGATGTTCCTTGTTTGTGTTTTCTTCAAAGCTAATTCTACCCCATGTTGGGATGTTGACTTCTACCGAGATCATGGCGTCGGCCCTATAGACCATCCTGAATGGCGTTTCGTTGGTTGTTGAGTGAGTTATGGTGTGGTAGGACCATAAGATCTCATAGAGGTAACAAGTCGGCCCTTACTGGATCATTATCTTGTTCAAACCCGAGCCCTTCGTGGTAGCCAATCGGGATAACAAGTCGGCCCGAGCGTTATCTTCTCTGGGAACATGGCATACCTTGAACTCTTGAAACTCTTTTGATAGACGAATGATATGCTGTAGGTATTTTTGTAGGATGGGATCCTGGGAGTCGGTCCTGACCAATAAGTGAGTGATGTCGACTTCTTTATCTAGCTTCATTCCAGTGACCAAGGCTTCATATTATGTTTGGTTATTGCTGGTTTGGAAATTGAAACACAATGAATACTCTAGGACCAATCACCCAGGTCCCTCTAGAAAGATAATGACTCCACTACCTCCTAGGTTGGATGACCCATCCACCAATATGACCCATCATGTGGATAATTCTTCGTTTTTCGGGGTGCTTAGTTTGACCACAAAGTCAGCCAAGACTTGAGATTTTATAGTAGTGCGTGGGGTGAACTCTATGTCATATTCTGAGAGTTCCACCGCCCATGCTACCATGCGCCTGACCAAATTCGGCAACTTTAGAATTTTCTTAATAGGGAAATTAGTTTTTACTAGGATGGGATGGCCTTGGAAGTAATGCATGAGTTTCCTTGTTGTCGTTACTAATACCAGAGCTAAACGTTTAATCTTTTAATACCTGAACTAGGTCTCTCGCCGGTCTCCCCATCTTGAACTAAGACCGAGTTGATGGCTTTGTCTAACACGACTAGGTAAATTACCAGAGGTGTATTCTCCTTAGGTCAAACTAGTATATGCAGAGTGTTGTACCCCAACTTTTGCCCATAAGATTCCTCTATTATTTCATACCATCACAATGCAACAAGATTACACACTAGGGTTTGCTTCCTCTACTTATCCTTGGATTTGCTCATGAGGAATCACGAAGAACCTTGACTTGTATTTTTGTGATCATCTATGTTTGGTTTTTATTAACTTATAGCTAATAAATACAATTAATGTTTGCCTTAATTGATGATGTTATAGGTGAGAGCATAACACTTTCCATCAAGTTGATCTACATGTTAATGACTCTATTTCCATGCCTTCTTCAACAAAAGCTTCATTGAGATTCAAGCCTCATCATTGAATATTTATTGAAGTAATATCATTACCAAGTATATTATGAGTCATCATGCCTCAAGTTGTCAAAGATATTCAAAAGATACAAGGTTTGATTGAAGAAGTTTGACCTAGTTAGATAAACTCTTGATTTCTTGATCACAAGTACATATTTTACTCAATTCCAAATATTTGGAAGTGGTTATGATTTCTATGGTTCCTCATTATCATCCTCAATAACTTCTATTTACACGACAAAAATATTTTTGCAAGAAGGTTGGTCAAAATTGAAAAGGGTTCTCAAGGCATTTTATTGCTCTAGGAGCTAGGATTCTGAATTTCAAAGGGGTATACCTTCCTCATCTTTTGAAATTTTTGAGTGATTCCAAAGACATGCTTCTCTTAAACAGGTTATCAACAAATCATTTCAAAAGTTTCAAGGAAATTTTGTGTGAAAGGTACTTGATGATGAAGAAAGATTACAAGTCCTCTAGATGAACCATCAATTTCCCTTATGTGACTTCAAAGGACCATAACTTGGTCAATTTTTATCTCCTTGAGCCCATTCTTTTTCCAGATTGATTTTAAGAATGTGAACTTCATCCCTTCTTTTAAGTGCAAAGTGTGAAAATGGATAAAGGATTCCCGAAGGATGCAAAAGATTATAGGTCATCTTATGAATTTTTGCCAACTTAGACAAGTCATAAATTTCTCAATTTTTGGATATTTTTAATGGTTCAAGTCTAAAAATTCCATTCTAGAGATCTACTTCATGCCATCTTTTTTGGTCAAGAGAAAATTTCAAATGGAAGACCATGTTTGGATGCAAGACATTATAGGTCATTTTTGAAGAAAAACTTAGAAATTTTCTATGTATAGAAAGTCAACCTCTTTTTCTCAAATTTGACTCATTTCAACTTGTAGCAACTGGTTTTTTAATCAAGAGTCTCCAATATTAGTTTTTATCCTAGGGAAGGGAACCTAATAGAAAACCCTAATTCGCAGACAAAGATTCTAGGTTTCAGACTCAATTAGACGAAAGGAAGGTGTTAGGCACCTTTCATCCACCTTGTTCACAAGGATATTAAGCTCTAGTTTTAGGTTTGGGATAAACAGGGTTTTAAGTTTTAATTAGCAAGAAAGGGCTTAATATTTTTTTATAGGGGAAAGAGTTTTAATTTTTAATAGGAGAACTCGCAACGATTTTAAATCGTTTGCCTACGTATCCTCTTAAGAGGAATCAAAGTACCAATTCGTAGTTCGTATAGGTTGGTGTCTTTTAGGGGTTTGCAAGTGTATTTTGAATCACCTCGCCCTCGGTCGGGAGTAATGATTGCGGAGATTTTGACTGAGTGCGTAGTAAGTCAAAACTAGTTTGAAACCCATTTGTAAAAAGTTAGTTGATTAGTTTAGTTTATTGTGAAAATAGTTTTAAGGTTTGTTGAGTAATTTTTAATTGTATTATTTGCGAAGATCTTGATTAATGCATGATTGGAAAAGATTTAATGCAATAATATAGAAATTAATATGTAATTTTAATATGAAAATAATTTATTTGGTCATATAATAATATTTAAATATAATAAATAATAATAATATTTAAAATATGATAATAAAAATTAATAATAATAATGATAATTATAAATGAAAAAGAAATAGATAATTAATAAAACATAGCATACAAAATAATATGAAATAAATAATAAAAAATAATAATAATTTAAGTAAATCTAGGGGGGTGTCATTTTCAACTAACCAGTAAAAAGGGGGGGGGGGGGGGGGGGTGATGTGGAAACGAATTGGGCTTAGGCCCATTAGGCGTTTGGAAGGGGCTGGCTGACCGAGTGCGCGAGGGAGCATAGGGCTTAAGGTGAACCTAGCCTCACGGCCGTTCAACCATGATCAAACACATGGGATTGTAAGGTGCACGTTAGTTATAGTGGACGTACATGTATAAGATCCAATCAGAATATTTACTTTGTTTCTCATTCTTTACATTTTTTTGCAAAATCAATTACAGCAAAATCATCTTCTCTTTCTCTTCGTCCACCCCTCCAAACCCTAAATCCGATTCATCCCTTCCAACGCGACGACTCCAGCAACCTTTTCTGCCGTAACCCAATCCCCAACGACTCTCAATTAAAATCAAAACGAACAAAAACAGAAGCTGAGTTTGTGTTACCCCTTTCACTATTCTGTATTCCGATCTGGCTTTTCAATTTGGGTATCTAATCCTTTGTTCTTCTTCGCTTTTTAGGTTACGGTGCTTGAGGATGGTGGTAATGGAGCGACGACCAAGCAATTAGGGACGGCGAGGCGGGCAACGACTATCGATTAGGGTTTCCGATCCGGAAATTCTAATCGCCTCCTCTTTTTGTCTTCAACGACAAAGGTTTTGTCCTCTGTTCTTGTCCGTGTCCTCCTTGTTTCAGTCAACACAAAAAATCCCTTTTCTTCTCTGTAGCAAACCCCCTCTCTTTTTCTTTTCCGTTTCTTTATATAGTTAGGAATTTTAGGATTTCTTTGTCGTTACAATTAGTTATAGATTAGGGATTAGAAAATTTTGGGATTGGATTATTATCGCCATTGATTCGCGATTTGTATATTGGAGATCTATCTGTAATTGATTTGTATTACTGTTTCTAGTTTTGGATTCCGATTGTCTTGTACTGTAATAAAACTTTGTAATATACTCCTTTGAAGATCCTGTAAGATTTTTTTTCCAGATTTGTTATTTTGTTAGATTTTGTAAGATTTGATTTTTGTTTTCTTGAATTGAAGATTTGATTCTCATGAAATTCTATTGGATCTGTAATAATGATTTTGCATCGTTTTAGCTTTGTCATTTGATTTATTTGAACATGATATGTTTTTTTTTTGAAAAAATCACGCGCTTAGATCAGTGATAATCTGAATAGTTGTTGTTGTTAAGCAATCTGGGCCTGCGCTGCATTTTGATCCCTTAGCCCAACCATCAATATTTTTATTACAGCCAAAAAATGCTTTTCTTTCCCTTTTTTTACTAATAAATTGGGCCTAACTTTGGTCCAACAACTCTTTTTCCAAGACAACAATTTCCCAATAAATAGAAATTAATGATTATGAAAAGTCTAACAGCCATGAAAATACATCACGTTTTCTTAAAGAGGTATATATAATTTATTATATACTTTTTTGAATTAAGATAATAATAACAGACAATTTTATTAATAATGTTCTTTTTTGTCAATTAGACCACAAAAATCCCAAAAAGACAAATGGGCCGACTTACAAAACCTTACTGGGCCTGTTATTTGTAACTACACCCCCTATTTTTACCAAAATCAACTTAACCTAAATAAGCTTATACAATTTAAACTTGAGCGGAATTAATTTAATTTCAACCTCCCTTTTACTAACAACTATTTAATAATTTAGAATTTTGCAGTTACTCCAATAATTTCCATTTACGAATTGCATGGGCCAATGGCCAACATGCCTCGCGAATGGATTCACGGATACGCGAGTGTTTCTGATTTAAAAAGCTCTGCTTTCCTGAATTAAAAATACACCCCCTAGCTAGATAAAAACGGACCATCAGATACTGCTGTACCATCTTTAATTAAATATTTCTTCTATTTTAACCTCGAAAAATAAAATCACCGAGGTAAGACAAATTTGGGGTACGACAGCTGCCCATATTCAATCATCTTCCAGTCGAATAGCATGAGAAAACGTGAGTCTTATGCATTCTGATTGGAAGTTTCTTGAATACTTGAAGTATCCTAAAATTTGTCTAACAAACATAAGGTTATACTGACGTAGCATACCCTTAAAACTCTCAAGGAAGTAGGCAAAGCTGATGATATATCACTTACCCGGGTCTGATAACGAGGCAGATGGTTTTGAACTTAAGAGCATAATTTTGTATATCTTGGTTTGTTCACCCATTTGGAGGATGAGTATAACAATGATTGATGATACATGGCTTCTTGAAGACTGGGGGCATGGGCTAGAGTTTTGGGATAAAGAAACACACTGCTGTATGAAGTCCGATGCAATGAGTTAAAGTTTTTGTTTTCTTTTGAGCATCGCAACATGAAGTTTGAGGCGATGATCAGTGTTTATGGAATAAAGGAACATATTGCTGCATGAAGTCTGATGCAATGGGTTACAGTTTTTTTTTGCAAATCGCTGCATGAAGTCTGAGACGATAAGCTAGATTTGGTTTTTGGAAATCGCTGCATGAAGTCCGAGGCGATGGTTTGTGTTAGGGAATAGAGAGATGTACATTGTTGCATGTGGTCTGAGGCAATGAGTTTGGTTCGCAAATCGCTGCGTGAAGTCTGATACGATAGGCTGGATTTTATGGAATAAAGAAACACATTGCTGCATGAAGACTAAGGCAATGGGTCAGGTTCACAAATAACTGCGTGAAGTCTGATATGATAAGCTAAATCTTGTATTTTGGAGCATCGCTGCCTGAATTTTGAGGCGATAATCAGTGTTTACAGAATAAAGAAATGCATTACTGCATGAAGCCTGGGGCAATGGGTTAAAGTTTTGCTTTCTTTTGAGCATCACAACATGAAGTCTGAGGCGATGATTAGTGTTTATGGAATAACGAAATGTATTGCTGCATGAAGTCTGAGGCAATGGGTTAAGTTTGGCAAACCACTGCGTGAAGTCTGATGTGATAAGCTAAATGTGTTGTTTTGAACATCGTTTCTTGAAGTCTGAGACGATGGTCTAGAACTTGGCATAACGAAATACATTGCCGCATGAAGTCTTAGGCAACGGTTTGGGTTTGCAAATCACTGCATGAAGTCTGGTGTGATAAGCTAAATTTGGTTTCGAACATTGCTACATGAAGTCTGAGGCAATGATCTGTGTTATGGAACAAGAAACACATTGTTGCATGAAGTGTGAGGCAATGGGTTAGGTTTGCGAATCACTGCGGGAAGTCTGATGTGATAAGCTAAATTTGTTGTTTTGAACATCGCTGCATGAAGTCTGAGATGATGGTCTAGAGTTTGGAACAACAAAATACATTGTTGCATGAAGTCTGAGGCAACTGTTTGGGTTTGCAAATAACTGCATGAAGTCTGATGTGATAGGCTGGATTTTATGGAATAAAGAAACACATTACTGCATGAAGACTAAGGCAATGGAACAGGTTCGCAAACCACTGCGTGAAGTATGATGTGATAAGCTAAATTTGGTTTTGAACATCGCTGCCTGAAGTCTGAGACGATGATCTGGAATTTGGGACACATTACTGTATGAAATATGAGGCAATGGGTTAAGTTTGTAAATCACTGTGTGAAGTTTGATGTGATAAGCTAAATTTTTTGTTTCGAACATCGTTGCATGAAGTCTGAAGCGATGATCTAGGTTTTGCAAAAACATTGCGGTTTAGAGACAATGTAATGAGTTCGAATAATACATTGCGGCTTAGAGGCAATATGTTTGAGTCTGGATAATACACTGCGGCTTAGAAGCAACATGTTGAATTTTGAGGACACATTGCGGCTTAGAGGCAATGTAATGGGTTTTGAGAATATGTTGCGGCTTACAGGCAACATACTGGGCTTGGATAATACATTGCGGCTTAGAGGCAATGTGTGGAGTTTGAGGATACATTGCGGCTTAGAGGAAATGCACCGAGTTTTGAGAATTCATTGCGGCTTAGAGGCAATGTTTTGAATTTTGCAAATACATTGTGGCTCTGAGTCAATGTAATGAGTTTTGCGGATACATTGCAGCTTGGAGGCAATGTACTGGGTTTATAAGGAACTCATCACTGCAGGAAGACTTAGGTGATGGGCTGAATGTGTCACGACATGAAGACTGAGGTAACGGGTTGAATCGTAGGATAAGTATTACGTTGGTTGACCCTTAGATAGTTGGATCGAGGGTGAAATTATTTGTCAATTTTCTATGTGATACATGTGTATGCATGCATATTGAATGTTGTATGTATGCGAAATTTATGATGCTTGACATTGATATGGAACCCTGAGTGTATTGAATATCGAAATGTATAGGGTATGTATGCTTTATATATGTAAAATGTGTGTATGTATGAAATGTGTATAAGATGTGCGTAGGCCTTGAAATGTTATGAAAACTATTTCTAGCATTCTCTCCTTTAAACCATTGGCTTAGAGTTACCCATTCCCTGGCATTGTATGTTGTGTCGTCGTAGCATTGTTGAACTTGAACACAATGGACGATGTTAGCAAAAGTTGAGCGTTGATTTTGTATCACGGGCGTAGACGTGGACGTAGACGTAGGTAATGACCTATGCGTAGATTTGTATGCAAGTGTAGATGTATATATTGGCATATGTGTGGTATCCATAAGCACGGGCGTAAGTGTAAACGTATGTAGATTCATGTGTCATAGGCGCAGGCGTGAGCGTAGACATACGTAGATTCTTATGTCGTAGGCACATGCGTAAGCGTATGTTGATTCGTATGTCGTAGGCGCAGGCGTAAGCATAGACGTATGTCGATTCGTAGGTGCAGGCGTAAGCGTAGGAATATGTATAGGATTGACAGGAGTACACATGTGCGTGGACGCATGTGCAGACGTAGACTTTGTGTTGCAAGTTTGGCATAGGTGTTGACATGGACGTAGAATTTACGTAGGGACGCATAGATATTTGTGTACACTTTGTATTGCAAGCATACGCGCAGATGTGCGTGTGGACGTAGATTATTGCGCCGTAAGCATAGGCGTAGGCAGGTGTGTAGACTTTTGTGTTGCAAGACGTAGGAGTAGCCGTGGACGTGTGTATAGTCCTCGTATTGTGAGCATAGACATGGGCATAGCCATGTGCGTGGACGTAGACATGGATTTTCTTTCAATATTTTTCTAACCAAAAATGTTTTTTCGATGTTTTGTCAAATGCTTTTATTTTGTTAATTCCCCGAAATGATTTCAAGACAATATTCACAACTAATGATCGTAGTATTTTGTAAACAAGTCTGAGAAAAGAAAAACGCAGTTTGAAAAATGCAAAGAAATCCAATGTTTTATTGATATGCCTCTGAATAGGCGAGAGTACAAGATGCAATTCCTAGAAAGAGGTAATTACAGAAATTTTGAAGCTGTAAATGGCAATGAAAAATGATATTTGCGGCTACTGCTCCCCAATATCCTTTTAATGATCTTATCTCCTTAGCTTCCGAGTTATTTGATTCAGATCTATATCTCCCTACGTGGTTCATAGTCGCAGTTCTTAGATCACAGTCTTTTTGTTCTTTATTTCTTTGCATGATCCCTAATATTTTGCCTGAATTGCCCTTTAGGGTTTTCAATCCACCGGGATAATTTTTTTTCTATATGCCCCTAGTTTTTTACCTGGATCGCCCTTTAGGGTTTTGGATCCACCGGGACGCTCCTTTTTGCCTAAGTCGCCCGTTTAGGGTTAGAGCTTAGCGAGCTTCTTGTACATAGTATTCTTGGCTGCGTCTGAATTTTCCGGATGTGCTAGTTCTTCCCCATCCATTTTTGTGAGGATAAGATTACCACTGGAGGATGCTGTTTTGACTACGTATGAACCTTCATAATTGGGGGTCCGTTTACCACGTGAGTCGAGGAGAGGTAGCAGAATCTTCTTGAGTACTAGACCATGTCGTGCTTCATCTTGTACAGTATATCGTTACTTTGTAAGAATTCCGAGGCTATATTCCATAGAGTTTGTTTGTTGATGCTAGAGGCATTTTCTGGATATTCCTGCCTTTCCAGGTACTTCTTGATGTCGTAAAACCAAGGCTTGTCATTTGGTTTTTCTTTAATAGCAAGGAAATGTGCAGACTCTTCAAAGTGTTTGTTTATGATGCGCGATTCGTGGTTTTACCAAGTTACCTTTAACATAGAAGATATATTTGCCAGGGCGTCCGCCATTTGACTTCCCTTTCGTGGGATATGAATGAAAATGATCTTTTTTGTGAATTCCGCAGTCAGTTTTCAAAACAAGATGTTGATGTGGAACCAGTTTTGGATGTTTGGTATCTCGTTCACCATTGATTTGGCATATGGCTTGTGAGCATTCTCCTGAGAAGTCAACGCTATCCCTATATCGTACCTCAGTGCATTTGAAGCCTCGTCGAACATGGATACCCAACGTGCCCCTGGCTCGGGTTCTTCGTCAGATCTTGGTATTTGCTTATTTTTACATCATTGTCTGTATTTTACCTTGGCCTGTTTCCGTAGATATGTGCAATAACTTGGTCAACTTCTTTGTGGCTCCGCTCTTTATATTGCCCCTTAGCTTGGTTTCTTCCAGGTCTTCCATTGTGCTCAGATTAATGGTCTTAATAACCTCTTGATATGGTTGTGTATTGTTAGCTTTTCTTTTTATTTCCCTCGCCATTTTCTCAAAGAGTTCAAGATCTTCATCATCTTCCTCTTTAGCTTTGTTTATAGAAGCATCAAAATTATATCGGATTGCAGCAATAGCATTATCAGTGGTTTTGGGCATGAATTTGCACCTTTATCATGTTTTGGTGCATATATAGTATATGGATATTTTAAAATGCATATGCAGAGAAAGTATTTCCATTTTTAAATTTAAGATATAAATGCAAGAGAAAGAAAAGGGATCTTGATTGAAAACAAAACATAAATTTTATTAATCGTAAATATTGTCTGAAACAAAACAGGGAAACCCTTACAAGCAACCCCTATGCCTCGGGCTTGACATAGGTTCTTTCGAAAACAAGAAAAATTAATTAGGAAAGAAAAAGATATCAGGAATCTCCATGGTCGTCCATCTTTTGAGTGTTTTCTTCTGGGGCGCATTCTCGGATGAATTCAGTTTCCCCTTTGGTGTTGGCTTTGTTGAATATTTTTGCCCCATGTCCGCCACACACTACTTCATTGCTGATAAAAGTCTCTTGGATTGGAGGAAAATGTGCTTCACCCTTCAGAGTAGCTTTATGTTTTTCTTCAGGGTCTTGTCCTAACTAGACTATCCCCTGGTCCCTTAGCCTTTATAGATCTCTTTCGAAAGCTTCATTGTGTTCTAGCGGGAGTCCACATTCCAACTGATATTCTTTCAGCGAGTTTATCAGGGTCTTTGCTTGTCAACTTTCCCCAGAGTCAGTGTCTACTTTGATTGCATTTATTGTTAGCCCATCGTGCAACGACGTAGGGTCTGATGTGATGTCGAGCTTCTCAAAAGTGATGTCTTGAGAATCCAACAAATCCTGCACCTTGTGTTTGAAAGGCCAACACTGTTCATTGGTATGTTCAGGAGAATTAGCATGATACTCGTATCTGGAGTTGGCATCATATCTCCGTGGGAGTGGCCCGACTGGAGGAGCTAGAGGCTTGAGTTCCACTAAGGATGCCTTAACTAGCTTTTGTAATAATTGGCTAGGCGGCATAGGGAGTGGATCAAATTTCCTGGGTGGCCTTTTTCCTTGCTGCTGCCCTATTGGAATCACTAATGGTTGTTGTACCATGGGTTGTGATGTTATAGCATTAATTTCTCCCTCTTTTCCTTTGGGGAGGTTGGAAGCAGGCTTCTTTGATTGTAGGGAGTGTTTGATGGTCCCCATGATATCCTCCCACTTTTTATCCCAGTCTCGATTCTTTCTACGATGGTTACTAGGTCTGAGAACCCCAAAGAGATACTTCCAACCATCATCTCATAATACAACCCATGCAAAGTTCCCATGAACGTGTCTACTAACTCTTTCACTAACAACGGTGGTTGCACACGGGATGGCAACTCCCTCTATCTCTGAGCATACTCCTTGAAGGAATTTTCTTTCTTCTGGGACAAATTCTGGAGTTGCATGCGGGTAGGTGCCATGTCCAGGTTATATTTGTAATGCTTCAGAAAAGCATTAGCGAGATCTTCCCAGGTTTGAATATGCGTTCTCTCCATTTGCATATACCGGTCTGAAGATGCCCCACTTAGGCTATCTTGAAAATAGTTAATCACAAGCTTCTGATCATGGGCATGGGCATGCATCTTCCTGTAATACATACATAGATGATTTCTTGGACAAGTGAGCCCCTTGTATTTTTCAAAGTCAGGTACTTTGAACTTTGGTGGGATCACCACGTCAGGAACTAGGCCCATTTCGAGAGCGTCTACTTCGAAAGCGTTGAAACCCTCCACAACTTTTAATCTTTCTTCCAGGGATTTGTACCGATTCATCCCTAATGGATTATCAACAACATGAGTACCAATCTCCTTTGAGGGCGCTTGGTTGGCATCCTCTGGGTCGTGGTCTCCATATTGCATGTCCCAGTAGTTGTATGCATTGTTGACTGGAATCCGTAGGGTATGATATGCCCATGCTTTTAGCGACGGTGGGACAAACCCTTCAGTTTCAACTTCTTGTTGGGCCATGACGAACTTCTGGAATCCTTCCTCTGACTCTTTCCTTAGTTGGCGACCGCTTGATGCAGCAATAGTCTGGGCTACTTCTTTGAAAGCTGCCCTGGGAATCTGGTCTTGCCTATCAATAATGTTCTTCAAAGCTAGAAGAACTTGACTCAGATCTCCCTTCATTAAAGCGACATCACCCTTTACTTGGTCGAGATCCTCTTTGAACGCAGCCTGAGTTTCCTCGATTTTTTCCATGGTTTTCTTTTGATAGGCTCTGGTTTGATATGACGGCCAAGGAGGTGGAGACCTTCTTCTACCAATGGTTCAACTGGAGAGATGTTTTTTGAAAAATTAGTTTTGACATGTTTTGTACCCCAAAATTTGCCCTCTCATTTTATCAAGATTTTCCTCACAAGACTCCTTGGACTCCAAACAGGATTAGGGTTTGCTTAGCTCAAGACCTCCTCTTGCACTGATGACCTGAAATTAGGGTTTGAGTTTGCACAAGGATTTTTGGACCATCAATGCTTCATGCGACTTTCATACACCATCTTGGACCCCTAAGATTGCTCATACCAAGTTTCAAGCCTTGAATCAAATTTTTGCCAAGTCAATTGGACAGTTGACCTAAAAATCAGCTGTATTGGGGAAAAAGTCAACCATGGCTAATTTACAGTCAAACCTCATAATTTTTTATCCACATTAGTATTATAGGCCCCTATGTACCATTTGGTCAAGTTTGGACCACAACTCCTTAAGAAACTTGATCAGATCATCAAAAGGGCAAAATGGTCAAAATTAGGGTTTTGATTGTAGAAGGGAAATTTCTGATTTTTAACCTAGCCAATGGACAATTGGGTTCAAGCATGATTTCAGGGACTCAATAGCATCATCTTGACCTAATCACATTGTTCAAAAGATCTCAAATGCATAGGATTGACAGATGAATTTTGCAGTCAACTGATCAAAAGTCAACTGTACACTGAAAAGTCAAACTTTGACTTTTTGGTAAAAATCAAGTGCCAAGGGTCATAATTCATCAAGATATGTCAAAATGTGAAACTTGTTCACCAAGAAACCTAATTTTGAAAATTAGGGTTTTAATTTGAAAATTTTCATAACTTAGAATTTTTCTAAGTTATGAAAATTTCTTATTTTTTCCCAACGTTTCCCAACTTTTTCACCATGATTCAATTGGATTCAAGGAAACATTCCAACATGAAAGTTGTAGTCCTCCATGAAATCTACAACTTTGATTCACAAAGTGTTTCCAAAAGATGCTTGGATCTCAAGTTATGATTTTGTGAATAGGGGTCCATAAACTTTTTAACTTAGTGAAAATTTGCCCTAGTTTAGGCAGATTTTTGACCTAACTTCATGGCAACTTTTCACATAGTTCCAAGAGGAATCTCAAAATTAATTTCAAATATGTATTGTGGAGCAAGTTACAATATTTCCAAAATGTCCAAGAACTCTCCAAGATCATTTATGGTTAGGGAGAATCGAAGAAATTAAAATGGCAATTTATCACTTTTGTTCAAGGCATTTTCACAATGTTACAAGTTGCAAATCAGTTTCAAACATGCTAGTACTTGGTTTTATAGGTCCTAATCCCTTCTACACTCCATAATTAAATGCTAACACATTGGATATTGGCTTTATTCTGACCTATGGAGCTTTGCACAAAGAACTAATCCATTTATGGCATAAAGATCAATACCATTTTTATAAAGCTTGCTTTTTACAACTTTGCAAATCTTGAGCCATGGACCTGATATTTTGTTGCAAACAAGATCCACAAACATCAGGCAAAGTACACCAACCCTATGCAGTCCATAAGCTAGCCTGTACAGGCCTTTGGCTTTGTCACTTCACCTTTTCTTCAAAAACAAGCAAACTTGCAAAAGTCAAGTAAGCTTGTGTATCTGATAAAGGCAAGACTTTGTATCATTTCAAACCACCTCATAACATTGTAACAAGTCTAAGCACAAATTGCTAACATCTCAAACACTCCAAAACACAAAAAACCACATTTTTCCCAAAACAGGGAAGCTTCTGCAAATCTCAAGCCAAATCAATATTGGCTCGCGCGTTTCTTGATTCAACCCTTGAAACACCTTCCATACATCACCCCTAAACTGTCCAGGCCCTTGTCTTGCAACAGTGTGCCCTATTTCAAGCTTCACCATTTTCATTTTGAAGGTTTGTAGGTTGACTCGTGCAGTAAGATTCAAGCATCTACAAGGCAAGCTGAGCATTGGAGAAGCTTGAGGGAACTTCAAGGAAGCTCACAAGAACTTCAGGCCTCACTCAAAGTTCCCACATTGCCATATCCAAACTCAACTGAACAAGGTATTTTTCAAGTTTCTATCTCTCTATTTAGGCATCCTTAAGCTGAGGTTTGTGAAGCAAAAATGTAGTCCTTAACATGCTTGAGTTGTACATATGCATAGTTTTTATTTATTTAACTGAGCTAAGATTATTTGATTGTTGAAGTTCATGAAAAAATTAGGTCAGGAATTAGGGCCACTGAAATTCTCCCTGGTTTCTTAGAGTTAGGTCACAAAATGGATATGGTTGGAATCATGATTAAAAATGCTATAAGTTTCATGTTGTAAGTTTTTTGATTTCATGCAAGCATGGGCAAGAACAAAATCAAGCTCAGAAACACGCGCAGGGACAGAGGACAGGGATGAAGATGCTGTCTTGGGCTTTTTTGTTTTTGGCCTTTTTGTTTCTTCTTTTTGCACCCCCCATTTTACTTTTGCACCCCCATGATTCATATTTTGTTATTTTTCATATTTTTTTTATGATTATTGACTTTATTTATTTTTTCTGAATATTAAAAAATCCCAAAAATATTTTCTTAATTTTTTGCATTTTATTTTACATTTTATCTTATTTTTTTGCATATATAAATAGTTTTACTTTAATAAATAGAAATCATTTTCTTAAAATAACTTGTAAATAATACAAAAATATCATACATTTTTATTTTATTATTTTTCACACTTAAAATATTATTTTCATGCATACTTAATTTTTTAATATTTTGTATTTATTTTTATTATTTTCTTGTACATAAATGAAATAAAATAATGATATAGAACATATTTTCTATTAAATCAAAAATTAGGGGTTTTCACCCCTTTCAAAAATAATCACAATATTTTTTCGTACTTTAGACTTAATTAATTATTTTTCACATACATAAAAAATAAATACAAAAACGTTTTTGCATACATACATTTTATTTCATATTTCAATGTTGTATATTTATTTATTGTACAATAAATTCAATTGGGTTGTAATAGTGAATTAGGGTTTTATTTTGTGCAAATATTCCCATTCAAAACTTGTATCCCCCTTCCCATAATAATTGTTGTAATAGTTTAGATTTACTTTACGCAATTTATCGCCTTATATGCATGGTTAGTAAATTAAGGTTTGTATGATAAGACAAAAAATCAAAACAAATAGCATGACCTAATACAAGACAAAAATGCATGAAAATGACAACACATTGCACACAAGCACCTCTAGGGTTTCATCCACTTGATTGCCTTAAAACAAATGGCCATGGTATGCATGCTAGGCATCTTGGCAAAATAAAACAAAACAAAACAAAAGATCATAGTCCCTCGATGACGCTAGACAAGGTTGCCTAAAAACAAATGATCTTGGTCCCTAAAACTTTCTAAGGTACTTGGAACCATTGCTATCATGGTCAAGATGACTCACGCCCGTCCTGTTTAACATCCAAATATAGGGTTGTTTACCAAAGCAATGGTAAATCAACAATGTCAAAGGAATAAAAATGTATAAGAAAGACTTTTTGAGTAGGTAGATGCTTCTAGTTACTTGATTAATTTTCAAACCATCATTGCTATTTTCAAAAACAACACAACACATTTCAAAACAATTTCCAAACAACTTTCAAAACATTGAAACATTTTTCAAAAGACCAACATCTTTGTATACATTCTTACAAACGAGAATCATTACAAAGATTGCCAAAACAATGACCTCTTTTTAAAATACTTTCAAAACCACACAAAGCACCATTTCAAACAATTGGAAAAGCAAAGCAAGTGATCTAAACAAGTAACTAAGAGCCCATGGAAAACCATGGATGAAAAGGGTGCTAGCACCTTCCCTTTTCATAATCTACCCCTCGAACTCAAGAAAACATCTCAAAGGTCTTTCCTGTGCTTTTTGACCTTTCTTTTTAGATAAAATAAAAGTCGGTGGCGACTCTTGCTAAACCGAAACATTTGCGAACACAAACGCAAAACCTCAAGTCAGTTCTCCCACCGTATCACAACATGATATGCGGGTGTTCGTGAATGTATGCTTGCGAATAAATGTGTATGAATATGAAATGGTTATCTTATTCACTTGAGTATGTAAATGTCTTTCCCTTATTTTTATTCGGTGACTATCTTTAAAATAGATACACAAATGTTGTGTGGAAAAAAACGCCTTTATCGAAAGTAACGTAATTCAAATATTGAAAATATTACAATCTTGAGCCAAAACATTATTTGCGTGAAGTCAGGCAAAAAGGAAATAAGACTTCTAGGTGCGCCTGCAGACATCTAATCTTGAAACCACCCCCTATTGCTGGAAAAAGCTTGAGAAAGTCTTCAACATATTATTTCCCTTTTATGGCCTTGATTTCATACATGTTTGGCGTGTTGACGCGGGCAAGTTGTTTCCTTCGGTATCCATTTTTAAAAACAATTATCGAGATCTTGAGTTTATTATTATCTTTTATACCCCCTGCGAATAAGATAAATGTAAGGGTGACGAATATATGAAATGCATGACGAATACATGAAATGTATGAATGCGTGGGTGTAAGGTTGAGTGGCGAGACTTTTGAAATAAGTACCCCTATAAGGTAGGCTCCTTAATTTTGCCCTACGGTTGGTTTACCCTCCCAAAAGGTGGCTTCTTTAAGGGTGTCATGAATAACACCAGAGGGAAAAGGCTTAAGGGCCTCCCTTAGGTGGAGCCTCTTTACGGACCGAAACTTTCGTCTCAAAGTCGTGAAAGGTCTCGTCATGATATTTTAGGTTAAAGCCATTACAACGAGTCATGGGTGACCTTCCATAGTCCTACTCGTCAAAAGGATATCCCTTGATAAGTATTCCTTTTTCAGAAGTTCACCGACTCTAGGCGAAGTCGTCACATAAACTCGCAGGGATGATGTACCCCCTAAGCTAATAGATGAACCTTCTTTCTAAGGGTTATATTGAAAATATTTTTGAGATAGAAAAATCCCGCCACACAGTAAATATATGATGATAAGAGAATTTGACAGTAAATAAATAAATGCGATAAAAATAGATAAATGCAATAAATAAATAAAGCGAATAAAAATAAGAAACCCCAAAAATACCTAAACCTAGGGTTAAGGAGAGTCCGCAGTAGAGTCGCCAACTGCAGCAACTAGTTTTTTAATCAAGAGTCGCCACTATTAGTTTTTATTCTAGGGAAGGGAACCTAACAGAAAACCCTAATTCGCAGACAGAGATTCTAGGTTTCAGACTTAATTAGACGAAAGGAAGGTGTTAGGCACCTTTCATCCACCTTGTTCACAAGGATATTAAGCTCTAGGTTTAGGTTTGGGATAAACAGGGTTTTAAGTTTTAATTAGCAAGAAAGGGCTTAATATTTTTTATAGGGGAAAGAGTTTTAATTTTTAATAGGAGAACTCGCTACAATTTTTGATCGTATGCCTACGTATCCTCTTAAGAGGAATCAGAGTCCCAATTCATAGTTCGTATGGGTTGGTATCTTTTAGGGGTTTGCAAGCGTATTTTGAATCACCTCGCACTCGGTCGGGAGTAGTGATTGCGGAGATTTTTGACTGAGTGCGTAGTAAATCAAAACTAGTTTGAAACCCATTTGCAAAAAGACAGTTGATTAGTTTAGTTTATTGCAAAAATAGTTTTAAGATTTGTTGAGTAATTTTTAATTGTATTATTTGCGAATATCTTGATTAATGCATGATTGGAAAAGATTTAATGCAATAATGTAGAAAATAATATGTAATTTTAATATTAAAATAATTTATTTGGTCATATAATAATATTTAAATATAATAAATAATAATAATAATATTTAAAATATGATAATAAAAATTAATAATAATAATAATAATTATAAATGAAAAAGAAATAGATAATTAATAAAATATAGCATAAAAAATAATATGAAAGAAATAATAAAAAATAATAATAATATAAGTAAATTTGGGGGGTGTCATTTTCAACTAACCAGTAAAAAGGGGGATGTTGGAAGTTAGGCCCAGGTTGGCCCAGAATAGTTCAGACAGGGGGGGTGTGAATTATTTGTTGGCTTTGTAATTTCAAACAAAGAGGGGTGTGGAAATGAATTGGGCTTAGGCCCATTAGGTGTTTGGAAGGGGCTGGCTGATCGAGTTCGCGGGGGAGCACAGGGCCTAAGGTGAACCTAGCCTCATGACCGTTCAAACACGATAAAATGGATGGAATTGTAAGGCGCACGTTAGTTATAGTGGATGTACATGTATAAGATCCAAGCGAAATATTTACTTTGTTTCTCATTCTTTACATTTTTTTGCAAAATCAATTACAACAAACTCATTTTCTCTCTCTCGCTGTTCACCCCTCCAAACCCAAAATCCGATTCATCCCTTCCAGCGCGGCGGCTCCAGCAACCTTCTCCGCTGTAACCCAATCCCCAAAGCATCTCAATTAAAATCAAAACGAACAAAAACAGAAGCTGAGTTGGTGTTACCCCTTTTGCTATTCTGTATTCTGATCCGACTTTTCAATTTGGGTATCTAATCCTTTGTTCTTCTTTGCTTTGCAGGTTACGGTGCTTGAGGATGATGATAATGGAGTGACGGCCAAGCAATTAGGGACGTCGAGGCGGGAAACGACTAGAGATTAGGGTTTCTGATCCGGAAACTCTAATCGCCACCTCTTTTCGTCTTCAACGACAAAGAGTTTGTCCTCTGTTCTTGTCTCTGACCTCCCCGTTTCTGTCAACACAAAAAATCCCTTTTCCTCTCTGTAGCCAGCCCCATCTCTTTTTCTTTTCTATTTCTTTATATAGTTAGGAATTTTAGGGTTTCTTTGTCGTTACAATTAGTCCTAAATTAGGGATCAGAAAATTTTGGGATTGGATTGTTAGCTCCATTGATTCGCGATTTGTATATTGGAGATCTATCTGTAATTGATTTGTATTACTGTTTCTAGTTTTGGATTCTGATTGTCTTATACTGTAATAAAACATTGTAATATACTCCTTTGAAGATCCTGTAACATTTTTTTCCAAATTTGTTATTCTGTTAGATTTTGTAAGATTTGATTTTGGTTTTCTTGAATTGAAGATTTGATTCTCATGAAATACTACTGGATCTGTAATAATGATTTTGCATCGTTTTAGCTTTGTCATTTGATTTAATTTGAACAAGATCTATTTTTTTTGCAAAAATCACGTGCTTAGATTAGTGATAATCTGAACAGTTGTTATTGTTAAGCAATTTGGGCCTGCGCTGCATTTTGATCCCTTAGCCCAACCACCAATATTTTTATTACAGCCAAAAAATGCTTTTCTTTCCCTTTTTTTTTACTAATAAATTGGGCCTAACTTTGGTCCAACAACTCTTTTTCCAACACAACAATTTCCCAATAAACAGAAATTAATGATTATGAAAAGTCTAACAGCCATAAAAATGCATCACGTTTTCTTAAAGAGGTATATATAATTTATAATATACTTTTTTGAATTAAGATAATAATAACAGACAGTTTTATCAATAATGTTCTTTTTTGCAAATGAGACAACAAAAACCCCAAAAAGACAAATGGGTCGACTTACAAAATCTTACTGGGCATATTATTTGTAACTACATCCCCTATTTTTACTAAAATCAACTTAACATAAATAAGCTTATACAATTTAAACTTGAGCGGGCTTAATTTAATTTCAACTCCCTTTTACTAACAACTATTTAATAATTTAGAATTTTACAGTTACTCCAATAATTTCCGTTTACGAATCGCATGGGCCAATGGCCAACATGCCTCATGAATGGATTCACAAATACGCGAGTCTTTCTAATTTAAAAAGCCCCGCTTTCTTGAATTAAAAATACACCCCTAACCAGATAAAGACGGACCATCAGATACTGTTGTACCATCTTTAATTAAATATTTCTTCTATTTTAACCTCGAAAAATAAAATCATCGAGGTAGGACAAATTTTGGGTACGACACAACTTTAATAACCGACACCCAGTTGATTCCATTATTTGCACATTATAAAGCTTGTGATCTCATCTTTCTAAAGCTTCAAGAATCATGTCTTAAGATTTCTTGAGCCGAGAATGCCATTGGTTCAAAAGTGGTACCTTGAAATTGAAGTTTCAACTCAAGTCAGAATTTGAAATCCTTGATTTGGCTTCTAAACACAAGTTTTCTGTACACTTTTGCTTCTAATCATGTTTAATGAACTTCAAGAAGTGATTAGCACATTGAAACGCAAGGTTTGGATGAGTTTTTATCAAAATAGAAGTCACACTTTTCTTGTTTGCAACTTCACACGATTTCCCTCCAAATCCCATCATTTCACACACTTGAGCATTCAATTAGATTCCCTATAAATAGAGGACCATACATCATTCATTTTCTCAAACTTAGAGAGACAGAATCACCCTGCCAAAGTCCTTCTTGAACTCAATTTTCTACAATTTCGAATTTTCTCTTACAACCTTTCTCAATCCATTGTCTTTGTCAATTCACCTTCTTTGAACCTCACTAAAGCTAACAGAAGAAGAATTAAGCTCTAAGCCTCCCTAAATCATGCTAGCCAAGTCAAGTTTTAGAGATTTGCAACTTAACTTCAATAGGTAGATTCTTTCACCAATTCTCTCAAACTTTGATACTGTTATGAAGCTCTCATCATCCTGATTCTAGTTGCAACAATTGTTTTCAACTGGAAGTATGTTTTGGCCATTAAATTTCAAATCTCTTTTCAAAACTTCTCTTCCAAAACTACTGAGCTCCAGCTTATATAAAATTTTCGTGAGGGTACCATTAGAATCGTCTTGAAGAGACGAGCGAATGGTACTGGTCTCGTGTCCTAACTTTACAGTTTTAAGGACTTGCAAATCTCATGGCTGGAGGATGAAGATGACCAACGTGTCATCCATCAACCAATGAAAGCAGGCCACACTTTTTTTTAAAATCTAATTTAATTATTGATTCCATGTATTATTCAGTAAAGACCATGATATGCACAACACGTCTCATCCATTGGATTATCTTACTAACGCGCTTTGACTCTTATCCATTGGTCCACATTTTTTTGACTTTATTTTTTATTTCTGATTTTTATATTTTAATTGTTTTAAACTTCTAAAATTCATAGAAAATTAATTTCTGATTCAAAAATTATGAAAAAATGAACAAATATATTTTCACATATTCTCTTTCTGAATTTTATGTTTTCATAATTTTATTTTCAGATTTAGTATTTTTTATAATTTTCCTTTGTTTTAGTTTGTTTTAATTATTTAAAAAAATACTTTTGAGCATTTTTGAATTCTGAAAAAATTCATCAACATCATTTCCATTATTTCTAACCTTCTGAAATTTTTTTAGAATTTTATTTTGATATCTTCTCTTTTTGATCTTTTTTCCACTTATTTGAGCAATTTTAATTAGTTTAAAAATAGTTTATGACTTTAAAAAATCACCAAAATTTTTATATAAATATTTGAAATCATTTCAGATTTTTCTTGGATGTTTTGAATATAGTTGCTATTTTCTCCTTTTATTTTTATTTTAAAACCATTTTAAAAATATTTTTTCTTTATTATTAAATACAGTTTTATTGTGCATATATTCTGGCTGATCTTGGACTATGAAATTTTGATCATGAGATTTATTAACATCATTGGATCTATGGTGTTGAGTTTACTCCACAATAAAATAGATGAATGATTTTAATAATAGTTTGATTAAATTTTTGGTTCAAATGTGGTTTAATTCTTACCCCATCCCTCTTCCTCTTACTCCCTTTTCTTTATTGTACTAAATGTTATTGGAGAATAATTTACATATCATTTCTCCAAACATATGGTATATAGAATGCTATTGACCGGCCTCAAAATAGGTGCGACTTCTATATAAGTCCACTTACGATTGCTTAACATATCGCTAAATTTTGTCCCGATTCAAGAAATGATCATTCGTGGCACAAACTCATATTTGTAAGCCCAATTATGTTGATTTGAATCCTTTGATCCAATAACTTTGAGATTTGTTGTTAGGAGGCTTTGGTCTTATCAATCCTCTAATTAATCTTCATAAACTTTGGTCAAAGTGAATCACTTAAACATCATTGATCATTTAATGTTGCCTTGGGAATTTTAAGTGGATGATAGACTTGACAAAAAGCAAATGAAACTTGTTGTTGAGAGGCTTTAATTTTATCAGTCTTCTAATGAGTTTCAAATGCAAGTTTCAAGATGATCATTCAACTAACTTCTAATTTCTAACAATTGACTCTATTTTGTGCTTTTACTTTATGCTTTTACTTTAAGCACATTTATTTTAGCATTTACATTTCATGCCATTTTCATCTTTTCTCATTTGAGCATTTACTTTTATGCCACTTTCATTTTCTCACTTGAGCTTTTCACTTCTTTTTGAAGATACTTAATAATCAACTTGAACCATAAAAAACTTTAATGTTACTTGGACTACTTGGTTACTATCCCTGGCATTTATGGAGATTGTGGACTTCTTGGACTTAGGGTTAGAAACCTTGACCTATCATTGAGACCTTGTGACCTTAACTATTATTTTTGTCTGGAGTTCTTGGGGTTTTCCCCTAAGACATTGGGTTGTTTGTTTATTTTGTGTGCAAGTTATTGTGATTACATGCTTTGTCTGTGATCTGGAATTCATCTGAATACAACTATTATTCTGCCCAATTTTGTGAAGACTTGATGCAATTGAATCTTGGTTTTCTTAAGAGGTTTATTATCTTTTCTTGTTTGGTTTCAAATCTAAAGGATGGGAATTCTACATTGACTCATTATGTCAAGTGTTGACTTCTTGTTGGTTAGACGGTTATTTTCCATAGCTTTTACCTTATGCTTTAGGATAATCCCTTATTCTCCTCCCATCTTCTTTAATTTCAAAAATCTTCTCGCTCCTTTTGAAAACTCTTCTTGTTTCTAAACTTGAACTACTTTCATAATAAACTTGGACCTAGGTCCATGCCTTATCAAAACATTTTCTAAATCAAACTTTAATCAACTTAATAATACCCTGACATTTTTGTGAGAAGACTAAAAGTCAATCAATCTCATTCAAACCATTTTGCCACTTTGACCTTTTTTTTAAAAACTTTTCTCAAAAGATTAGACTCTTGTCAATCCTTGTAGTGATGCGAGCTACTATACTTCTACAATATGTAGTAAAGTGAGATATTTTCCACTTGGGTGTTTAGTGAGGCTTTGTTGATTTTAAAATCTAAGCTATATCCTCCACTTTGAGATGATGCAAATTCTCCTTTCTCATAATCATGGGTAGTAAGTATGTATTCCACTCAGATAAGACGATGGTGTCTTGTCACTTAAAATTAATCAACACATTTGTTGTTTTAAAATTTCTAAAGGTGAACTACGAGTACCCTGATCCCCTATTGCATGAAAGGTGGCATGTAGGCACTGTTGTATCCTAATTTTTGACCCTAAGATCCCTCTATCACATCATATCAATTTAATCACAACAAGATCACACACTAGGGTTTGGTTCTACTCCCTATCTTTAGCTTTGCTCTATGGGGAATCACCAAGCACCTTGACTTATATTTTGTGATCATCTATGTTTTGATTATACTTTAACTAATGAATACAATAAGTGTTTGCCCTAATTTATGATGATTGTAGGAGAAAGCACAACATATTACATCAAGGTTGATCTATAGATTCATGAGCTCATTTGCATGCTTTCCTCAACAAATCTTCATTGAGACTCAAGCCTCAACATTAAAGATACTTTGAAGCATTATCATAACAAAGTCTATTATGATTCATCATACTTAAAGTTGTCAAAGATGGTTCAAATGTACAAGGATTGATTGAAGAAGTATTGACTTAACTGGGCAAATCCTTGATTCAATTATCACAAGTGCACATCTCCTTCAATTCTCAAGATTTGAAAGTGGTTTTGGTTGCTATGGTTTCTTTTTATCATCCTCAAAAACACATATTCATATGAAAAAAGTATTTGTCTAAGGAGGTAGATCAAAATTGCAAAGGTTTCCCAAGGCACTTTCTTGCTCTAGGAGCTAGGGTTTTGAACTTCAAAGGGGTATATCTTACTCATCTTTTGGTATTTTTGAGTGATTCCGAAGACATGCTTCTCTTAAAAGGGTTATTAAAAAATTAATTTAAAAGTTTCAAGGAAATTTTGTATGGAATAAACTTGATGGTGAAGAAATATTATAAGTCCTCCAGATGAACCCTCAAATTCCATTAGGTGATTTTAAATGATCATAACTTGGTAAACTTTTATCACTTTGAGCCTATTCTTTTTCCAAAAAAATGATCTTAACGATGTGAAATTCAACCCATCTTTTAAGTGCAAAGTGTGAAAATGGATGGAAGATTCCCTAAGGATGCAAAAGATTATAGGTCATTTCATGAATTTTTGCCAACTTCAACAAGTAATAACTTTCTCAACTTTTTGAGATTTTGAATGGTTCAAGTCTCAAAATGTCATTCAAAAGATCTACTTCATGACATCTTTTTTGGTCAAGAGAAAATTTCAAGTGGAAGGCCATGTTTGGATGCAAGAGATTATAAGTCATTTTTGAAGAAAAAACTTAGAAATTTTCGAAGTATAGAAAGTCAACCTCTTTTTCTCAACTTTGACTCATTGCAACTTTCAACTCAATCATCCATTTGATCCCATTCTTTGCACATTATAAAGTTCGTAACATCATATTTCTAAAGCTTCAAGAATTATATCCTAAGACCCTTTGAGGTTAGAATTCCATTGATTTGAATTTGGTAACTTGAAACTGAAGTTTCTCCAAAAGTCAGAATTTGAAATCTTTGTTGTGGCTTCTAATCACAAAATTGCTGCACGTTTTTGCTTCTAATCGTGTTTAGCAAATTTCCAAAAGCATTTAGCATCATATAACACAAGGATTGGATGAGTTTTGATAAAAAATGAGTCACAATTTTCCCATGATGCAGATTCACACGAATTCCCTCCAAACTTCATCATTTCGCACGCTTGAAAATTCCATTCACTTCCCTATGAATAGAGGATCATCCCTCATTCATTTCATCAAGCTTGAAGAGCCAAAATCACTCTGTCAAACCCTCTCCTTAACACCCTTTTATGAGATTTCGAATTCTTATTTCTACATTTTTCAATCCAATTTCTTCCTTAATCCCTCATCCTTGAACTTCCCTGAAGCTAACAAAAGAAGAATCAAGCCTTGAGGTGCTCAAAATCGTGCTTGCCAAGTCCATTTGAAGAGCAACTTCATATGACTTTGTTTAGGTAGTTTCAGGCACCCAATCTTCTAACTCAAGTTACTGGAATGGTCTATGATGTTCATTGATGCTTGCTATTAACTCGATTTTGGAGAAACAATGCATTTGATACTTCAGATTTCGATTTTGACATTTTTAAACATCCTTGATTTTTTCCAAATCGACTATGCTGTGTTTTATTTAAATTTGGCGCGATGATATGGTTGTGATCGTCTTGAAGAGACGCGTCTATGGTACAACTATGAGCGCCTAAATTTACAAATTCAATGGCTTGACGTTTGCCCTATTTGCAGGGTGTCTGGAGGTTGAAGACGATGACATGTCTCGTCTCAACCAATGATAACATGTCAATTGTTTTACTTTTATTGGTTGGGCTTTTTCTGATCCAGTGTGTTTTTAAATAAGGTCATATCAAGCAAAACGCGTCTGGTCCACTTGATCAGCTAACTAAAGCGTTTTGATTATGATTTGATGATCCACCTCTTTTTAGTTTTATTTTTATTTTCTAATTTTCTGATTTAATTGTTTTAAATTTCAAAAATTCATAACTCTTTTATTTTTTATCCAAAAATTATAAAAAAAATGCAAAAATAACTTTAATTATTTTTGACTTTGTGAGTATTTTTTCCTATTTTTATTTTGATGTTTGATATTTTTCATAATTTTTGATTTGTTTGCTTTATTTTAAATATTTTAAAATTACTTTCTGACGTTTTTAAATTCTGATTTTTTTAAAATAAAAATCACTTTCATTATTTCCGACCTTCTGAATTTTTTAAAAGAATTTTATCTTATTTTTTATACTATTTTTGATCTTTTTTCCTTTATTTGAGCAATTTAAATTAGTTTAAAAATAGTTCATGACTTTAAAAAATTACCAAAAATTTCATAAAAATACTTGAGTTTATTTCTGATTTTTCTATGGTCTCACTTAATTTTTCTTGATTGTTTTGAATATAATTGCTATTTCCCCTTATTTCCAAATTTAAAA
This sequence comes from Vicia faba, assembly GCA_948472305.1. Lineage (NCBI taxonomy): Eukaryota > Viridiplantae > Streptophyta > Magnoliopsida > Fabales > Fabaceae > Vicia > Vicia faba. Next base: position 1,426,216,753 of record OX451735.1, on the reverse strand, counting down.
ATCATTTAAAACCTTTTTCTTTTATTTTCATTATTATTTTATTTTTTGTACATATTCTGGCTGATCTTGGACTATGAAATTTTGATCATGAACTTTATTAACATCATTTGATCCACGGTGTTGAGTCTAACTCCATAAAAATGAATGAATGATTTTAATAATAGTTTGATTATATTTTTGGTTCAAATATGATTTACTTTTTACCCTATTTCTTCTTCATCTCATCTCTTTCTCAATTGTACTAAATATTATTGGAGCATGATTTCCACATCATGTCTCAAAATATATGGTACATAAATTGCTATTGACCGACCTCAAAATAGGTGCGACTTCTATATTAGTCCACTTAAGATTGCTTAACATAGTGCTAAAATTTGTCCTGATTCGAGAAATGATTATTCGTCGCCCAAACCCATGTTTGCAAGCCCAAGTATGTTGATTTGAACCCTTTGATCCAATAACATTGAGGTTCATTGTTAGGAGGCCTTGGTTCTACCAATCCTCTAATGAATCTTCATCAATTTTGGTCAAAGTGGATCACTTAAACATCATTGATCATTTAATGTTGCCTTAAGAATTCTTAAATGGATGATATACTTGACAAAAATCAAATGCAACTTATTGCTGAGAGGCTTTGGTTCTACCAATCCTTTAATGAGTTCCAAATGAAATTTTCAAGATGGTCATTCAACTAACCACTAATTCAAAAAAATTGACTTTATTTTATGCTTTTACTTTATTCCTTTACTTTAAGAACATTTATTTTAGCATTTACACTTCATGCTATTTTCATCTTTGCTCACTTGAGCATTTACTTTTGTGTCATTTTTATTTTTCTCATTTGAGATTTTTATTTTTTTTGAAGATACTTAATAATCAACTTGAACCATAAAAAAAACTTTAATGCTACTTGGAATACTTGGTTACTATCATTTGCATTTTGGAGACATGGACTTCTTGGACATAGGATTAGGGGCCTTAACCTATCTTGGAGACCTTGTGACCTTAACTGTTTTTTTGTCCAGAGTTCTTAGGGTTTACGCCAAGACATTGGGTTGTTTGTTTGTTTTGAGTGCATGTTATTTGATTATATGCTTTGTCGGTGATCTAGAAATTAATCTGTATACTGCCGTTACTCTGCCCAATTTTTGTGAAGACTTAATACAAATGGAGTTTGGTTTTCTGAAGAAGTCTTTTTTGTAATTGTTTGTTTGGTTTCAAATCCAAAGGATGGAAATTCTACATTGAATCATTGTGTCAAGTGTTGGCTTCTTATTGGTTCGACGATTCTTTTCCCTAGCTTGTACCTTATGCTTTAGGATCGTCCCTTCATCTCTTCCCATCTTCTTTAATTTCAAAATCCTCTTCCTCCTTTTGAAAATTCTTCTTGTTTTAAAACTTGAACAACTTTCATAATAAACTTGGACTTAGGTCCATGCATTTTCAAAAATCTTTTCTTAATCAAACATTAATCAATTTAATAATACTTGTAAATTTTTGTGAGAAGACTAAAAGTCAATCAATATCATTCAAACTATTTTGCCATTTTGGCTTTTATCTTTAAAATTTTTCTCAAAAGATTAGACTCTTGTCAACCCTTGTAGTGATGCAAACAACTATACTTCTATGATATGTAGTGAAGTGAGATATTTTCCACTTGGGTGTTGAGTGAGGCTTTTGTTGATTTTAAATCCAAGCCATATCCTCCACTTTGAGATGATGCAAATTCTCCTGTCTCATAATTGTGGGTAGTAAGTATGTTTTCCACTTGGATAATGATGATGATGTCTCGTCTCCTAAATTTAACCAACACACTCGTGTTTTAAAATTTTTAAAGGTGAACTACGAGTACCCTGATCCCCTATTGCATGGAAAGTGGTAAGTAGGCACTAAAGGTTCACAACCGCGGTGGGTGCCAAAATTATAAAAAATATTTCTTTTCCCATCTCCACCATCTATTTTTGTATAACAGTTATAGCCAAAATACACAAATTTTCAAAGAGGTTCCTGCGGAGTACCGTTGATGTTGAGGGTGCTAATACATTCCCTTTGCATAACCAAACCCCTTACCTAGATTCTTTCCCCCCTTTTTTGGGTTATTCGCTCTTTTCCAATTCCTTTGGAAACAATAAAGCGCGGTGGCGATTTTTATTTGATCTGTATGAGTCAAGTAAATCCAATGGCTTAGTCGCAACATTTTTACTGCTATAGAAAAAATGTGACTTCACTGGGGTAAGATTGACCTCTTGCTAGTCCATCCCTAAGTGGGTTGAGCCTATCTTTGTTTATATCTGTATATGTGCTATTGTTTGTTGTATATTATGTGTTATATATATGTTTATCTGGATTTTCCTGGTTTTCAGGGTGCTTGGTGATTTCTCATAAGTCCTATAGTTTCATTTACCGAGTAGTCAGGAAGATGTGTTGCTTTCGACCTCAGAGCCTGCTCAAACTGAGGACCATAGAACCCGTAACCCATCTTGGCCTTTTAGGTGTAGTGCGGAAACTATGACGGAGTAATCCGAAAATAGTTGTCACGCGATACTACGCTTAGACGAGTATTTCTTGAGAATATTACTAATCACCGAGTTAATTGGGAATTTGGTAATATCCAAAGGAAGGATGTAGACTCTGGGAACCTCTAGAACCTTGATCGACATGTGATAACTTTTAGACCATACCTTATGGGTAGTACCTTTGACCTCATGCTCGTGACATTGAACCTATGAACAATATGTTTGTGATCTTGTGTGTGATTGTTGCATCATGCATACATGCACCCATGAGCATCTCCTAAAGATATTTTGTTTCAAGGGACTTAAAAGTTGACTCTTTGTGAATACCTCAAGTACTTTTTGAATATGGATTCTAGAAAAAGAAAGACCGGGAAATACAGTTTCAAAGATCCCAAGATAGATGAGTTAATGAGTCTGATTCCCGAGATCGAGAATCCTACAGATTTTTGGAGGAAATATGGGTCCATCATTTCTCTTATGAAGCTCAAGATGAAGGAGGGTATTCTCTCGACTTTGGTCTAGTTCTTTGATCCGATGTATTGATGCTTTACTTTCCCTGGTTATCAGTTGATGCCTACATTAGAGGAGTATTCTTATCTGTTGGGTTTACCTATTACCGATTGTGTTCCTTTTACTGGTTTGGAGGGTGAGCCAAAATCTCATGAGTTTGCTGCTTGGATCCATTTGGGAAAGTACGAGGTTGAAGCACACATGAACACTAAAGTAGGTATTAGAGGATTACCAACTCAGTTCTTATTGCATAAAACTCGCTACTTCACTAGGATGAAGAGTACGGTTGCTTTTGAGGCTATCTTTGTTCTTTTTGCTTATGAATTGTTCTTATTTTTCAATGTAGACAAATTTGTTGATATCAATGCCATCGGGAACTTTATGATTGGAATCCCAGTTCCTACATTATGGGGTGATGCTTATTACTCCATTCATCTTCAAGATTTTTATCATGGAGGGATGATCATTTGGTGCACGCTTTTGTTGTATCAGTGGTTTATTTCTCACTTACCTCGGTCTGATGCTTTCTGGGATGTCAGGAAGGAGCCTCAGTGGGGTCCAAAGATTATGGCACTCACTTATTCAGATATTTTTGGTATCATCAGGTATACTATGTAGAGATTATCGATAATTGTGGTAGTTTCCCCAATGTAACTCTTCTTGGTACAAAGGGAGGAATTAACTACAATCCTGTTCTTGCACGATGACAACTTGGATATCCGATGAGGGATACGCCAAATAGTAATCATTTGAGTGGTTTATTCCTTAAAGAGGGAGAGGTTCATAAGGAATCTAAATAGGAGATTGCGAAGGCTTGGCGTCATATTCACCGGAAGAGTAGGAAGGATTTAGGACCTAGAGTGGTTGTTTCTTTGGAGCCTTATCTTCAGTGGGTACAAGCAAGAGCCTTCCAGTTAAAGATGACGTATTCTCGTGAAGAACCCATGTCTGACATGTTTGTGAAGAACACTCCTCCCATATTAGATAACATGGAAGAACTTCAACTCCCTTTAGTCAGGATGCAACAAGAAAAGGAAGCTTGGAAGAATAAGTGCCAGACTTTAGAGGTATCCTACCGAGCAGACCTGAAGGAGAAAGACAACATGATTGAGATTTTTGAGAGTCGTGATGTAGAGATAATGGAGAGGAAAGAGGATGTATTTTCCTCTAAGCCTCAATTAGTACCTAGTTGTTCATTTCCTGACTCTGATGATTAGAAGGAAGTCTCCACCAGGTGTGCGAAAGAAAACCAGAGGTTGAAGACTCAAATTGCCAGGCTCACAGGGAAGCGTCAGCGTATAGAGTGATATCCATCAACTTTGTTTTTTAGGGTTTTAGACTTTCATCTTATACTTGGGATTATTGAAACTTGTACTAAAAAGTGTAATCCGTTTTGAGATTATTATAATGAGATTTTTCAGTATTTCAGATGTGTTGTTACTTTGATATTTTCAAATTGGCTATAAATCTTTAAGTCCCTTGAAATGTTAAATAATAAAATAAATCATGTGCATTGGATATCATGCATCATATTTCACACACTTCTTACATTTTTTGTACATATCTAGGTGTCTTATTGAGCTTCTTTACTTCGTTCAGCAAGCTGTCTCACCAGTACAACACTCGAGCTAATTTTAGAAGGAAGATAGACAATATAGAATAAGAGAACCGTGAGCTGCACGAATATGTTTCTGCTCTGAAGGCCGGTATGGCCAATCTCATTGCTCTAATAGAATCTTTGGTGGCTGCTCAGAATCAACCACCAATTGCTCAGCCTCAACAGACAATGATTGCTACTGAAGTTCTGATTGTTCCTGTTTCTACTACTCCACCTGCTATTATTCAGAATCGTATGCCTCCGAGATACCATTGGGGAATGCCAAAGAGCTTTATGCAAGAAGGTTATAATCAGGTTGCTCGAGTTGCTACACTTGCTCAGACTGTTGTTGTTCCTGCACCTCCCGTGGTGCATATCACCCCTGCTACTAGAAATGAGACTTACTATGCTGCTCCTCCCTCGGTGAATGTGGTCCTGTTTTCTAATGATTAAGTGTATCACCCTATTCCACCACCAAGTGGAAGCCTAGGTTTCTATGATTGAATGGACGATTTTCAAGACCAATTTGATAAGATGCAGAAAGAGTTGAAGGCCCTCAGAGGAAAAGAGCTGTTTGGGAAGAATGTGAATGATATGTGTTTGGTGCCAAATGTGAAGATATCTGCAAAGTTAAAAGTTCCGGAGTTCTAAAAGTAAAAGGGAAACACTTTCCCTTATGCTCACTTAGTAATGTATGTAAGAAGAATGTCTACCCATACATATGATCAACGTCTGTTAATTCATTTCATTCAAGATAGTTTGACCGGTGCAACATTGAAATGGTACATGAGCCTGAATAGTGCCAATATTCATTCTTTCAATGACTTTGGTGAAGCGTTTATCAGACACTACAAATAAAATATGGACATGGCACCTGACTGTGATCAACTCAGGGCCATGGTCCTGAAGGACAAGGAGTCATTTAAGGAATATGCATAGAGATGGCGTGAAGTAGCCGCCCAGGTGATTCCTCCAATAGAAGAAAAAGAGATGACAAAGATTTTTCTGAAGACACTAGGTGAATTCTATTATGAAAGAATGGTGGCGAGTGCACCCAGTGAGTTTACCAAAATGGTGGGAATGGGCGTCTGTTTAGAAGAAGCTGTAAGAGAAGGTCGTCTGACAAAAAGTGAAAATTCCAGCAATGCGAAAAAACCATAATTTGGGTTTGTCAAGAAGAAAGAAGGAGAAACAAACAATGTTATTCAAGAAATAAGGGTTAATCCTCCTAGAAGAAGTCATCAGTGCCATCAACGGGCTGCCTCGGTAACTCCGGTTGTAAATGCTACTCCGACTACAGTCGCTTATCAAAGACCATCCCTTCAAGGAAGTCAAGGGTAGAATCAGAGAAGAGAACCTTTTGACGCTATCCCTATGAGTTATGAAAATCTACTCACAAAATTGGTCTAGAAAAAGTTGGTCCAGACTAGGCCACACCCTGCTATACCATCCCCTTTTCCTTGGTACTATAAGGCAGATCAGACGTGCACTTTCCTTCAAGGTGCACCAGGGCATAATGTGGAAAACTGTTGTCCTTTGATATCTGAGGTACAAAAAATGGTTAGATCTGGCCTTTTATCCTTCAAAGGTGTCATTCCTAATGTAAAAGATAATCCTCTGTCAAAGCATAGAGAAACGAATGTTGTTAACATGGTTGCTGGTTGTCCATGGGACTTCTGCATTTATGATATTGACTTGGTCAGAAGAGACTTGGTAAAGATGCATGCAGAACTTTGTGAGTTTATTTACTATACTCATGACCATGCTAGTTGTGGTATTTGTAGCACTGATATACAAGGTTGTGACAAGATAAAGGATGATTTGCAAGAGATGATGGATGAAGGCCTCATCCATATAATCAGGCCTAGGGCAGAATATGAGGAGGAAGTGAACATGGTCTTTGGGAGTCCTGAATAGTTCAAGATCTTTGATGTGGACCATATGAATGATTAGATCATGCAATTGCATGCTACTTTTTGCCACATGGCTGGTCAGGTAGAGCAACACTATGGATCTTTCCAGATTTGCTGTAGGGATTCCCGAGGATGTTCCATTGTAAGAACATGTATTCCGTTATTATTGGATAATGGAACAATCAAGCTGTCAGGCCAAAGAGATGATTACCATGAGGTTAATATGACCGAGGATTTCTTAGCTAAGGATGAATCAGATGATGAATATGCTTCTACGGATGAATTCTTTTCCTCAGATGAGGATATGTTCTCCAGAGGTGATTATTTGATGTCCAAATTTTTGGAAGAATGTGTATCGTGCCTTGTTTCAATGATTGTACCCCTGTTGAAATTGAGTATTGTAGCAAGCCAGTTGTTTCCCCTGTGGTGATTTATTTTCCAGGGCCCATTCCTTACAAGCCAGATAAAGTTCTACCATACAAGTATAATGCTACTATTTTAGAGGATGGTGTGGAAATTCCCATCTAGCCTTTGTCTAGTATTAAGAATATTGCTGAAACTAGCAGGGTGACCCAAAGTGGTCGTGTATTTGCACCAGTTATTAGGGGAAATGTCAGTGCTGAGAAGAAAGTTACAGAAGGTGTTGAAAATAAGAAAGCTGTGGGAGAATCTAGTGGTGCTACCCTGGAAAAAGATATGGATGATATTTTGAATATTATCAAAATGAGCGATTACAGAATTGTAGATCAACTATTACAGACTCCTCCAAAGATATATATCCTATCATTGTTGATGAATTCTGCTGCATATAGGGAACCTTTGATGCGGGTGTTGAGATCAAGACTTCGTGGAGTGTGATATGTCGTTAGATCGATTCAGTAGTGTGGTAGGTAATATTACATCTTGTAATAACCTAAGCTTTTGCGATGATGAATTGCCTGACGAAGGAAGGAATCATAACCTAGCTCTCCACATATCCATAAACTGTAAAAATGATTCATTATCAAATGTGCTGATTGATAATGGGTCCACCTTAAATGTTATACCAAGGATTACACTGATGAAGTTGAAATATCAAGGGGCTCCCATATGCCCAAGTGGTATTATTGTCAAAGCTTTCGATTGATCAAGGAAGTAAATTATTGGGGAAGTCGATATGCGTATTCACATAGGCCCACACTTGTTTCAGATTACTTTCTAAGTCATGGATATTGTGCCCGCATTCAACTGTCTTCTGGGAAGGCCATGGATACACGAAGCAGGGGTTGTCACTTCAACTCTTCACTAAAAGCTAAAGTTTATGCGTGAAGGAAAAGTGGTTATTATAAATGGAGAGCAAGCATTGATGATATCTCATCTATTGTCTATCAGTGTTGTAGAGGCAGATGATGCTGCTGTGGGGATGCAGTTCCAAGCTATATCCGTTGATAACGTAAGAGAGAATGAGAATCCTATGACTTCTTTCAAATATGCTCAACAGGTTGTGCGCAATGGTCCAAGTAAAGTATGGGGGAAGATTGTTGATCCTCTGGTAAATAGGAACAAGGAGGGTTTGGGATTCTCTGCAAAGAATGGCAAAGTTGAGAGTTTGAAGTCAAAGTCTACTGAAAGCAGCTATCAGGATATTTTCCGCAGCGGACGCTACCTCCATCCAACTGCTTATGGAGTTAATTCCATTGTAGAGGATGGAGAAGAATAGGAGATGCCAAATTATGTGACGCCTGGAGTTAAAATCCAGAACTGGGTCACTTATAATGTTCCCTCTTGAATCCATGTCTCAAAGTAATTTGTTTTTGTTTATCTTTGCAAAAAGATTTCACTCTGCCCAAGGTGAAAGTTAATATTGTATGGTCTTATCTGTTTGCTTTTCTCATTAAAATCATTAATAAAAGATGTCTTTGATTCTCAAATTGTGTTTTATTTTCTGCTTTTTCTTGGAAAATGGTAATCAGAAAAAAAATCTTTTTTGGAATAAATAATATCTGTAAATAGATCTGCATGATCACTTGATATATGTGTCAGTTTCTAAAAAGCAATCATAAATCACATGTGCAGATTAATTAATAAACATGTTGAATACAATGACCCTGCACCCTCTCCCAACTTTGAATACCATGTGTTTGGGACGGAAGAGGAATAATATGATGAGATTCTAGAAGAGGTTTCACGGTTTCTAGAGCGCGAGGAAAATTCCATTCAACCGTATAAAGATCCGTTGGAGACCATCAATTTAGGTTCATAGGAGGAGCCAAAGGAAGTCAAAGTTGGAACATTGTTGCATCATGATGTGAAGAGCAGGTTGACCGAACTATTAAAACAGTATGTGGACATCTTTGCTTGGTCATGCCAAGATATGCCTGCTCTAGATAATGATATTGTGGAGCATCATTTTCCTTTGAAGCCAGAGTTCCCACCAGTCAAGCAAAAGTTGACAAGAACTCACCCTGATATAGCAGTAAAAATTAAAGAAGAAGTGTTAAAGCAGATAAATTCTGGTTTTCTTGTGACATCAGTGTATCCTTAGTGGATTTCCAATATTGTCCCTTTACCAAAGAAAGAAGGAAAAGTTCACATGTGCGTAGATTATAGAGATCTAAATTAAGCTAGTTCAAAAGTTGATTTTCCATTTCTGCATATTGGTATGTTGGTTGATAGTACAACAAAATTCCAAGTATTCTCGTTCATGGACGGATTTTCCAGATAAATCAAATCAGAATGGCTCATGAGGACATGGAAAAAACAACGTTTATCACACCCTGGGGAATATTCTATTATAGAGTAATGCCCTTTAGGTTGAAGAACGCTGGTGCAACGTACTAGAGGGCTATGACAACCTTATTCCATGATCTGATGCATAAGGAAATTGAGGTATATGTTGATGACATGATTTCCAAATCATATACTGAAGCATGGCATGTGGAAGATTTGTTGAAGTTATTTCAGAATTTGCAAAAGTATCGTCTCCGTTTGAATCCAAACAAATGCACCTTCGATGCCCGATCAAGGAAGTTATTGGGTTTTATTTTCAGTCAAAAAGGGATTGAAGTTGACCTAGATAAAGTCAAAGAAATTCAAGAAATTCCTGCACCAAGAACTGAAAAGCAAGTTAAAGGCTTCCTTGGGTGTTTGAATTACATTTCCAGATTCATTTCCCACATGACTGCAACGTGTGAACCGATCTTTAAGTTGTTAAAGAAAGATTAGAGTCGTGTGTGGGAAGATGATTGCCAAAGGGAATTTGAAAGTATCAAAGAATATCGGCTTGAACCTCCCATATTTCTCCCTCCTGTTGAAGGAAGACCATTGATCATGTATCTAACAGTATTGGATAGTTCTATGGGCTGTATTTTGGGACAGCAGGATGAAACAGGAAAGAAAGAATATGCCATCTATCATCTCAGTAAGAAATTTACTGACTGTGAGTCGCGGTATTCTATGTTGGAAAAGACATGTTGTGCTCTGGCCTGGGAGGCAAAGCGGTTGCAAAAATATATGTTGAATCATACTACTTGGTTGATTTCCAAAATGGATCCAATTAAGTATATTTTTGAAAAGCCTGCTCTTACTGGAAGAATTTCCTGTTGGCAGATGTTACTGTCTGAATACGATATTGAGTGTCACACTCAAAAGGCCATAAAAAGCCGTGAGCTGGCAGATTATCTTGCTCACCAACCGGTAGACAATTTTCAATCTGTCAAGTTTAATTTCCCTGATGAGGATGTGATGTTCTTAAAAGCGAAAGATTGCGATGAACCTTTGCCTGAGGAAGGTCTTGATCTTGAATCCTGGTGGGGTATGGTACTTGATGGAGCTGTGAATGCTTACAGAAAAGGAATTGGTGTTGTGATGATCACTCCCCATGGATCACACATCCCTTTTACTGCAAGGCTGGCGTTTGATTGTACTAATAATATGGAAGAGTATGAGGCTTGTATCATGGGTGTCGAGGAAGCCATTGATCTCAGAATCAAAGTTCTTGATGTTTATGGTGATTCAGCTTTGGTAGTGAATCGGATTAAAGGAGAATGGGATACTCGTCACCCTGACTTGATCCCTTACAAAGATTATGCTAGGAGATTATTACCCTTCTTTAACAAAGTTGAATTCCATCATATTCCGAGAGATGAAAATCAGATGGCGGATGCTTTGGCAACTCTGACTTCTATGTATCAAGTGAATACTTGGAATGATGTGCCTCGCATCATAGTGCGAAGTTTGGATAGGCCGGCTCATGTGTTTGCGACGGAGGAAACATCAGACGAAAAGCCTTGGTATTATGATATCAAGAACTTCCTCAAGAATCAGGAATACCCTGCTGACGCATCAAATAAAAATAGAAAGACATTGAGAAGGTTGGCACATAGATTTTTCCTCAATGAAGATGTGATGTATAAAAGAAATCATGACACGGTCTTTCTCAGATGTGTGGATAGACACAAATAAAACATGTTGATGCATGAAGTCCATGAAGGTTCCTTTGGTACCCATGCCAATGGACATTCAATGGCAAAGAAGATGCTCAGGGCATGTTATTATTGGCTGAGAATGGAATTTGACTGTTACAAATTTGTAAAGAAGTTCCATAAATGTCAGATTTATGCCGACGAAATTCATGTGCCTCCTACGCTTCTCAATGTTGTTTCTTCCCCATGGCCTTTCTCTATGTGGGGTATTGACATGATTGGAATGATTGAACCAAAGGCGTCGAATGGACATCATTTTATTTTGGTGGAAATTAACTACTTCACCAAATGGGTGGAAGCAACTTCATATGCTAATGCCACAAAGCAAGTGGTGGTGCGCTTTATCAAGAATAATTTAATCTGTTGGTATGGTGTACCGAGCAGAATTATTACCGACAACGGCTCAAACTTGAATAACAAGATGATGATAAAACTTTGCGAAGAATTCAAGACTATCCACCATAATTCATCTCCCAACAGGCCAAAGATGAATGCGGCTATTGATGCTGCTAATAAGAACATGAAGAAGATCATCCAGAAAATGGTTGTCACTTATAGAGACTGGCATGCGATGCTCCCTTTCTCTTTGCATGGGTATCGAACATGTGTACGCGCTTCAACAAGGGCAACCCCGTTCTCTCTTGTGTATGGAATAGAAGCATTGCTCCCCATTTAGGTTAAGATTCCCTCTTTATGCGTGATAATGGAAGCAAAGTTGTCAGAGGATGAATGGGTTCAGAACATGTTTGACCAGCTGAATCTAATTGAAGAGAAAAGAATGACAACCTTGTGTCATGGCCAATTATACCAGAAGTGAATGAAGAAAGATTTTGATAAGAATGTCAAACCTCATGAATTCAGAGAAGTTGGCATCGTGCTCAGAAAGATCGTGTCCTTCAATGCTGATTCTAGGGGCAAATAGGCTCCTAGTTTTGAAGGCCCATATGTTATCAAGAAAGCCTTCTCAGGCGGTACATTGATTCTTGAAACAATGGATGGCGAGGAGTTCCTGTGTCCTGTGAATGCTGATATATTCAAGAAATACTTAGCCTAAAGAAATAAAAGAATTGCTTGCTAAGTTGAAAACCCGAAAGGGCGACTTAGGCAAAAAGGAGCGTCTCGGTAGGCCGAAAACCCGAAAGGGAGATCTAGGCAAAACTTTGTAATCATCTATGGAGTCGCCATTCGGAGACAACCATCCTATTATTAAAGTTTGAACTTTTATCCAATGCCTTGCAATTCTTATTTTATTCAGGTTACAAAGACTTTATTTATTATTGATATAAATGATCAAATAAAATAGATTAAATAACAAAATTATTTTTTGAAAAGAATCTACAAATTACTTATTGCTTTAGATTTTGTGACTCAAGGAGAACAAATATAGTGACTATAGTGACAGACAAATTCAAAATTTTTTGAAAGTCTGATTTCCCCAAGAAAATTTTCCCAAAGCACCTCTGCTGGAATGAGTCTAATCTTCATGTGTTGCCTAGTTAGTTGAAGACATGACCAATTGGTGTATAATGTGATGTTGGGTTTGTGATCCCATCATCACCAGTTAAGTCTTGGTACATTGTAATCTTGGATTTTCCTGATATGAAGTCTTTATCTTTGATTTCCAAGTAAGGTCTTCACTCATGTAATGAAAGTATCTTCTCTCCGTGCATGCTGAGTTGGAATCATTTACGAAACATTCTCCTTTTGCAGTGCTAGCATTTTTTATTGTTTTCTCGGTAACCAGGCAAGGGCAATGCCTTTATTAAGTAGTGCTGAAACAATTGTCGACCTTTTGGGTTTTCTCCCGCCAAGTGTTGGGTTTGATTTAAAATCCCCATAAGTTTAATTTCATGATGTAATGTTCGACCTCTTGAAACCCCAAGTAAAGCTGAGGCAATATCTTTCCCTGAAATTTTTCCCTTAAGGTTTTATATTCTCTCCCCAGAGGCTGGTTCAATCATTACTCTTAGTTTTGAAGGATGCATTATGGTTTCCTCTCGACGAGGTGGTTTTTATCTTCCCCAATGAAGTCAATATGTCATCCCAAGCAGAAATGCAGACCTTGAAACTTTTGTTTTCCCCACTAAAGTCTGTATGATATTCCCTGGTGGAGCCCAGAGGAAGATGTTATATCATTATAATTGTGTTGGTTTATTATTATGATTTTGTTCCCTCCCAATAAAGTTAATCTTTGAAATAGGAATTTGTTTCCTCAATTGGTGCTTACTTTCTTATGTAAATTCCATCTTCGATGTGATTTAGCCGAGTATGGACTGTACCTACTTGTTTTTCCCGTTTGTCCCCAGTGTTATTTGTATGTCTTGTCAGCATATACATAATAAAATTTATGCATTCATAAATACATCACGCCTATCTAAATTTATCAAATCATTGCTCATTCGCATTCATTAATATCTTGATGGCATAGTACCCTGTTTTGCAGAGTTGTGTTATCCTCTCTCCAATAGAGTGTCAACATTAAGAAAAAAGTGTATATCCTTTCAATTTCCCCATTAATTTTGGCTCTCATGGAAGAATTCTTCTTTAGCCTTCTCGTTCAACTCTTTTTCTGGATAGAACGTGGTTCCCTCTTGAGTTTATTTCTCACGAGGATTTACTTTGGTTGACTGTTTCACTCCGATTTATTTCTGGTTTAAATGAGGTGGTCCCCTGCAATATTATTATTTTGATTTCTACAAGCTTTAAGCCCTAGTTTGAGAATGCGTATTTATTTTGCATAAGAAGATTTTATTTCCTCAACAGGAATATATTGGCATTTCCCTGGGAAGCCATATTTCTTTCCCCAGGGAATCATTATTGCAATTCCTACTCATAACAGCAAATAACATGTCTCTTTATTTAAGCAACCTGTATTTCCCCAGTGAATCTGATTGCTCCCACAGAAGATTCAGATTTGTTACTCCAATGAATGGTAGCCTTGTCATTATGGAAGGTAGTTCGTTATGAGATTTGTTACTACAATGAATGGTAGAATTTTCATTATGAAAGGTAGTTTGTTGTGAGATTTGTTACTACATTGAATGGTTGCCTTGTCATTATAGAAGGTAATTTGTTGTTTGAGATTTGTAACTCCAAGAATGGTAGCCTTGTCATTATGGAAGGTAGTTTATTGTTGCGTTTTATTACTCCAATGAATGGTAGCCTTGTCATTATGGAAGGTAGTTTGTTGTTGCGTGTTGTTACTACAATGAATGGTAGCCTTGTCATTATGGAAGGTAGTTTGTTATTGAGATTGTTTACTCTAATGAATGATAGCCTTGTCATTATGGAAGGTAGTTTGTTGTTTGAGATTATTACTCCAATGAATGGTAGCCTTGTCATTATGGAAGGTAGTTTGTTGTTGAGATTTATTACTCCAATGAATGGTAGCCTTTTCATTATGAAAGGTAGTTCATTGTTGAGATTTATTACTCCAATTAATGGTAGCCTTGTCATTATGGAAGGTAGTTCATTGCTGATATTTTTACTCCAATGAATGGTAGCCTTGTCATTATGGAAGGTAATTCGTTATTGATGTCTTTTTCCAATGAATGGTAGCCTTGTCATTATGGAAGGTAGTTCGTCGTTGAGATTCTATTGCTCCGAAGAAGTTCATTTGTTTTCAGTTATAAGTACTGAATGCTTATTGAAATTTACTGGTATTATCTTACAATTTCTTTCCACGGTGGGCCGAATTTACTTTTTTGCTATCTCCTTAGTGAGTGGATGGTTTTTAGTCATCTGTTGGTCACCATTATCCTTCACTTTCTTTCCTCAATTTTTTAAGTTGACGATGCTTTATCTCCTCTTGAGGCTTTACCCCGACAGGGTTTTGTCTTTTGTTCACCAGTGATTTATTTTCCCAGTTGAGTTTCTTTATTGATACCTATTTTATGTGCTACATCATCAGTGGAGTTTTGCGCCCTTTTTAAGATTTGTTCATCTGCATTCATAATCATAAGCATTGCATGGCATCTTTGGGCAAAAAAAATAGGGCTTATTTTATATTTAAGTATCTTTAATGACGTCGACACGAATATTTTTAACCTTCGCATCTCCGGATAGAAGACACTTAAATAAGAGAATCTGTTGTACCCCAATTTTTGACCCTAAGATCCCTCTATCACATCCTATCAATTTAATCACAACAAGATCACACACTAGGGTTTGGTTCTTCTCCCTATCTTTAGCATTGATCTATGGTGAATCACCAAGCACCTTGACTTATATTTATGATCATCTATGTTTTTATCATCATTTAACTAATGAATACAATAAGTGTTTTCCCCAATTGATGATGATTGTAGGAGAAAGAACAACATATTCCATCAAGGTTGATCTATAGATTCATGAGCTCATTTCCATGCTTTCCTCAACAAAGCTTCATTGAGACTCAAGCCTCAACATTGAAGATACTTTGGAGAAATATCATAACAAAGTCTATTATGATTCATCATACTTCAAGTTGTCAAAGATGGTTCAAAGGTACAAAGATTGATTGAAAAAGTATTGACTAAACTGGGAAAATCCTTGATTCATTGATCACAAGTGAACATCTCCTTCAATTATCAAGATTTGAAAGTGGTTTTGGTTGCTATGGTTTCTCTTCATAATCCTCAACAAATCATATTCACATGACAAAAGTATTTGTCTAAGGAGGTAGATCAAAATTGCAAGCTTTCCCAAGGCATTTTCTTGCTCTAGGAGCTAGGGTTTTGAACTTCAAAAGGGGTATATCTTACACATCTTTTAGTATTATTGAGTGATTCCAAAGACATGCTTATCTTAAAAGGGTTATTAAAAAATTAATTTAAAAGTTTCAAGGAAATTTTGTATGGAAGAAACTTGATGATGAAGAAAGATTATAAGTCCTCCAGATGAACCCTCAAATTCCATTAGGTGATTTCAAATGATCATAACTTGGTCAATTTTTATCACTTTGAGCCTATTCTTTTTCCAAAAAATGATCTTAACTATGTGAAATTCAACCCATATTTTAAGTGCAAAGTGTGAAAATGGATGGAAGATTCCCTAAGGATGCACAAGATTATAGGTCATTTCATGAAATTTTGCCAACTTCAACAAGTCATAACTTTCTCAACTTTTGGATATTTTTAATGGTTCAAGTCTCGAAATGTCATTCAAAATATATACTTCATGCAATATTTTTTGGTCAAGATAAAATTTAAAGTGGAAGGCCATGTTTGGATGCAAGAGATTATAAGTCATTTTTGAAGAAAAAACTTAGAAATTTTCTAAGTATAGAAAGTGAACCTCTTTTTCTCAACTTTGACTCATTGCAACTCTCAGCTCATTCATCCATTTGATCTCATTCTTTGCACATTATAAAGTTCGTAACCTCATCTTTCTAAAGCTTCAAGAATCATATCCTAAGATCCCTTGAGGTTAGAATGCCATTGATTTGAATTTGGTAACTTGAAACTGAAGTTTCTTCAAAAGTCAGAATTTGAAATCTTTGTTGTGGCTTCTAATCCCAAAATTGCTGCGCGTTTTTGCTTCTAATCGTGTTTAGAAACTTTCCAAAATCATTTAGAATCATAAAATGAAAGGATTGGATGAGTTTTGATAAAAAAATTAGTCACACTTTTCCAATGATGCAGATTCACACGAATCCCCTCCAAACTTCATCATTTCGCACCCTTGAACATTCCATTCACTTCCCTATAAATAGAGGATCATCCCTGCTTCATTTCCTCAATCTTGAAGAGCCAAAATTTCTCTTTCAAACCCTCTCCATAACACCCTTTTCTAAGATTTCGAATTCTTATTTCTACAACTTTTCAATCTAATTTCTTCCTTAATCACTTATCCTTGAACTTCCCAGAAGCTAAGAGAAGAAGAATCAAGCCTTGAGGTGCCTAGAATCGTGCTAGCTAAGTCCATTTTCAGAGCAACTTCACCTGAATTCGTTCAGGTAATTTAAGGCACCAAATCTTCTAACTCAAATAATGGAATGGTCTATGATGTTCACTGATGCTTGCTATTAACTCAGTTTTAGAGAAAGAATGCATTTGATACTTCTGATTTTCGATTTTAACATTTTTAAACATCCCTAGTTTTTTCCCAATCGACTATGCCGTGTTTTATATAAATTTGGCGCGGGGATATTGTTGTGATTGTCTTGAAGAGACGCTTCTATTGGTACCACTATGAGCGCCTAAATTTACAGATTCAATACTTGAGGTTTTCCGTATTTGCAGGGTGTCTGGAGGTTGAAGATGATGACATGTCTCGTCTTAACCAATAATAATACGCCAATTGTTTTATTTTTATTGGTTGGCCTTTTTCTGATCCAGTGTGTTTTTAAATAAGGTCCATATCAAGCACAACACGTCTGGTCCACTTGATCAGCTTACTAACGCGTTTTGACTATGATATGATGGTCCACATATTTTTATTTTTATTTTTATTTTATGATTTTATATTTTAATTATTTTAAATTTCAAACATTCATAACTCTTTTATTTTTTACCCTATTTCTTCTTCATCTCATCTCTTTCTCAATTGTACTAAATGTTATTGGAGCATGATTTCCATATCATGTCTCAAAATATATGGTACATAGATTTCTATTGTCCGACCTTAAAATAGATGCGACTTCTATATTAGTCCACTTACGATTACATTACATAGTGCTAAATTTTTTCCTGATTCGAGAAATGATTATTCGTCGCCAAACCCATGTTTGCAAGCCCAATTATGTCGATTTGAACCCTTTGATCCAATAACCTTGAGGTTCATTGTTAGGAGGCTTTGGTTCTACCAATCCTCTAATGAATATTCATCAATTTTGATTAAAGTGGATCACTTAAACATCATTGATCATTTAATGTTTCCTTAAGAATTCTTAAATGGATGATATACTTGACAAAAATCAAATGCAACTTGTTGTGTAGAGGCTTTGGTTCTACCAATCCTTTAATGAGTTCCAAATGCAAGTTTCAAGATGGTAATTCAAATAACCCCAAATTCCTAACACTTGACTTTATTTTATGCTTTTAATTTATAAATTTACTTTAAGCACATTTATTTTAGCATTTACACTTCATGCTATTTTCATCTTTGCACACTTGAGCATTTACTTTTGTGTCATTTTTATTTTGGTCATTTGAGCTTTTCATTTTTTTTGAAGATACTTAATAATCAACATGAACCATAAAAAAATCTTTAATGTTACTTGGAATAATTGGTTACTATCATTTGCATTTTGGAGACATGGACTTCTTGGACTTAGGATTAGGGGCCTTAACCTATCTTGGAGACCTTGTGACCTTAATTGTTATTTTGTCTGGATTTCTTAGGGTTTGCCCAAAGACATTGGGTTGCTTGTTTGTTTTGTATGCAGGTTATTGTGATTATATGCTTTGTCTGTGATTTGGAATTCATATGTATACAACCGTTACTCTGCCCAATTTTTGTGAAGACTTAATACAAATGGAGTTTGGTTTTCTTAAGAGGTCTTTTTTGTAATTGTTTGTTTTGTTTCAAATCCAAAGGATGGGAATTCTACATTTACTCATTGTGTCAAGTGTTGGCTTCTTGTTGGTTCGACGATTCTTTCCCTTGCTTTTACCTTATGCTTTAGGATCGTCCCTTTATCTCCTCCCATCTTATTTAATTTCAAAATCTTCTCCCTCCTTTTGAAAATTCTTCTTGTTTTAAAACTTGAACAACTTTCATGATAAACTTGGACTTAGGTCCATGCATTTTCGAAAATCTTTTCTTAATCAAACTTTAATCAATTTAATAATACTTAGACATTTTTGTGAGAAGACTAAAAGTCAATCAATATCATTCAAACTATTTTTCCATTTTGGCTTTTATTTTTAAAATGTTTCTCAAAAGATTAGACTCTTGTCAATCCTTGTAGTGATGCAAACAACTATACTTCTACGATCTGTAGTGAAGTGAGATATTTTCCACTTGGGTGTTGAGTGAGGCTTTTGTTGATTTTAAATCCAAGCCATATACTCCACTTTGAGTTGATGCAAATTCTCCTTTCTCATAATTGTGGGTAGTAAGTATATTTTCCACTCGAACAATGATGATGATGTCTCGTCTCTTAAATTTAACCAACACACTTGTGTTTTAAAATTTTTAAAGGTGAACTACGAGTACCCTGATCCCATATTGCATAACAAACCCCCTTACCTAGATTCTTCCCCCCTTTTTCTGGTTTATTCGCTCTTTTCTCATTCCTTTGGAAACAATAAAGCGCGGTGGCGATTTTTATTTGATCTGTGCGAGTCAAGTAAATCCAATGGCTTAGTCTCAACATTTCTACGGCTACATAAAAAATGGCGACTTCACTGGGGTACGATTGACCTCTTGCTGGTCCATCCCTAAGTGGGTTGAGCCTATCTTTATTTATATCTGTATATGTGCTATTGTTTTTTTCATATTATGTGTTATATATATGTTTATCTAGATTTTCCTGGTTTTCAGGGTGCTTGGTGATTTTCATAAGTCCTATAGTGTCGTTTACCGGGTAGTCAGGAAGATGTGTTGCTTTAGACATGGGAGCCTGCTCAAAATGAGGACCGTAGAACCCCTAACCCATCTTGGCCTTTTAGGTGTAGTGCGGAAACTATGACGGATTAATCCAAAAATAGTTGTCAAGCGATACTACGCTCAGACGAGTTTTTCTTGAGAATATTACTAATCACCGAGTTAATTGAGAAGTTGGTAGTATCCGAAGGAAGGATGTAGACTCTGGGAACCTCTAGAACCTTGTTCGGCAGGTGATAACATTTAGACCATACCTTATGGGCAGTATGTTTGACCTCATGCTCGTGACGTTGAACCTATGAACAATATGTTTGTGATCTTGTGTGTGATTATTGCATCATGCATACATGCACCCATGAGCATCTCCTAAAGAAATTTTGTTTCAAGGCACTTAAAAGTTGACTCTTTGTGAATACCTCAGGTACTTTTTGACTATGGATTCTATAAAAAGAAAGACCGGGAAATACAGTTTCAAAGATCCCAAGATAGATGAGTTGTTGAGTTTGATTCCCGAGATCGAGAGTCCTACAGATTTTCGGAGGAAGTATGGGTCCATCATTTCTCTTATGAAGCTCAGGATGAAGGAGGGTATTCTCTCAACTTTGGTCCATTTCTTTGATTCGATGTATCGATGCTTTACTTTCCCTGATTATCAGTTGATGCCTACATTAGAGGAGTATTCTTATCTGCTGGGTTTACCTATTACCGATTGTGTTCCTTTTACTGGTTTCGAGGGTGAGCCAAAATCTTATGAGATTGCTGCTTTGATCCATATTGGAAATTCTAAGGTTGAAGAACACATGACTATTAAAGGAGGTATTAGAGGATTACCAGCTCAATTTTTATTGGAGAAAGATCGCTACTTTGCTAGGATGAAGAGTACAATTGCTTTTGAGGCTATCTTTGCTCTGCTTGTTTATGGATAGTTCTTATTTCCCAATGTAGACAAATTTGTTGTTATCAATGCCATCAGGATCTTTATGATTGGAATCCCAGTTCCTACATTATAGGGTGATGCTTATTACTCCATTCATCTTCAAGATTTTTATCATGGAGGGATGATCATTTGCGGCACGCCTTTGTTGTATCAGTGGTTTATTTCTCACTTACCTCGGTCTGATGCTTTCTGGGATGTCAGGAAGGAGCCTCGGTGGGCTCCAAAGATTATGGCACTCACTCATTCAGATATTGTTTGGTATCATCAGGTATACTATGTAGAGATTATAGATAATTGTGGTAGTTTCCCCAATGTACCTCTTCTTAGTACAAAGGGAGGAATTAACTACAATCCTCTTCTTGCATGATGATAACTTGGATATCTGATGAGGGATAAGCAAAATAGTAATCATTTGAGTGGTTTCTTCCTTAAAGAGGGAGAGGTTCATAAGGAGTCTAAATAGGAGATTGTGAAGGCTTGACATCATATTAACAAGAAGAGTAGGAAGGATTTGGGACCTAGAGGGGTTGTTTCTTGGGAGCCTTATCTTTAGTGGGTACAAGCAACAGACATCCAGTTAAAGATGTTGTATTCTCGGGAAGCACCCATGTCTGGCATGTTTGTGAAGACCACTCATCCCCTATTAGATGACATGGAAGAACTTCAACTTGATTTAGTCAGGATGCAGCAAGAAAAGGAAGCTTGAAAGAATTAGTGCTAGACTTTAGAGGTATCCTACCGAGCACACCTGAAGGAGAAAGACGACTTGATTGAGATTCTTGAGAGCCGTGCTGTAGAGACAATGGAGAGGTAAGAGGACTTATTTTCCTCTAAGCCTCAATTAGGACCTAGTTGTCCATTTCCTGATTCTGATGATTGGAAGGAAGTCTCCACCAGGTATGCGGAAGAAAACTAGAGGTTGAAGACTCAAATTGCCAGGCTCACAGAGAAGCGTTAGCATATAGAGTGATATCCATCAACATTGTTTTTTAGGGTTTTAGACTTTCATCTTGTACTTGGGATTATTGAAACTTGTACTAAAAAGTGTAATCCGTTTTGAGATTATTATAATGATATTTTTCAGTATTTCAGATGTGTTATTTCTTTGATATTTTCGAATTGGCTATAAATATTTGAGTCCCTTGAAATGTTAAATAATAAAATAAATCATGTGAATTGCATATCATGCATCATATTTCACACACTTCTTGAATTTTTTGTACATATCCAGGTGTCTTACTAAGCTTCTTTACTTCATTCAACAAGTTGTCTCACTAGTATAACACTCAAGCTAATTTCAGAAGGAAGATAGACAATATAGAACAAGAGAATTGTGAGCTGAACGAAGAAGTTTCTGCTATGAAGGCCAGTATGTCCAATCTCATTGCTCTAATAGAATCTTTGGTGGCTACTCAGAATCAGCCACCAATTGCTCAGCCTCAATAGACAATGGTTGCTACTGAAGTTCCGACTGTTCCTGTTTCTACTACTCCACCTGCTATTGTTTAGAATCATATGCCTCTGAGATACCATCGGGGAATGCCAAAGAGCTTTATGCTATAAGATTATAATCAGGATGCTCAATTGCTCCACTTTCTCAGACTGCTGCTGTTCCCTCACCTCCTGTGGTGCATATCACCCCTGCTACTAGAAATGAGACTCACTATGATGCACCTCCCTCAGTGAATATGGTCCCATTTTCTAATGATGAAGTGTATCGCCCTATTCCTCCACCAAGTGAAAGCCTGGGTTTCTATGATTGAATGGACGATTTTCAAGACAAATTTGATAAGATGCAGAAAGAGTTGAAGGCCCTCAGAGGAAAAGAGCTGTTTGGGCAGAATGTGAATGATATATGTTTGGTGCCAAATGTGAAGATATCTGCAAAGTTAAAAGTTCCGGAGTTTAAATAGTACAAGGGCAACACTATCCCTCGTTCTCACTTAGTAATGTATGTAAGGAGAATGTCTACCCATACAGATGATCAAAGCCCGTTAATTCATTTATTTCAAGATAGTTTGACCAGTGCAACATTGAAATGGTACATGAGCCTGGACAGTGCCAATATTCATTCTTTCAATCACTTTGGCAAAGCATTTATCAGACACTACAAATACAATGTGGACATGGCACCTGACCATGATCAACTCAGGGCCATGGTCCAGAAGGACAAGGAGTCATTTAAGGAATATGCACATAGATGGCGTGAAGTAGCCGCCCAGGTGATTCCTCTAATGGAAGAAAAAGAGATGACAAATATTTTTCTGAAGACACTAGGTGAATTCAATTATGAAAGAATGGTCGCAAGTGCACCCAGTGATTTTACCGAAATGGTGAGAATGGGCATATGTTTAGAAGAAGCTGTAACAGAAGGTCGTCTGACAAAAAGTGAAAATTCCAGCAATGCGAAAAAACCATCATTTAGGTTTGTCAAGAAGAAAGAAGGAGAAACAAACTCTGTTATTCAAGAAATAAGGGTTAATCCTCCTAGAAGAAGTCATCAGTGCCATCAACAGGTAGCCTCAGTAACTTCAGTTGTAAATGCTGCTCCGACTACAATCTCTTATCAAAGACCAGCTCCTCAAAGAAGTCAATGGTAGAATCAGAGAAGAGAACCTTTTGACGCTATCCCTATAAGTTATGCAGAGCTACTCACAACATTGGTCTAGAAAAAGTTGGTCCAGAGTAGGCCACCCCCTTCTATACCATCCCCTTTGCCTTGGTACTATAAGGCAGATCGAACGCGCGTTTTCTATTAGGGTGCACCAGGGCAAAATATGGAAAACTGTCATCCTCTGATATCTGAGGTACATAAAATGGTTAGATCTGGCCTTTTATCCTTCAAAGATGTCATTCCTAATGTAAAAGATAATCCTCTGCCAAAACATGGAGAAACAAATGTTGTTAACATGGTTGCTGGTTGTCCAGGGGACTTTCGCATTTATGATATTAACTTGGTCAGAGGAAACTTGGTAAAGATTCCTGCAGACCTTTGCGAGTTTAGTTACTATACTCATGATCATGCTGGTTGTGGTATTTGTAGCACTTATATACAAGGTTGTAACAAGATAAAGGCTGATTTGCAGGAGATGATGGATGAAGGCCTCACCCATATAATCAGGCCTAGGGTAGAATATGAGAAGGAAGTGAAAATGGTCTTTGGGAGTCCTAAATAGTTCAGGATCTTTAATGTGGACCACATGAATGATGATATCGTGCAATTGCATGCTACTTTCTGCCACATGGCTGGTCAGGTAGAGCACCACTATGGATCTTGACAGATTTGCTGTAGGGATTCCCGAGGATGTTCCATTGTAAGAACAGGTATTCAATTGTTATTGGATAATGGAACAATCAAGGTGTCAGGCCAAAGCGATGATTATCATGAGGTTAATATGATCAAGGATTTCTTAGCTAAGGATGAATCAGATGATGAATATGCTTCTGCGGATGAATTCTTTTCCTCAGATAAGGATATGTTCTCCATAGGTGATTCTTTTATGTCCAAATTTTCTGAAGAATGTGTGAATGTAATCATGCCTTGTTTAAATTATTTCCCCTGTTGAAATTGAGTATTGTAGTAAGGCAGTTGTTTCCCCTGTGGTGATTTGTTTTCCAGGGCCCGTTCCTTACAAGTCAGATGAAGTTCTACCATACAAGTATAATGCTACTATTTTAGAGGATGGTGTGGAAATTCCCATCCAACCTTTGTCTAGTATTGAGAATATTGTTGAAACTAGTAGGGTGAGCCGCAATGGTCGTGTATTTGCACCAGTTATTAGGGGAAATGTCAGTGCTGAGAAGAAAGTTACAGAAGTTGTTGAGAATAAGAAAGTTGTGGGAGAATCTAGTGGTGCTACCCTGGAAAAAGATGTGGATGATATTTTGAAGATTATCAAAATGAGTGATTACAGAATTGTAGATTAACTATTACATACTCCTCCAAAGATATCTATCCTAGCATTGTTGATGAATTCTGATGCCCATAGGGAACCTTTGATGCGGGTTTGGATCAAGCCTTCGTGGAGTGTGATATTCCGTTAGATCAATTCAATAGTGTGGCAGGTAATATTACATCTTGCAATAACCTAAGCTTTTGCGATAATGAATTGCCTGATGAAGGGAGGAATCACAACCTAGCTCTCCGCATATCCATGAACTGTAAAAATGATTCATTATCAAATGTGCTGACTGATAGTGGGTCCGCCTTAAATGTTATACCAAGGAGTAGACTGATAAAGTTGAAATATCAAGGGGCTCCCATGTGCCCAAGTGGTATTATTGTCAAAGATTTCTATGGATCAAGAAGTCAACTATTGGAGAAGTGGATATACCAATTCACATAGGCCCACACTTGTTTCAGATTACTTTCCAAGTCATGGATATTGTGCCCGCATACAACTGTCTTCTAGGAAGGCCATGGATACACGAAGCAGGGGTTGTCACTTAAACTCTTCACCAAAAGCTGAAGCTAGTGCGTGAAGGCAAAGTGGTTATTATAAATGGAGATCAAGCATTGCTGATATCTCATCTATCGTCTATCAGTGTTGTAGAGGCAGATGATGATGCTGTGGGGACGCAGTTCCAAGCTATATCCGTTGATAACGTAAGAGAGAATGAGAATTCTATGACTTTGTTCAAAGATGCTCAACAGGTTGTGAAAAATGGTCCAAGTAAAGTATGGGGGGGGGGGGGGGCAGATAGTAGATCCTCCGGTAAATAGGAACAAGGTGGTTTTAGGATTCTCTACAAAGAATGGCGAAGTTGATAGTTTGAAGTCAAAGTCTACTGAAAGCAGCTATCAGGATATTTTCGGCAGCGGAGGCTACCTTCATCCAACTGCTTATGGAGTTAATTCCATTGTAGAGGATGGAGAAGAACAGGAGATGCCAAATTATGTGATGCATGGAGTCAAAATCCATAACCAGGTCACTTATAATGTTCCCTCTTGCATCCATGTCTCAAAGTAATTTGTTTTTTTTATCTTTGCAAAAAGCTTTCACTCTTCCCAAGGTGAAAGTTAATATTGTATGGGCTTATCTGTTTGCTTTGCTCATTAAAATAATTAATAAAAGATGTCTTTGATTCTGAAATTGTGTTTCATTTTCTACTTTTTCTTGGAAAATGGTAATCAGAAAAAATCTTTTTTGGAATAAATAATAGTTGTAAATAAATCTGCATGATCACTTGATATATGTGTCAGTTTCTAAAAAGCAATCATAAATCACGTGTGCAGATTAATTAATAAACATGTTGAATACAATGACCCTGCACCCTCTCCTAACTTTGAATACCCTATGTTTGGGATAGAAGAAAAAGAATATGATGAGATTCCGGAAGAGGTTTCATGGTTTCTCGAGCGCGAGGAAAATGCCATTAAACCGTATAAAGAACCTTTGGAGACCATCAATTTAGGTACATAGGAGGAGCCAAAGGAAGTTAAAATTGGAACATTGTTGCATCTTGATGTGAAGAGCGGGTTGACTGAACTATTAAAAGAGTATGTGGACATATTTTCTTGGTCATACCAAGATATGCCAGGTCTAGATACTGATATTGTGGAGCATCATTTTCCTTTGAAGCTAGAGTGCCCTCCGGTCAAGCAGAAGTTGAGAAGAACTCACCCTGATATAACAGTAAAAATTAAAGAAGAAGTGTTAAAGCATATAAATGCTGGTTTTCTTGTGACATCAGTGTATCCTCAGTGGATTGCCAATATTGTCCCTATACCAAAGAAATACGGAAAAGTTCACATGTGCGTAGATTACAGAGATCTAAATTAAGCTAGTCCAAAAGGTGATTTTCCATTTCCGCATATTGATATGTTGGTTGATAGTACAACAAAATTATAAGTATTCTCGTTCATGGAAGGATTTTCCAAATATAATCAAATCAGAATGGCTCATGAGAACATGGAAAAAACAACGTTTATCACACCCTGGGGAATATTCTCTTATAGAGTAATGCCCTTCAAGTTGAAGAATGCTGGTGCACTCTGGCATGGGAGGCAAAGCGGTTGCGAAAATATATGTTGAATCATACTACTTAGTTGATTTCTAAAATGGATCCAATTAAGTAAGCATGCTCTTACTGGAAGAATTTCCCGTTGGCAGATGTTAATGTCTGAATACGATATTGAGTACTGCACTCAAAAGGCCATAAAAAGCAGTGTGCTGGCAGATTATCTTGCTCACCAACCGGTAGATAATTGTTAATCTGTCAAGTTTGATTTCCATGATGAGGATGTGATGTTCTTGAAAGAGAAAGATTGCGATGAACCTTTGCCTGAGGAAGGTCCTGATGCTGAATCCCGATGGGGTATGGTATTTGATGGAGTTGTGAATGCTTACAGGAAAGGAATTGGTGTTGTGATTATCACTCCCCATGGATCACATATCCCTTTTACTGCAAGGCTGAAATTTGATTGTACCAATAATATGGCAGAGTATAAGGCTTGTATCATTGGTGTCGAGGAAGCCATTGATCTCAGAATCAAAGTTCTAGATGTTTATGGTGATTCAGCTTTGGTAGTGAATCAGATTGAAGGAGAATGGGATACTCGTCACCCTGACTTGATCCCTTACAAAGATTATGCTAGGAGATTATTACCCTTCTTTAACAAAGTTTAATTCAATCATATTCTGAGAGATGAAAATCAGATGGCGGATGCTTTGGAAACTCTGGCTTCTATGTATCAAGTGAATACTTGAATGATGTGCCTCGTATAATAGTGCGACATTTGGATAGGCCGGATCATGTGTTTGCGGCAGTTGAAACAGCAGACGAAAAGGCTTGGTATTATGATATCAAGCACTTCCTCTAGACTCAGGAACACCCTGCTGACGCATCATATAAAGATAGAAAGACATTGAGATGGTTGGCAGGTAGCTTTTTCCTCAATGAAGATGCGTTGTATAAATTAAATCATGAAACAGTCTTGCTCAGATGCATGGATAGACACGAAACAAACATTTTTATGCATGAAGTCCATGAAGGTTCCTATGGTACCCATGCCAATGGACATTCAATGGAAAAGAAGATGCTTAGGGAAGGTTATTATTGGATGACAATGGAATTTGATTGTTACAAATTTGAAAAGAAGTTCCATAAATGTCAGATTTATGCCGACAAAATTCATTTGCCTCCTACGCTTCTCAATGTTGTTTCTTCCCCCATGGCATTTCTCTATGTGGGGTATTGACATGATTGGAATGATTGAACTAAAGGCGTCGAATGGACATCATTTTATTTTGGTGGAAATTGACTACTTCACCAAATGGGTGGAAGCAACTTCATATGCTAATGTCACAATGAAAGTGGTGGTGCGCTTTATCAAGAATAATTTAATTTGTCGGTATGGTGTACCCAGCAGAATTATCACCGACAACGGCTCAAACTTGAATAACAAGATGATGACAGAACTTTGCAAAGATTTCAAGATTATCCACCATAAATCATCCCTAAATAGGCCAAAGATGAATGCGGCTATTGAAGTTGCTAATAAGAACATCAAGAAGATCATCCAGAAAATGGTTGTCACTTAAAAAGACTGGCATGCGATGCTCCCTTTCGCTTTTCATGGGTATCGAACATGTGTACTCACTTCAACAGGGGAAACCCAATTCTATCTTGTGTATGGAATGGAAGCAGTGCTCCCCATTGAGATTGAGATTCCCTCTTTGCGCGTGATAATGGAAGTCAAGTTGACAAAGGATGAATGGGTCTAGAACAGGTTTGACCAACTGAATCTAATTGAAGAGAAAATAATGACGGCCTTGTGTCATGGTTAGTTTAACCAGAAGAGAATGAAGAAAGATTTTGATAAGAAGGTCAAACTTCATGAATTCAGAGAAGGTGGACTCGTGCTCAGGAAGATCATGTCCTTCAATGCTGATTCTAGGGGCAAATGGACTCCTAGTTTTGAAGGCCCATATGTTGTTAAGAAAGCCTTCTCTGGCGGTACATTGATTCTTGAAAAATTGGATGGCGAGGAGTTCCCACGTCCTGTAAATGCTGATGTAGTCAAGAAATACATTGCCTAAAGAAATAAAAGAACAACTCGCTAAGTTGAAAACCAGAAAGGGCGGCTTAGGAAAAAAGGAGCGTCTCAGTAGGTCGAAAACCCGAAAGGGAGATCTAGGCAAAAATTAGAGATATAAATAGAATAAATTTTTCACGGTAGGTTGAAAACCCGCAAGGGTGACCTAGGCACGAGTTAGGGATTTTCTAGAAAGTAACTGCATCAGACAAGAGTTGACCATTGAAGCAACAATCTTCTTGAATTTTCATTACTCTTCAACCAAAGTCTCTGCTAAGGAATTCAAAGTTGTTAGGGAGAATAGTGGTCATTGTAACTCAATGTATCTTTTCCAATGTGTATTACCATTTTCCAAACTTTGTAATCATCTATGGAGTCGCCATTCACAGACTACCATCTTATTAATAAAGTTGGAACTTTTATCCAATGCCTTGCAATTCTTATTTTATTCAGGTAACAAAGACTTTATTTATTATTGATATAAATGATCAAAGAAAATAGATTAAATAACAAAATTATTTTTTGAAAAGAATCTACAAATTACTTATTGCTTTAGATTTTGTGACTCAAGGAGAACAAATATAGTGACTCTAGTGACGGACAAATTCAAATTTTTTTGAAAGTCTGATTTCCCCAAGGCACCTCTGCTGGAATGAGTATGATCTTGATGTGTTACCTAGTTAGTTGAAGACATGACCAATTTGTGTATACTGTGATGTTGGGTTTGTGATCCCATCTTCACCAGTCAGGTCTTGGTACATTGTGATCTCGGGTTTTCCTGATATGAAGTCTTTATCTCTGATTTCCCAGTAAGGTCTTCACTCATGTAATGAAAGTATCTTCTCTCCGTGCATGCTGAGTTGGAATCATTTACAAAACATTCTCCATTTGCAATGCTAGCATTTTTTATTGTTTTCCCGGTAACTAGGCAAGTGAAATGCCTTTATTAAGAAGTGCTAAAACAATTGTCGACCTATTGGGTTTTCTCCCGCCAAGTGCTGGGTTTGATTTAAAATCCCCATAAGTTAAATTTCATGTTGTAATGTTTGAACTCTTGAAACCCCAAGTAAAGCTAAGGCAATATCTTTCCCTGTAATTTTTGCCTTAAGGTTTTATATTCTCTCCCCAGAGGTTGGTTCAATCATTACTCTTAGTTTTGAAGGATGCATTATGGTTTCCTCTCGATGAGGTGGTTTTGCTCTCCCCAATGAAGTCAATATGTCATCCCCAGCAGAAATGCAGACCTTGAAACTTTTGTTTTCCCTATTGAAGTCTGTGTGCTATTCCCTGGTGGAGCCCAGAGGAAGATGTTATATCATTATGATTGTGTTGGTTTATTATTATGATTTTGTTCCCTCCCAATAAAGTTAATATGTGAAATATGAATTTGTTTCTTCAGATGGTGCTTTCTTTATTATGGAAATTCCATCTTGGATGTGATTTAGCCGAGTATTGACTTTACCTACTTGGTTTGCCCGTTTGTCCCCAGTGTTATATGTAAGTATTGTCAGAATATACATAATAACATGTATGCATTCATACATACATCATGCCTATCTAAATTTAGCAAATCATCGCTCATTCGCATTCATTAATATCTTGTTGGCATAGTACCCTATTTTGCAGAGTTGTGTTATCCTCTCTCCAATAGAGTGTCAACATTAAGAAAAAAGTGTATATCCTTTCAATTTCCCCATTGATTTTGGCTCTCATGGAAGAATTCTTATTTAGCCTTCCCGTTCAGCTCTTTGTCTAGATAGAACGTGGTTCCCTCTTGAGTTTATTTCTCATGAGGATTTACTTTGGTTGACTGTTTCACTCCGGTTTATTTCTGGTTTGAATGAAGTGGTCCCCTGCCATATTATTATTTTGATTTCTACAAGCTTTAAGCTCTAGTTTGAGAATGTGAATTTATTTTTCATAAGAAGATTTTATTTCCTCAACAGGAATATATTGGCATTTACCTGGGAAGCCATATTTCTTTCCCCGGTGAATCATTATTACAATTCCTACTCATAACAGTAAATAACATGTCTCTTTATTTGAGCAACTTGTATTTCCCCAGTGAATCTAATAGCTCCCAGAGAAGATTCAGATTTGTTACTTCAATGAATGGTAGCCTTGTCATTATGGAAGGTAGTTCGTTGTGAGATTTGTTACTACAATGAATGGTAGCCTTTTCATTATGAAAGGTAGTTCGTTGTGAGAGTTGTTACTACAATGAATGATAGCCATGGCATTATGGTAGGTAGTTTGTTGTTTACATTTGTTACTCCAATGAATGATAACCTTGTCATTATGGAAGGTAGTTTATTGTTGAGTTTTGTTACTCCAATGAATGGTAGCCCTGTCATTATGGAAGGTAGTTTGTTGTTGAGATTTTTTACTCCAATGAATGGTAGCCTTATCATTATGGAAGGTAGTTTGTTGTTGAGATTTGTTACTCCAATGAATGGTAGCCTTGTCATTATGGAAGGTAGTTTGTTGTTGAGATTTGTTACTCCAATGAATGGTATCCTTGTCATTATGAAAGGTAGTTTGTTGTTGAGATTTATTACTGCAATGAATGGTAGCCTTGTCATTATGGAAGGTAATTCATTGTTGAGATTTGTTACTCCAATGAATGGTAGCCTTGTCATTATATAAGGTAGTTCATTGTTGAGATCTTTTTTCGATGAATGGTAGCCTTGTCATTATGGAATGTAGTTTGTCGTTGAGATTCTATTGCTCCGAAGAAGTTCATTTGTTTTCAGTTATGAGTACCAACTGCTTATTGAACTTTACTGGTATTATCTTACAATTTCTTTCCACGGTGAGTCGAATTTACTTTTTTCTATCTCCTCAGTGAGTGGATGGTTTGTAGTCATCTGTTGGTCACCACTATCTTTCACTTTCTCTCCTCAATTTTTTAAGTTGACGATGCTTTATCTCCTCTTGGGGCTCTACCCCGACAGAGTTTTGTCTTTTGTTCACCAGTGATTTATTTTCCTGGTTGGGTTTCTATTTTGATCCCTATTTTATGTGCTACATCATCAGTGGACTTTTGTGCCCTTTTTAAGATTTGTTCATCTGCATTCATAATCATAAGCATTGCATGGCATCTTAGGGCCCAAAAATAGGGCTTGTTTTATATTTAAGTATCTTCAATCGCGTCGACACTAAGATTTTTAACCTTCGCATCTCCAGATAGAAGACACTTAAATAAGGGCATCTGTTGTACCCTAATTTTTGACCCTAAGATCCCTCTATCACATCATATCAATTTAATCGCAACAAGATCACACACTAGGGTTTGGTTCGTCTCCCTATCTTTAGCTTTGATCTATGGGGAATAACAAAGCACATTGACTTATATTTATGATCATCTATGTTTTGATTATCCTTTAACTAATGAATACAATAAGTATTTTTCCCAATTGATGATGATTGTAGGAGAAAGCACAACACATTCCATCAAGGTTGATCTATAGATTCATGAGCTCATTTCCATGCTTTCCTTAACAAAGCTTCATTGAGACTCAAGCCACAACGTTGAAGATACTTTGGAGCAATATCATAACAAAGTCTATTATGATTCATCAAACTTCAAGTTTTCAAAGATGGTTCAAAGGTATAAGGATTGATTGAAGAAGTATTGACTCAATTCGGCAAATCCTTGATTCATTGATCACAAGTGCACGTCTCCTTCAATTATCAAGATTTGAAAGTGGTTTTGGTTGCTATGGTTTCTCTTTATCATCCTCAACAACTCATATTCACATGACAAAAGTATTTGTCTAAGGAGGTAGATCAAAATTGCAAAGGTTTCCCAAGGCATTTTCTTGCTCTAGGAGCTAGGGTTTTGAACTTTAAAGGGGGTATATCTTACTCATCTTTTGGTATTTTTGAGTGATTTCAAAGACATGCTTATCTTAAAAGGGTTATTAACAAATTAATTTAAAAGTTTCAAGGAAATTTTGTATGGAGGAAACTTGATGATGAAGAAAGATTATAAGTCTTTCAGCTGAACCCTCAAATTCCATTAGGTGATTTCAAATGATCATAACTTGGTCAATTTTTATCACTTTGAGCCTATTATTTTTCCAAAAAATGATCTTAATGATGTGAAATTCAACCCATCTTTTAAGTGCAAAGTGTGAAAATGGATGGAAGATTCCCTAAGGATGCAAAATATTATAGGTCATTTCATGAATTTTTGCCAACTTCAACAAGTCATAACTTTCTCAAATTTTGGATATTTTGAATGGTTCAAGTCTCAAAATGTCATTCAAAAGATCTACTTCATGCCATCTTTTTTGGTCAAGAGAAAATTTCAAGTGGAAGGCCATGTTTGGATGCATATAAGTCATTTTTGAAGAAAAAACTTAGAAATTTTCTATGTATAGAAAGTCAACTTCTTTTTCTCAACTTTGACTCATTGCAACTTTAAGCTCAATCATCCATTTGATCCCATTCTTTGCACATTATAAATTTCGTAACCTCATATTTATAAAGCTTTAAGAATCATATCCTAAGATTCCTTGAGGTTAGAATTCCATTGATTTGAATTTGGTAACTTGAAACTGAAGTTTCTCCAAAAGTCAGAATTTGAAATCTTTGTTATGGCGTCTAATCACAAAATTGCTGCGCGTCTTTTCTTCTAATCGTGTTTAGCAACTTTCCAAAAGCATTTAGCATCATAAAATGAAAGGATTGTATGAGTTTTGATAAAAAATTAGTCACACTTTTCCCATGATGCAGATTCACACGAATCCCCTCCAAACTTCATCATTTCGCACCCTTGAACATTCTATTCACTTCCCTATAAATAGAGGATCACCCCTCATTCATTTCCTCAAGCTTGAAGAGACAAAATCACTCTGTCAAACCCTCTCCATAACACCATTTTCTGAGATTTCAAATTCTTATTTCTACCACTTTTCAATCCAATTTCTTCCTTAATCCCTTATCCTTGAACTTCCCTGAAGCTAACAGAAGAAGAATCAAGCCTTGAAGTGCCCATAATCTTGCTAGCCAAGTCCATTTGAAGAGAAACTTCATCAGACTTTGTTCAGGTAATTTAAGACACCAAATGCTCTAACTCAAATTATGGAATGGTCTATGATGTTCACTGATGCTTGCCATTAACTCAGTTTTAGAGAAAGAACGCATTTGATACTTTTGATTTTCGATTTTGACATTTTTAAACATCCCTAGTTTTTTCCAAATCGACTATGCCGTGTTTTATATAAATTTTGCGCGGGGATATGGTTGTGATTGTCTTGAAGAGACGCATCTAATGGTAACACTATGAGCGCCTAAATTTACAGATTCAATGACTTGAGGTTTGCCCTATTTGCAGGGTGTCTGGAGGTTGAAGATGATGACATGTCTCGTCTCAACCAATGATAACACGCCAATTGTTTTATTTTTATTGGTTGGCTTTTTTTTGATCCAGTGTGTTTTTAAATAAGGTACATATCAAGCACAACGCGTTCGGTCCACTTGATCAGCTTACTAACGCGTTTTGACTATGATTTGATAGTCCACATCTTTTTAGTTTTATTTTTATTTTCTGATTTTATATTTTAATTGTTTTAAATTTCAAAATTTCATAACTGTTTTATTTTTTATCCAAAAATTATAAAAAAAATATACAAAAATACCTTGAATTATTTTTGACTTTGTGAATAATGGTTCATATTTTTATTTTAATGTTTGATATTTTTCATAATTTGTGCTTTATTTGCTTTATTTTAATTGTTTTAAAAATAATATCTGATGTTTTTAAATTCTGAATTTTTTTTATAAAAATCATTTTCATTACTTCCTACCTTTTGAATTTATTTTGGAATTTCATCTTATTTTTTTTACTATTTTTGATCTTTTTCCTTTATTTGAGCAATTTAAATTAGTTTAAAAATAGTTCCTGACTTTAAAAAGTTACCAAAAATTTCATAAAAATATTTGAGTTCATTTCTAATTTTTCTATGGTTTCACTTTATTTTTCTTGAGTGTTTTGAATATAATTGTTATTTTCCCCTTATTTCCAAATTTAAAAATCATTTAAAACCTTTTTCTTTTATTTTAAATATTATTTTATTTTTTGTACATATTCTGGCTGATCTTGGACTATAAAATTTTGATCATGAACTTTACTAACATCATTGGATCCATTGTGTTGAGTCTAACTCTATAAAATGGATGAATGATTTTAATAATAGTTTGATTAAATTTTTGGTTCAAATATGGTTTACTTTTTACCCTATTTCTTCTTCATCTCATCTCTTTCTCAATTGTACTAAATGTTATTGAAGCATGATTTCCATATCATGTCTCAAAAGATATGGTACATAGATTGCTATTGACTGACCTCAAAATACGCGCGACTTCTATATAAGTCCACTTACGATTGCTTAACATAGCGCTAAATTTTTTCCTGATTCGGGAAATGATCATTCATGGCCCAAACCCATGTTTGCAAGCTCAAGTATGTTGATTTGAACCCTTTGATCCAATAAACTTGAGGTTCATTGTTAGGAGGCTTTGGTTCTACCAATCCTCTAATGAATCTTCATCAATTTTGGTCAAAGTGGATCACTTAAACATCATTGATCATTTAATATTGCCTTAAGAATTCTTAAAAGGATGATATACTTGACAAAAAGAAAATGCAACTTGTTGTTGAGAGGCTTTGGTTCTAACAATCCTTTAATGAGTTCCAAATGAAAGTTTCAAGATGGTCATTCAACTAACCACTAATTCCTAACAATTAACTTTATTTTATGCTTTTACTTTATGCCTTTACTTTAAGCACATTTATTTTAGCATTTACACTTCATGCTATTTTCATCTTTACTCACTTGAGAATTTACTTTTGTGTTATTTTTATTTTGCTCAGTTGAGATTTTCATTTTTTAAGATACTTAATAATCAACTTGAACCATAAAAAAAACTTTAATGTTACTTGGACTACTTGGTTACTATCCTTTGCATTTTGGAGACATGGACTTCTTGGACTTAGGATTAGGCGCCTTAACCTATATTAAAGACCTTGTGACCTCAACTGTTATTTTGTCTCGAGTTCTTGGGTTTTACCCCCAAGATATTGGGTTGTTTGTTTGTGTTGTGTGCAGGTTATTGTGATTACATGCTTTTTCCATGATCTGGAATTCATCTGTATACGGCCGTTACTCTGCCCAATTTTTGTGAATACTTAATACAAATGGAGTTTGGTTTTCTTAAGAGGTCTTTTTTGTAATTGTTTTTTTGGTTTCAAATCCAAAGGATGGGAATTCTACATTGACTCATTGTGTCAAATGTTAGCTTCTTGTTGGTTAGACGATTCTTTTCCTTAGCTTTTACCTTATGCTTTAGGATAGTCCCTTCATCTCCTCCCATCTTCTTTAATTTCAAAATCTTCTCCCTCCTTTTGAAAATTCTTCTTCTTTTAAAACTTGAACCACTTTCATAATAAACTTGGAAATAGGTCCATGCATTTTCAAAAATCTTTTCTTAATTAAACTTTAATCAATTTAATAATACTTGGACATTTTTGTGAGAAGACTAAAAGTCAATCAATCTCATTCAACCTATTTTTCCATTTTGGCTTTTATCTTTAAAAATTTTCTCAAAAGATTAGACTCTTGTTAATCCTTATAGTGATGCAAACAAATATACTTCTATGATATGTAGTGAAGTGAGATATTTTCGACTTGGGTGTTGAGTGGGGCTTTCGTTGATTTTAAAATCCAATCCATATCCTCCAATTTGAGATGACGCAAAGTCTGCTTTCTAATAATTGTGGGTAGTAAGTATGTTTTCCACTCGGACAATGATGATGTCTCGTCCCTTAAAATTAACCAACACACTTGTGTTTTAAAATCTTTAAAGGTGAACTAAGAGTACCCTGATCCCCTATTACACAGAAGGTGGTACGTAGGCACAAAAGGTTCACAACTGCGACGAGTGCCAAAATTATAAAAAATATTTCTTTTCCCATCCCACCATCTATTTTTGTACAACAGTTATAGCCAAAATACATAAATTTTCATAGAGGTTCCTGTGGAGTACCATAGATGTTTAGGGTGCTAATACCTTTGATTTGCATAACCAACCCTCTTACCTAGATTCTTTCCCCCCTCTTTTTTGGTTACTCGCTATTTACCCATTCCTTGGCAAATAATAAAGCGCAGTGGTGATTTTTATTTGATCTGTGCAAAGCAAGTTAATCCAATGGCTTAGTCTTATTATTTCTACCACTACAAGCACTAAAGGTTCGCAACCGCGGAGGGTGCCAAAATTGTAAAAAATATTTCTTTTCTCATCCCCACAATCTATTTTTGTATACAAATTTTATAGCCAAAATACACATATTTTCAAAGAGGTTCCTGCGGAGTACCGTAGATGTTTAGGGTGCTAATACCTTCCCTTTGCATAACCAACCCCTGAACTTAGATTCTCTCCCCCTCTTTTTGGTTTATTCGCTCTTTTCCCATTCCTTTGGAAACAATAAAGTGCGGTGGCGATTTTTATTTTGATCTGTACGATTCAAGTCAATCCAATGGCTTAGTATCAACATTTCTACCGCTACAGAAAAATGGCAACTTCACTGGGGAAAGATTGACCTATTGCTGGTCCATCCTTAAGTGGGCTGAGCCTATCTTTGCTTATCTGTACATGTGCTATTATCTGTTGTATATTATGTGTTGCATATATGTTTGTCTGGATTTTCCTGGTTTTCAGGGTGCTTGGTGATTTCTCATAAGTCCTATACTCGGACTTGGGCTAACTTAAGATAGGACAGGCGGTATAGTCATGTTAACTTTGAGGGAGTAATCCCAAAAAAGGAGGCATAAGATCCCCCATTCAATGGAGGCCCCTTTAACTGTAGTTTCATTTACCTAGTAATCGAGAAGATAAGCTACTTTCGACATGGGAGCCTGCTGAAACTGAGGACCGTAGAACCTTTAACCCATCTTGGCCTTTTAGGTGTAGTGCAGAAGCTATGACGGAGTAATCCGGAAATGGTTGTCACACGATACTATGCTCGAACGAGTTTTTCCTGAGAATATTACTAATTACCGAGTCAATCGGGAAATTGGTAATATTCGAAGGAAGGATGTAGACTCTGGGAACCTCTTAGAACCTTTTTCGGCAGTTGATAACTTTTAGATCATACCTTATGGG
This sequence comes from Vicia faba, assembly GCA_948472305.1. Taxonomy (NCBI): domain Eukaryota; kingdom Viridiplantae; phylum Streptophyta; class Magnoliopsida; order Fabales; family Fabaceae; genus Vicia; species Vicia faba. The sequence goes on along the minus strand of OX451735.1, from coordinate 1,426,179,082 downwards.
TAGTACCTTCGACCTCATGCTCGTGACATTGAACCTATGAACCCTATGTTTGTGATTTTGTGTGTGATTGTTGCATCATGCATTCATGCATCCATGAGCATCTTTTAAAAACATCATGTTTCAAGGGACTTAAAATTGAATCTTTGTGAATATCTCGAGTACTTTTTTACTATGGATTATGGAAAAAGAAAGATTGGGAAGTACAGTTTCAAAGATCCCAAGATAGATGAGTTGGTGAGTCTGATTCCCGAGATCGAGATTTTTATATATTTTTAGAGGACGTATGGGTCCATCATTTCTCTTATGAAGCTCATGATGAATGAGGGTATTCTCTCGACTTTAGTCCAGTTCTATGATCATACGTTTCAATGCTTTAATTTCCCTGATTACCAATTGATTCCTACATTAGAGGAGTATTCTTATCTGCTGTGCTTACCTATTACCGATCGTGTTCCTTTTACTGGTTTGAAGGGGGAGTAAAAATCCCATGAGATTGTTGCTTTGATCCACTTGGGAAAGTCTGAGGTTGAAGCCCACATGACTTCTAAAGGAGGGATTAGAAGACTACCAGCTCAGTTCTTATTTGAGAAAGCTTGCTACTTTTCCAGGATGAAGAGTACGATTGCTTTTAAGGCTGTCTTTGCTCTACTTGCTTATGGAATGTTCTTAATCCCTAATGTCGACAAATTTGTGGATATCAATGCCATCGGAATATTTATGATTGGAAACCCAGTTCCTACATTACTGGGTGATTCTTATTACCCTATTCATCTTCGGGATTCTTATCATAGAGGAATGATCATTTGCTGCACACCTGTGCTATATCAGTGGTTTATTTCTCACTTGCCTCGATCTGGTGCTTTTTGGAATGTCAGGAAGGAACCTCGTTGGGCTCCGAAGATTATGGCCCGCACTCATTCAGATATTGTTTAGTATCATCAGGCTTACAATGATGTGGAGATTGTCGATAGTTGTGGTAGTTTCCCCAATGTACCTATTATTGGTACAAAGGGAGGAATTAGCTACAATCTTGTTCTGGCACGACGACAGCTTGGATATCCGATGAGGGATAAGCCAAATAGTATTCATTTGAGTGGTTTCCTCCTTAAAGAGGGAGAAGTTCATAAGAAAGCTAAGGAGAAGATTGTAAAGGCTTGGCGTCATATTCACAGGAAGGGTAGGAAGGACTTGAGACCTAGAGGGGATGTTTCTTTGGAGCCTTATCTTCAGTGGGTACAAGCAAGAGCCATCTAGTAGAAGATTTCGTATTCCCGTGAAGCACCCGTGCCTAATATATTTGTGAATACCACCCCTCCCCTATTAGATGATGTGGAAGAACTTCAGCTTTCCCTAGTCAGGATGCAGGAGGAAAATGAAGCTTGGAAGAATAAGTGTTAGACTTTAGAGGTATCCTACCAAGCATACCTGGAGGAGAAAGATTATCTGATTGAGATTCTTGAGAGCCATGCTGTAGAGGCAATGGAGAGGCAAGAGGATTTATTTTCCTTTAGGGATCAGTCCAGACCTAGTTGCTCACTTTCTGACTCTAGTGATTGGAAAGAGATCATCAATAGGCTTGTAGAAGAGAACGAACACCTGGAGGCTCAGATTGCAAGACTCACAGGGAAACATCAGCGTGTAGAGTGATCTCCATCAACTTTGCTTTTATAGGACTTTAGACTTTATCTTCATCTTGTACTTGGGATTATTGAAACTTGTACTAAAAAGTTGTAATCCGTTTTGAAGTTATTATAATGAGATTTTCAATATTTCAATGTGTTAGTACTTTGATATTTACAAATTGTCTATAAATCTTTGAGTTCCTTGAAACAATAGTAAAATAAATCATGTGCATTACATATCATGCATCATAGTGTACATACTTCTTGCATTTCTGTTCATATCCAGGTGTCTTACCAAGCTTCTTTACTTCATTCAGCAGGCTGTCTCATCAGTACAATACTCGGGACAATTTCAGAAGGAAGATGGATAATCTAGAACAAGAGAATCGTGAGTTGTGTGGGGAAGTTTCTGTTATGAAGGCCGGCATGGCCAATCAGACTTCTCTAATGTTATCTTTGGTGGCTGCTCAGAACCAGCCACCACTTGTTCAACCTCAACAGACAACAGTTGCTTCTGAAGCTCCGAAAATTCATGTTTCTGCTACTCCAACTATTGTTGTTTAAAATTGCATGCCTCAGGGATATCCATGGGGAATGCCAGAGAACTTCATGCCATAAGGTTATAATCAAGATGCTCAAGTTTTTCCACTTGCTCAGGTTGTTGCTGCTCCTGCACCTCCTATAGTGAATATTAACCTTGCTGCTAGAAATGAGATTCACTATGCTGCACCTCCCTTGGTGAATGTTGTACCATTTGTTAATGATGAAGTTTATCGCCCTATTCCTCCACAAAGTAAAAGCTTGAGTGTCTATGGTCAAATGGACGATTTTCAGGACCAGTTTGATAAGATGCAGAAAGAGTTGAAGGCCCTCAGAGGAAAAGAACTTTTTGGGCAGAATGTGAATGATTTGTGTTTGGTTCCAAATGTAAAAATACATGCAAAGTTCAAAGTACCAGAATTTGAGAAGTACAAGGGAAAAAATTTCCCCCGTGCTCAATTAGTGATGTATGTGAGAAGAATGTCTACTCATACCGATGATCAACGCCTATTGATTTATTTCTTTCAAGACAGTTTGACTGGTGCAACATTGAAATGGTACATGAGCCTAGATAATGCCAACATTCACTCTTTCAATGACTTGGGTGAAGCGTTTATTAGACACTACAAATACAATGTAGACATGGCACCTGACCGTGATCAACTCAGGGCCATGGTCTAGAAGGACAAGGAGTCATTTAAGGAATATGCACAGAGATGGCGTGAAGTAGCCGCCCAGGTGATTCCTCCAATGGAAGAAAAAGAGATGACAAAGATTTTTCTGAAGACACTAGGTGAATTCTATTATGAAAGAATGGTGGCGAGTGCACCCAATGATTTTATAGAAATGGTGGGAATGGGCGTCCGTTTCGAAGAAGTTGTAAGATAAAGGTTGATTTGCAAGAGATGATGGATGAGGGCCTCATCCATATAATCATGCCTAAGGAAGAATATAAGGAAGAAGTGAACATGGTATTTATGTGTCTGGGAAAGTTTCGGATTGTTGTACCCCAAAGTTTTCCCTCTCATTTTACTCAACAAATGTCAAGTGAGGTCCCCAATTTGCTTAAGGTTGCATAAGAGTTGACCAGACAAACTATCTCCTAAGATAGTATACCCCAAATTAGGGTTTCTATTTTCATCAAGATGGGTGGAACACAAAGGTCTCATATGCTCTCCATGGCATTAATATGTTCTCAAGACCCTACATGTCAAGTTTCATGGCTTGCATAAGAAGTTTGCTCAGTCAACTGCTCAGATGCTTGAGAAATCAATTGTATTAGGTCAAAAGTTAATTGTGGCCCACATATAGTCAAACCTCAATATTTTGGGTCAACATCAACATTTTTAAGTGACTTCCATCATTTGATCAAGGATTGATCATGATTCCTCAAGGAATGCTCCAAATTCATCAAAACCCAAAAGTTGCTAAATTAGGGTTTCTTAGTAAAAGTCAACCCAACTTTGACCAAGCATAACTTCTTCATACTTTATCAGAAATTTTCCATCAAAAGCTCATTTTGAAGAGGATGCAATTCCATACAATTCATCTTCAGCGCTCAAGTTCAAAATATGCATTCATAAAAAGATATGAATTTTGACATTATAGGTCCTTTTGAAAAGTCAGCAAAAACACCTTTTGGGTCATAGCTTCATACATGAACATGGAAGATCCAATAGACATGAAACCAAAAGTTTCATTTAGAGGACATCCTAAGATTTCTTAAAAGTCCAAGAACACCCTCCTAGGGTCAAAATTGAGAGAGTTGTGCATTGGCAAAGTTGGCAATTTTTGGAAGATTGTCAAAAGTCAACATTGATCAAATTTGCATTTTTCCAAAGGGGCCCATGTTTTCTTATTTGAAACATGTTTCTAATAGGACCAACGACCCCTGAGCTTTTCCACCTATTATTTTATTTTTTGTATCATTTATTTTGATTTTTTATTCATTTAAACCAAAATAAATCAAATTAAATGGTAAAATAATAAAAGCAAATCAAATCTTGGGATTTTTGTGCACATTATGAGTCCATATATAGCTAGAATGGCATGTAAGTCGTGCAAGGATGATTTAGGTTGAAAAAGTCGTGACCAAAATCAATTTAAATCTTCATAATTCCTCAAGATACCATGAGATTTCTTCCATTATTTTTGACCTAAATTCCTCCTCTATATAAACATAAAACCCTCATACACTAGGGAGCACAAAATTGGCTGCCCAAGAACGCTCTCTAAAAACCTCAAATTCTGTCAAAACTAGTGCAAAGTCAAAATCGAAGGTCCAACCACTTTCAGTCCAAGCCATCAATTACAAATCATTCCTGAGGTATCTAAGGATTCAGTACATCACCATTCCATGCGTCCATCATACGCTCACAAATCCTACCCTTTGGATCATCCCTTGGTCCAGATCCAGCGTCCAACCACAGCAGCCCATGGTGCACTCTCTGAAGCTAATCCACATGGGATCACACACAAGGAACATGGGCCAACCAATTTGGGCCTAACAATTTGGCAACGCACCCCCCAGTTTGCATTCTACCACACATGCCCAATCTTTTCTTTTTTATTTTATTTCAATTATTTTTTTTGTTTTAATTTATTTATTTTCCAAAAATCATTTTTAATCAAAACATAAAAATCAGAAAATCACAAACAATATTAGGTTTAGTCTTTTTTTCATAAAATATTTAATTGCATTAATTAGTTTAATTAGGTTAACTTAAATCTTTTTTTCATAATTAAAATCAAATAGAAATTAGGTTTAATTCTTAATTTTAATTCCTTCTCAAAATAAAAACACAAAAATAGGTTAATTGTTTTTTTTCATTAATTTAATGATTTTTCATAATTAAAACTTAATTAGTGATTAGGATATTTTGCAATTTATTCTTTATTTCCTTAAATAAAAATGAAAAAAAAATGATTTTTTTTCTTTAATTAAATTAAATTTGGTTTTCAAGGGTCAAAACCCTAATTTCTCGCATTTACGTTTGTCTTACATACTTTTCATTATATTTTTGTAATTGCTCCGAGGTTGTAATAGTCTTTTAAACTAGGGTTTTATTTACTGTTTAATTTCCCCCCAAGTTTTGGTTATGTAATCCCCATTCCCTGAAGCCTTGTAATAATTAGATTTACTTTTCTGCTTTTAATTTCTGTAATCTTTAACTGTCTAGATGTTTGGCTAATAGGATTGTATGGCAAGAATGTCTGGAAAGTTAAAACGGTAGATCACCTAATGTGCAAAGATTAAATAACTGAAACAAATCATATGCACATATTCGCTCCTAGGGTTTACCTCACTTTGGTTGCCTTCGGTAAACAATCATTAAGCATATGAGATTTTAGTGGTTGCCCTCTATTCTAAAGAGATCAAAGTGTCCCATTCGAATGTTGCCTCAGAAATGTTGCCTCAAAAATGTTGCCTCGGAAATGTTGCCTCGAAAATGTTGCCTCGGAAATGTTGCCTCGGAAAGATGTTAAGAGTCTAGGGTTGCTACTAAAGTTTTCTAACTATTGCTTTAGTCATTGTACTTGTCCCTTTCGAATGTCCCTTACAACTCCAACGACGGTGCTACCTACTCCTTAATAGTAGGATAGCATTGTCTAAAGGAAATAGAACGAATAATCTTTTTTCGAGTAGGTAGAATCTTAAGTACTTGCTCAATAAAAGACTTTTCACAGAAACACCTTTCAAAACAAATTTTCAAAACAAACTTCGTCACATCCTTGAGGACTGATACAAGGGTTATCACGAAGAAAACTTTTTCAAAACAATCACACACAAGCAATTTTGAAAAATGACCAAGTACCTCAGAGCCCATGGAAAACCATAGATAGAAAGGCTGCTAACACCTTCCCTTTCTATAATATACCCCCCGTACTCATAATATCTCGAAAAAAGATTTTTTCTGTTCTTTTTCCTTTTCCATGATTGGATGAAATAAAAGTCGGTGGCGACTCTTGCTTACCGCGACATTTTGCGAACAAAAATTGCAAAACACAAACCAGTATTAAACAGTCGGTTCTGCCACCGTATCACAGAATTGGCGACTCTGTTGGGGAAATAAAATAAAAGTGGGGTTTAACTTAGGATCTAGATCATTAAATTGCTTCTCTTGATTTTCTTGATTGCTTTACTTTTTAGGGTTTGTTTGGGGTTACTATAGATCCTACACCCGGATCTGGGGGCACTCATTAGGTAAACAACAATAGATCGTGGATACTGTACAGCATATACCGATATGGTTTAAGTGATGGTTTTGTTGGTGTGGCACTTTGGTTGGTACCGGTATCCTTCGTGGGGAAACGAGGAGAATACGGGGCCGCCGCGTGGTGTCTTGAAGCACTAATGGACCTTAGAACCTTAATTGAACAAACTTGGCCATTAGAAAGTAGTGAGATAGTCGGCCTTGGTGTAGAGCTAAGAACTGGTTGATACTCGATGCTACACTCATTGAGATCAGACTTTCGGGATATTTTGGCCGCAAGAAAAGATTGAGAGCTGAAACAATGCCCAATAAAGGATGGTCAGTTATATTGAGAATCTCTAGAACCCGGTTACTTTTTAGGACAAGTTTTAACCAACTTAACTTCAAGAGGGTACTACCTTTAACCTCATGCAAGCCTTAAACCTAAGGGCTTTGTGTAACTTGAATGTGTTTTATATACCTGTGTTTGCTATACATGTGGTTTATCATGACATCATGCATCATAACATGGCACCCATGCTTATTGCACTAACCATTTCAAAGACCAAGGGCATTTATCTTTGTTCTGTTTTGCAGATCATGGCTTCCGTTCGTAGAAACACTATCTGAATCATCATTGTGAAGATACCTTCCCAACTCAAAGAGCTAGCATCAAGGGTTTCTAAAACTTCTATGTTCACTAAGAGACATGGTCAACTTCTCAACCTGGTTACTTCAAACTTTGATGAAAAGATGACGAGTGTACTCTTTTTTAGTTCTTTGATCCTAAGCACCACTACTTCACCTTTCCAGACTATCAGTTGGTGCCTACCTTGGAAGAATTCACTCAGCTATTGGATATCCCTATTCTTGAACAGGTACCCTTCACAGGTCTAGAAGAAGTTCCTAAGCCAGAACTCATTGCCTCAACTTTGCACCTAAAACGGGCCGACGTGGTATCCAATTGGGAAACTAGAAGCGGAGTCAAGGATTTTCTAGCTAAGTTTCTGATAGACAAAGCCCAGCTGTTTTGGGATGATATGGATTTTCAGGCTTTTGAGGAGGTCTTGGCTCTTCTTATCTATGGTTTAGTTATCTTTCCTAATCCGGACTCATTCATAGATGTAAATTCTATCAAGATCTTTCTCTCTCGCAACCCGGTGCCTACTTTGCTCGGAGATATTTTGCACACTCTCCATACTCGTACCATGAGGAGAAGAGGGATTCTCGTGTGCTGCATGCCATTGATGTCAAGGTGGTTTATTTCTCACCTCCCTAAGTCCATACTGAAGAATGAAGAAGGTTTGGTTTGGTCACAAAGGATAATGTCACTCGCTCATACGGATATTCTTTGGTGTTCTCGATCTATGGAAAACATTGCTATCATTGACCGCTGCAGGGAATACCCTAATGTCCCACTGCTTGGTATCAGAGGGGGTATAACCTACAATCCTTTTTTATCTCTGTGACAATTTGGTCACACTCGAAGGGATGGTCCATGTGAGTTACTAATCGAAGGCATTGTGTTCAGCTATGAGGAGGATATTCAAGAGTATCGCCAGAGGTTCATACGAGCTTGGGGCATGGTAAACAGATCTGGCGTCAGGACTTTGGGGCCAAAGACTTCCATTATAATGGAACCTTATCTACAATGGGTACGAGCTCGTGCTCAGCAGCTTATGATGCCCTATGTGGCTGTTTTTCCAGTGATTGTGGAACCCACTACTAAAGAAGGCATTCCTTACACGATTCTCTATCCTTACATGCCCACTGATCTTGGGGAATTACAGAGGTCTTGGATTCAGTTGATGAAAGAGCGGGATACTTATAGGGATCAATTCCATGCTCAAGAGAGGAAGGTTTTAGAGCTTACAAAGCAACTCCATGAGGAATAAGGACTGAATGATTATCTTGGCACAAAGAGGAAGCATCCATGGGACTTTTGATTTTTTCATTCTAGTTTTAGATTTATTTCTAATTGTAACGCCTAAAAGGAATTTGAACTTCAAATTCAGCTAATAAAGTTTTTATTTATTTTGGTTTGCAAATTTAAATTTTTTGAAGTCTTTGAAATCATTGCATACGCATCCCATTATTATACACATCATTACAGGTACCATTACAGGTTTCTCATCTCCTTCGCTGTTTATTTCAGCAGAAATGTATTCCGAACAAAGCATTAAGGACCTGCAGGCACAAAACACCCGATTCCAACAAATGTTGATCAATCTGGAAAAGGGGCAGGAGGATCTGAAATCCGTCATCCTGAAAGAGAAGAATAAAAAGAAGAAGGCTACTGGTATTCTGAACATGGGCCGAAGGTTTGGAGAGCGGTTGAAGCGACAAGTCGACCTGACCTCTTCATCTAAGGAAGGGGAGAACCAAGAAGGAGATAAGGACTCTAGTCCTGCAGTTTCTGACAATGATACTGATTATAATGATGAGCAATATCCTCCTGTTGAGGATAGATACAAACAGTTGGAAGATCGTCTAAGTGCCATGGAAGTTCAGAGGATACCTGGATTGGATTTTGAAGAATTGGGTTTGGTGTCGGGAGTGGTCATCCCGCAGAAGTTCAAAGCTCCAGTTTTTGCCAAGTATGATGGGGTGTCCTGCCCAAAACTCCATCTATGTTCCTACGTCAGGAAAATCCAGCCCCACACCGCTGATAAAAATATGTAGGTTCATTTCCTTCAAGATAGTCTGTCCGGAACTCAGCTTGAATGGTTCTACCAGCTGGAGAGAGCCAATGTCCGAAATTGGGAAGATCTGGCTGCTGCTTTCTATAAGCAGTATCAATACAATGCTGACCTAGCTCATACTCGTACTCAACTCCAGAGTATGTCCATGGGGGAAAGTGAAGGCTTTAAAGACTATTCCCAGAAGTGGAGAGACTTGGATGGAAGAGTCCAACCCCCGTTGTCTGATAGGGAGTTGGTTGATATGTTTCTCGGTATGCTATCTGGTCCATTATTTAATCATTTGATCGGTAGCTCGTCGACAGGTTGCACCGAGCTGATTCTGACTGGAGAAAGAGTAGAAGTTGGGATCCGGAGTGGCAAGATCCAGAAAAATACCTCTTCGAGTATAGAGAAGAAGTCATTTGGTGGAAAGAGGGAAGCTAATGCTGTGTACGGCTAGAAGAGGCGTAGCAAGGCAGACTACCACCAATATGTGGGGGCAGTGTTGATCTCTAATTCGGCACGCCTACAACGACCACAACAACGAAACAATCAGCCAAGGGTGGAAAGACCTAAAAGGAAGTTCACCCAAATCAACATGCCATTGTCACAAGCATTGCAACATATGTTGAAGATGAATCTGATTAGGGTGATAAACCCTCATCTGAACCCTAAGACTTCCTCTCCTAACTACAATCCGGAGGCAAGGTATGCTTATCATTCTGACAGCCTGGGGCACGATACTAACGATTGTTAGGTGCTGAAATACAAGATTCAGAATATTATTGATGCCAAGGAGATCGAATTCGACCCTCCTGAGACTCCCAACGTGATCACTGCTCCCTTGCCTAAACATGGCTAGGATTGAAAGCATTTTTGTTCATTTAAATTTTGAAGTTGTATTTTCTTTGCTTATTCGAACAATTATTGTCATGACAAACTTTATTATTTCATCAATGCATTACACATGTCTGTCTTGAATTAATTTGTTTTCATTATGCTTAAGTTGCTTTATATTTCCTTTTCGTGATATTCAACTCTTGACTAAAAAACTGTAAGCCTTTAGTGGGAGGATGACGAAAACAATACCACAATCTCTACAGTATGCTTTTGAACAGACCTTGCTGACGATGTACAGGAGTTGTTTCAAATCCTAAACAGTGGAGTTATAAGGAAGATAATCCCTAGTCAACCCGTTCAAGCCAAATAAGTAGGAGTTTTTCTTTTCAAAAATATTAAATTCTTAATCATAACCTGGGACAGGGTAGTTTTCTCAGTTAATTCAGAGGTGCATTCAGTCACAATCTACCGCTTCGTACACAATGGGTGGCATCAAAGACGTCCTTCCGAAACAAAAGACGGTGATGGTTCCCTATAATAATTAAGACAGGCAGTCATTATCTCTCGAAATAAAAGCCCATTAAGTCAAAACCTATAAAGGAGACTTAAGAAAAAAACACTAGGGCATCCCGCTGACTGTAATCACAAAAAGAAATGGTTCAGGCAAAAGACAGGGATAATAAAATCAAAAAGAAAGAGGTCCTACAAACCCTCAAGAAAATAAATAAATGACTGCCTATTCAAAATAATTTGTCAGTACCTGAACCATCACTGAAATATCAGAGCAAAGACTCAAACGGGATCTAAATGCACAATTAGCTGAGTTTAGGATCGAAGAACATCATGAAGAACAGGTGGGTACAAATAAAATTTGAGCCTTTATCCTTTTTTCCTAAACCGTGAACCAAGACACGTTATAACCCTTAAAAGTCCTAGCTGAAGCATGGGTTAGTTCAAAAGCATACTGTTACAAAAGGTATCCTGACTCCTAAAGGTCCGTTACAAATCTTGAGTTGATATCACATCTTTGCAAAAATCTATTTTTTTCTAAAAAAACTGCATTTTCAAAACTTCAAGACAGACGTAAGCTTTGCATTCGTAAAATAACATTGTTTGCATATGACTATTTGTTCGGCAGCAGAGAAATTCGCATGATGAATATATAGTGAACAAAAACCTTCTCAATAAAAAGGATCACCTCAAGTGGAAAAACACTTCCAACCAAGGGGCACGACATGATCATTGTCCATCATCTGGGGCAGTCAAGTCAAGATTCAAGGAATCTCTCAAAGATACCAAATAGCCAGGGGAAGATCTCCATCTGAATCACTTGGGGGCATTGGGCATGAATTCCAGCAACGAATCTTGTACGATCAAAGAAACATCTTCTGGAAGTGTGGTAACACAACACTACCGACAGTGACAACTCCCTACACCCTGAAAGCATGGACGTAGTAAGAAAATACTAAGCATGAACAAAGACCCGCTAGGTTGACTGGCCTAGGAAAAAATAAGGGCATCTCGGCGAACCAAAAGGGTTCGGGAAAAAATTAGGGATAAAAACAAAAAAGATCTGTACACCCGACAAGTCGAAAATCTGAAAAGGCGGCTTGGGCAAGAAAGGGTACGACTATGTCCCGTTATCTTGTCACTTGCCTATCAGTAGAAGACTTATCATTCCGATTGGCAGTTACCAAGCACCTCATAAGTTGGGATGACACTCAATCCACAAGGCCTCCGTAGGCACTTTTTCCAGCAGGTACAGGGGCAGAAAAGTCTTGATGTGAAGTCATTGTCATATCCTCAGCATGCATCCCAGTAATATCTACACTCCCCACAGATTAGAGGCAACCAAAGTTTTGATCTCTGCTTCCCCAAATAGGAGTTACTTTCCCCAGCCAAGCTCTTTCGGAGAGCCGACGTCTATATTCCCCAGCCGAATTTTGTAATCACAAGCGGTTCATATAGTTTTCTCCCGAGCAGAGTTTATTTTTCTGAATACGGAAGTTCATCCCCAACAGAGTTATTCTCCCGCAGAGTTATTTTCAAACAAAGTCTCTCCCCTGGTAGAGTAGCTGTAAAAAAGGGGCAAATCCCCAACATAGTCATCTTCGGTTCACCATCCCCAGCGGAAGTAGAAGAACCGTTTTTTCTATGACGGCCAGGAACTCAATTTCCGTTACTCTCCAGCAGCAGTCAGGGATTTATTTTCCCACTCGGATATGTCACAATAGCATTTCATGTTCATATATCATGACGTGCTCATACACATTGCATACAACATAGTCTCATTTATTTTGAGAATGTCATCATACAATGCATTTCATGCATCATATACGATTAATCATGTACCTTTTCAGGAAAGTTTGTTATCATCAACAACTTCCAGCAAGTTCAAGATTAGCTACTGAAACTAAACAGAGTAATTATCTGCATGATCAAATGAAGCTTTACACAGGTTCATCACAAAGCAATCTTACACGGGTTTCTCCTAAATGCAGCTTCACACGGGTTTATCCTGAAAAATCTTACACGGGTCCTTTCTCATACATTTCCTTCTGAAGTTTCACATGAACTTATCACAAAGTAACCTTACCCAGGTTTCTTTTGAAGTTTTACATGAACTTATCCCAAAGTAACCCCACCCAGGTTCCTTCTGAAGTTTTACACGAACTCATCACAAAGTAACCTTACCCAGGTTCCTCCTGAAGTTTTACACAAACTTATCTCAAAGTAACCTTACCCCGGTTCATTTTGAAGTTTTACACGAACCTATCACAAAGTAACCTTACCCAGGTTCCTCATGGAGTTTTACATAGACTTAGCCCAAAGTAACCTTACCCAGGTTCCTGCTGAAGTTTCACACGGACTTATCCCGAAGTAACCCTACCCAGGTTCCTCCTAAAGCCCTACACAGACTCCTCACAAAGCAACCTTACCCAGGTTCCTTCTCAGTTCAGATGCAGTTTTACCCAAACTCCTCACAAACAACCTTACCTAGGTTCCTTCTCGGTTCAGATGCAGTTTTACCCAAACTCCTCACGAAACAACCTTACCCAGGTTCCTTCCCATAAGCCCTACTATCCAGGTTCCTTCTCATAACCTTACCATCCAGGTTTATTTTCTCTTATCTCCAGACGACAGTCCACAACACTGTAAAACCTGGACCTGATCAAACACGATCGATTTCACCTTTCCCCAGTAAGTTGCGGTGCAACCTGTACACTGACCAGATATGCAGTTCACCTCTAGAGTTAATTCCCCAGTAGAGTAACGGACAACTGAAGCTCCTAAAATTCTATATCTCCCGAGACAGATACCAACATTCCTTAGCAGATTCCTCCTCAACAATAGCAACAGATACTCTCGTCAAAGGAATATCTCAAGAAATCCACATTCTCTAGATGGCATCTTTAAACCCATCTCAGACAATTCTCCGTCACATCCAGGATGGCATCTTTAAGACAATCTCCGACAAATATTCTATCATCAACCTCCAAATGGCATCTGTAAGCTCATTCCAGATGTCAGAAGTCGAGTTCCACTTCATGCGAGTGAAAATTTCTGGGCACTTTAGTGTTCAATCATCTTCCACCTTCAGATTACGAAATGCAAACAAGCCAATCTACATCCGCAGGTTTAAGAATATTGAACAGGGGAAGCTGTTGTACCCCAAAATTTTCCGTCTCATTTTACTCAACAAATGTCAAGTGAGGTCCCCAATTTGCTCAAGGTTGCCCAAGAGTTGACCCGACAAACTCTCTCCTAACGCAGTATACCCCAAATTAGGGTTTCTATTTTCATCAAGATGGGTGGACCAAAAAGGTCTCATATGCTCTCCATGGCCTTAATATGTTCTCAAGACCCTACATGTCAAGTTTCATGCCTTGCATAAGAAGTTTGCTCAGTCAACTGCTCAGATGCTTGGGAAATCGACTATATTAGGTCAAAAGTCAATTGTGGCCTACATACAATCAAACCTCAAGATTTTGGGTCAACATAAATTTTTTGAAGTGACTTCCATCATTTGATCAAGGGTTGATCATGATTTCTCAAGGAATTCTCCAAATTCATCAAAACACAAAAGTTGCTAAATTAGGGTTTCTTAGTAAAAGTCAACCCAACTTTGACCAAGCATAACTTCTTCATACTTTATTAGAAATTTTCCATCCAAGGCTCATTTTGAAGAGGATGCAATTCCCTACAATTCATCTTCAGCGCTCAAGTTCAAAATATGCACTCATAAAAATATATGAATTTTGACATTATAGGTCCTTTTTAAAAGTCAACAAAAACACCTTTTGGGTTAAAGCTTCATGCATAAACATGGAAGATCCAATTGATATGAAACCAAAAGTTTCATTTATAGGACATCCTAATATTTCTAAGAAGTCCAAGAACACCCTCCTAGGGTCAAAATTGAGAGAGTTGTGCATTGTCAAAGTTGGCAATTTTTGGAAAATTGTCAAAAGTCAATAGTGATCAAATTTGCATTTTTTCCAAAGGGGCCCATGTTTTCTTGTTTGAAACATGTTGCTAATAGGACCCACGACCCCTGAGCTTTTCCACCTATTGTTTTATTATTTTTATCATTTATTTTGATTTTTTATTCATTTAAACAAAAATAAATCAAATTACATGGTAAAATAATAAAAGCAAATCAAATCTTGGGATTTTTTGCACATTATGAGTCCATGTACAACTAGCATGGCATGTAATTTGTGCAAGGATGATGTAGATTGAAAAAGTCATAATTGGAGCTATTTTGGAAAGAAATCATACAAGGCCAAAATCAAATCAAATCTTCATAATTCCTCAAGATACCATGAGATTTCTTCCATTATTTTTGACCTAAATTCCTCCTCTATATAAACACAACACCCTCATATACTAGGGAGCACGAAATTGGCTGCCCAAGAGCGCTCTCTAAAAACCTCAAATTCTGTCAAAACTAGTGCAAAGTCAAAACCGAAGATCCAGCGACTTTCAGTCCAAGCCATCAATTACAAATCACTCCTGAGTTATCTAAGGATTCAGTACATCACCATTCCATGCATCCATCATACGCTCACAAATCCTACCCTTTGGATCATCCCTTGGTCCAGATCCAGCATCCAACCTTAGCAGCCCATGGTGCACTCTCTGAAGCTAATCCACATGGGATCACACGCAAGGAACATGGGCCAACCAATTTGGGCCTAACAATTTGGCAATGCACCCCCCAGTCTGCATTCTACCACATAGGCCCAATCTTTTATTTTTTATTTTATTTCAAATCTTTTTATTGTTTTAATTTATTTAGTTTATTTATTTTCCAAAAATCATTTTTAATCAAAACATAAAAATTAGAAAATCACAAACAATATTAGGTTTAGTCTTTTTTTCATAAAATATTTAATTGCATTAATTAGTTTAATTAGGTTAACTTAAATCTTCTTTTCATAATTAAAATCAAATAGAAATTAGGTTTAATTCTTAACTTTAATTCCTTCTCAAAATAAAAACACAAAAATAGGTTAATTGTTTTTTTTCTCTCATTAATTTAATGATTTTTCTTAATTAAATCTTAATTAGTGATTAGGATATTTTGCAATTTACTCTTTATTTCCTTAAATAAAAATGACAAAAAATGATTTTTTTTCCTTTAATTAAATTCAATTTGGTTTTCAATGGTCAAAACCCTAATTTCTCGCATTTACGTTTGTCGTACGTACTTTTCATTATATTTTTGTAATTGCTCCGAGGTTGTAATAGTCTTTTAAACTAGGGTTTTATTTACTGTTTAATTTTCCCCCAAGTTTTGGTTATGTAATCCCCATTCCCCGAAGCCTTGTAATAATTAGATTTACTTTTCCTCTTTTAATTTCCGCCATCATTAACTGTCTAGATGTATGGCTAATAGGATTGTATGGCAAGAATGTCTGGAAAATTAAAATGGTAGATCACCTAATGTGCAAAGATTAAATAACTGAAACAAATCATATGCACATATTCGCTCCTAGGGTTTACCTCACTTCGGTTGCCTTCGGTAAAAAATCATTAAGAATAGGTGATTTTAGTGGTTGCCCTCCAGTCTAAAGAGATCAAAGTGTCCCATTCGAATGTTGCCTCAGAAATGTTGCCTCAGAAAGATATTAAGACTCTAGGGTTGCTACTAAAGTTTTCTAACTATTGCTTTAGTGATTGTACTTGTCCCTTTTGAATGTCCCTTACAACTCCAACGACGGGGCTACCTACTCCTTAATAGTAGGATAGCGCTGTCTAAAGGAGATAGAACAAATAATCTTTTTTCGAGTAGGTAGAATCTTAAGTACTTTCTCAATAAAAGACTTTTCACACAAACACCTTTCAAAATAAATTTTCAAAACAAACTTCGTCACATCCTTGAGGACCGATACAAGGGTTATCACGAAGCGAAAGTTTTCAAAACAGTCATACACAAGCAATTTTGAAAAATGAGCAAGTACCTAAGAGCCCATGGAAAAGCATGGATAGAAAGGGTGATAACATATTCCCTTTCTATAATCTACCCCCCATACTCATAATATCTAAAAAAAAGGTTTTTTCTGTTCTTTTTCCTTTTCCATGATTGGATGAAATAAAAGTCGGTGGCGACTCTTGCTTACCGCGACATTTTGAAAACAAAAAACGCAAACCAGTATTAAACAATCGATTCTTCCACCGTATCACATGGATCTTTGATATGAACCATATGAATGATGATCTGGTGCAATTGCATGCTACCTTCTTCCATATGGAGGGTCAGGTAGAGCACCACTATGGATCTTGCAGGGTATACTGTAGAGATTTTCGGGGTTGTTTCATTGTAAGAAAAGGTATTAAGTTGTTATTGGACAATGTCACTATCAAGGTGTCAGGCCATAGTAATGATTACCATGATGTTAATGTGATAGAAGTTTTCTTGGTTGAGACTGAGTCAGAGGATGAATATGCTTCTGCGAATGAATTCTTTTCTTCAGATGAAGATATGACCTCTGGTGATGATTCTGCAATGGCCAATTATTCTGAGGATGGGGTGAACGTAATTGTGCCTTGTTTCAATGATTCTACCCCTGTTGAGATTGAATACTTTATCAAGCCGGTTGTTTCCCCAATAATGATTTGCTTACCGGGTCCTATTCCTTACAAATCAGACAAATTTGTACCATACAAGTACAATGCTACAATCTTAGAGGATGGTGTGGAGGTTCCCATCCAGCCTTTGTCTGATATTACTGAGACCAGTAGAGTGACCCGCATTGGTCTTTTTTTTTGCACCAGTTTTTAGGGGAAATGATAGTGTTGGTAAGAAGGTTGTTGAAAGCGTTGAACCTAAGAAAGGTGTAGGGGAATCCAGTGGTGCTACTCTGGAGAAAGATGTGGATGATATTTTGAAATTATCAAAATAAGCTACTACAGGATTGTAGATCAGCTATTGCAGACTTCTTCAAAAATACCTATTCTAGCTTTATTGATGAACTTGTCTGCTCATAGAGAATCCTTGATGAAGGTGTTGGATCAAGCCTTCATGGAGAGTGATATGCCGTTAGATCAATTCAACAATGTGGTAGGTAATATTACATCCTATAATAACCTAATTTTTTGTGACGATGAATTTCCTGACGAAAGGAGGAATCGCAATCTAACTCTCCACATATCTATGAACTGTAGGAACGATTCATTGTCAAATGTGCTGATTGATAATGGGTCCGCCCTAAATGTCATACCGAGGAACATGCTGATGAAGCTGAAGTATCAAGGAAGTATGTTATTGGGGAAGTGGATCTTCCTATTCACATAGACTCGTATCTTTTTCAAATTACTTTCCAAGTGATGGACATTGTGCCTGTATATAGTTGCTTACTGGGACAACCATGGATACATGAGGCAGGGGCCTTGTCATTATAGAAGGTAGTTCGTTGTTGAGATTTTGTTACTCCAATGAATGGTAGTGTTGTACCCCAAAATTTTCCCTCTCATTTATCAAATAGTTTCTCACAAGATCTCCTTTGGTTCAAGACTGCACAAGGTTTGATCAGCTCAAGACACCTCCTTAAGCACTAATGACTGAAATTAGGGTTTGAGATTGCACAAGGATAATTGAAATTTCATTACCTTACATGACTTTCATGGATCATTATGGACCCCCAATATTACTCATGTCAAGTTTCAAGCCTTGGATCACATTTTTGCCCAATCAATTGACTAGTTGACCTAAAAGTCAGTTGTATTGGGCAAAAAGTCAACAGTGGTCAATTTACAGTCAAACTTCATAATTTTTGACCCACATCAACATTATAAACTCATATGTATCATTTGATCAAGTTTGGACCATAATTCCTCAAGAAATTTGATCAAACCATCAAAAGGGAAAAATGGTCAAAATTAGGGTTTTGACTGAGAAAGGGCAATTTCTGATTTTTGACCTAGAAAATGTTTAATTGGTTTGAGGCATGATCTCAAGATTTCAATTTCATCATTTTCACCTAGTGTAATGACTCAAAACATTGCTCAAGATCAATTGGATTGATAGTTGATTTTCAGTCAACTGATCAAAAGTCAACTGTATACTGAAAAGTCAAACTTTGACTTTTTGGTCAAAATCAAGTGCCAAAGATCACAATTCATGAAAACATGTAAAAATATGAAACTTGTTCATCAAGAAATCAAAAAGTCAAGATTTCATTTTGAAAAGTCAAAGTTTTCAAACTTAGAAATTTTTCTAAGTGTTGAAAACTTCATGTTTTTTTCACAACTTTGAGCCAATTTTTCACCATGATGCAAGATGATTAAAAAGAAACTTTCAACATGAAAGTTGTATATCTCCATGATATATACAAAATTTCTTTACACAACTTCTCCTATAAATGCTTGAATCTCAAGTTATTAATTCATGTAGTCA
Source organism: Vicia faba (assembly GCA_948472305.1). Taxonomy (NCBI): domain Eukaryota; kingdom Viridiplantae; phylum Streptophyta; class Magnoliopsida; order Fabales; family Fabaceae; genus Vicia; species Vicia faba. The sequence goes on along the minus strand of OX451735.1, from coordinate 1,426,160,304 downwards.
CGATCTTGAAACTAAACACTTAGTGAAATTTTGAGCATTTTAGGTCAGGATTTTGACGTAACTTCTTCCAAAGTTTCACATAGTTCAATTTGTATTTTGCAAAAGTGGTTCAAAGAGGGGTTGTAGAGAACATTACAAGCTTTCCAAAATGTCCAATAACTCCTTGAGATCATTTGTGAGAAAGGAGAATCGAAGGTCAGAAGTTGGGGTTTCAAGTTGTTTTACAAGGCAAATTTTGCGATGAACAAAATTCAAATCTCAAACCTATGCTGCATAATATTTGCTTTGCAGGCCTCAAACTTTTTAGGCACTCCATAATTAAATGCTTGCACAGCTGTTAGAGATCTCAACTCAAGCATTCAATGCAATGTCATGCTTTATATCCATTTTAGGAAGAAAGTGCACAATGCCATTTTGAAAAAGTAGCTTTATAGACAAAACTTGTTCTTGAGCCTTGCAATTGTTTTCTTCTGATCATACACGTCCTATAAATCAAGAGAAGTTTTTCTCAAGCCTTACAATCACTCAGCCCATGCTTTTACTTCATCTTGGAACCCTACATTCACTTTTCTTCAAAATCAAGCAACCTAGCCATAACTCTAGAACTTAGAAATCCTTTGTGCAAAACCTCTCCAACCTTTTTCTTATAGATACACAAGTAATTGGCAAGAAAACACACACATATACAAGCCTTAAAACTCATAAGAACTCAGAATTGCATCTCATACTTCCATTGTTGCATATTCTGACCAGAAATCCCAAAATCAAAAACTACTTGTGCGTTTCTTGGCCTTTTGCTTCCCAAAGCTTCCAAACATCATACACAAGCCATCCATGTCCCTGTTACATGAGTGTAACACCATCTTCCTCCATTTACAAGTTCAAAAATAGAGCATCACAGTTGGACTTCTCCAGACCATTTCAACCACTATCCAACCAAGCTAATCGTTGCATTAGCTTCCTGGGACCTCAAGGAAGCTAACCTGATCCTTGCTGCACCTTGAAACAAGCTCCAACTCAAAACACAAATTTTATTTTCAAGGTGAGTTTTCTGACTTTTTAACTCTTCATATATGCATCATTTGCTTTCCATTTGTGAAGATAAAATGTAGATATCATAGCCCTGAAACTAACCATGTCTTTAGATTTCATTTATATTGCTTGAGTAGATAGAATTTTGAATCTGAACATCCTGAAAAAATTAGGTCAGAATTTGGTACCATTAGAAATTCTCATTCAACTTTGATCTATAGTTTTAGTTATTTACATTTCTGGAATCGTGATGAAATTTTACACAACTTTCATGTTTACATTTTTGCAAATGGTTGAGAAACGAATAAGTTACAGGGATTCTGGCTGGAGGTTGAAGATGTAGTACATTTAGGGCAAGACTTATATTATATATTTGTTGTTTTGCATAAGTTAACGAATGTATCACCACCCTAGTGGTTAAAGCGCGCGCCTGTCATCCTTAGGTCTGGATTCAAGCCCCAGCGTGACCTTTTGCACTTTTTTTTCCACATTTTTCTTCATTTTTTTTGCTGAAACAGGCGCTTGGGCCTTCCTCCACTAGGCTTGGGATTTTTGCTACAATTGCACACTCCTGACTATTTTTTAACCTCCCCTGACTTTCTTTATATTTTATTTTTATTTTATTTTATTTTTATTTTCATCTATTATTATTCTTATTATTATTAGTATTATTATTAATATTATTATTTTTATTACTTAATAAAAATCCAAAAATATTTATATTTTATCATTTATATTTATTTAGTTTATTTTTCTTTGCAAGAATAAAAGAACAAAAACATTTTCTTTAATTAATTTCTTTTTTTAGTACCTAGATAATTTAATTTAATTTATTATTTTTGTAAATTAAAATCAATTTAGAATTTAGGTTTTTTATTTATTTAATTATTTTTATTAAATTCACAAAAAACCCTAAAAAACTTGTTTTCTTTAAATTAATTTATTTTACTAACTTAATATTAATTTTCTTTTTTTAGTTAATTATTTTATTTTAATTAATTAGGTCAAAAAACCCTTTTCATGAAAAAAAAAACAAAGAAAAAATCACATTTCTCCTTACATTTCATATTTTTGCATTTTTATCCTTATTTTGTACATTTATTCAAATTCAAGATGGTTGTAATAATTATTTAGATTTAATTTCTTGCAATATTCCACATTTGTAATTTGTACACCCCCTCCCCTAAATGATGTAATAGCGTAGTAATTTTAAATTCCACAATTTATCGCTTTATATTCAAATGCTAGTAATTAGGGTTTTGTATGGAAAGACTAAAACCAACAAATAACAAACCCTAATCAAAGACAAATCAAGCATGAAAATCAATACACTTGCACACTTACACCCTTAGGGTAAATCCACTTGGTTTCCTTATAAAAATGGACATATTATGCATGTGAGGTATCTTAGCAAAAACAAGCAAAATACAAGATCATAGTCCCTCGATGACGTTATCCATGTTGCCTTTCAAAATGATCTTAGTCCCTAAAGAAAATGCTAAGATACCTTGTAACATTTCTAATCATGGTTATACGATGACCCACGCCCGTCCCTTTTACATCCAAAGATAGGGTTACTTACCAAATCAATGGTAAGAAAACAATGTCAAAGGTAAAAGGAAATGAACATGAAATACTTTTGAGTAGGTAGAATGTTCCTAGTTACTTGCTCCATTTCAAAACAAAAACATCTTTGCTATTTTTAAAACAAACACCAACACTTTCAAAACATATTTCAAAACTTGAAAACATTTTCAAAAGAAAAAACACTTTGTATACATTCTTACGAACGAGAATCATTACAAAGTTTGCCTAAACGATGGCGACTTTACAAAATACTTTCAAAAAACCACACAAATCACATTTTCAAACAAAAGCAAGTGATCTAGCAAGTAACTAAGAGCCCATGGAAAACCATGGATGAAAAGGGTTCTAATACCTTCCCTTTTCATAATCTACCCCCCCGAACTTAAGAAAACATCTCAAAGGTTTTTCCTGTGCTTTTTCACCTTTCCTTTTGGATAAAAGAAAAGTCGATGGCGACTCTTGCTAACCGAAACATTTACGATCAAACACAAAACAACCAAGTTAGTTCTCCCACCGTATCACAGAATTGGCGACTCTGTTGGGGACAATTTTAAAAGTGGGTTTACCTTAGGGTTAGATCACATTTACTTGCTTTCATTGTTTGACTTGTATGCTTTACATTATGGTTCTTTGTTTGGGTTTGAATCCTCTACCCGTATTTGGGATACCTTATAGGTAAGTAGGAATACGTTGTGGAAACTTTGCATGGTATACCGACATGGTCTAAGGAATGGCTACGTTAGTGTGACATATTTGTGGGTACCGCTAGCCCTTGAGTAGTCAAGGAGAATACGGAGTCGCTGAGTGATGTCATGAAGCACTAACTAACTTCTAGAACCTTAACTTGACCAACTTGGTCATTAGGACGTAGTGAGATGACCGGCTTGGTGCAGTCCGAAGTTGGTAGATACTCGATACTACACTCATTAAGGTTTGGTTTTTTGGGATATTTCGGTCGCCATTAAAGAGGCTTTCACTGAAACAATGCCCAAGGAAACAAAATAGTGATATTGAGCTCCTTAGAACTTAGTTACTATTACTAGGACAGGTTTGAGCCAACTAAACTTCAAGAGGGTACTTACCTATGAAACTCCATGCAAGCCTAAACCTAAGGACTTGTTTGCTTTGTTTGTATATATCTACTTGTACATAACATCATAAAAATCATAACATCATACTCATATTCACTAACCATTTCAAGGATCTTGGGATTTATATTTGTTCTGTTTTGTAGGACATGGATTCTATTCGCAGGAAAACCACTCAAGTCAATCTTGTAAGGATCCCCCCTCAACTTAAAGAGCTAGCATCAAGGATTCTTGAAAATTCTTCATTTACTGAAAGACATGGTCGCCTACTAAACTTGGTTACCTCCAATACTGATGAGGACATGATGAAGGTGCTCTTCCAGTTCATTGATCCTCTACACCATTGCTTCACATTTCCCGATTATCAACTTGTGCCAACATTGGAAGAATTCTCACAACTCTTGAGGATTCCCATTCTCAATCAACTACCATTCAACGGTACGGAAAGAGATCCAAAGCCAGAAGAGATTGCTCAAGCTCTACACTTGCAACCATCTGATATCACAACTAAATGGGAAACAAGGAGTGGTGTCAAAGGTTTCCTAGCAAAGTTCTTGTTTGAGAAAGACCAAAACTGTTGGAACTCTTTGGATTTGCAAGCTTTTGAGGAAATTGTGGCTCTCCTCATCTATGGGATGGTTTTGTTTCCAAATCCTGACCAACTCATAGATGTGAACGCCGTCAAAATCTTCTTGTCTCGTAACCCGGTTCCTACTTTTCTAGGGGACATCCTACATTCTTTTCACACTCACATTATGAGGAAAAGAGGTATCCTTATGTGTTATACTCCTCTTTTGGAAAGATGGTTTATTTTGCATCTTCCCCAATCTATATTGACGAACGAGAAAGGTTCAAGGTGGCCACATAGGTTGATGACACTAAAACATTCAGACATTCATTGGTGTTCCCGATCTATAAAGAATGTTACTATTGTCGACCGTTATGGAGAATTCCCTAATGTCCCCTTACTTGGAATTAGAGGAGGTATCACCTACAACCCCTGTTTAGCTTTAATACAGTTTGGTTACACCCGAAGGGACGGCCCACATGAGGTGCTTATTCAAGGTTTGGTATTTGACTATGAGAACGACGATCAAGGTCGTCGCCAAAGGTTCATTCGAGCTTGGAGGAAGTTGAACAAGGTAGATAGAAAGATATTGGGGCATAAGAATTCCATCCCTCTTGAGCCTTACATCAAATGCGTACGAGCTCGTGCTCAAAGTCTTATAATGCCTTACCCCTCCATTCTCTCGGTTATCATAGAGCCTGTTGTGGAAGGAGATGTTCCATACACTATCCTGCATCCTGATATGCCCACCTCACTTGAAGACTTACAAAGGGTTTGGATACAACTTAAGGGGGAGTGAGACACTTTCGAGGCCCAATTCTACACCAGCGAGAAGAAGGTTTTGGAACTCACTAAGCAACTTCATGAGGAGCGGAGCCTGAACGCCTACATCGCACCAAAGAGGATGCGTACAAATTTTTTATCTTAGAGTTTTTGTATTTCTTTGTAAGCCCAAACGAGGCATGATGTACTCAAACTTTGATTTATTAATATAATGTGTGTTCCTTTTTGGTCTAAAGCAAATTTAAATCTCTAATTTCCTTAAAATCATTGCATATGCATCTATCATTCATCATAACATAAGCAGGTTTCTTACAACAAGTCTCCTCATCTTTCTATTTTTTATTTCAGTAAGACGGATCTTGAGCAGACAGTAAAAGACCTCCAGGCGCGGAATGCTCAGTTTCAACAAATGTTCTTGACTCTAGCCAAAGGACAAGAGGATTTGAAAACTTTGCTGATTGAAGAAAAGAAGAAGAAAGTAATCAGTGTTCTGAATCTAGGAAGAAGGTTCCCAGGGGTAGCCAGAAAGATCTTAGACTTCGCAACATCATCTGGTGAAAAAGACAATCAAGAGGGAAAAGGCAAGGAAGCAACTGCCCAGCTAGAATCTGAAGAGGAAGAAGAAGAAGACTACTCTGAAGAACAATATCCCCCAGCCAATGACAAATACAAACATCTGGAAGAGCGTCTAAGTGCAATGGAAATTTAGAAAGTGTTTGGGCTGGACTTTGAAGAGTTGGGTTTGGTGTATGGGATTGTTATTCCACCAAAGTTAAAGGCACCGGTATTTCCTAAGTACGATGGGGTTTCGTGTCCCAAGATGAATCTCCGATCTTATGTGAGGAAGATACAGCCTCACACTTCAGACAGAGATTTGTGGGTCCACTTCTTTCAAGGCAGTCTATCCGGGACTCAGCTAGATTGGTTCTATCAACTAGAAAGGGCCAATATCCATATTTGGGAAGACCTTGCCGCTGCTTTCTATAAATAGTATCAATACAATGCAGATCTTGCTCCCACCCATACTCAACTCTAGAGTATGGCTATGGTTTCAAGTGAAGGTTTCAAAGACTATGCTCAGAACTGGAGGGACTTGGCAGGATGAGTCCTGCCTCCCCTATCCGAAAGAGAGTTAGTAGACATGTTTCTGGGTACCCTGTCCAGTCCTTTCTTTAATCATCTAATTAGGAGCTCCTCAACAGTCTTTATTGAATTAATCTTGATCATAGAAAAAGTGGAAGCTGAGATTAAGAGTGGGAACATCCAAAAAGACGCATCCTCCGCTGCTATAAGAAAACCATTTATTAGGAAGAAAGAAGTTGGTGTTGTGTATCCTCAATGAAATCAAGATAGAACTGAATGCCGACCAATGGTAGGGGTTGTCATGATCCCTAAGCATGCACCTACTTAACAAAGGAGCAACCAACCAAGAACAGAAAGACCAATAAGACAATTTACCCGGATTAATATGACACTATCTCAAGTCCTACCACATTTGTTGAGATCTAATCTGGTAACTTTGAAAGAAGCTCCAAAGAATCCTAACACAACCTCTCCTCATTACCATCCCAATGCTCGCTGTGCATACCATTCAGAAAGTCCAGGTCATAATACTAATAATTGTTGGGCTTTGAAAAACAAGGTGTAAGACCTTCTTGAAGCAAAATAAATTGAATTCGATGCTCCTGAGATCCCAAATGTTATCACCACTCCTATGCCCAAGCATGGCCGTGATGTTAACAATGTTGAAGACGATATGTTTGTTACTGCTATTGATGAACTTGTTACTCCTCTCCTTATTGTCAAGAGGAACCTGTTGAAAGCCGATTTATTTTCGGGCTGTGACAAAAGCTGCCACCTCTGTTTATCCATACCAACTGGTTATCATTTACTGAAAGCAGGTGTTCAACGCTTGATGGATGACAAAGAGATTTTATTTGAAAAGACTCCGGTTCCAACCATTTCTTACAATGGCGTTTCAATAGTAACCATTTCCACCAATCCTTCCAGTGTCTCCACCAAAAGACCCGTTAGGATTACATCAGTGCCTAAAGTGGCTCCATTGATAATTAATATGCCTGGACCAATCCTGTACTCATCAGATAAAACTGTCCCATGGAATTATGGGGGTGACGTCTACTATCACGGCGTCAAACATGATTGGCTGGCTGATGAAGACTCGATTTTTGAGAAGGCTGACCCCGACATCAGCAACATTGTGGGAACAAACAAGATAACCCGAAGTGGCAGACTATTCTATCCCGAGATTGCTTCTCCGAAGACTGTTACCGGTCTTGTAATCATCCCTGCTTCTGTTCCTGTTGACACTACTACTACTACAATCCCTATGGATACCCCTACTGACACTCCTACCACCGAGTCAACCGAGACTCGGGGCAAAGGCATTCTGGTTTAGCCTGTCCGGATGAAGGCGTAATCAGTATCTATCCCAGAGGCCTCCCAAAAGGAGATGGAAGAAATTCTGAAAATTATAAAGAGAAGCGACTACACCGTGGTCGAACAACTAGGGCAGACTCCATCAAAGATTTCCATGTTGGCTTTATTGTTGTGCTCTGAGGCTCATGCGAAGGCCTTGGTGAAATTTCATAAAACTTCCCATGTACCACAAGAAACCTCTGCTGATCAGTTCCAGGACTGCGTGGCCAGTTTAATCACTGACAATGGTTTAGACTTTTTTGATGCTGACTTGACACTTAGAGGGAGGAAACATAACGAGGCGTTGCATGTCTCTGTTGAATGCAGGGGCACAACTTTGACCTATGTCTTGGTTGATATCAGTTCATCTTTGAATGTGCTTCCTAAGAAAGCTTTGGATAGACTCGACTGTGAAGGTTTGACCTTAAAACCCAGCAACATAGTGGTAAGGGCCTTCGACGATTCAAAGAGAATGGTGCATGGGGAGGTGGACATCCCCAAAGTTGGAACTCAAACCTTTGATTCAACCTTTTACGTGATGGACACTCACCCTTCCTATTCTTGCTTATTGGGCCGACCATGGATTCACAACGCTGGTGTCGTCACTTCTACATTACATCAAATGCTGAAATATCCAACCGGGGGAAAATCATTATTGTCCATGGAGAAGAGGAATATATGGTCAGTCACTTGAACTCCTTCAGATTCGTGGAATTGGATGGTGAATTCATTGAAACTCCATTTTAGCACTTCTAGGAAGTCCCACAAACCGTGGCAGTAACCAAGACTGTTTCCCATGTCCCAAATATTACAAGACCTCCGCTAAAGATGTCTTCTCTGAAAGATGCCAAGGTAGTGATCGAAGAAGGTGGGTTTACTATTTGGGGTCAACTCCCAGATATCCCTTAAAAATATGAAAAATTTGGTTTGGGTTTCACTTCAGGAGCCCAGAAAGCTGTACGCCGTGCTCGTGCAAGGGGACCACCCTTGAAGATCAGCAACCACAGAGTCAACGTAGTGGAGGATGATGAGGATATCTACGACCTAGAGGAATGGATTTTCCCAACTGTCAATGGAGGACTCAACAACTGGGAAGCTAAATACTTGGTCCCAATTACTTTTATCCAACAATAATTGTCTTTAAAATTTTGACGGACTTATAATAATTAAACAATTCATGCTTTTTAAACCTTGTGTCTTACCCGAGGTACAACGGTCCATTTGTAAGGGTTGTTACCTCATTTTCATATGTCATCAATGAATCATGGACGTTTTTGCATACAAACTTTGTGCTCTTTGTCTTTATTTTTTATATTTTTATTTCTTTCAAAGATAGCTATACTCTTACACACACTCAGATTCAAAATGCAGATCTACATCCATTCGGGATCCAATGGGTAACAATTCTGCTATGGCCTTTTGTGACTCTGAAAATCTAATCTACTAAGCCAAAGACAAAGGTGAGGGAGATTGTGAAGTGCCATGGGAACTGGATAGGTTACTACAACAAGAAGAGAGGACCATACAACCCCACAAAGAACCAGTGGACACAGTTAACCTAGGTTACAAAGAGGACAAGAAAGAAGTCAAGGTGGGTGCCAATCTGGAACCCAATGTCAAGAAGCGTCTAATTCAGTTGCTACATGATTATGTTGAGGTCTTTGCCTGGTCGTACGAAGACATTCCAGGACTTGATGCTAATATTGTGGTCCATCGTCTACCAACAAAAGAAGACTGCCCACCGATAAAACAGAAAGTCTGTCGCATGCGGCCAGACATGTCAGAGAAGATCAAGGCCGAAGTCATGAAACAATTCAACACCGGATTCTTGGCTGTCACCTCCTATCCATAATGGGTCGCCAATGTTGTTCCAGTGCCTAAAAAGGGCGGAAAAGTACGCATGTGCGTGGACTACAAAGATTTGAATAGGGCAAGCCCTAGGGACGATTCCCCACTTCCCTACATCGATATTCTGGTTGACAATACCGCACATCATAAAGTGTTCTCATTTATGGATGGTTTCTCAGGCTACAACCAAATCAAAATGGCACCTGAGGACATGGACAAAGCAACCTTTGTCACACAGTGGGGCGCATTCTGTTACAAGGTTATGCCATTCGTGTTGAAGAATATTGGGGCAACCTATTAGCGTGCCATGGTAGCTCTATTTCACGACATGATACATCACGAAATAGAGGTCTATATGGAAGACATGATAGCCAGATCTCAATCTGAAGAGGGACATCTTGACCATTTGCAGAAACTGTTTGAGAGACTAAATAAATACAAGCTGAGGTTGAACCCGAATAAATGCACATTTGGGGTGAGGTCCGGTAAACTCCTAGGCTTCATCGTCAGTGGTAAAGGTATCGAGGTGGACCATGCCAAGGTGAAAGAAATACAATAAATTCCTTCTCCTTGTACTGAGAAGGAAGTACGAGGATTCTTAGGGCGGCTAAACTACATTTCCAGATTCATTTCTCACTTAACAGCTACTTGTGAACCAATCTTCAAATTACTGAAGAAAGATCAAGTAGTCAAATAGAATGATGAGTGCCAAGCTGCCTTCGACAAAATCAAAGAGTACCTACAAGAGCCTCCTATTTTTATGTTGCTAGTCTAGGGAAGACCCTTAATCATGTATCTAACTGTCTTGGAAAATCCAATGGGGTGCGTGCCGGGGCAGCATGACGAGTCTGGCCGAAAAGATCATGTTATTTACTACCCGAGCAAAAGTTTACCCACTGTGAAACAAGATATTCACTACTCGAGAAAACTTGTTGCGCTCTGGCATGGGCTGATCGCCGGCTAAGACAGTATATGTTGACCCATACCACCTTATTGATATCCAATATGGATCCAATAAAATACGTGTTCAAGAAGCATGCCCTCTCTGGGTGAATAGCAAGATGCCAGATGATCCTGACAAAATACAACATTTAGTATACTACCCAAAAAAAAAGGGGAGTGTGTTAGCCGATCACCTTGCTCATGAAGCTGTGGATAACTACCAGTCCATGAAATTCGAATTCCCAGATGAAGACATCATAATGGTAAAGAACTGTGAAGAACTCAGACCATCTAACGGACCAGAACAAGGATCCCGATGGACCCTGGTTTTTGATGGGGCGTCCAACGCACTCAGAAATGGAATTGGTGTTGTAGTCATATCCCCTGAAGGATGTCACACTCCCTTCACTGCAAGACTCTACTTCAACTGTACAAATAACATGGAAGAATACAAAGCGTGCATTTTTGGTCTCAAAGCTGCCATAGATTTAGGGATCAAGTCCTTAAGTGTATTCGGAGATTCAATCTTTATTATCAGCCAGTTCAAAGGAGAATGGGACACTAAACACCCTAACCTCTTCCCCTATAAAGAATATGTGTTGACATTAATCCCACGTTTTGAGAAGATTACCTTCGAGCATTTCCCACGAGAAGAAAATCAACTAGCGGATGAGCTAGCCACGATGTCATCCATGTTTAAACTCAAATGGGATAACGAGGCTCCCCAGATCACCATTGAACGGATGGATGAACCAACTTACTGTCACGATATCAAAACCAAAGAGGTAGTGGACCAACCCTGGTTCCATGAAGTCAAGAGGTATCTTGAGGCCCAAGAGTATCCAGAAGGAGCTTCAGTCAATGATAAGAAGTTCTTGAGAAGATTCTCTGCTAAGTTATTCCCCAGTAATGGCATTCTCTACAAACGCAACCGTGACTTTCTTTTACTCCGTTGCGTAGACAAGGTTAAGGTAGAAAAGATCATGGCTGATCTACATGAAGGCACTTTTGGCCCCCATTCCAGTCGGCATACGATGGCAAAGAAGATCCTACAGGAAGGTTGTTACTGGTCTACCATGGAAGCAGATTGCTATCAACATTCACGAACTTGTCATAAGTGTCAGATCTATGCTGATAAAGTGCATGTACCTCAAGTTCCTCTAAATTTCCTGACTGCTTCCTGGACATTCGTGATGTGGGGCATCAATATGATTGGAGAAATCAAACCTACAACTTCTAATGGACACCGCCTCATCTTGGTGGCCATTGACTATTTCACGAAGTGGGTTAAGGCATCTTCTTTCTCTTCTGTTACCAAGAATGTCGTGGCCCGGTTCATCAAACAAAATCTCATATGTCGGTACGGTATCCCAGAGAGAATCATCACAGACAATGGTACGAATCTATTCAATACTATAATCACTGCATTGGGCATGCAATTTAAGATCCAACACCAAAATTATTCTCCTTACCGGCCAAAGATGAATGGTGATGTCGAAGCCGTAAATAATAACATCAAAAAGATCATACAAATAATGACAGTAACCTACAAGGACTGACATGAGATGCTACCATTCTCTCTCCATGGTTAACGTACCATGGCGCGCACATCGACTGGGGCAACAACTTATTCTCTGGTATACGGTATGGAAGTTGTCTTGCCTATTGAGGTCCAGATCCCTTCTCTAAGAATCATGAAGGATGCCGAGCTGAGTGAAGATGATTGGATCCAAACTTGACTTAACTAGTTGACCTAATAGTCAATTGTATTGGGGAAAAAGTCAACAATGGTCAATTTACAGTCAAACTTCATAAGTTTTTATCCACATCATCATTATAAACTCATATGTATCATTTGATCAAGTTTGGACCATAATTCCTCAAGAAATTTGATCAAATCATCAAAAGGGCAAAATGGTCAAAATTAGGGTTTTGACCGAGAAAGGGCAATTTCTGATTTTTGACCTAGAAAATGGTTAATTGGTTTAAGGCATGATCTCAAGAGTTCAATTGAATCATTTTTACCTAATGACATGAGTTAAAACATTGCTCAAGATCAATGGATTGATAGTTGATTTTCAGTCAACTGATCAAAAGTCAACTGTATACTGAAAAGTCAAACTTTGACTTTTTGGTCAAAATCAAGTGCCAAAGATCACAATTCATCAAAAGATGTCAAAATATGAAAATTGTTCATCAAGAAATCAAAAAGTCAAGATTTCATTTTGAAAAGCCAAAGTTTTCAAACTTAGAAATTTTTCTAAGGGTTGAAAACTTCATGTTTTTTTCACAACTTTGAGCCAATTTTTCACAATGATGCAAGATGACTAAAAAGAAACTTTCAACATGAAAGTTGTAGATCTATATGATATATACAACATTTCTTTACACAACTTCTCATATAAATGCTTGGATCTCAATTTATTAATTCATGAGGTCATGATCTTGAAACTAAACACTTAGTGAAATTTTGAGCATTTTAGGTCAGGATTTTGACCTAAATTCTGACCCAAGTTTCACATAGCTCCATTTGGATTTTGAAAAATTGGTTCAAATAGGAGTTGTAGAGAATATTACAAGATTTCCAAATTGTCCAAGAACTCCTTGAGATCATTTGTGAGCAAGTAGAATTGAAGGTCAGAAGTTGGGGTTTCAAGTTGTTTTACAAGGTAAATTTTGTGATAAACAAAATTCAAATCTCAAACCTATGCTGCATAATCTTTTCTTTGTAGGACTAAAACTTGTTAGGCACTCCATAATTAAATGCTTGCACAGCTGTTAGAGGTCTCAACTCAAACATTCAATGCAATGCCATGCTTTATATCCATTTTAGGAAGAAAGTGCACAATGCCATTTTGGAAAAGTAGCTTTATACACAAAACTTGTTCTCGAGCCTTGAAATTGTTTTCTTCTGATCATACACGTCCTATAACTTAAGAGATGTTTGTCTCAAGCCTTAGAATCACTCAGCCCATGATTGTACTTCATCTTTGAACCATACTTTCACTTTTCTTCAAAATCAAGTAACCTAGCCATAACTCTAGAACTCATAAATCCTTTGCAAAAAACCTCTCCAACCTTTTTCTTATAGATACACAAGTCATTGGAAAGAAAACACACGCATACACAAGCCTTAAAACTCACAAGAACTCAGAATTGCATCTCATACTTCCATTGTTGCATATTCTGACCAGAAATCCCCAAATGAAAAACTACTCGTGCGTTTCTTGGCCTTTTGCTTCTAAAAGCTTCCAAACATCATACATAAGCCATCCTTGTCCCTGTTACACGACTGTAGCACCATCTTCTTCCATTTCTAAGTTCAAAAACAGAGCATCATAGTTGTACTTCTCCAGACTATTTCAGCCACTCTCCAACCAAGATAATCATTGCATTAGCTTCCTGGGACCTCAAGGAAGCTAACTTGATCCTTGTAGCACCTTGAAACAAGCTCGAACTCAAAACATGAATTCCATTTTCAAGGTGAGTTTTCTGACTTTTTAACTCTTCATATAGGCATCATTTGCTTTCCATTTGTGAAGATAAAATGTAGATATCATAGCCCTGAAACTAACCATGTCTTTAGATTTCATTTATATTGCTTGAGTAGTTAGAATTTTGAATCTAAACATCCTGAAAAAATTAGGTCAGAATTTGGTACCATTAGAAATTCTTATTCATCTTTGATCTATAGTTTTAATTATTTACATTTCTGGAATCGTGATGAAATTTTACATAACTTTCATGTTTACATTTTTGCAAATGGTTGAGAAACGAATAAGTTGCAGGGATTCTGGATGGAGGTTGAAGATGAAGTACATTTAGGGTAAGACTTATATTATATATTTGTTGTTTTGCATAAGATAACAGATGTATCACCGCCCCAGTGGTTAAAGCGCACGCATGTCACCCTTAGGTCCTGTGTTCAAGCCCCAGTGTGACCTTTTGCACTTTTTTCACATTTTTCTTCATTTTTTTTGCTGAAACATGCGCTTGGGCCTTCCTCCATTGGGCTTGGGATTTTTTCTACACTTGCACACTCCTGACTATTTTTTAACCTCCCCCGAATTTCTTTATATTTATTTTTTATTTAATTTTCTTTTTATTTTCAACTTTTATTATTGTTATTATTATTAGTATTATTATTTTTATTACTTAATAAAAATGAAAAAATATTTATATTTTATCATTTATATTTATTTAGTTTATTTTTCTTTGCAAGAATAAAAGAACAAAAACATTTTCTTTAATTAATTTCTTTTTTTAATACCTAGATAATTTAATTTAATTTATTATTATATTATTTTTGTAAATTAAAATCAATTCATAATTTAGGTTTATTTATTTATTTATTTAATTATTTTTATTAAATTAACCAAAAATCATAAAAAACTTGTTTTCTTTAAATTAATTTATTTTACTAACTTAATAATAATTTTCTTTTTTTAGTTAATTATTTTATTTTAATTAATTAGGTCAAAAAACCCTTTTCCTGAAAAAAAAAATAAAAAATTACATTTCTCACATTTCATATTTTTGCATTTTTATCCTTATTTTGTATATTTATTCAAATTCAATATGGTTGTAATAATTATTTAGATTTAATTTCTTGCAATATTCCCCATTTGTAATTTGTACACCCCCTCCTCTAAATGATGTAATAGCGTAGTAATTTTAAATTCCGCAATTTATCGCTTTATATACAAATGCTAGTAATTAGGGTTTTATATGGAAAGACTAAAACCAACAAATAGCAAACCCTAATCAAATACAAATCAAGCATGAAAATCAATACACTTGCACACTTACACCCTTAGGGTAAATCCACTTGGTTGCCTTATAAAAATGGACATATTATGCATGTGAGGTATCTTAGCAAAAACAAGAAAAATACAAGATCATAGTCCCTCGATGACGCTATCCATGTTGCCTTTCAAAATGATCTTAGTCCCTAAAGAAAATGCTAAGATACCTTGTAACATTTCTAATCATGGTTATACGATGACCCATGCTCGTCCCTTTTATATCCAAAAATAGGGTTACTTACCAAATCAATGGTAAGATTACAATGTCAAAGGAAAAAGGAAATGAACATGAAAGACTTTTGAGTAGGTAGAATGTTCCAAGTTACTTGCTCCATTTCAAAACAAAAACTACCTTTCTATTTTTAAAACAAACACCAACACTTTTAAAACATCTTTCAAAACTTGAAAACATTTTCAAAAGAACAAACACTTTGTATACATTCTTACGAACGAGAATCATTACAAAGTTTTCCTAAATGATGGAGCCTTTACAAAATACTTTCAAAAAACCACACAAAGCATATTTTCAAACAAAAGCAAGTGATCTAGCAAGTAACTAAGTGCCCATGGAAAACCATGGATGAAAAGGGTGCTAATACCTTCCCTTTTCATAATCTATCCCCCGAACTCAAGAAAACATCTCAAAGGTCTTTCCTGTGCTTTTTCACCTTTCCTTTTGGATAAAAGAAAAGTTGGTGGCGACTCTTGCTAACCGCAACATTTGCGATCAAACGCAAAACAACCAAGTCAGTTATCCCACCGTATCACAGGTAGCCTTGTCATTATGGAAGGTAGTTTGTTGTTGATATTTGTTACTCCAATGAATGGTATCCTTGTAATTATGGAAGGTAGTTCATTATTGAGATTTGTTACTCCAATTAATGGTAGCCTTGTCATTATGGGGGGTAGTTTGTTATTGAGATTTTATTATTCTAATGAATGGTAACCTTGTCATTATGGGGGTAGTTCGTTGTTGAGATGTTTTTCCGATAAATGGTAGCCTTGTCATTATGGAAGGTAGTTCTTCGTTAGGATTATATTTCTCTGGAGAAGTTCATTTGTTTCCGATCGTGAGTACTGTCTGCTTACTGTAATATTGGTATTTACCGGTATTATCTTACCACTTCTTTCCCCGGTGGATCGACATTACTTTTTTGCTATCTTCTCAGTGAGTGAATAGTTTGCGATTATCTGTCGACCACTCTTACCCTCTACCTTCTCTCCTCAATCTTGGAGTTGATGACGCCTTATCTCCTCTTTGGGCTTTACCCCAACAAAGTCAGGTCTTTTGTTCGCCAGTGATTTATTTTCCTGGTCGGGTTTTTCTTTTGATCCCTATTCTTATTTCCTACACCCCCAGTGATGTCTTGCTTCCTTCTTAGATTTGCTCATTTCCAATCATAATCATAAGCATTACATGGCATCTTAGGGCCAAAAATAGGGCTTGTTTTATATTTAAGTATCTTCAATCGCGTCGACACAAATATTTTAACCTTCACATCTCCCGATAGAAGACACTTAAATAAGGGCAGTTGTTCTACCCCAATTTTTGCCCCTAAGATTCCTCTATTATTTCATACCATCACAATGCAACAAGATCACACACTAGGGTTTGGTTCCTCTCTTTATCTTTGGCTTTCCTCATGTGAAATCACCAAGCACCTTGACTTGTATTTTTGTGATGATATATTTTGGTTTTTATTAACTTCTAGCTAATAAATACAATGAATGTTTACCTTAATTGATGAAGTTATAGGTTAGAGGACAACACTTTCCATCAAGTTGATCTACAGGTTAATGAATCTATTTCCATGCCTTCTTCAACAAAAGCTTCATTGTGATTAAAGCCTCATAATTGAAGATGTTTTTATGTAATATCATGACAAAATCTATTATGAGTCATCATGCCTCATGTTGTCAAAGATAGTCAAAAGATACAAGGTTTGATTGAAGAAGTTTGACCTAGTTGGATAAACTCTTGATTTCTTGATCACAAGTAAATATTTTCCTCAATTCCCAACAATTATAAGTGGTTATGATTGCTATGGTTCCTTATTATCATCCTCAATAACTTCTATTTACATGACAAAAATATTTAAGCAAGAAGGTTGGTCAAAATTGAAAAGGGTTCTCAAGGCATTTTGTTGCTATAAGAGCTAGGGTTTTGAACTTCAAAGGGGTATACCTTGCTCATATTTTGGTATTTTTGAGTAATTCCAAAGAGATGCTTATCTTTAAAGGGTTATCAACAAATCATTTCAAAATTTTCAAGGATTTTTTTTGTGTGAAAGGTACTTGATGATGAAGAAAGATTACAAGTCCTCTAGATGAACCATCAATTTCCCTTATGTGACTTCAAAGGACCATAACTAGGTCAATTTTTATCTCCTTGAGCCCACTATTTTTCCACATTGATTTTAAGAATGTGAACTTCATCCCTTATTTTAAGTGAAAAGTGTGAAAATGGATAGAGGATGCCTTAAGGATGCAAAAGATTATAGGTCATCTTATGAATTTTCTCCAACTTCAACAAGTCATAACTTTTTCAATTTTTGGATATTTTTAATGGTTCATGTCTCAAAATTCCATTAAAGAGATCTAATCAATACCATGTTTTTTGGTCAAGATCAAATTTCAAATGGAAGACCATGTTTGGATGCAAGACATTATAGGTCATTTTTGAAGAATAACTTAGAAATTTTCTAAGTAAAGAAAGTCAACCTCTTTTTCTCAACTTTGACTCATTGCAACTTTAAGCTCATGCATCCATTTGATTCCATTCTTTTCACATTATAAAGCTTATGATCTCATCTTTCTAAAGCTTCAAGAATCATATCTTAAGATTCCTTGAGCTGAGAATGCCATTGGTTCAAAAGTGGTACCTTGAAACTGAAGTTTCAACTCAAGCCAGAATTTGAAATCCTTGATTTGGCTTCTAAACACAAGTTTTATGTGTGCTTTTCCTTATAATCATGTTTGACGAACTTCCAGAAGTGATTAGAACATTGAAACACAAGGTTTGGATGAGTTTTGATCAAAATAGAAGTCACACTTTTCTTGTTTGCAACTTTACACGATTTCCCTCTAAATCCCATCATTCCATACACTTGAGCATTTAAGAAGCTTCCCTATAAATATAGGACCATACATCATTCTTTTTCTCAAGCTTAGAGAGCCAGAAACACCCTGCAAAATTCCCTCTTGAACTCAATTTTCTGCAATTTCAAATTTGCTCTGACAACCTTTCTCAATCCATTTTCTTTTTCAATTCACCTTCCTTGAACCTTATTGAAGCTAACAAAGAAGAATTAAGCTCTAAGCCTCCCTAAATTGTGCTAGCCAAGTCAAGTTTCAGAGCCCTGCAACTTAGCTTCAATAGGTAGATTCTTTCACCAATTCTCTCAAACTTTGATACTGTTATGAAGCTCTCATCATCCTGATTCTAGTCGCAACAATTGTTTTCAACTGGAAGTACATTTTGACCATGAAATTTCAAATCCCTTTTCAAAACTTCTCTTCCAAAACGACCGAGCTCCAACTTATATAAATTTTTCGTGAGGGTACCATTAGAATAGTCTTGAAGAGATGAAGCGAATGATACCGGTCTCGTGTCCTAATTTTACAGTTTCAGGGACCTGGGAATCTCATGGTTGGAGGTAAAAGATGACCAACGTGTCATCCATCAACCAATGAAAGCATACCACACATTTTTTCAAAATCTGATTTAATTATTGATTTCATGCATTATTCAGTAAAGACCATGATATGCATAACGCGTTTGATCCGTTAGATTAGCTTACTAACGCATTTTTACTCTCATCCATTGGTCCACATTTTTTTGACTTTATTTTTTATTTATGATTTTTATATTTTAATTGTTTTAAACTTCCAAAATTCATAGAAAAATCATTTTTGATTAAAAAATTATATAAAAAATACTTTTGAGCATTTTCAAATTCTGCAAAAATTCATCAATATCATTTCCATTATTTCTGACCTTCTGAATTTTTTTTAGAATTTTATTTTGACTTCTACTCTTTTTGATCTTTTTTCCACTTATTGAGCAATTTTAATTAGTTTAAAAATAGTTTGTGACTTTAAAAAATCACCAAAAATTTTATATAAATATTTGAAATTATTTCTGATTTTTCTATGGTCTTATTTGATTTTTCTTGGATGTTTTAAATATAGTTGCTATTTTCTCCTTTTATTTTTATTTTAAAAGCATTTTAAAAATATTTTTCTTTATTATTAAATATAATTTTATTGTGCATATATTCTGGCTGATCTTGGACTATGAAACTTTGATCATGAGCTTTATTAACATGATTAGATCTATGGTGTTGAGTTTACTCCACAAAAAATGGATGAATGATTATAATAATAGTTTGATTAAATTTTTGGTTCAAATGTGGTTTAATTCTTACCCCACCCCTCTTTATCTTACCCCCTTTTCTTTATTGTACTAAATGTTATTGGAGAATAATTTATATATCATTTCTCAAAACACATGGTACATAGAATGCTATTGACCGACTTCAAAATAGGTGCAACTTCTATATAAGTCCACTTATGATTGCTTAACATAGCGCTAAATTTTGTCCCGATTCGAGAAATAATCATCCGTGGCCCAAACACATGTTTGTAAGCCCAAGTATGTTAATTTTAATCCTTTGATCCAATAACTTTGAGATTTGTTATTAGAAGGCTTTGGTCTTATGAATCCTCTAATGAATCTTCATAAACTTTGGTTAAAGTGAATAACTTAAACATCATTGATCATTTAATGCTGCTTTGAGAATTTTAAATGGATGATATCCTTGATAAAAAGCAAATGAAACTTGTTATTGAGAGGCTTTGATTTTATCAATCTTCTAATGAGTTTCAAATGCAAGTTTCAATATGATCATTCAACTAACTTCTAATTTCTAACAATTGACTTTATTTTGTGCTTTTAATTTATGCTTTTACTTTAAGCACATATAAATTCATGCTATTTTCATCTTTGCTCATTTGAGTATTTACTTTTATGCCATTTTCATTTAGCTCACTAGAGATTTTCACTTCTTTTTTAAGATACTTAATATTCAAATTGAACCATAAAAAACTTTAATGTTACTTGAACTACTTGGTTTCTATCCTTGGCATTTATGGAGATTGTAGACTTCTCGGACTTAGGATTAGAAACCTTGACCTACCTTTGAGACCTTGTGACCTCAACCGTTATTTTTGTCTGGAGTTCTTGGGGATTTCCCCTAAGAAATTGGGTTGTTTGTTTATTTTGTGTGCAGGTTATTGTGATTACATGCTTTGTCTGTGATCTGGAATTCATCTGAATACAGTTGTTACTCTGCCCAATTTTTGTGAAGACTTAATGCAATTGAAGCTTGGTTTTCTTAAGAGGTTTATTATCTTTGCTTGTTTGGTTTCAAATCTAAATGATGGGAATTATACATTGACTCATTGTGTCAAGTTTTGACTTCTTGTTGGTTAGACGGTTCTTTTCCCTAGCTTTTACCTTATGCTTTAGGATAGTCCCTTCTTCTTCTCCCATCTTCTTTAATTTCAAAAATCTTCTCCCTCCTTTTGAAAACTCTTCTTGTTTCTAAACTTGAACTACTTTCATAATAAACTTGGACTTAGGTCCATGCCTTTTCAAAACATTTTATAAATCAAGCTTTAATCAACATAATAATACCTTAACATTTTTGTGAGAAGACTAAAAGTCAATCAGTATAATTCAAACCATTTTTCCACTTTGGCCTTTTTTATTTTTTATACTTTTCTCAAAATATTAGACTCTTGTCAATCCTTGTAGTGATCTGAGCTACTATACTTCTAAAATATATAGTGAAGTGAGATATTTTCCACTTGGGTGTTGAGTGAGGATTTATTGATTTTAAAATCCAAGCTTTATCCTCTATATTGAGATGACGCAAATTATCCTTTCTCATAAACATGGGTAGTAAGTATGTTTTCCACTCGGATAAGATGATGATGTCTTATCACTTAAAATTAATCAACACATTTGTTGTTTTAAAATTTCTAAAACTGAAATACGAATACCCTGATCCCCTATAGCACGGAAGGTGGTACATAGGCACTAATGGTTCGCAACCATGGCGGGTGCAAAAATTGTAAAAAATATTTCTTTTCTTATCCCCACAATCTATTTTTATAGCCAAAATACACAGATTTTCAAAGAGGTTCCTGCCGAGTACCGTAGATGTTTAAGGTGCTAATACCTTCCCTTTGCATAACCAACCCCCAAACATAGATTATCTCCCCCTCTTTTTGGGTTATTCACTCTTTTCCCATTCCTTTGGAAACAATAAAGCGCGGTGGCGATTTTTATTTTGATCTGTGCGAGTCAAGTCAATCCAATGGCTTAGCCTGAACATTTCTACCGCTACATGGAGTTGATAGGAACTGCTTCACTTCGAGGAAAGCCTTTTCACAATCGCCGTTCCATTCAAAGTCTGCCTTTTTTTTTATTGCTGCAAAGAAATGAATTGATTTGTCCCATGCACAAGATAGAAAATGAGATAAAGCGGCCAAATGGCTGGTTAGTTGTTGGAATTCAGGATGGATGTCAGACTTCTCATGTTAATGACTGTTTGGCATTTGTCCGAGTTGGCTTCTATTCCCTGACTTGTGAGCATGAATCCTAGGAATTTTCCATCTTGCACCCTAAACGTACATTTATATGGTTTTAAGTGCATGATGTAGCTTTGTATCACTACGAAAGTTTCCTATAGGTCTTTCACGTGTCTTCTTTTCTCTACGGTCTTGACCACCATGCCGTCAATGTATACCTCTATAATCTGCCTAATCTATGGAGTGAAGACCATGTCCATAAATCTTTGATACGTAGCCCTGATAGTTTTGAGACTGAAAGGCATAACTTCATAGTAATAGTTGCTCTAGCGGTCATTGTTGCACCCCAAAATTTTCCCTCTCATGTTTTCCAAAGTCTCCCCCCTGCATGGTTGATCACAAACTCTTGCCTAAGGAAAAATAAAATTTTTGAATGGTACTTTAAGTATCTTTCGATTGGCATTCCGAAAGTACCCTTCGATTGACATTCTGAAGGAGCATTTCGATTGGCATTCTGAAGGTATCTTTCGATTGGCATTCTGAAAGACCCTTCGATTGGCATTCTTAAGGAGTCTTTCGATTGGCATTATGGACAAGCATTCGATTGGAATTATGTCAAGGCAATTTCGACAAGCATGTCAACCATGTCCTTCGATTGGCATGAACAACACCTTTTGATTGGCCTGTTAACAGAGCCTTTCGATTGGAATCCTTCGATTGATATTTGGGCAAGGCCCATTCGAAGGGTACGCAGGGAGTCCATTAGAAAGAGGCAAATCAGGACTAATCGAAGAGCATGGCCTGAAAGCATTCAAAATCCAAAAGCGTCCAGGTTCATTCAATGGACACAAATGTTTCAAAAAAGGAAATTATTTAATGTGTCTTATTCTTGTCTTATCGCTTTAATGGCCTGTTTAATGGTTGTCCCTTGCCATTACTGCACCCTCACACCCCTATAAATACAGATGCCAACATACATTACCAACACAGAAAATATACACACGAAAATATACAACACACACAAAAACTTTGCAGGAGAATACACAACGAAAATCACACAACAGGAGAAAAAAAGACATGGGAGTTACGCTGCCCAAAAGTCATCAACATTTTCATAAGTAGCCAAGCCCAGATCGAAGGTGCCTACATCCAGGAAGCGCCCAAATCGAAAAACCAATCTGTTGGTAAGAAAGGGTAAATTATCCAACCTTGTTTTTTGCATAACATATCATTACTCGTTGTTACTTTTGATTTGCCATCCTAGACAGGATCAAAGGGCCTGGGTTTGGCACCCAGGCCATGTCCATCATTTGCTAATATTTGCTGCAGACATAGCCTGAAGAGACCCAACAAGCGCAGGATCGAAGGGCCTGGGGTTCAATACCCAGGCCCTGCATTTTATTTCGCTAACATGCTTTTGCAGGTATAACATCCCAGATTGAAGGAGAGCCCCCCTCTGGATCGAACCCATTAGCATGTTGGATCGAAGGAGGCATCTCATTCCTGGATCGAAAGCCATGACCTCCATGATCGAAAGACAATCCTCTTCCCTGGATCGAAGGCTACTCACGCCTTACTGTCTGGCCCAATCGAAAGGACCATTTCCCTCCCTAGGTCGAAACTCCTTTTTTCCCTGGATCGAAGGATCCCCCCCTGGTATTTTATTTTTGTTTTCATTGACATCTTTTTATCTTTTTTTTAATTAACATTAAAATAAAAAAAACACAAAGAACATTAGGCTAGTTTTTTCTATTAAAATTAACTTTGTTAATTAATCTCTTAATTATCTTAACATTTTCTCAAAAAAAACTAAAATTAAATAGATTTAGATCATTTTCCCAAAATAAAATAAAACAACAAAAAGATTTCGTTCTTAGGATTTTTAGAGTTTATTTCCAGATTCGTGCGTGTTTATTTTATTGTAATTGCCTATTGGGGTGTAATAGCTTAACTAAGACCCTTTACTGCTTTTATTTCCCCAATTTTTGGACATGTAAATAATCCCCCTCCCCGAAAGCCTTGTAATAGCGTAGGATTTACAATTCCCGCACTTTAAATTCCTGTGCATATATTAATTGCTTAGATGTATGCTAACTAGGATTGCATGACAAGATTAACTCTTAACTTAAAATCAACAATAGCTCACCATGACATGCAAGAGTAAAATAAATGAAAATTGACACACTTGCACATGCCACTCTTAGGGTACACCTCACTTGGTTGCCTTGAACGTAGTCATTAAGTATAGGATGTTTTAGAGGTCGTCCTTTGTCCCAAGATCATAAGTTGCCTCGAAATTGTCGCCTCGATAAAAATGATCTAAGACATTAGGATTACCACTAAAGCGTCCTAACGTTGCTTTAGTGACCACATGTCCCTAAAATCGAATTGACCCGAAAACTCCAACGACGGTGCTACCTACTCATCAATAGTAGGATAGTACTGTCTAAAGGACATTTGCACAATTAAATTCCTTTTTGAGTAGGTAGAGGTTCTTAAGTACTTGCTCTCTTTTAAAAACAAAACAAAAACTTTTCGCACTTACACTTTCTTCAAAAACAAAATTCTTTTCAAAACCTACAATCACAAAGAAAAGCAAACCTTTTGAAAACATAGTCAGCAAGTACCTAAGAGCCCGTGGATAACCATGGATAGAAAGGGTGCTAACACCTTCCCTTTCTACAATCTACCTCCCGAACCCGAGAAACATCTCGAAAAGAAATTTTTATGTGCTTTTGTCCTTTCCCTTGTTGGATAAAATAAAAGACGGTGGCGACTCTTGCTTACCGCGACACTTTGCAAAAACAAACGCAAACGCGAACTAGAATTCCAAAAACAGTCAGTTCTCGTTCCCACCGATCACAGAACTGGCGACTCTGCTGGGGATATTTATAAGTGAGGTGTACCTTAAGATTAGATCACTTGTGTTTTCAATTGTATGCTTTGTATGCTTTAAATTTTGTGGGTTTGTATCGGAGTTCTATAGATCCTAACCTGGATCTGGGGATACCCTTTAGGTAAGTAGAAACAAACTGTGAGGGAACTATGCGGGGTATACCGACATGGTTGAAACAGTAGCTACGTTGATGTGGCACTTTGGTGAGTATCGGTAACCCCTGAGTTAAGTCAAGGAGAGTACGGGGCCGCCGCGTGGTGTCGTGAAGCATCAATTGACCTTAGAACCTTACTTGACCATCTTGGCCTTTTTTAGGGGTAGTGAGATGACCGACTTTGGTGCAGTCCGAAGTTGGTAGATACTCGATACTACACTCATTGAGGATTGTTTTCTTGGAATATTTTGGTCGCTAGTTCATTGGCTAAACCAAAACGATGAACATAGAAAACAATACAATGATATTGAGCTCCTTAGAACCCGATTACTATTTATAGGACAGGTTTTTGAGCCAACTACACTCAAGAGGGTACTTACCTATGAAACTCCATGCCAGCCTAAACTTAAGGCTGTTTTTGTGACTTGTGCGCCTTCAAACTTGAACTACTTGCACATTCTTGTTATCTGACAACATGAGTTCCTTGCAGGTTTTGTTTATTGTCCTTATCCAATAACTTGGATTTATTGCAGGGTTTACTTACACCACTTCACACTTTTGCTTAAACGCATAGCATACACATCATAACATCATGCCTTAACATTTCTTTAACCATTTCAAGGATCTCAAGGGTCTATGATGCAGGTTATGGTAAATCAAATGGCTAGAAAGGGGCAAAGGGGATTTATTTTCCTCTAGCCAAGGTTGTCTAGAAATCCAAGCACGACAATTTGAGTCAGGGGCGATGACCCACTCGATATGGTGAGCTTGACTCTTGAAGAAGGACTCTCAGCAACATGAAGTTCCTTCAATCAAGCTACCAGATGAAAATTCTAACAAGTTTCTTGTTTACCCTGCGAGATCCTTGAAAACATTGCATACATATATCATACATATCATTGCATAATAGGTCTCCCAATACAGGTCTCTCATGTTCTCGCTATTTATTTCAGCAATGGCTTTCCCACAAGACAACCAGGATCTTCATACTCAAGAGACTCAGTTCAGGGAAATCTTCCTAAACCTATCCAAGGGGCAGGAAGAGTTGAGAACACTCCTCATGGGGAACTTGGTCAAGAAAAGTCCTGAAGACAATAAGGACGAACGGCTGAAACATCTGCAAGCTGAGGTAGATGCATTGAGAACCCAGATGCTGAGGCAGATGGCTCTTATCCAAGGCTTAGCTCGGGAACAAGAAGAGCTGAGAACCATGATCAACCAGCTTCATCAAGACATATACAACAACATGAAGCAAACGGTCAAGGCTGGTGGTCAAGTCATTGATCAGCCTCCAAGAAGACATGGGTTTGGCTTGGTAAATAATGGACCTCTCCAAGTTTCTACTACCTCAAGGGTCCAACAACAACCTCACGAAAAGCAACGGGTTGACCAGAGGCCGTTTACCAAGCTCAACATGCCGCTGTCCCAAGCTTTGCAACATCTGTTGAGACTGAATCTGGTGACGTTAGTAGGACCTCATCCGAATCCTAAGACTTCTTCACCCAACTACAATCCTGATGCAAGGTGCGCATACCATTCTAACAGTCCGGGGCACGATACTGACGGCTGTTGGAAGTTGAGGTACAAAATTTAAAACCTGATTGATGAAGGAGCATTGGAATTCACACAAGATGGTCAGGCTGAGTTTTTCTACAATCCCTCCAAGGTTCACCATTTGAAGTGATCAGTACTGAGACGAGAAGACTTTTGTTCATTTGAATTTTCAAGTTGTAATCTCTTTGCTATTCAAACATTTATCTATTAATGTCAAACTCTGTTTCACTAATGCATTGCATATGTTTGTCTTGAATTCATCCTTTAATTACATTTAAACTATGCTTTTTACTCACTTTATGACATTCAACTCTTGCTAAAAGTTACAAGCCTTTAGAGGGAGGATGACGAAACAATGCCATAATCTCATACAGTATGCTTTTGGACAGACCTTGCTAACGATGTACAAGCATTTCTTTCAAATCCTAAACACTGGAATTATAAGGAAGATAATCCCTAGTCAACCCCTTCGATCCAAAGAAGTAGGAGTTTTCTGTTTTTAAACAAATTGAAACTTTTGATTTAAGCCTGGGGCAGGGTAGTCTCTCAGTTAACTCAAAAGATATGCATTGAAGTCGCAAAACTCTCAGTTCATAATACAACGAACGACATCAAAAGCATTCCTCTGGAATCAAAAGACACTGGTGGTTCCTTATCTCAAAGGCAGTCAATCTCTCTCAAAAAAAAAAAGCCCACTGAGCCAAAACCTATAAAGGAGGTTTAAGAAAGCCGGGGCATCCCGCTGACTGTAATCTCGAAAACAGGAACAGTCAAGAAAAAATTAGGGATAACAAATCAAAAGAACGAGGTCATTACAAATCCTCGACAACATGAAAAATGTTGCAAAAATGACTGCCTTCAAAAATTCAACTTGTGTTAACCATCACCAAAAACGTCGTTCCAGACTCATTTGGAGTTCAAATGCACAATTAACTGAGTTTAGGATTGAAGAACATCACGAAGAGCGGGTGGGTACAAATATACTTTGAGCCTTTATCCTTTGTTTCTTAAACCGTGAACCAAGCCACGTTACAACCCTTCAAAAGTCCTAACTGAAGCATGGGTTAGTTCGAAAGCATACTGTTACAAAAGGTATCATGACTCCTGTAAGGCTTGGCCCCAAATCTTGTGTTGAATTTGTCTTATAAAGAGTTTTCTGCTAAAAAACGCATTTTTCAAAAACTTTGAGACAAGCATAAACTTTGCATTATCTGAATATCGCTGTTTGCATTTGGCTATTTGTTTGACAGCGGAGAAATTCACACAACAAATATCCGATGAAAGAAAGCCCTCTCAGTGAACAAAATCACTTCAAAAAGGATGACGCTTCCATTGGAAAATCTCCTATAAACAAGGGGGCATGACATGTTACTATCTAGCACACATGGGGCAGTCCAGTCAAGATTCCAGGAAATCTCTGAAGAAGTGCAGAGTAACCAGGGGCAAGTCTCCATCTCCGTCACCTGGGGCATGGGACATGAATTCCAGCAACGAATCTTGCATGATCAAACATCTTCTGGTAGTATGGCAACACGACACTACTGGCAGTGACACCTCCCTACACTCTGAGAGCGTGGACATAGTCAAAAAAGTACTACGCATAATCAAAGACCCGCTAGGTTGACTGGCCTATGCAAAAATAAGGGCTTCCCGGCAAACCAAAAGGGTTCGGGAAAAAATAAGGAATGAAAATGAAAATTTGTACACCCGGCAAGTCGAAAACCTGAAAAGGCGGCTTGGGCAAAAAAGGGTATCCCGATGGACTGAAAACCCGAAAGGGCGGTCCAGGAAAAAAATTAGGGATCAAAGCGTACGACTATGTCCCGTCATCTCGTCACTTGCCTACCAGAAGAAGATTTGTCACTTCAATCGGCAATTACCAAGCACCTCATAGGTGGGGATAATACCAGATCCACAAGGCCGCCGCAGGCACCTTGTCCCGAAAAACAGGGGCAAATAAGAATTGTCCGAACTGTACAAATTGCTCTGTCCACCAGGTACCAAGGTATATTCAACTGAAGAATATGGCTAAGATACTATCACTCCCCGCAGAGTAAAACAGTAATGATAGCTCTCTCAGCTGAGACTTGCAGCTATGTACAAATCAGCAATACTCTCCCCAAGCAGAGTTAGTCTACCGTCAGCCCCGAAAAGGTTTGGTATCCCCATAAGATCTTAATATTCCCCAGCGGAGTATAAGGATATTCTCCAGCAAGCATAAGAGTATCCCCGACAGTCTTAATATTCCTCAACAGAGTATAAGAATGTTTCCCGGAGGAATACGAGATACCCCCAGTGGAGCCATTTCCCCAGCGCAGTCTAAAAAAAAAGGTTTCCCTAATGGAGTTGAATCATCTTCCCCAGTAGATTCTGGAAGCTTATCCCCTGCGAAGCACAAATAAGTCTCCCCAGCCAATTTCAGAAGGTTATCCTCTCCAAGTTGAAACTGAAAGATCATCCCTAGCGAAGTTCTTTCTTTCCCCAAGCAGGACTTCTATCCTCAACAGATTCAATATCACCAGCAATGGTAATCCATCCCCAGCGGAGTTTATCATCAAAATCCCCAACAGAGCTTATCAACAGAATCCCCAGCGGAGTTTATCGTTAAAATCCTCAGCAGAGTATATCTTCCCCAGCGAAGTTCATCGTTAAAATCTCTACAAAGTATCTCTTCCGCACAGAGTATTTCCCCTCGGAGTAATCTCTTCATCCTGTTTATCCCCCACCGGAGTTCTTTTCTCCTAACAGGTTTATCCTTGCAATCATCTTTGTTCGTCATCCCCAGCGGAAACGAATAATTCAACTCTATTCTCCAGCAAGCTATCCGGGATTAATTTTCCCCAGCTAAAACATCACACTTCCATACATCATGATACATGCATATACACATCATACCATCTCATTTATGTTGAGAACATCATTGCTTGATCCATATCATGCATTGTATATGACTGACCTTTACCTTTCAGGAAAGATCCAGTTAAGTTCTCAGCCATTTCCAAGACTTTCTATGGTCCAGTTAAATTGATTCCTAAAGATTTTTCTGATGCCGATCCAGTTGAAGATATTTCCAAGACTTTCTCTAGTCCAGTTAAATCGATTCCTAAATATTTTTCTGATGCCGATCCAGTTGAAGATATTTCCAAGACTTTCTCTGGTCCAGTTAAATCGATTCCTAAATATTTTTCTGATGTCGATCCAGTCAAAGACCTTCTCTGGTCCAGTTAAATTGATTCCTAAAGATTTTTCTGATGCCGATCCAGTTGAAGATAGTCAAAGACTTTCTCTGGTCCAGTTAAATCGATTCCTAAAGATTTTTCTGATGCCGATCCAGTTGAAGATATCCCAAGACCTTCTCTAGTCCAGTTAAATCGATTCCTAAAATTTTTTCTGAGGCGAAGCCAGTCAATGGAGACATAATCATTTAAATCGATTCCTAAAGATTTTTCTGAGGCAAAGCCAGTCAATGGAGACATAATCAGTTAAATCGATTCCTAAAGATTTTTTTGAGGCGAAGCCAGTCAATGGAGACATAATCAGTTAAATCGATTCCTAAAGATTTTTCTGAGGCGAAGCCAGTCAATGGAGACATAATCAGTTAAATCGATTCCTAAAGATTTTTCTGAGGCAAAGCCAGTTAATGGAGACAAAATCAGTTAAATCGATTCCTAAAGATTTTTCTGAGGCAAAGCCAGTCAAGGGAGACAAAAATCAATTAAATCGGTTCCTAAAGATTTTTCTGAGGCAAAGCCTGTCAATAGAGACAACCTGTCAATAGAGACAACTTGTAAATGGAGACAACTCGTCAAAGGAGACACCCCTATCAATAGAGACAACCTGTCAATAGAGATAACCTATAAATGGAGACAACTCATCAAAGGAGACACCCCTGTCAATAGAGACATCCTGTCAATGGAGACAACTTGTCAAAGGAGACACCCCTGTCAATAGAGACAACCTGTCAATAGAGACAACCTGTCAATGGAGACAACTCGTCAAAGGAGACACCCCTGTCAATAGAGACATCCTGTCAATGGAGACAACTTGTCAAAGGAGACACCTCTGTCAATAGAGACAACCTGTCAATAGAGACAACCTGTCAATGGAGACAACTCGTCAAAGGAGACACCCCTGTCAATAGAGACATCCTGTCAATGGAGACAACTTGTCAAAGGAGACACCCCTGTCAATAGAGACAACCTGTCAATAGAGACAACCTGTCAATGGAGACAACTCGTCAAAGGAGACACCCCTGTCAATAGAGACATCCTGTCAATGGAGACAACTTGTCAAAGGAGACACCCCTGTCAATAGAGACAACCTGTCAATAGAGACAACATGTCAATGGAGACAACTCGTCAAAGGAGACACCCCTGTCAATAGAGATATCCTGTCAATAGAGACAACCTGTGAATGGAGACAACTCGTCAAAGGAGACACCCCGTCAAAAGAGACAACCCGTCAATGAAGACAAAACTACCTACCAACAATCTCCAAATGGCATATGTAAGCCCATTCCCGACATCACAATGCTGATACTACACCATGCGAGTGCAAATTTCTGGGCACTCTAGTGTACAATTATCTTCCACCTTCGGATCACGAAAGGCTAGAAAGCCAATCTATATCCTCAGGTTTAAGAAAATTGAACAGGGGCAACTGTTGCACCCCAAAATTTTCCCTCTCATGTTTTCCAAAGTCTTACCCCTGCATGGTTGATCATAAACTCTTGCCTAAGGAAAAAGAAAATTTTTGAGTGGTACTTTAAGTATCTTTCGATTGGCATTCCGAAAGTACCCTTCGATTGGCATTCTGAAGGAGCATTTCGATTGGAATTCTGAAGGTATCTTTCGATTGGCATTCTGAAAGACCCTTCGATTGGCATTCTTAAGGAGTCTTTTGATTGGCATTATGGACAAGCATTCGATTGGAATTATGTCAAGGCAATTTCGACAGGCATGTCAACCATTTCCTTCGATTGGCATGAACAACACCTTTTGATTGGCCTGTTAACAGAGCCTTTCGATTGGAATCCTTCGTTGATATTTGGGCAAGGCCCATTCGAAGGGTACGCATGGAGTCCATTCGAAAGAGGCAAATCAGGACTAATCGAAGAGCATGTCCTAAAAGCATTCGAAATCCAAAAGCGTCCAGGTTCATTCAAGGGACACAAATGTTTCAAAAAAGGAAATTATTTAATGTGTCTTATTCTTGTCTCATGGATTTAATGGCCTGTTTAATGGCTGTCCCTTGCCATTACTGCACACTCACACCCCTATAAATACAGAGGCCAACATACATTACCAACACAGAAAATATACACACGAAAATATACAACACACACAAAAACTCTGCAGGATAATACACAACGAAAATCACACAACAGGAGAACAAAAGACATTGGAGTTACGCTGCCCAAAAGTCATCAGCATTTTCATAAGTAGCCAAGCCCAGAAGCCCAGATCGAAGGTGCCTACATCCAGGAAGCGCCCAAATCGAAAGTCCAATCTGTTGGTAAGAAAGGGTAAATTATCCAACCTTGTTTTTCGCATAACATATCATTACTCGTTGTTACTTTAGATTTGCCATCCTAGACAGGATCAAAGGGCTTGGGTTTGGCACCCAGGCCATGTCCATCATTTGCTAATATTTGCTGCAGACATAGCCTGAAGAGACCCAGCAAGCGCAGGATCGAAGGGCCTGGGGTTCAATACCCAGGCCCTGCATTTTATTTCGCTAACATGCTTTTGCAGGTATAACATCCCAGATCGAAGGAGAGCCCTTCTCTGGATCGAACCCATTAGCATGCTGGATCGAAGGAGGCATCTCATTCCTGGATCGAAAGCCATGACCTCCATGATCGAAAGACAATCCTCTTCCCTGGATCGAAGGCTACTCACGCCTTACTGTCTGGCCCAATCGAAAGGACCATTTCCCTCCCTGGGTTGAAACTCCTTTTTTCCCTAGATCGAAGGATCCCCCCCTTGTATTTTATTTTTGTTTTCATTGACATCTTTTTATCTTTTTTTTAATTAACATTAAAATAAAAAAAAAACACAAAGAACATTAGGCTAGTTTTTTCTATTAAAATTAACTCTGTTAATTAATCTCTTAATTATCTTAACATTTTCTCAAAAAAAAAACTAAAATTAAATAGATTTAGATCATTTTCCCAAAATAAAATAAAACAACAAAAAGATTTCGTTCTTAGGATTTTTAGAGTTTATTTTCAGATTCGTGCGTGTTTATTTTATTGTAATTGCCTACTGGGATGTAATAGCTTAACTAAGACCCTTTACTGCTTTTATTTCCCTAATTTTTGGACATGTAAATAATCCCCCTCCCCGAAAGCCTTGTAATAGCGTAGGATTTACAATTCCCGCACTTTAAATTCCTGTGCATATATTAATTGCTTAGATGTATGCTAACTAGGATTGCATGACAAGATTAACTCTTAACATAAAATCAACAATAGCTCACCATGACATGCAAGAGTAAAATAATTGAAAATTGACACACTTGCACATGCCACTCTTAGGGTACACCTCACTTGGTTGCCTCGAACGTGGTCATTAAGTATTGGATGTTTTAGAGATCATCCTTTGTCCCAAGATCATAAGTTTCCTCGAAATGGTCGCCTAGATAAAAATGATCTAAGACATTAGGATTACCACTAAAGCGTCCTAACGTTGCTTTAGTGACCACACGTCCCTAAAATCGAATTGACCCGAAAACTCCAACGACGGTGCTACCTACTCCTCAATAGTAGGATAGTACTGTCTAAAGGACATTTGCACAATTAAATTCCTTTTTGAGTAGGTAGAGGTTCTTAAGTACTTGCTCTCATTTAAAAACAAAACAAAAACTTTTTGCACTTACACTTTCTTCAAAAACAAAATTCTTTTCTGATCTGACCTGATCAGAAGGTTTGGACCGTCACGGCTTACTCCGAGCTGAAGGCTTTTTGAACGAGGAGGGGGGGGGTACCTGCAAGGCACTCCGATGCTAAAGTCAGTGGGAGTACGAGCAGATAATAGAGTTGAGGTTAGAATGATCAATACCTGACCCTCTGGAAACAGAGGGTATTTATAGCCCCCAGCGCTGGGCCAAGGTTCCTTCATTGGGCCGGGCGGATTTGGCCCAATGGAGGAACTGCCAGGTTCTACGTGGGTAGTGGGGACCAGCACGTGGTCCCCTTCCTGGATGTGCTGCGTGAAGTGCGGGCGGACAGAGACGCGGTCTTTCCGGAGCATCGTTGGGGTAACGGTGGACTGAGTCTGCCCTAGCCAGGTAGCTCAAGATCATGTCGAGCTGCACTGCACGGTGCCGAGCTCGACGCCAAGACCTCGAGCTGAACAGCGAGTGTCGAGCTGGACGTCAAGACACAGAGTCGGACGGCAGGGTGTCGAGCATGACTTCACTGCGTGGGGCTGGACATGGAGATGTCGAGGTGGACATCAGGGTGTCGGGCATGGACGCGACCCCCTTTGCCCAGTGTGGTCCTTAGTGAATCCCTTTGGACTGGGCCTTAGTAATGCTTTTGGGCCTGTCGGGCCCAGTCCAGAACAGGAGCCCCCCAAGTCGTGGTTCCTTTGCGAGGAGCCATGACTTGAAACATTGTTCCGTCGCTGAGGTCTCGTGCCCGGGGTGGAGGCGTGGACCCTCGAGGGGTCTCCTCGTTCCGTGCTCGGAGACGTCTTAGGCGGTGGATGCGTGGAGGATCCGTACCGGGCGCGTCAGTCGAGCACACGAGGCATCTTTCGGGAGTTGTGCCGCCACCCTAGGGGGGTAGGGCCATCATTGCGTTGGGAGCGGTGCGTCGAGGAGATGGAGTCCGTGGCTGAACGAGGTGACGTTTGGTATTCCACGTCATCACTATAAATAGGGTCTTTGGGCCCCATAATACGTTTTCCGTTCTCCGTGCTCTCTCCGTTGCCGCTCTCAACACTCTCTCCAGTTGTGACTTCCCGTCTCAGATTCTTCATTTCTTAGCCAAATCCCAACTTTGATCCAAGTAAGTGATCTACTTTCTTCATTTTTCCGTTTTAGAATGCATGATTCCTGGAATTTGTAGATGTTTTAGGATCGTGCGCGTGGGATTAGCCCGGTAGATTCGTGTTTTGCCCGACATATTCATGTCTAGGACCGGCAAACGCATACTCATGGCCGACACATTCATAGTTTTAGGTGAAAAACTTCAGAGCTGCCCGGGGTCTTCATGATCCGGGCGCCTAATTCATGACCGTGCCCGGTATGTTCATGGTCGTGGCCGTGGGCTTCATAGTGCGGCTCGCCATGTTCATACCTCGGGTCGACATGCTTGAAGAATGGCCGCGCAGTTGGTTTGAGGAAGAACACTGGGTTCAGGAGAGTCGGGGAGGCATCCACTTGTGAAAATGGACTTGTGTAGTAGTGTATGGACGACATGGTTATATCGAGCATAGGACTTCATGCTCAATCTGATTGGTTTCCCGTGCTCTGCAGGTAACCATGGCGGATGAGCCGAGCTCCTCTGGTCGTCGTGATAGCGAAGAACAGAGTGCCGACGAGTCGGCCACCCTTATAGATACCGTGACCGACCCATCGCTGGAATGGGTGGGTGCCGAGCCTCGGGGGACGGCGTCGATATACAGTCGGGATGACCGGCATCCATTCACCGCTATTGAAGAGGGGCAGGACCAGCCCGACTTCCAGCAGAATTTCGTGGTCATGCTTCCGTCGACCAATGCAAGAATTTGTTCAATGTACCCGGACTACAGCTTTGCGATGTACGAGATCGCGTTTAAAGACTTGGGGCTGCGGCTGCCGTTCACAGATTTTCAGACCGGGGTCTTTACGCATTTGGAGCTGGCCCCGTCCCAGCTACATCCAAACTCTCTCGCCTTCATCCGGGCGTTTGAGCTGACGTGTCGCTACTTAAGGATAGGGGCGACCATCCCTCTTTTCTTTCGGGTATTTCACCTGCAGCGTCAGTCCCGAGGAGGGAAGCACAGCTGGGTGTCCCTGAAGCAGTCGAGGAGACTGTTTAGGATGTATATGGACTCCGTGAGGGGGTTCAAGGACAAGTGGTATGTGGTACGCCCTATTACCGACTCTGCTGTAGATTCCCTCTTCGAGGAGGAAGGGCCGGTCAGCGATGATGACGGGGAAGCAATGTTGGCCGACGACGGGAGCCCCGTGTTAGGTCGTAGGGCTAAGTTCCCGGTGTACTGGATGTCTCGACACTACGAGCATGGAACAGGTTATTTCCATACCGCAGTCGGGGATATGTGCACGGAAGACCAGCGGGCGTACGAGGCTCTTTGCCGGTTTGTCGACAGTTTTCATCCCGCCCAGTGGGTTACGCGGGAAGGGAATGATATCCTCGACAAGGACGGTTACCCGACATTCGAGTCTCGCCCGATCGACACCAAGGCGCTGGTGGAATGTTCGACATATAGGCAGGCAGCCCGCCTGTTAGGTTGTTTGCTTGAAATTCTTTATGCATCGTTTATTTACGCGGTTTGCTCGATACTGACTTTTCCTTTACTTCGTGCAGGTACGATGGCCAGCCGACATGAAAGGCTCCTGAAATTATCAACCGGCCAGAGGCGAGGCAAAAGGGTCGTGCAGGCCCCGCAGACGACGAGAATGGGACCACCACCAAGTCTGAACGCTCCTCAGCCGGTGAGGGTGGATTCGACGTCGAGCTCGGGAGCAGCGTCAGATCCAGAGGTCGAGGATATTGACCCCAGCGCCGTTCTAACGCAGAGGACGAGGACCCGCGTGGAAGGCGGTTCGACTGTCGGGGAGGATGCCGGAGCTGTTCAATCCTTTGCCTTCCCCCCTTGCTTCGAGGAGGCGGGCTTTTTCGAGCGATTCCCTCCGACAGTGGTCGCTCATGAAGCTGAGGCCATAAAGAAGATGAGCAAAGAAGAAAGGAAAGCCTATCTGGCCGCCAGCGTGGACGGGCTGGTGAAAATGGCCGAAATGGCTTTGGTGTTGTCTGAGGATGCAGGGGATGCTGCTCGTGTTAAAGAGCTCGAGCAGGAGAAGGCGGCCTTGACTGCGAGCTCGCAGAAGTTGAAGGTCGCCCTAGAACGCTCCGAGGAGATGTTCTGAGAGCAGACTGCGATACTTGATGCCGAGAGGGAGATGCTGACCTTGGAAAAGGAGAAGTCGGGGAGGTTGACTGAGGAAGGGGAGTTTCTCCGGACCGACAGGGATCGCTTGGATGCTGAAGTCGAACGCCTGGGTAAACAGGTTGAGGAACTGAATGCTGTTCAGCAACCTGCCGAAGATGAGCCCGAGGACCTAGTGATTTTGAAGAGTCGGGCTGAGCTTATTGCTCATATCCGGCTCCTCGAGGCGGACTGCGTCGGTGCTCTGGAAGACGGGTTCAATTCTGCAGTCGACCAGCTCTCATTGCTAAACCCTGGCCTGGTCACCGAGGGTATCGGTCATACACACCGGGTTGTAGGTGGCGCGATCATTCCTCCGCCCGACTCTCCCAGCGTTGACAATGATGATAATGTGGAAGTTTGATACTTGATAGCGGGCTTGCGTGCCCTTGATATTTGAATTTGTATTCTTTGGGCCTGCGTGCCCGTTTATTGTATGTTTTGAACACCGCCGGCCTTCTTGGTCGGTTTAATATTGCTTTGTTGCCTTCGGGCATTTATACCTTGTTATTTATTTTGGATTTTCTGCCCTTGTATGAACTCACATGCTTGTATGAATTTAGCTCGAGTCCCGGGCCCGAGGAGTGCCCGTAGGTGGCTTTGATTTGGCGAGCGAATATGCTCGTCTCCATTTGTGTGCAATCTCGGCCCTATTTCGGTTGGCCGGGGTTGCTTAAGTGTTTCACTCGAGGGGGGAGATTTTCTTTTGACCCTTGTAGATGTCCCGTTATTCTTGATAGAATGTCGGGCATTACGGAGCGAGGTTGCTCAGTCGGGCGTGGAGCCCGTAGGGACGATTCGCCCTTGGCGTGAACTGCCCATCACGAGCTGGGTGTTCTGCCTTATGGGTACGACGACGGTGGGGCTCGGTACAGCTGTCCACGTCGGGCACTATCGATTGTCAACGTCTACCGCGCGATGCCGTGCCATTTTGGTCGTGTGTCGGGCCTGTACCTTAGCCTTAAACGAGATTGGACGTTTTTCCTCGTTGCCCGAGCGTGGTTGCTTTTGGTCGAGGGTCCTAGGTGTTGACAGTTTCTAACTGTAGTACTGCTTCAACTTAGCAGCATTCCAGGGTCTTGGTAATGGCTCTCCGTCTAACTGCTCGAGGTAGTACGCCCCGGTACCCGTGGTGCCGTGGACGCGGTAAGGTCCTTCCCAGTTCGCGGCCAACTTCCCTTCGCGGGAGTCTTTCTGGTTTCTGCGTAGTACCAGGCTGCCTATTTCGAACTCACGCTTGATGACCTTGTCGTTGTGGCGTAGGGCCACTCGTTGTTTTAGGGTGGCTTCGCGCAGGGCAGCCCCCGATCGGATTTCCTCGACTAGGTCGAGTTCATCCCTTAGTTCTTTGTCATTCATCTCTTCGTCGAGGGGCTCCTCCGTTCGACGGGATGGTTCCATGATTTCGACCGGGATGACGGCTTCGGTACCGTAGGTCAGTCGGAACGGTGTTTCCCCCGTCGTTGAGTAGGGTGTGGTGCGGTATGCCCACAGGACGCTGTGGAGCTCCTCGACCCATCCTCTTTTGGCTTCGCCGAGTCGACGTTTGAGCCCTCGGAGGATGACTCTGTTCGCGGCTTCGGCTTGCCCGTTGGTCTGAGGATGCTCGACCGACGTGAAGTGTTGTTTGGTCCCCAGTTTGGTGACGAAGTCTCGGAATCCATGGTCGGTGAACTGGGTACCGTTGTCGGTCACCAGTGCCTGCGGGATTCCGAACCTGGCGAGCACGTTTCTTTTGTAGAAACGGAGGATGTTATGCGAGGTGATTTTTGCGAGTGCCTCGGCCTCGATCCATTTCGTGAAATAATCCACGGCGACGATTAGAAACTTGTTCTGATAGGTCCCTTGCACGAAGGGCCCGAGGATGTCCATGCCCCACCAAGCGAACGGCCATGGGGACGACAATGTGTTCAGCTCGTGTGGGGGAGCGAGGTGCATATCCCCGTGCTTCTGGCACTTGTCACATTTGTTCACGTGTTCCTTGGCGTCCTGTTGCATCGTCGGCCAGTAGTATCCTGCTCGAAGGGCTTTCCTTGCCAAGGATTTACCGCCCATGTGCTGGGCGTTGATACCTTCGTGTATCTCCCGCAGTACGTCGGGGATGGCGGACTCGTCAATGCATTTCAGGAGGGGAATGGAGAATCCCCTTCTGTACAGTTTCTGCTCGAGAACAACATAGGAACACGCTCGCCGCTTTATTGTGGTTGCGTCGGCCTGGTTCGTCGGGAGTTCTCCCTTTGTAAGGAAATTATAAACCGGGGTCATCCAAGACGTGGCGTCCCCGATGGCGTGGACCTCGACCGTAGTCGAGGGTGGTTCGATGCTCGGTCGTGCCAGAGATTCCTGGATGACGGATTTATTCCCGCCTTTCTTTCGTGTGCTCGCGAGTTTGGACAATATGTCCGCCCTCGTGTTTTGCTCGCGGGGAACATGAGAGATTTCTGCTCGTACGAACTTTGCCATGTGTTTTTTGACTAAGTTCAAGTACTCAATGAGGTTGTCATTCTTGGCCTGGTAGCTTCCTTGTACTTGGGAAGCGACGAGCTAGGAGTCGGTGTAAATTTGAACTTCGCGGGCTCCTAGGTCCTCGGCTAATCTCAGTCCCGCGAGCAGGGCTTCGTATTCTGCCTGGTTATTTGATGTCGGGAAGGAGAGAACCAAGGAGTGCTCGATTACCACCCCTTCTTCGTTTTCCAGGAGGATCCCTGCGCCGCTTCCGGACGAGCTGGAGGCTCCGTCGACGAAGATGGTCCACTTGTGTTCCTTTCCCGGGGGAATGTCGTTAGAGGTCATCTCGGCGACGAAGTCGGCCAAGGCTTGTGCTTTCAGGGCTTTCCTGCTCTCGTAACGAATGTCGAATTCAGAGAGTTCCAGGGACCACTTAAGCATTCTGCCCGCCATATCTGGCCGACCCAGGAGTTGTCTCACCGGTTGATCGGTTCGCACGATGATGGTGTGTGCTAGAAAGTAGTGTCTGAGCCTCCTCGCAGCGTTGACGAGGGCCAGTGCAACCTTTTCTATCTGTTGATACCTGCTCTCGGGGCCTTGTAAGGCTTTGCTCGTGAAGTAGACAGGTTTCTGCCCGTCGGGAGTCTCGCGGACAAGAGCGGCACTGATGGCTTCGTTTGAAACTGCCAAGTATAGGTAAAGTGGCTCGTTGTCATCTGGTCGAGACAGCACGGGCGGTTGAGACAGGCTCTGCTTCAGATGGCGAAGTGCGTGTTCGCATTCCTCGGTCCATTCGAAGGCTGCTTCCTTTCGAAGGAGTTTGAAAAAGGGAAGGGCGTGCTGAGCGGACTTCGCGACGAAGCGTGAAAGTGATGTCAACATGCCGTTCATTATCTGTATCGACTTCTTCGACGTAGGAGTCGGGAGGTCGGCGAATGCTCGGCACTTGTCGGGGTTGGCTTCAATGCCTCGTTCTGTTAGATAGAATCCGAGGAACTTTCCTGCCTTAACCCCAAATGTGCACTTCTCGGGGTTGAACCTCATCTTGCACTGTCTTGCTTGGGCGAAGACTGTTTTGAGGTGAGCTGCATGATCGGTATCTGCTCGAGATTTGACGATCATGTCGTCCATATATACCTCGAGCATGTCGCCGATTTGTTTGTTGAACACTTTGTTCATCATGCGTTGGTAAGTCGCACCCACGTTCTTCAGTCCGAAGGGCATTACGTTGTAGTAATAGTTGCCTGAGCTGGTCATGAACGCCGTGCAGCATTTGTCGCCCAGGGCCATTGGGATTTGATTGTATCCCGAGTAGGCGTCCATGAACGACAAAGTCTTGTACCCGGCCGAATTGTCGACCAGCATGTCGATGTTAGGTAGAGGAAAAGCATCCTTCGGGCAAGCCCGGTTGAGGTCGGTATAGTCAACACACATTCTCCATTTTCCATTATTCTTTTTGACAAGTACAACATTTGACAGCCAGGTGGAATACCGGGCTTCAGAAATAAAATTTGCCTCTAAGAGGTCTTTTACAGCTTTTTCAGCAGCCTCCGTTTTTTCTGGAGACTGCCTACGCCTACGTTGTACTACGGCCTTGGCGGCTGGATCAATGGCGAGGTGATGACAGGCGACCTCAGGGTCGAGTCCGGGCATCTCTGCAGCGCTCCAGGCGAAGAGATCAGCATTCTCGCGCAGACAGGCCTTGATTTGCTTTCTGGCCAAGTCGGGGAGGTCCTTGCCAATCTTCACTCCCTTGGTCGGGTCTGCTCCGAGGGGAACGAGTTTGAAATCGCCGTCCGGAATAGGTCGGAGGGGGATTTGCTCGCTGCTGGCCGGCTCGTCTTGGTCGAAGCGGGTGTCGAGGGCTATGGAGTCGACCTTTGGTGGAGCCTTCTGAACTTCTACCTCGGGAGATGCTCTGTCGGGCTCTTGCTTTGTCTTCTTGATGGGCCTTGTGCTGGGACCCACGTCGACAGTATCCCGTCCCCTTGAAGCGGCGTTGAAGCACCTGCGGGCAGCAGCGAGGTCGCCCTGGATGGTGGCTACCCTTGCCCGTTTGGTGTAGAACTTCATTTTTAGATGGACAGTTGAGGGTACCGCTGTCAGCTCCGCCAATGTCGGCCTCCCCAAGATGCAATTGTATAGGGATGGGCAGTCAATGACGAGGAAGCGGACCTTCACCTGTCTTGTAGCAGTTCCTTCCCCGAACGTCACGAGGAGCTCGACATATCCCCAAGGTTTGGACGTCGAGCCGTTGAAGCCTTGAAGGTCCGAACCTATATATGGAGACAGATGTGAGTCGTCCAGTTGTAAGGTCCGGAACAGCTGAGTGTACATCACGTCGACGGAACTCCCTTCGTCGACCAGGATGCGATGCACGTCAAAATTGGCCATCTTTGCCCTTATCAGCAAGGGGATGACTGCGTTCGGTGCTCCGCCGGGGAGCTCTTCCAAGTAGAAGGTGATAGGCTCTGATCTGCCCCTCACCATTTCGAAAGTCACAGTTTGTGGAGGAGCTTTGTCGACCAGTTCGTCCAACTTCCTCTTTGCTGAGTTGATGGTGAGGTCGTTGAACCCGCCCCCGTTGATGACCATGGCGGAGGGGAAGTATTCCCACCTGCTATGTGTCGTCAGGGGCTCCTGCAGGAGCTCGGGAAGTTCGAAATCCTCGGGCCTGGTTACCGAGAAGGCGGTCTGGATTGGCACCGACTCGTCAGATGGTCGGGCATCTTCTTCGGGCTCCTTTGCCTCGCGGGCTTCACGACGGGGAGCGTCGTTTCGCCTGTACTGTGCAAGTCTCCCTCCTTTGATGAGGGTTTCAATGGCATCCTTCAGGTGGACGCAGTCCTCTGTCAAGTGACCATGACTCCTATGGTACTGACAGTACTTGTTTTTGTCTACTCCTGGCTTGGCAGGAGCTGGTCGGGGACGCTTGACGCCACCGTCTTTAAAATCTGTGCTTGCACACTCCGCCAGAATACGCTCGCGGGAAGCCGTGAGTGGAGTGTACTCAGTAAACCTGCCCGAGGGGCCCCTTTGTTCCCGGACCTCCCGGGGTCTGTCTTCCTTCCTCTTCTCTCCGGTGCGTCGGGGAGGAGGGTCTTGTCTCGAGCTGCTGCCATGATTGCGAGCCCTGGAGTCTCGTGCCCTGTTGGCAGCTTCTCTCTCCTCGTAGTCCATATATGCTCGGGCTTTGTCGAGGAGAGCATCAAAAGTTGCAGGTGGCTCGATGCCCACAGCTTTCCTGAATTCTGTGCCGGGGAGGAGGCCCCTCTCCAGCAAGTACCTTTTCATATGGTCCGCGCAGGGGACCTGTATTGCTTCCCGGTTGAAGCGGTTGATGAATTCCCTCAAGGTCTCATCATGTCTTTGGATGATGGCCTCGAGGGCTGCCTCGGTCTTTGGGTGGC
The DNA here is from genome assembly GCA_948472305.1 of Vicia faba. Classification (NCBI taxonomy): domain Eukaryota; kingdom Viridiplantae; phylum Streptophyta; class Magnoliopsida; order Fabales; family Fabaceae; genus Vicia; species Vicia faba. The sequence continues at coordinate 1,426,117,996 of OX451735.1, read as the reverse complement.
GACGAGAAGCTGTGAAGGAACTGATGAACTGGTTCTTCAAGTTCCGCCACGAGGTGATGGAGCCCGGGGCAAGTCCTTTGTACCAGTCCATGGCCGCCTTCCTGAGAGTTGTTGGGAAGAGACGGCACTTGATGGGCCCCCCGACATTGTGATAGTGGAGCATGGCTTCGAACCCGTCAATGTGGTCGACTGGGTCCGCCACTCCATCATACTCCTTTAGGTGTGGGGGCTTCTCCATGCCCGGGGGAATAGGTGCGTCCATGATGGCCTGCGACAGGGGACCGCGGGGGTCGTCCTCGTCGCTCCTTTCTGGAGAAAGAGAAGGGGTCCTGTAGTGATGTCTGGCACGCTGGTCGTGCTGAGATTCCCTCGAGCGTGATGCTCGGTGGTTGAAGGTCACACGCCCGTCTCTGTTGTGCCTCCTGTCGTGCCTTGATGGGTCGCGACTGGGCTCTTCGACAGGGATGACGGGCTGTCTTTCATACTGGGGCCGCCTCTGCCTTGGTGGGGGAGAGGGGCTCCTAGAGTTCTCCCTGTAATGTCTCCGCGGGGGAGTAGGGTGTCGAACTTCTTCGACCCGAGGAGGTGGAGATGGTGGCCTCTGATGCCTCCTCGGGGGTCGTCGGTCATTTTCGAGTGCCCTAAGTCTTTCTCCTTGGGCAAATAGGAGATAATTTGTTTGGTTGATGGCCGCGAACAGTGCCTGAGTCATGGCATCTGCTCCGGGAGGAACTGGAACTTCATGGAACCGGGCAGCTCTGCGGTAGGCGAGGGCTTCCGGGTCGTCTTCGAGTCTTGGAGGAGTTGTCGAGGAGGACGCAGTGTTCCCGTCCCTGCGGGTGGAAGGTCCAGGGGCGGTTGTCACGGGGACAGCATTGTGGCCGGCATCGCTGGGATTGTCCAGGTGCCCATTCTTGTCTGCGGGACCGTTGTTGGTGTCGAGGACGCGGGTGTGTTGTTCTTCACGAGTTGGATCAGCCATGACAGTGAATGGATTGAGCTTTGGTCTTTGAAACTGTTCGTTAGACGGGGAAGCTGTTTCCCACAGACGGCGCCACTGATCTGACCTGATCAGAAGGTTTGGACCGTCACGGCTTACTCCAAGCTGAAGGCTTTTTGAACGAGGAGGGGGGGGGGGGGGGGTACCTGCAAGGCACTCCGATGCTAAAGTCAGTGGGAGTACGAGCAGATAATAGAGTTGAGGTTAGAATGATCAATACCTGACCCTCTGGAAACAGAGGGTATTTATAGCCCCCAGCGCTGGGCCAAGGTTCCTTCATTGGGCCGGGCGGATTTGGCCCAATGGAGGAACTGCCAGGTTCTACGTGGGTAGTGGGGACCAGCACGTGGTCCCCTTCCTGGATGTGCTGCGTGAAGTGCGGGCGGACAGAGACGCGGTCTTTCCGGAGCATCGTTGGGGTAACGGTGGACTGAGTCTGCCCTAGCCAGGTAGCTCGAGATCATGTCGAGCTGCACTGCACGGTGCCGAGCTCGACGCCAAGACCTCGAGCTGAACAGCGAGTGTCGAGCTGGACGTCAAGACACAGAGTCGGACGGCAGGGTGTCGAGCATGACTTCACTGCGTGGGGATGGACATGGAGATGTCGAGGTGGACATCAGGGTGTCGGGCATGGACGCGACCCCCTTTTCCCAGTGTGGTCCTTAGTGAGTCCCTTTGGACTGGGCCTTAGTAATGCTTTTGGGCCTGTCGGGCCCAGTCCAGAACATTTTCAAAACCCACAATCACAAAGAAAAGCAAACCTTTTGAAAACATAGTGAGCAAGTACCTAAGAGCCCGTGGATAACCACGGATAGAAAGGGTGCTAACACCTTCCCTTTCTATAATCTACCTCCCGAACCCGAGAAACATCTCAAAAAGGAATTTTTCTGTGCTTTTGTCCTTTCCCTTGTTGGATAAAATAAAAGACGGTGGCGACTCTTGCTTACCGCGACACTTTGTGAAAACAAACGCAAACGCGAACCAGCATTCCAAAAACAGCCAGTTCTCGTTCCCACCGATCACAGTCATGAATGTGGTCTTGTGTGCATCCAGTGGGTTCATGCAAATTTGATTTTACCCAAAGTAAGCATCCATGAACCTTAGCAATCTGAATTCAAAGGCACCATCGATTAGTTAATCAATATGGGGTAGTAGATAAAGATCTTTTGGACATTCTTTGTTAAGGTCGATGAAATATACACACATTCGCCACTTCCCGGTTTTCTTCTTAACCATCACCACATTGGATAGCCAAGTAGGGTACTTGATATCTCCTATGAATCCTGCTTTCATCAGCTTATCTACCTCTTTGATTATTGCTTTTCTTTTCTCCTCGCCACCCTTCCTTTTACATTGGGATACCAGCCTTACCCCGGGATCAAGTGCCAAGTGATGACACATAATGTTGGGATCTATGTTGGGCATGTCAGATGGTTTCCAGGCGAATACATCAATGTTTTTCTTCAAGATATGCACTATCTCTGATTCTTCCTTTGGTTAAATATTAGTCCCTAGGTGGGTGATCTATGAGAGTTGGGATCCAATCTGGACCTCTTTTGTCTCTTCTCGGGGGATTAGATTGTCCTCCCTAGGATATTCCCTTGGATCCATATTGATCACGTTAACTTTACGGTCACTTGCTTATTCTGTAATCACATCTTTCCTCTTTAATTTCAAGTTGTCTTTATAACATTTGCACGCCAGCCCTTGGTCTCCGTGCACATTCCTACTCGTCCCTCGTTGAGGGGGTACTTCATAGTGACGTACAAGGTTGATAATAATGCCTCAAGCGCGTTGAATGACAATTTGACGATTATGATGTTGTAAAGAAATGATGCTTTAATGATAAGATATCATACTTTGACTGCTTTGGGATTCTCTTTCGTATCAACATGTTGTTTTCTCCCACGGTCAGTTTATTTCTGATCCAAGAAAACATGAGTGCAAATGTTGTGCTACTATTTAATGGGGAAATTATGATTCTCTAAGATGCCCCTAGCAGGTGTGGAAATGGAATTCCAAATATGGAGTTGGAAAACCTTGAAGCAATGTCAGGCATAATGTCTTGACATCTTTGTATTTAGAATTTATTTTTTTCTCAACATATATGGCTGGTGTTTCTGTTAAATTAATGTTATTTACTCTAACTTGATATTATCAAGTGTATGAGAGCATGTAAATCTTGTTCTTTTATAGTGGAAGAGAAATTAAAGGGATGGTGAGCATTGGAGGTGTAACAACTTGAGTTAAGTGTTGGATTATTGTCTCAAAATTTTGAAGTGTCATATAAACCACTGTAATATTGTGGGAGAACTGACTTGGGTGTTTTATGTTCTATCGCAATTTTTGAGGATAGCAAGAGTCACCATCGACTTTTCTTTTACCCAATAAAGGAAAGGGTGAAAAGAACAGGAAATACCTTTTGAGAATTTTCTTGAGTTTGGGGGGTAGTTATGAAAAGGGAAGGTGTTAGCACCCTTTTCAACCATAGTAATCTACGGGCTCTTAGTTGCTAGATCAATTTGAGAATGCTTTATTTGAAATGTGTTTTTGATTTGTTTTTGAAAGTGTTTTTGAAAAATTCCTTCGTTTAGGCGAACTTTGTAATTATTCTCGTCTCTATAAGAATGCATACAAAGTGTTGACTTTTGAAAATATTTCATTTGAAAGTGTTGGTGTATTTTGAAAGATGTTTTGAAAATGGTTCTGAGCAAGAAACTATGAACGTTTTACCTACTCAAAAAGTCTTTGTTCTTTTCCTCCTCCTTTAGATATTGCTATCTTAACATTGATGGATAAGAAGACTTATCATTGGTTGTGAAGCAACGGGCGCAAGTCGTCGTACAATCATAGAAGGCAACATTGTAGGATACCTTAGAAATTTATCTTAAGGGGCTAAGATCGTTTACCGAAAGCAACATTGAAGGGTCATCGAGGGACTACGATCTTGTATTCGAGGGTCATTGCTAAAGTATCCAACGTTTGAGGGACATGATTGTTTTTATCTTAGGCAACAAGTGAGGTCAATCTTAGAGATGCAAGTGTGCAAAGTGCTTTGATTTCATGCATTTTTGTCTTGAATTAGGGTTTTCTACTTGTTGATTTTATGTCTTTTCGTATAAACTCTAATTACTAGCATTTGTGTTGAAAGCGATAAATTGCAGAAATGTAAATTCTACGCTACTACATCATATAGGGGATAGGGGTACAAGTTACAAACGGGGAAGTAGAAGAAATTAAACCTAATTACTATTACAACCATATTGAATATTGCAAGATAAAAATGTACAAGAATGTATGAGGGCTATATGTAAGGAGAAGGAAATTGTTTTTTGTTTAAGTTTTTATATGAAAGAGATATTTTAGTAATTATTTACCTAATTAAAACTAATTAATTATTTACAAAAAGAAATCAATTAATTATTTGATCAAACCTAAAGTCTTAAAAAAGGAAAATTTAAATAAACCTAAGTTTATTAATTCCAATTCTAAAAGAAGAAATTAATTAGTTAAGAAAAAAAATTACTTTTTAGTCTTTTGTTTACAAAATAAATAAGGTGAAAAAATAAAAATTAGAAAATTATTTAAGAAAATGTATTTTTTATATTTTTGGGTCAAAATAGAAATAATAAAATAAATAAATAAAAGTAAAGAAAATATATAAAGAAAATAAAAATATTGGGCTAGGTGTTAAAAGTAGAAAGGGGGTTAAAAGTTAGTAAAAGGGGTTAGGCCCAAGATATTAGTTTTTGTTTGATGCTGAAAACAATAGAAGAAAATGTATGTTGGGCCTGCGTTGAAAAGTAAAATGGGGGGTTCTATGAAGAAAAAATCATTCAGGCCCAAAGCAAAGATCCAGCGCCTATTTGGATCCAGTAGGGGAGGCTGATGAGGGAGCATCATGGATGGAAGCACGAGATGTCTTGGATTGGTGTATTGAATCTGTAAAAGTAAAACAAGAAAAAGCAAAAGGGTATCACTGGGGCTCGAACCCAGATCCCAAAGGTTAACAGGCACACCCTTCACCACTGAGGTGACTATACATCTGTTTATTAATATAAAACCATAAATATATATTTGAAACACGTTCCTGAAGATGACTTCATCTTCTTCCTCGCGCCAACAATTTTGAAAATTGTAACTTCATCAATTCTTAACAAAAATGAAAAATGAAAACATGAAAGTTGCTCCATTTTTCCATATGAATTCAACCATATAAATATCATAAGCTATAAATCAAAGATGAATGAGAATTTCTAACGGTACAAAATTTGACATAACTTTTTCAGAAAGTTCATCTTCAAAATTCCCACTACTCAAGCAATATAAATTAATTCTAAGGACATGACTAGTTTCGGGGCTATGATGTCTACATTTTATCTCCACAAATGGAAAGCTAACAATGCCTATATGAAGAGTTCAAAAGTCAGAAAACTTACCTCAAAAATGGATTTAGTGTTTTGAGTTTGAGCTTGTTTCAAGGTGTTGCAGTGACCATGTTAGCTTCCTTGAGTCCCTAGGAAGCTAATGCAATGCTTAGCTTGAGTGGAGAGTGGCCGAAGTGGCCTGGAGAAGTCAAGTTGCAGACCCTTATTTTTGAGTTTGGACAATGGTGAAAATGGTGTTACAGTTTGGAAACAAGGATTGGGGTGAGTTGTATTTGAGGTAAGGAAGCTTTTGAGATGATTTGGAGATGAAACACACAAGTGGTTTGAAAGATGGGAGTTTTTGTCAGATTCTGCACAATAATGGAGTTTTTCTGTAATCTGAGTTTTCAGGTAGTTTGGGTGAGTTTGAGTTCTTGCTCAATCATGTTTTAACTCACAAATAGTGTCTCTATTTATAAGCAAGAAGTTTGGATGCTTGGAGAAGTCAGAAAATCACGAATCACATATTTGTGGATTTGCCTTGTTTTTGAAGCAAAATTGATGAACATGGTTTTAATGCTTGTACCCGGCCCCATAGAGTAGGTTAATAGTGTGCAGAAGAAACAAGTTAGAGGCTCAAAAAATTGACTCTGTGATTAAAGTGACCTTTACAAGAATGGAATGGTTACTTTCTTCCCAAAGTTGCAATTTGGTTTGGATAATGCTTGGATCAATTGGATAATGGATCAATAAGTTGTGTAAACCATTAACTATGGAGTGAAACACAAGTTTGAGGCCTGCAAAGCAAAGATTATGCAACATGGCTATGGATTTGGTCAAGTGTTCATCACAGATATGACTTGTAATTCAAGTTTAAAACCCTAACTTCATCTCTTCGATTCTTCTAGCTCATGAATAATCTTTATGAGCTCTTGGACATTTTGAAAAGCTTGGAACATCCTCTAAAACCTTCGTGTTTTTCATTTTTGAAGAATCAATTTGGAAATATGTGAAAATTTTCCATGAAGTTAGGTCAAAAATCTGCCTAAACTAGGTCAAATTTTCACTAAGTGTTTTAAGAAAAAGTGCACGACTTCATGAATTTATAACTCAAAATCCAAGCATTTATGGGACTTAATTAGTAAAGAAAAAGTTGTAGATATCATCAAGATCTACAATTTTCATATTGAAAATTTTATTTGAATCATCTTGCACCTTGGTGAAAAGTTGGCATGAAGTCATGAAAAAATAAGACTTAAAATTTTAGGGTACAACAGCTGCCCCTGTTCAATCTTCTTAAACCTGAAGAGTTAGATTGGCGAGTGCGCCATTCTTGACTTGAAGGTGGAAGATGATTTAACAACAAGTGCCTAGAAATTTGCACTCGACTATGTGTTAGTTGATTGTGCCAGGAATGGGCTTAAAGATGTCATTCAAAGAAGTGATAAAGAGTTTATCAGAGATGGGCTTACATATGCCATCTAGAGTGACTGTTGATAGAAACTTGGGGAAGCATCATAATAAATCTTTGGTCGATTTATACTAAAACAACAAATGTCTTTTGCATGTTTTCAATTGGAAGAAGAAAATCTAACCCATAAGAGGTCTTTGTTCGTCTGTCTTTAAGTGGAAGAAGTAAATCTAACCCAGAAGAGGTCTTTGTTCGCTTGTCTTTAACTAGAAGAAGTAAATCTAACCCATAAGAGGTATTTGTTCGTCTTTCTTTAACTGGAAGAAGTAAATATAACCCAGAAGAGGTCTTTGTTCGCCTGTCTTTAACTGGAAGAAGAAATCTAACCAGAAGAGGTCTGTTGATTTCCTATCTTTAACTGGAAGAAATAAATCTAACCAGAAGAGGTCTGTTGAATGAATGTCTTTAACTGGAAGAAATAAATCTAACCAGAAGAGGTCTTCATTCGCATGTCTTTAATCTGGAAGAAATAAATTTAACCAGAAGAGGTCTGTTGATTTCCAGAAGAGGTCTTCGTCTGTCTGTCTTTAATCTGGAAGAAATAAATCTAAACAGAAGAGGTCTTCGTCTGCCTGTCTTTAATCTGGAAGAAATAAATCTAACCAGAAGAGGTTTGTTGAATGCCTGTCTTTAACTGGAAGAAATAAATATAACCAGAAGAGGTCTTTGTTCGCATGTCTTTAGTATGGAAGAAATAAATCTAACCATAAGAGGTCTGTTGATTTCCAGATGAGGTCTTCGTCTGCCTGTCTTTAATCTGGAAGAAATAAATATAACCAGAAGAGGTCTTCGTCTTCCTGTCTTTAATATAGAAGAAATAAATCTAACCAGAAGAGATCTATTGATTGCCTGTTTTTTAACTAGAATAAGTAAATTCAACCAAAAGAGGTCTTTTATCTTGTTGATTGATTTTTTCCTGAAAGGAAGATGGGTAGTTGCATGCGGATTTATGCATGATGTAATGATGTTCTCAAAATAAATAAGGTTATGCCATATGCATTTTTTATGTATGTGTTGTGATGTATGAATGTTACTGCAATGTATCTTTTTCTAGGAAAATAAATCCTTGACAAATGCTGGAGAGTGTTGGAAAGCAAATTCCTGGACGACCGCTGGAGATGAAGAGCATGTGTATCTTCGACTTTGTTTAGAGTGTTCCGCTGGGGATTCCCGTCTCATTGTTTTGAGGAAAATCTGTGGGGAATGTCGATTTCTGCTTATGGGATAGAGTTAAATAATCTTGGTTGTTCATTACCCTACTGGGGAATTATAACTTGATTACTCTGACCGGCGATAAAAGAGATGGTTAAACTTTCGTTTTGGAGAGAATAGTTGACTAGTATTATGTCAAAATCCAGGCTTTGTAGCAACTTTCTGGGGATGAAGTTAACTGTTATCTGGTCGGATTCTGGGCTCCGCAGCAACTTTCTAGGGAGAATGAAGTTAACTGTTATCTGGTTGGATTCCAGGCTTCACAACAACTTTCTATGGAGGATGAAGTTAATTGCTATCTGGTCGAATTCCAGTATTCTCAACAACTTTCTATGGTGATGAAGTTAACTGTTATCTGGTCAGATTCTAGGCTTTACAGCAACTTACTGGGGATAGTATCGACTTTGTTGGGGACAAGGGGTTTTGTCTGTTGATTTGTAATGGTCTGAGAAAAGAATTCGAGCTGGGGAATTTATAGTCTATTGGGGAAATAAACCCTGTTGAGAGGAATATGTTGTTGACCTTATTGTATAGGTGAAAAATTCTTTTAGAGACGAACTCCGCAAGGTTTCTTTTGTAGTTTAGGACCAACTCAGCTGGGGAAATGATTGTTAGGAGATTGGAACTTCGGATGGGTACTATATGAATTCAAATCTGTGGGGATAATTTTATTGAAGGAACTCTGTCGGGATATCTCGAATATTTAAGAAAATGTTTATTACTATTTTTTAAACATACATTTGTTAACAGTTAATCATGGTCATATGCGTATGTTCATTAAATTTTAGTCATTGGACAATTTTGCACTCAAACTGAAAAACAAAAAGTTTGCACTTCAAAATATATTTGTATTGATGCCTATAAATAGGTATTTTTGGACAAGGAGGCAAATATCCTAGTAATGGGAAATCATCGAAAGAATACAAAGTGAAAACAAAAATAATAGCCATGTGTTCCAACTCCACTATTGCGCCTATGTCTTTGAGCATCATCCCTTGCGGTTGAAAGAAGTTGATTGAATTGATATTACACCCAAGAACTTGGACCTTTGTAATAAAGTTGGTTGTAGTGATTTCACGGGACATAGTCATACGCTTTAATCCTTAACTTTTACCTGTACCTCCCTTTCGGGTTTTCAGCCCACCAGGATACCCTTTTTTTCCCAAGCCTCCCTTTCGGGTTTTCGACTTGTTGGGTGTATAATCTTTTGTATATATCCATAAGTTTTCCCGAACCTCTTTGGTTCGTCGGGGCGCCCTTATTTTTGCCTAGGCATGTCAACCTAGCGAGTCATTTTTATGCGTAGTATTTTTTGACTATGTCCGTGTTCACCGGATGCGGGAAATCCTCGTTATCCATAATAGTTAGTATCATGGCGCCTCCAGAGAATACTTTCTTAACAATGAACGACCCTTCATAAGTGGGATTCCATTTTCCCCTAGGATCACCTTGAGGAAGAATGATGCACTTTATTACCAAGTCTCCAACCTGATACACTCGAGGTTTGATCTTTTTGTTGAAAGCCTTGATCATACACTTTTGATACATTTGACCATGACAATCAACAACCAGTCTCTTCTCATCAATCAAGTTCAACTGATCCAATATAGTTTGAATCCATTCGTCTTCGCCTTAATCTTCTTCTTTCATAATCCTTAAGGAAGGAATCTGAACTTCCACAGGCAAAACAACTTCCATGCCATAGAATAAGGAGAAAGGGGTTGCCCCAGTTGAGGTTCAAGCCGAAGTACGGTAGCCAAGGAGAGAAAATGGTAACATCTCATGCCAGTGTTTTTAGGTCTCCACCATGTTTTTCACAATCTTCTTTATGTTTTTATTGGCTGCTTCCACTGTGCCATTTATCTTAGGTCTATATGGAGAAGAATTGTGATGCTTGATCTTGAACTGCATACAGAGTTCTATAATCATAGCATTGTTGAGATTGGTTCTATTGTCAGTGATGATCCTCTCAGGGATACCATACCAGCAGATGAGGTTATGCTTGATAAACTGGGCTATAACGTTCTTAGTGATTGAGGCAAATGAAGCAACTTCGACCCATTTGGTGAAGTAGTCGATGGTAACGAGGATGAAGGGATGTCTATTGGAGGCAGTGGGCTTGATATCTCCCGTCATGTCAATTCCCCACATTGCAAACAGCCACAGAGTAGTCATGATCGTTAGTGGTACCGGAAGCACATGAACCTTATTGGCATAGATCTAACACTTATGGCAAGTCCTTGAGTGATGTTGACAATCAGTTTCCATTATTGACCAATAGTAACCAGCTCTTAGAATCTTCTTGTCCATAGTGTTCCCGCTAGAATGAGTTCCAAAGAAACTTTCATACATGCCTTCCATGATTTTCATTGCCTCCTTCTTGTCCATACAATGGGGCAGAGTAGAATCATGGTTGCGCTTGTACATGATCCCATTGCTTAGGAAGAATTTGGCTGAGAACCTTCATAAGAATTTCTTGTTGTTGATTGAGGGACCCCCAGGATACTCTTGTGCTTCGAGGTACCTCCTCACTTCATGATACCAAGGCTTATCCTCATCAGTGTCAATCTCATAACAGTATGCAGGTTCGTCAAATCTTTTGATAGTAATTCTGGGAGCTTCATTGTCCCAATTGACCTTGAACATAGATAACATAGTCGCTAAAGAATTTGCCAACTGGTTTTCTTATATTGGGAAGTGTTCAAAGGTGATCTCCTTAAAGCATGGGATCAAAGTTAACACCAACTCTTTGTAGGGGATTAGATTTGGATGTTTAGTATCCCATTCTCCTTTAACTTGATTGATTACTAAAGCTGAATCTCTGTATATGCTTAAGAATTTGATTCTTAGGTCGATGGAAGCCTTAAGACCAAAGATGCATGCTTCATACTCGGCCATGTTGTTTGTACAGTCGAAGCATAGTCTGGAAGTGAAAGGCATATGGCTACCTTCGTGGGAAATAATCACATCACCAATTCGGTTACCTAAGGCATTGGAAGATCCATCAAAAACCATAGTTCATCGGGATCCTTATTCAGGTCCATCATACAGTCCAGGCTTTTTACAATCAGTTATCAACATGATATTCTCGTCCGGGAATTCAAAGTTCATGGATTGGTAATCATCAACAGCTTGATGGGCAAAATGATTTACTAGCACACTTCCTTTGATGTCCTTTTGTGTAGTGTATGTGATATCATATTCAGTCAAGATCATTTTCCATCTAGCTATTTGTCTGGAGAGAGCTGGCTTCTCGAAGATGTACTTGATAGGGTCCATCATAGAAATCAACAAAGTGGTGTGAGTCAACATATACTGTCTTAGCCGGCGAGCAGCCCATGCCAGAGCGCAACAAGTTTTCTCGAGTAGTGAATATCTTGTTTCATAGTCGGTAAACTTTTTGCTCAGGTAGTATATTGCATGCTCTTTTCGGCCAGACTCGTCATGTTGGCCCATCACACACCCCATTTAATTCTCTAATCCGTTAAGTATATAATCAGAGGTCTTTCTTCAACTGGAGGCATCAGGATGAGAGGTTCTTGCAGATATTATTTAATTTTGTCAAAGGCTTCTTGGCAGTCGTCGTTCCATCAAACTACTTGATCTTTCTTCAACAGTTTGAAGATTGGCTTACAAGTAGCAGTTAGGTGAGATGTGAACCAGGAAATATAGTTGAGTCGACCTAAGAAACTCCTGACCTTCATCTCTATACAGGGAGATGGTATTTCTTGTATGGCTTTGAATTTTTCAGGGTCGGCCTCAATAACTTTTCCAAACCCTAAGAATTTTCTGGATCTTACCCAGAAGGTGCATTTGTTGGGATTCAGCCTTAGCTTGTATCTCTTCAACCTGTCAAAAAACTTATGAAGATGATCAAGGTGTTGTTCCTCAATTTGCAACGTTTCAATAATATCATCAACGTAAACTTCTATCTCATGATAAATCATATCATGAAATAGAGCTACCATAGCTCATTGATAGGTTTCCCCTGCATTCTTCAAACCGAAAGGCATTACCTTATAGTAGAAAATGCCCTACTGTGTGAAAAAGGTGGTCTTCTCCATGTCCTTGGGAGCCATTTTGATTTGGTTATAGACGGAGAATCCATCCATGAAGGAGAAGACTTTATGTTGAGTCATGTTGTCGACCATGACATCAATGTGTGGTAATGAGAAATCCTCCTCTGGACTGGCCCTATTCAAATCTCTGTAGTATACGCACATACGAACTTTTCTATCTTTCTTTGGTAACGAGACCGTATTTGCAACCCATTGGGATATGATGTAACTTCCAGAAAACTTGCATCAAATTGTTTCATTACCTCAACTTTTATTTTCTCAGGCATGTCTGGCCTCATGCGACAAATCTTTTGCTTGATTGGAGGGCAATATTCCTTCATTGACAGACGATGAAGCACAATGTCAGTATCAAGTACCGAAATATCTTCATATGACCAAGCAAATACCCCAACATAGTCATGCAACATCTGAACGAAACTGCCCTTGATAGTATCTTCCAAGTTGGTGCCGATCTTGACTTTTCTTTTATTTGTCTCAGTACCTAGGTTGATCATCTCAACGGGTTCCTCGTGCGGTTGAATGGCCTTTTCCTCTTGCATCAGAAGTATGGATAGTTCCCCAGGTATTTCATAATCTTCTCCACCTTCGTCTTCGACTTGGTAGATTGGATTTTTGAAATCATAGATGGCAATAGCGAAGTCGTTGTCAATGAGATCCAGAGTGGATATGGATCTGCAAATGTGCATGTGTGCATGTAAGGTCACATAGTTATTTTGTAAATGCAATAAAGTGAAAGAAATATAATGAGTTCAAAATTTGAATGCAAAAGAGTCCAATGTTTTTCATTAAATGAACATATGGAATATGAAAATGAACAAACCCTTAACAAATAGACCATGGTGCCCTGGGTATGGCACATGGCTTAAAGTCATTGTTTCAAAAGATAGAGACAGAGTTCTTAAATTAATAAAATAGTAAATGGTAGTTACTCCTTGTTTAAGGAGATGGTAATGAAGTCCTTAGCATGCCAGTTGTTGAGTCCTTCCTCGGCAATCGGGTAGATCCAGTCTTCAAAGTCACAGTCGTCTTCAAAGTCTTCAAGGTCATTCACTTCATGATTACTGATGCAAATAGGTAGTTTTCCTATATGAGCACGTCTGAACTCCTTTTGAGCTTTGGCAGTGAAGAACAAACTATATTTGTCTGATTTGAACGGGATGTCAAAGAGTTTCCCCCAAATAGTACAACTTTTGTCTTCAATCACAGCGCGAGTATCTTTGAGAGAAGCCATCCTATGCATATCTTTAACAGCTTTTAGAACATCAGGAGTATCCTTGAAAGTAGCAACCATGGGAGAGACCAATTCAAAGGCTTGGTAGGGTGTTTTTATGAAATCTTCATTCATCTCAACATACTTAAACAAATTTAGATGGCTAACCATAAACTCTTCTTCACCACAGATGGTAACAATATTTCTTTTGACTGGATATTTCAACTTTTGATGAAGAGTGGAAGTCACCGCTCCTGCCCCATGTATCCAAGGGTGTATAAGTAGGCAAGAGTAGGCATGATGGATATTCATCACTTAGAAAGTTGAATTGAAAATTTAAGACCCCACTTTGATAGGGAGATCAATTTCCCCATGGACTATCCTTTTGGATTCGTCGAAAGCCCTTACCACAATGTCACTTGGCTTCAGCACCAAACCTTCGCATTCCAACCGATCTAGGACACCTTTGGGCAGGACATTCAGAAAGGAACCGATATCTACCAATACATGGGCTATAGTGGTTCCTTTTCATTCAATGGAGACATGCAAATCTTTATTATGATTTCTTCCAGCAGGAGTTAAATTAGCATCCGAGAATACCAATCCATTATCGGAAGTCAAACTCGCTACACAATTTTCAAACTGACCGGTTGTAGTCTCTTGAGGAACATGAGCTTTCTTCAAAAACTTTATCAATGCTTGAGGATGATCATTAGAGAAAAGTAATAAAGATATCATATAAATCTTAGAGGGGGTTTTCCCCACCTGCTCTACTATCTTATAATCACTTTTCCTTATAATCTTCAAAATCTCCTCCATCTCTTGGGTAGAGAGTTCCTCAGTAATCATGTCTTAGGCGGGCGCCTCCATCCTGGCAGGCTCAATCATCTTTTCTTTTCCCCTAGAATCAGTACTAGGTTTTTCAACAGTAATGCGAACATATGTAATTGTGGTGGTTGGAGGTGAAATATCAGGAGAGAAAATTCTCCCCATTCTAGTCACCTTGCTAGTCCCAACAATATTGGTAATATCAAAAGTCTTGTCATCATCAATCCAGGAGTCTTGTCTAATACCATGGTAGTATACTTCAGCGCCATAATTCCAAGGTACCGCCTTATCAAAAGAATAAGGGACTGGCCCCGGTGTGGTAATTATCAATGGAGCTATCTTCAGTTCATTGGAAATCCTAATAGGACCTTTTAAAGTGATCCTAATAGGTTTGTTGGAGATAGTGATGATGGATATGACTTCAACCTCTTGAGGCACAACTTCAGTCAAACTTTTTATGGATGGAGTTCTTTCGAATAGGATATCATGGCTGTCAATTAGGTGTTGGACACTTCTTTTCAGCCATTCGCAACCATTGATTTGCGCAGCACAACAACAACAATCTTCAAGGAAACCAGGGAAAACCCCAACTTTCAACAAATTGTTTTTAAAAAACTTCAGCGGAGTGGTCAAGTTATTAACAGATGAAACAAAAGCAGTATCTTCAATAACGTTGAAACCTTTTCCATGATTTGGCATAGGTGCGGTGATTACATTCAGAGTTGGAAGAGGATCAAATTAAATGGTCTTGGATCTTGCATTTTAATGCCCAACAATGATCAGTGTGATGTTCGAGGCTGTTAGAATGGTAAACACATTTGGAGTTTGGATTATACTTTGGAGATGAAACATTGGGATTTGAAGGGGTATCACACAATGTTACCAAGTTAGCTTTCAACGGGTGTTGTAGGGCTTGAGATTGTGTCATGTTGATCCTTCTAGGTTTTCTTCTTGGAATATCAGGTCTTTGGTAGCCAGCTTGTTGTTATGGTCTTTGAGTAGAGGTCAGATTGGAGGTTAGAACTGTATTTACAGATTGATGATGGTCCTTCTTGATATGGCCCCTTGACCCATACAAGACATTCGTTTCTCTTTTACTGGTAAAAGGTTCTTCACAGTATTTGATGTAGAGGTAGAGGCCATGGGAATCTTTCCACTTTTAATACCGTTCTCGACCCTTTCACCAGTCAAGATTAACTCAGTGAAACCAGATGATGAGTTCCCAATTAGTAAGTTGAAAAATGGCCCAGTAAATGTTCCCATGAACATATCTACCAATTCCCTGTCAGTCAGTGGTGGCTGCACCCTTCCAGCCAGGTCTCTCCATTTCTGCAGGCAAGTAACCCTCTTCCTTGCAGGAAAATCAGCCAACAAAATAAAAGTCATCTTCTGGATAGATTTACTTCTTCCAGTTATGATAGGAAACCAACAGTCCTCTTCTGGATGGTTTTACTTCTTCCAGTTAATAATAGGAAACCAAAATGCCTCTTCTGGTTAGATTTGTTTCCCCAGTGAAGTCACCACCACAAGACCTCTTCTGATTTGATTTATTTCACCCAGTTAAAGTCAGACAAAGATATCTACAGTTTCAGTATAAATCGACCAAGAATTTATTCTGATACTTCTTCCAGTTTCTACCAACAGTCACTCTGGATGGCATATATAATCCCATCTCCTACAAACTCTTTATCATTTCTCCAAATGGCATCTTTAAGCCTAATCCCGACATAATCAACTAACACATCATCGAGTGCAAATTTCTAGGCACTTTAGTGTTCAATCATCTTTCACCTTCAAGTCACATATAATGGACCCGCCAATTTAACTCTTCAGGTTTAAGAAGATTGAATAGGGGCAGATTTTGTACCCCAAAATTTTCCCTCTCATTTCTCAAGACATTTCCCACAAGATCTTCAATAGCTCAAGCTTGCACAAGGGTTGACTAGGTCAAGACATCTCATCAACACCGATACCTCAAGTTAGTGTTTGAGTTTTCACAAGGAAAATTGGACTTTTAATTCCTCATGTGACTTTCATGGATCATTATGGATCTTCAAGGTTGCTCATTTCAAGTTTCAAGTCTTGCAGTTCAAGTTTACCCAGTCAATTGATCAGATGACCTAAAATCAACTGTATTGGGAAAAAGTCACCTATGGTCAAATTATAGTAAAACTTCAACATTTTTGGCCCATATCAACACTTTGAACTCATATGTATCAATTGATCAAATTTGGATCATAACTCCCCAAGAAAGTTGATTAAATCACCAAAAAGGTAAAATGGTCAAAATTAGGGTTTTGACTAAGAAGACTTGATTTTTGACTTTTGACCTAATACATGATCTAATGGATAGGAGCACAATATCAAGTATTTAAATACAACATTTTGACCTAATTTTATGGCTCAAAACATTTCTCAAGATCAATTGATTGATAGTTGAAATTCAGTCAACTGATGAAAAGTCAACTGATACACCAAAAGTCAAACTTTGACTTTTTGATCAAATTTGAGTTTCAAAGATCACATTTCATCAAGACATTAAAAAATATGAAACTTGATCATCAGGAAATAAATAAATTTAAAATTCATTTTGAAAAGTCAAAGTTTCTAAGACTTAGAAATTTTTTCTAAGTGTTTTATACATGCTTTTCTTCATGACTTAATGCCAATTTTTCACCATGATGCAAGATGATTCAAAGAAAACTTTCAACATGAAATTTGTAGATATTGAAAAATTCTAAAAACTTTTATTAGAGGGCTCATGTCCAATAAGTTCTTAGATTTTGAGTTATAAGGCCACCAAGTCATGAACTTTTTCTTAAAACACTTAGTGAAAATTTGACCTAGTTAGGCAAATTTTTGGTACCAACTTCATGATAACTTTTCACATAGTTCCAATTGGATTATTCAAAAATGGAAAACATTAAGGTTGTAGAGGATGTTATAAGATTTCCAAAAAGTCAAAGAACTCATTGAGATCATACATGAGCTAAGAGAATCGAAGAGATGAAGTTAGGGTTTCATTCTTGATTTACAAGGCAAAATTTGTGAAGAACATTTGATCAAATCCACAAGCCATGCTGCATAATCTTGCTTTGCAGGCCTCAAACTTGTGTTTCACTCCATAATTAATGGTTTACAAAATTGATTGAGCCATTATCCAAATGTTTTAAGAATTATCCAAGTCAATTTTCCATTAATGCCACAAAGTTCACACTTCCATTTTGGAAAAGTTCACTTTAATCACAAAGTCCACTCTCCTTGAGCTTTGCACTTATTCTTTCTGAACACAACATTTACAAGCCAGAAAAAACATGTTTAAAGCTTCCAATCACTCTAGATAGCCTTGTACCATGTCTTGGAAAGATGTTTGTCAACTTTGCTTCAAAATCAAGAAGCCTATCCATAACATGTGATTTTGATATCTGACCAATGTATGCACTCCAAACCTTTTGATTATAAATAGAAGAACTATTTGTGAGATAATACACGGATTAGAAAAACTCACTCAAACTCTCTCAAACTCAGATTATACACAAAACTCCATTTTTGTGCAGAAACTGACCTTACACTCCCATCTCTCAAAGTACTCATGTGTTTCCTCCCCAAATCATTCCAAAAGCTTCCTAACATCAAACACAAATCATATCAATACCTGTTACAATTATGTAACTCTATTTCCACCACTGTCCAAACTAAAAAATAGAGCATTGCACTTGGACTTCTATAGCACGATTCCGCCATCCACAATTTAAGCTAAGCATTGCATTAGCTTCCTAGAGGATTAAGGAAGCTAACCTGATCATTAAAGAACCTTGAAGCAAGATCATTTGCAAAACACGAAATCCATTTTCAAGGTAAGTTTTCTAATTTTTGAACTTTTCATATAGGCATTATTAGCTTTTCATTTTCAAAGATAAAATGTAGACATCATAGCTCTGAAGATGACCATGTCCTTAGAATTCATTTATATTGCCTGAGTAGTGAGAATTTTAAGTTTGAAATCTATGAAAAAGTTAGGTAAAAATTTGGTACCATTAGAAATTCATGCTCATCTTTTATTTTTAGTTTAATTTACATATATTACTGGAATCATGGTGAAATTTCTAACAAGTTTGATGTTACACTTTTGAGAATGCGTGAGAAATGAATGAGTTGCAGGGATCATGGCTTGAGGTTGAAGATGAAGCTTATCATTAGAATTGATTTTGTAATATATATTTATAATTTTGTTTATAATATCGGATGTATAGCCATCCCAGTGGTAGAAGCGCTCGCCTTTCACCTTTAGGATATGGGTTCGAGCCCCAACGTCCGTTTTATCATTTTTTCATATTTTTTTTTCTTTTTTTGTGAAAAACAGTCAGCGCTTGTGCCTTGCTACTGGGCCTTTTGAATTTTTTCTTCAGTAACCCCTCGTCTACTTGTTACAACGCAGCCTAACAAACATTTCTTTTTTTATTTTGTCTGATTACAAAAATCATATTGGGCCTAATACAAAAAGAAAAAAATACTTTTTTATTTCAATTTAATTTATTTTCTCAAATAAATTAATATTAGACCTAAGTTTATTTTCTTTTTTCATTTAAAATTAATTTTGAACATAAATTTCTTTTAATTAATTAATTTTTCATACTTGTTAATTAAACTAAAACTATTTTCCTAAAAAACCTAAAAACTCGTTTCTTTAATCAAATTAATTTATTTTCTTAATTAACTTAGGTTTAATTTTTTTTAAATTTAATTAATTTCCCTCTTATTTTATTTAGGTCAAAACCTTTCCATCAAAATTCAAACATAACAAAAACATTTTTTCTTTTCCTTTTTCCTTACACATCACATTTATATCTTTGTATAGTAATCTTTATTCTTGTGCATTATTATTCAATTCAATATGGTTGTAATAGTAACTTAGGTTTAAATTACTTGTCATCCCCCCATTTTTAAATTTGTATACTCCATCCCCAAATGATGTAATAGTGTAGGATATTTACATTCTGCAGTTTATCACTTTCAATATAAATGTTAGTAATTAGGGTTTGTATGGAAAGATTAAAATCAACAAGTATAAAACCCTAATTCAAATACAAAAATACATGAAAAATAAACACTTTGCACACTTGCACCTCCAGGTTTAACCTACACTTGTTGCCTTAGAATAAACAGTCATGTCCCTTGAACGTGGGATACTTTAGCAATGACCCTCGAATACAAGATCGTAGTCCCTCGATGACCCTTTGATGTTGCCTTCGGTAAATGATCTTAGAACCTCACAACAAATTGCTAAGGTATCCTACAATGTTGTCTTCTATGACTGTACGATGATCCACACTTGTTCCTTCACATCCAATGATATGGTTACTCACTAACTAATGGTAATATAACACTATCTAAAGGAGGAAGAAATGAACAAATACTTTTTGAGTAGGTAGAACATTCATAGAGACGAAATATTTGTATGCATTCTTATAGAGACGAGAATCATTATAAAGTTCGCCTAAACGAAGACACTTTTCAAAAATACTCTCAAAACTAAATCACAAGCGCATTTCAAACAAAGCATTTCAAAGTGACCTAGCAACTAAGAGCCCGCAGATTACTACGGATGAAAAGGATGCTAACACCTTCCCTTTTCATAACCTACCTCCCGAACTCAAGAAAATATATGAAAAGGTCTTTTATGTTCTTTTCACCCTTTACTTTATTGGATAAAAGAAAAGTCGATGGCGACTCTTACTATCCGCAACAATTACGATAAAATGCAAAACACCCAAGTCAGTTCTCCCATTGTATTACAGAACTGGCGACTTTGCTGGGGATCTTAAAAGTGGGGTTACCTTAGAGCTAGATCACCTTTAGATGCTTTCATTGTTTGATTTGTTTGCTTTACATTTTTGGATCATTTTCTGGGTTTGAATTGATCCTCTACCCAGATCTGGGAACACCATTAGGTAAATAGCAAATGTTGTGGAGACTGTACAACATAAACCGATATGGTTGAGACAATAGTTATGTTAGTGTGGCACATTAGTGGGTACCGGTATCCCTTATGGCAAATTAAAGAGAATATGGGCCGTTGTATAGTGTCATGAAGCACTAACAAATCTTAGAACCTTTTGTTGAACAACTTGGCCATTAGGAAGTAGTGAGATATCCAGCTTTAGTGAAGTACGAAGTTGGTTGATACTCGGTACTACGCTCATTGAGATCAGACATTTGGGATATTTCAATCGCCAAAAAAGAGGTTTTGCACTGAAACAATGCCCAATGAAGAAAGATCAATGATATTGATATCCCCTAGAACTCGATTGCTTTCTAGGACAGGTTGAACCAACTAAACTTCAAGAGGGTACTTATCAGTGAACCCATGCAAGCCAAAAACCTAAGGAATTGTGTGCTTTATGTGTATATGTTTACTTGTACATAACATCATACCATTTCATTTGTACTAACCATTTCAAGGACTTTGGGATTTATCTTTGTGTTGTTTTGTAGGACATAGCTTCCATGAGAAGAAACATTATCCGAATCAACCTTGTGAGAGTGCCTCCTCAACTTAAGGAGTTAGCGTCAAGGGTTCCAAATGATTCTCCATTCACTAATAAGTATGTTCGTCTCATCAACTTGGTTAAAACAAACTTTGAAGAGGATATGGCACATGTGATTTTCCAATTCTTTAATCCTAAGCACCATTGCTTTACATTTCCTAATTGCCAATTAGTGCCTACTATGGAAGAGTTTTCTCAACTCTTGGGAGTTCCTATTCTTGATTAGTTACCCTTCACCGGTAATGAGAGAGACCCAAGACCTAAGGAGATCGCTCGAGCTCTACATTTGCAATGATCTGACATGGTGACAAATAGGGAAACAAGAAGTGGTGTTAAGGGGTTTCTAGCCAAGTTTTTGTTTGAGAAGGCTCAACAGTTTTGGGATGCTTTGGATTTGCAAGCTTTTGAAAAGGTTTTGGCCCTTCTAATCTATGGGATGGTACTATTTCCTAACCTAGACCAACTCATAGATGTTAATGCGTTCAAGGTTTTTCTATCTCGTAATATCGTGCCAACCTTACTTGGAGATATCATGCACTCTCTTCACACTCGCACAATGAAGAGAAGGGGAATTCTTATGTGTTGCACTCCTTTGTTAGCTAAGTGGTTTATTTCGCACCTTCCTCGATCTATTTGGAAGAATGAGCAAAGCATGAGATGGTCTAATAGGTTGATGTCACTCACACATTAAAGATATTCATTGGTGTTCTCGCTCTTTGGAGGACATTACCATTATTGGCCGTTATGGTGAATTCCATAATGTACCTCTTCTTGGAATTAGGGGAGGTATCACTTATAATCTTTGCTTAGCTTTACAACAGTTTGGGTATTCTAGGAGGGATGGTCCTCATGACGCACTTGTCCAAGAAATTGTTTTTGATTATGAGAATGATGGTCAAGGTTATCGTCAAAGATTTGTACAAGCTTGGGGCACAGTGAACAAAGTTGATAGCAAGACATTGAGGCATAATAACTCCATTACTTTGGAGCCTTATCTCAAGGGGGTGCGAGCTCACGCTCAAAGATGTTCCTTACACTATTCTTCATCCTGACATGCCTACTTCTCTTGAAGATTTGCAAAGATCTTCGATAAAACTCAAAGGAGAGCGTGACACCTTTGAATCCCAATTCTACACAACCGAGATGAAGGTTTTGGAGCTCACGAGACAAATTCATGAAGAGCGGAGTTTGAATACACCAAAGAGGATGCACTCATGGGATGCTTGAATCCTTTTTGTTCTAGGAGTTTACTTTGTATTATTTTTGCGGCTTCCATTGTAAGCTCAAGAGGCACCTTTTGTAATAATTTGAGCTTATTAATATAATTAATGTTTATTCTTTCTTTGTTTAAACAAATTTAAATCATAAAGGTCCTTAAAATCATTTGCATACGCATTTCATGCATCATAACATGAGCAGGTTTTCTGACACGGGTTTCCACATATTTCTACTGTTTATTTCAGTATAATGGATCTCGAGAAGACAGTGAAGGACTTGCAGATGCAAAATTATCAATTCCAAGAAACCTTGCTCACCTTGGCCAAAGAGCTGCAAGAGTTGATGTCACTTCTGGCTGTCAAAAAGAAGACCAAGAAGAAGGCTCTGTTCAACACGGGGAAAAGGTTTAAAGGCCATGTCTGTCAAGTACAAGTGGTTGAAGAATCACCCGAGGAGGATGAGAATCAGGATGAAGATGCAAGGAGCACCCGTGGTGGAGGTGTTACCAATCAAGTCTCTGAGGATGAAGACTTCTTTGATGAACAATATCCCCCAGTTGAGGATAAGTACAAGCAACTGGAAGATAGGTTGAAAGCTGCAGAAATTTAAGCCGTGCCTGGTTTGGATTTTGGTGATTTGGGCTTGGCACACGGGGTTGTTATGCCACACAAGTTATAAATTCCAATCTTTTCTATGTACGATAGAGTTTCGTGCCCAAAGCTTCACTTAAGGTCCTACGTCCGCAAAATACAACCATATACCACTGACAAAAGCTCTGGGTACACTTATTTCAAGAGAGTCTGTTTAGGACTCAGTTAGGATGGTTTTATCAGTTTGAGGATTCCAACATTCATACTTGGGAAGATCTGTCCACAACTTTCTACCATCAATATTAGTACAATGCTGATTTGGCGCCAACTATAGTACAATTACAAGGAATGACCATGGGTTCCAATGAAGGCTTCAAAGAGTACGCGTAAAAATGGAGAGACTTGGTAGGTAGGGTGCAGCCACCATTGACTGATAGGGCGTTGGTGGATATGTTCATGAGAACATTTACTAGACCATATTTCAACTTACTAATTGGCAGCTCATCATCCGGTTTCACTGAGTTAATCTTGACTGGTGAAAGGGTTGAGAGCGGTATTAAAAGTAGAAAAATTCCCATGGCCTCCACCTCTACATCCAATACTGTGAAGAAACCTATTACCGAAAAGAAGGAAACTAATGTCGTGTATGGGTCAAGGGGCCATGTCAAGAGAGACCACCGTTAATTTGTCAAAGATGTTTTAATCTCCAATCCACCCTCTACTCAAAGACAACCACAACAAGCCAACCATCAAAGACCTGAGGTTCCAAGGAGACAATTAATAAGGATTAATATGTCGTTATCTCAAGCCTTGCAACACCTATTGAAGGCTAACTTGGTAACATTGCGTGATCCACCATAAAATCCCAATGTTTCGTCACCAAAGTACAATCCTAACGCCAAATGTTCTTATCACTCTAATAGCCCCAGGCATGAAACTGATCAGTGTTGGGCTTTGAAATGCAAGATTCAAGACCTTATCGATAACAAGACCATTGAGTTTGATTCACCTACAAATTCGAATGTAATCACTGCACCAATGCCAAATCATGGCAAAGGTGTCAATGCAATTGAAGACACTGCTTTTGTTTCCTCTATTGAAGACTTGACTACTCCACTGACCATTATTAAAGAAAATTTGTTGAGATGGGGTTTTCCCTGGTTGTTTAAAAGACTTTAATTTCTATGCTCTACAAAAGAATGGATGCAAATGGCTGAAAAAAGGTGTTCAACGCCTAATAGGTAGTCATGAGATATTGTTTGAAAGAACTCCGACCATAAACAGTTTGACTGAAGAAGTTAAAGATATATCAATCATCACCGTATCCAACAAAACTATTAGGATCTCTTTAAAAGGTCCTATTAGGATTTCAAACGAACCAACGATTGCCCCCTTGATAATTAACGCACTAGGGAAAGTTCCTTATTCTTCCGATAAGGAAGTACCATGGAATTATGGCATCGAAATATACTACCATGGAATTAAGCAAGACTCCTGGATTGATGAAGACAAGACTGATGAGATTACCAACATTACTGGCTCTAGCAAGGTGACAAGGACGGGGAGAATCTTCTCCCTGACATTTCACCTCCAACCACTACAACTACACTTGTTAAAATTACCATTGACAATCCTAGAACTGACACTAGGGGCAAAGAAAAGATGATTGAGCCTGCCAGGATAGAGGTGCCTGCTAAAGACATTACTGCTGAGGAACCCTCTACCCAAGAAATGGAGGAGATTTTGAAGATTATAAAGAAGAGTGATTTTAAGATAGTAGAGAAGTTGGGGAAAAACCCTCCAAGATCTATATGTTGTCTTTATTACTTTGTTCTGATGTGCATGCTCAAGCATTTATCAAATTTTTGAAGAAAGCATATGTTCCTCAAGAGACCACAGCCGATCAGTTTGAAAATTATGTGGCAAGTTTGACTGTCGATAATGGATTGGGATTCTCTGATGTTGATTTGACTCCAGTTGGAAGAAATCATAACAAGGCCTTGCATGTCTCCATTGAATGCAAAGGAACTACTATGGCCCATGTATTGGTGGATATTGGGTCCTCTCTAAATGTTTTTCCCAAAGGTGCCTTAGATCGGTTGGATTGCGAAGGTCTGATGTTAAATCCAAGTGACATAGTTGTAAGGGATTTTGATGGATCCAAGAGGATGGTGCACGGAGAAGTCGATCTCCCTATTAAAGTTGGTTCACAAATTTTTAATTCTACTTTCTATGTGATGGACATCCATCCTGCCTACTCTTGCCTACTCGGACGCCCCTGGATACATGAGGCCGGAGCAGTAACTTCTACACTTCATCAAAAACTGAAATATCCGGTAAAGGGAAATATTGTTACCGTCTGTGGTGAATAAGAGTTTATGGTTAGCCATCTGAATTCATTTAAGTATGTTAAGATGGATGGTGAGTTCAAATAAACTCCTTGTTAAGCCTTCGAAGTGGTTTCTCCCATGGTTGTTGCTGCCAAGGCCATTCCTGATGTTCCAAAAGCTGTTAAAGATGTGTCGAGGATGGCTTCCCTTAAATACGCTCATGCAGTGGTTAAAGATGGAAGCTGTACTATTTGGGGATAACTCCCTGACTTTCCATTCAATTCAGATAAGTGTGGTTTGGGTTTTATTGCCAAAGCTTAAAAGGAGGTGAAACATGCTCGCATAGGAAAACCACCTCTTCGCATAAGTAATCATGAAGTGAATGCTCTTGAAGACTCCGACAACTACTATGATTTTAATAATTGGATCTACCTGACTGCTGGTGAAGGACTCAACAACTGGCGTGCCAAGGATTTCATTCCCATCTCCTTCAACAAGGAGTAATTACTATTTACTGTTTTTTGTCAATTCAAGAACTTTTGTCTGTAATTTAATTCCAAATAATGACTTTAAGTGATGTGCCTTGCCTGGGGAACCATGGTCCATTTGTTAAGGGTTTGTTCATTTCATATGACATATGATCATTTAATTAAAAAACATTGGACCTTTTGCATTCAAATTTTGCGCTCATTGTCTTTCTTCTTCGTATTGCATTTTTCAAAATAGCCATGTATATTACATGCACACACACACACACACACACACACACACACTTGAAGATCCTCATCTAGTCCGGATCTCATTGTCAATGACTCTGCTATTGCCATCTATGACTTTGAACATCCAATCAACCAATCCGAAGACGAAGGTGAAGAAGATTGTGAAATACTTGGGGAATTATCCAGACTTCTGTTGCAAGAGGAGAAGACCATTCAACAACATGAAGAGTCAGTTGAAGTGATCAACCTAGGTACTGAGGAAGACAAGAAAGAGGTCAAGATCGGTGCCAACTTGGAAGACAATATCAAAGGCAGATTGGTACAGATGC
This sequence comes from Vicia faba, assembly GCA_948472305.1. Lineage (NCBI taxonomy): Eukaryota > Viridiplantae > Streptophyta > Magnoliopsida > Fabales > Fabaceae > Vicia > Vicia faba. Next base: position 1,426,092,095 of record OX451735.1, on the reverse strand, counting down.
TACATGACTATGTTGAAGTATTTGCTTGGCCGTATGAAGATATGCTAGGGCTGTATACTGACGTAGTGGTTCATCGTCTACCAATAAAATAATATTTCCCTCCGGTCAAACAAAAAGTGCGTCGTATGCTGCCAAACATGTCTGAAAAAATAAAAGTTGAGGTAATGAAGAAATTCGATATAGGTTTCCTAGTTGTCACATCATATCCTCAATGGGTTGCACATATGGTCCCCGTGTCGAAGTAATATGGGAAGGTCCGTATGTGCGTAGACTATAGGGATTTGAATAGGGCAAGCTCCAAAGATGATTTCCCTCTGCCATATATTGATGTCTTGGTGGACAACACGGCTCGACATAAATTCTTCTCCTTCATGGATGGTTTCTCTGTCTACAACCAAATCAAAATGGCTCCCGAAGACATGGAAAAGACCACCTTTGTCACACAGTGGGGCACTCTCTGCTATAAGGTCATTCCTTTTGGTTTGAAGAATGCAAGGGCAACCTATTAACGAACTATGGTAGCTATATATCATGATATGATCCATCATGAGATAGAAGTATACAGTGATGATATGATTGCAAGGTCGCAAACAGAGGAACAACACCTTGATCACTTACACAAGTTATTTGAAAGATTGAATAAGTACAAGTTAATGTTGAATCCTAACAAGTGTACCTTCACGATAAGATCCAGAAAACTCTTAGGTTTTGTCATCAGCAGAAAAGGTATTGAGGTTGATCTGACGGAAGTTAAATCCATACACGAAATACCAACTCCTGCTCTGAGAAGCAAGTCATAGGTTTCTTAGGTTGACTTAATTAAATTGCTCGGTTCATATCTTATCTAACAGATACTTGTGAGCCAATCTTCAAACTCTGGAAGAAAGATCAAGTAGTCAATTGGAACGACGACTACCGAGCAGCCATTTACAAGGTCAAGGAATATTTTTAAGAACCTCTTATCCTGATGCCTCCAGTTGAAGGAAGACCTCTGATTATGTACTTGACTGTATTAGAGAATTCTATGGGGTGTGTGCTGGGCCAACATGACGAGTCTGGCCGAAAAGAGCATGCAATATACTACCTGAGAAAAAAGTTTATCGACCGTGAAACCAGATATTCATTGCTCGAGAAAACTTGTTGCGTTCTGGAATGGGCTGCTCGCCAGCTAAGACAGTATATGTTGACTCACACCACTCTATTGATTTCTAAGATGGACCCTATCAAGTATATCTTCGAGAAGCCATCTCTCTCCGGATGAATAGCTAGATGGAAAATGATTCTGACTGAATATGACATCCAATATACAACACAAAAGGCCATCAAGCAAAGTATATTGGCGGATAATTTGGCCCATCAAGCTATTGAGGATTACCAGTCCATGAACTTTGAATTCCTGGACGAGAATATCATGCTGGTAACTGATTATGAAAAGCCTGGACCCTATGATCGACCTGAACAAGGATTGGATGGACTATGGTTTTTGATGGGGTTTCCAATGCCTCGGGAAATGGAATTGGTGCCATGATTATTTCTCCTGAGGGTTCCCATACACCTTTCACCACTAGATTGTGCTTCGACTGTACTAACAACATGGCTAAGTACGAGGCGTGCATCTTGGGTTTAAAGGCTTCCATTGACCTAAGGATCGAGTTCTTGGATGTATACATATACTCTGCTTTAGTGATTAGTCAAGTTAAAGGATAATGGGATACCAAGCACCCTAATCTGATTCCTTACAAAGAGCTTGTGCTAACCTGGATCCCATACTTTGAGGAGGTCACTTTCGAACACTTCCCTAGAGAAGAAAATTAGTTAGCAGATGCCTTGGTAACAATGTCTTCTATGTTCAAGGTCAATTGGGACAATGAAGCTCTAAGGATTACAATCGAATGATTTAACAAACCTGCGCATTATTATGAAATTGACACCAACGAAGAAAAGCCGTGGTGCCCTGAAGTAAGGAGATATCTTAAGGCACAAGAGTATCCTGAGGGAGCTTCCATCAATGATAAAAATTTATTGTGAAGATTTTTAACCAAATTCTTCCTAAGCAATGGAATCCTTTACAAGCGAAACCATGATTCTGCTCTGCTCTGCTGTATGGACAAGAAGGAGGCAGAAAAGATCATGGAAGACATGCATGATGGTATATTTGGAACTCATTATAGTGGACACACTATGGCCAAGAAGATTATGAGGGATGGTTACTATTGGTCCACAATGGAAACTGACTGTCACCACCACTCAAGGACTTGCCACAAGTGCCAAATCTATGCTGACAAAGTTCATGTACCTCCAATTCTCTTAAATGTCATGACTGTTCTTTGGACAATTTCAATATGGAGCATTAACATTATTATAGAGATCAAACTTACTAATTCCAATCGAAACCGCTTCATCCTTGTTGCTATTGATTACTTCACCAAATGGGTCGAAGATGCCTCATATGCCTCAGTCACAAAGAACATTGTAGCCAGGTTTATCAAACATAACCTTATCTGCCGTTACAGTATCCTTGAAAAGAATCATTGCTGATAACAGAACTAATCTTAACAATGCTATGATTACGGAACTATGTATGCAGTTCAAGATCAAGCATCATAATTCTTCTCCATACAGAAATAAGATGAATGGTGCAGTGGAAGACGCCAATAAAAACATCAAGAAGATTGTGCAAAAGATGGTGGTGACCTACAAAGATTGGAATGAGATGTTACCATTTTCTCTTCATGGCTACCGTACTTCTGCTTGAACGTCAACTGGGGCAACCCCTTTCTCTTTAGTATATGGCATAGAAGTTGTCCTTCCTATTGAAGTTCAGATCCCTTCCCTAAGAATCATGAAAGAAGCAGACTTAGGCGAAGACCAATGGATTCAGACTAGGTTGGATCAATTGAATTTGATTGATGAGAAGCGATTGGCTGCTATTTGTCATGGTCAAATGTATCAAAAGCGTATGATCAAGGCTTTCAACAAAAAGATCAAGCCTCGAGTGTATCAGACTGGAGACTTGGTAATAAAGTGCATCATTCTCCCACAAGGAGATCCCAGAGGCAAATGGACTCTCACGTACGAAGGGCCACTTATTGTTAAGAAAGTTTTCTCTAGTGGTGCCATGATGCTGGCTACTATGAACGGCGAAGATTTTCTGCATCATGTGAAAACGGACATAGTAAAAAAATACTATGCATAAGAGTGACATGCTAGGTTTACATACCTAGGAAAAATTAAGGGTATCCAGGCGAACCAAAAAGGTTTGGGAAAACATTAGGGATATATACAAAAGATTGTACACCCGAAAAGTCGAAAACCTGAAAGGGAGTCTTGGGCAAAAATGGGTATCCTGATGGACTGAAAACCCGAAAGGGTTGTCCAGGTAAACGTTAAGGATAAAGCGTATGACTCTTCCCTCGTGTAATATCTACATCCAGCATCATTACCAAGGTCGAAGTTCATTGGTCCAAGATCAATTCAATCAACTTCTTTCAATGGCAAGGGATGATGTTCGAAGACATAGGGGCAATGGCGGGTTTGGAACTCAATAAGATCACTTCCACATGACTATTATTCTTATTTTTACTTTATGTTCCTTTCATTATTTCGATGATTTCCTCTTACTAGGATCTCTGTCTCCTTGTACACAAATGCCTATTTATTGGAAAAACATCAATAAAAATATACTTTGAAGTGCAAACTTTTTGATTTTCTGTTTTGAGTGCAAAAGTGTCCAATGGCTAAATTTGAATGAATGTATGCATATGAACATGATTAACTTTTAACAAATGTATACATAAAAACAACAATAAGCATTTGGGATATCCCCATAGAGTTACTTCAATAAAATTATCCCCACAGAGACGGATCCATGCAATCCCCAGCCAGAGTTCCAATCTCTCGAAAACCCTCTCCCAACTGAGTTGATCTCAAGAAGAAGTCTTGAGGAGTTCTTCCTAAAGAAAACACCTCCTCAGCAGGTTGTCAAATAGTCTCTTCAACAGGGTTTATTTCCCCAAAAAAACTACAAATTCCACAGTTTGAGTTTGCCTCTTAGACTATTACAAATCAATGGAAGAAACCCCTTAATATCCAAAAGAATCATTGCAATCCCCAACAAAGTCATTACTATAAGTTACTGTGAAGCCTGTAATCCGACCAGATAACAGTTTAACTTCAATTTTATGCGAAGCCTGGAATCCGACCAGGTAACAGTTTAACTTCAACTTTCTACGAAGCCTGGAATCCAACTAGATAATAGTTAATTTCATCTAAGTTGCTGCAAAGCCTAGAAATCGACCAGATAACAGTTAACTTCAAGTTGTTGCGGAGCCTTGAAATTGACCAGATAAAAATTAACTTCAATTTTCTTTGAAGTCTGGAATCCGACCAGATAACAGTTTAACTTCAATTTTCTGCGAAGCCTAGAATTCGACCAGATAACAATTAATTTTATTTAAGTTGTTGCGAAGCCTAGAAACTGACCAGATAACAGTTTAACTTCAATTTTCTACGAAGCCTGGAATCCGACCAGATAACATTTAATTTCATCTAAGTTGTTGTGAAGCCTAGAAAACTACCAGATAACAGTTAACTTAAATTTTCTACGAAGCCTGGAATCTGACCAGATAACAGTTTAATTTCATCTTCCCCAGTAAGTTGCTGTGAAGCCTATAATCCGACCAGTTAACAGTTAACTTTATTATCCCCAACAAGTTTCTATGAAGCCTGGATTTTGACCAGATAACAACTAACTTTCATTCTCCCAGTCAAGAGATAATTCCCCAGTAGAGCAATGGATAACTAAAACTCTTGAATTTCTATTCCCCAAGTAGAAATCAACACTCCCCGCAGAGTCTTCTCAAGCAAAGTCAATGTTCCCCAGCGGAATTCTCCTTAAACAACAAAGAAGGAATCCCCAACGAAAACACTCTACACAAGGTTTAAATATGCACATACTCTTCATCCCCAATAGTAATTCGGTATTTAACTTCCCAAAACTCCCCAACATTTGTCAACGATTTACTTTCCAGACAAGGATACGCTTCAACAATATTTCATATTCATATATCATACTACATACATGACAAATACATACAACATAATCTCATTTATTTTGAGAGCATCATTACGCCATGCATACATCGGCATGCAACTAACCCTCTTCCTTGCAGGAAAATCAGCCAACAAAACAAAAGTCCTCTTCTGGATAGATTTACTTCTTCCAGTTGATGATAGGAAACCAACAGTCCTCTTCTGGATGGCTTTACTTCTTCCAGTTAATAATAGGCAACCAAAAGGCCTCTTCTGGTTAGATTTGTTTCCCCAGTGAAGTCACCACCACAAGACCTCTTCTGATTAGATTTTTTCTCCCAGTTAAAGATAGGAAAAGACATCTACAGTTTCAGTATAAATCGACCAAGGATTTATTCCGATACTTCTTCCAATTTCCACCAACAATCACTCTGGATGGCATCTATAAGCCCATCTCTAACAAACTCTTCATCATTTCTCCAAATGGAATCTTTAAGCCCATCTCCGACAAACTCTTCATTATTTTTCCAAATGGAATATTTAAGCCCATTCCCGACATAATCAACTAATACATTATTAAGTGCAAATTTCTAGGCACTTTAGTGTTCAATCATCTTTCACCTTCAAGTCACAAATGGTGGACCCACCAATTTAAATCTTCAGGTTTAAGAAGATTGAACAGGGGAAGCTGTTGTACCCCAAAATTTTCCCTCTCATTTCTCAAGACATTTCCCACAATATCTTCAATAGCTCAAGCTTGCACAATGGTTGACTAGGTCAAGACATCTCCTCAACACTGATACCTCAAGTTAGGGTTTGAGTTTTCACAAGGACAATTGGACATTTAATGCCTCATATGACTTTCATGGATCATTATGGACCTTCAAGATTGCTCATGTCAAGTTTCAAGTCTTACAGTTCAAGTTTGCTCAGTGTTTACCCTGGAATTTGGTAAACAACCGCTGATCCTCTAAGTCCTTTAACATATTCAGTTACTCACGAGATCGATCAAATTGATCTCAGGACTATTGTGTTCTATTATTTAGAAAGCATGTTTTGATTATAATCTCTTTAAACAAAAGGAAACACTTAGCATGTTGAAGTGAAACTTCTTTATGAAAGTAATGAAATATAAACTAGTATAGACTAGGAATTGTAAAGAACGTAAATAACGTAAAGAAATTTCATTGAATGTAAATGACATTGAATATAAAATATGGCGCATCATACGTACATTCTCATTAACTCTTTTCTATAACACTGGTACTTTGAGTATTTTGAGTATTTTATACAAAGATGTGAACACACCAAATTGAAACACAAAAGCTACAATTTATAGAACTTTGACCCTAACGGTCTCCTAACAAACTAATGCCACGTTTCCGCTGGCATGTATTCGATAATCTAAGATATTCCACGTGTCCTTTTAGATAATAATGAATATTCGAATTCAAACCCTTCGCTATCCGTCTTGAATGCCAAAACCAATAAAATCTGATAACGGTCGAAGTATAAAGTCTTAAACTATGTCTCGAGTAATAAATTTATTTTGCAATTCAAATTATAAACTGTCCATCAATCTATTAATGAATTTTGAATTCGAATCTTCATGGATTTTAACAAACAAAAATAGCCAAACAATTCTCTAAGTATATTCAGACTATTGACTCAGCTCAATTTCTCCTTACTCGAAATATCCAACCAACAGATTGCCCCCAAGAAATATTCATTTCGAAACCAGAAATGCATATTTTTTGTAATCTCCTAAAATTTAAACCTTCTGAACAACTCATCAACCGTTTCAACTATTATGACGTCATTATCATAATGACTTTTGATTCCCAAACATCTAATCGCAGTATGGGTGTCTATAAATCTCATCATTAGCTATGATGAATAGTCTTAACTTTGGAACTTACAAAAACCATTCATCAAGCAAAGGATCACCTTATACGTGTCCCACTACTCAAAAATTTCAACTACCCTTTTTTCCATAAAAAATGGTTCAAACACCATTCATTTTATTTTTCTCTTTTCTGCACTTTTTAAAATCAAGAGCTCTCCCATCTTCATCCAAAGTTCAACAAACTTTTCTACAACTTCTTCTTCTTCAAAACACAATCAATGGCGTCCCAGAAGAAATCAAAGTTTGGAAAGAGTAAACAAAACAAAGAAGATGCTACTTCCAATCCTTTACTCAAAGTAGCAACACCCATCATTATTGGAAATCAAGAATTTGTTCCCACACTATCTCTGAGGAATGAACAAATTACCATCTATGCTTCCTAGGTAATGATTCCCTTGACTCTTGCTTCTAATACCTTAGGATATATGGGTCCTATACCCAATGTATCAGATATATCAAAACTCAAGAGATTTTTTCCTGCTTATCACTTGACTAGACCCATAGCTAGTAAACCTAAGGTTAGTAAGAAATTTGCTGAAAACACTAAGGTAGAAGATGAAACAATTACCCAGGAAAATACTCCTCAAGAGGGTAAAGAACAAAATGAACCTTCCTTTAAGCTAGACTTCATCGCAGAAGTTTTGAGACCTTTTAGGCCAGGTCCATCGGAAGAGGACAAGAAGTACCTTGGATGGTTAGCTAAGACAGAGAAAGAAAAATCGAAAACATGGAAAAACCTAGGAATCTTCGACATGATTCATCTGTCGAAGTTTGGCCCTGAATACTATCAACTAATGCTAACAGCTTCCCTGTACTGCTGGGATAGTAATTATAACACCTTTCACCTACCCTACGGAATGTTAACTCTAACGCTCTTCAATGTTGCTGTAATCACGGGCCTTCGACCCACAGGAGAGACTTTTGACCCTACCTTGGACGCTGATGACTCCATCAACTTCAGCAATGCTACTCCCATTTACAACAATTACATTGATCACTACTTGGGATCGACAAACGAAGTTAGTGATCAGGAACACATAACTTTTCTTTCTTTATGGCTTTCTCGATGTGTCTTCTGCTGAAAATGTCTGAAAGTCGCCATAAGATTTTTGACCCTCTCCAACCAACTCCATGATGGTCGAGATGTTTTCTTGAGCGAACTAATTCTTGCTGGAATGTATGAGAGTCTTGGGGAGGCTTCCACGAGATTAAAAAACTATGAACCAAAAACCAATAATTTACTGGCCGGTCTGTATTGGCTACTTAAGTTGTGGCTCAATGCCACCTTCAAACCTTCCCTTTCGAATACAAACCCAATTGATGAATCTGATCCTGAAATCCAGAACAGGACTGTCGAAGGGACTAGACTAGTTTGTTTAACCCCGAATGATGGAGGGAAAAACTTGAAAGAGTGCTTCACTAGGAACCCGATGATGTTTGCGGAGAGTCATACATTTACCCCTTCAATGGCAGCATTTGTTCAAAGAACACATGGCCCAGAATGGTTCACAAGACCTCTCACTGGCCTTTCGACTGAACATCATGCAAAATCCCTCTAGATTTGGGAAGCTTTCCTGATCCCTAGACTTCTTTTTACCATAATAATTCCCAAGAAAACTCATAATATTTTACCTACTTACCAACCCAATTTTGTTGCAAGATAATTTGGACTATGCCAAATCCTTCTTGCTTGTCCATTTGCTACTTCGACTTGTCCATTTGCTTGTGCATAATAAGGCGTAGATGTTAGTAATTTGAAACCCATATCTTTAGCAAACTCTTGCATCTTTCGACCAGTAAATACTGATCCTTGATCTATTGTAATGGTTTATGGGATTCCAAATCTATAAATAATACGCCTCTGGATGGATTCGATAACCCTTTCTTGATCAACATTCACCAAAGGTATTGCCTCTATCCATTTTATGAAATAATCTATTCCAACTAAAATGTATTTCTGACTCTTTGAAGATGATGGTCTAATTTCACCAATCAAATCCAATTCCCAACCTCTAAAGGGCCATGGCTTGACAATTGAATGTAGTTCACTTGCAGGAGCATGCTAAATTCCTGCATGAATCTGGCACTCTTAGCATCCTTTGGAAAAATCTACACAATATTTTTAAATTGTAGGCCAATACATGCCATATCGAAACAAAAGAAACTTCATCTTGTGACCTGATTGATGTACTCCACATGCCCCACTATGCATGTCTGCTAGTGCTAAATAAGCTTCACTTTCTCCTAAGCATTTCAACAAGACTCCTTCTGGAGTTTTCTTAAATAATTTTTTGCCTAGTAGCACATGACTTAAGGCACACTATTTTACCTTTCTTTCACTATTTACTATTAGATCTTTCAAATAATTTATTATTGGACTTCTGCAATCTGTATTCGCTAAGCTATCTATGGCTAATATTTCGAAATGTACTTTGTTTGCATAACCTAAACTTGAATTTTTTAAATCTACTGGAGAAATTTTAGTAGCTAGTACCTTGCCACGTACTTCAATCAAATCTTCCAATCTTTATTTTGATACTTTATATCCCGAAGCGATATGAGCTAAATCATTTTCATCTTGATTCTTCAATCTGAGAATGTGCTTGATATCTACATACTCAAACTTTTGAAGTAACCTGTTAGCTATCACGAAGTAAAATATCAAGTTTTCTTTTATGAACTTGTACTCTTTAGTAATTTGTTTGATTACTAATTCAGAGTCACCCATTATTTCAACTCTAGTTGCCCCCAATTCCAATAAAGCTTCAGGTCCTGCTATCAATGCTTCATATTATGCCTCATTGTTCGAACAAGGGGGTCCTTCTATTTTGTAATTAAGCTTTGTTGGAATTTTATCTAGAGAAATAAACAGAATTCCAATTCCATTTCCCTCCTTATGTGTAGAACCATCAAAGAAAAACTTCCAAGGTTCTAACTCCACAAGATTCTGGGATGCTTCAACCAATGCATGGTCGACAATGAAATCAGAGACTACTTCCCCCTTCATTGCTTTTAAAGGCATGAAAGTTAAAGACTTCTTTGTTAGAGCCAATGCCCATTTACCAATTCGACTATGTAAAATTGGTTTAGACAACATATGCTTAATAAAAACAAAATGTGAGGAAACATAAACATCGACTGATTTTATATAATATTTCAATTTGGTAGATGAGAAGTACAAGTCAATACATAGTTTTTCTATTGTACTATATCTAGTCTCTGCGTCATTCATTACTCTACTTAAGTAGTAAATGGCCCTTTCGATGCCATTTTCATCTTCTTGAGCCAACATGCTTCCTATAGTTTTATCTGACGCAAATATGTATAACCTCATGCACTTGTCTCTTCAAGAAGGCGACAAAATAGGTGGGTGCACTAAGTACTGTTAAATTTTCTTGAATGCCTCTTAATGTTATGTGTTTCATTAGAAGTCTCCTTGCTCCAGCCGCAAGAGTGGAGAGAAGGCTTGAGTTCGACCACTTAGGTTTGATAAATCTTCGCAAGAAGTTTATCTTCCAAACAATGGTAGCAACTCTTTATTTGGTGATGGCATTTTTGCTTCCATTATTGCCTTCGTTTTGTTTTGGTTGATTTCTATGCCTTTCTTATGGACCACAATGCCAAGAGAGTCACTAGCTTGCACAAAGAATGCACATTTAAGGGGATTCATTTTTAGGCCATGTTTTCTCATTCTTTCGAATAACTGGCGAAGGTGATCCAAATGACTAGATCCTGATATAGATTTTACTACTATATCATAAATATAGACTTGCATGAAAGTATCAATGAAATCATGGAATATAAAGTTCATTGCTCTTTGATAAGTTGCCCCAACATTTTTTAAACCAAATGGCATAACCACCCATTCATAGGTGCCTATTGCCCCAGGGAATCAAAATGTTGTCTTTGGCACATCCTCTTCTGCAATAAAAATCTGATTGTATCCTGAATATCCATCAAGCATACTAAGATATTCGAAACCAACAACAGAATCTACTAACATTTCAGCCACATTCATTGGATATTCATCTTTAGGAGTTGCGAAATTTAAATCACGAAAGTCTATGCATACTCTAAGTGATCCATTTTTCTTAAGTATTGGTACTATATTGGCAATCCATTCGACATACCTTGTGGTCCGAATGAACTTGCAGCGCAAAAGTATTTCGACTTCTTCCTTTATCTTTGAGAGAATATCTGGTGTGAATCTTCTTGGCGTCTGCTTGATGCGCTTCTTTCCATCCTTTATGGGAAGCTTCAATTCGACCGAGTCCCTTCTCAAACCAAGCATTTCATCGTAGTCCCAGGCAAAACAATCTTTATACTTCTTAAGCAACTGGATCACTTATGCTTTTACTCCTGGACTAAGCTTTGAATTAACATACATAGGTATTTTTACATTCCCATCTCCTAGATCCACTTCTTCAAGAGGGTCCTATGCTAGCATCTTCGCGTTCGACACCACTGGATCCTTCTCGAATCCCAAATGCCCATCATCGTATATAGCATCCATCCATTGGTCTTTTTCTTCGACGGACCTCTCTTTGTCGGGGGGTTTTGGCTTGAAGAACACCCCAGGTCCTTTTGTATGATTTGTTTCTTCTTTAGCCTTCATAGCCATAATTTTCACATCAGCTTCCAAAGCCGATTTTAATCTATTTTCAGCTAAATAGGCCGAAATCTTTTTAAAGAAGGAGGAGTCATACATGATCACTATCTTTGTTATCCCAACCTGTAGGCCGTATTCCTGGGAGTCCAAGTCCATCATCTTCTTTCCCCAGAGGCTCCCTATCCCATCAAAATCCACGCCTTGGATGTAGGGTCAGAAAATACATAGCATTGTTGTTTGGCGCATATGTGCCATCTACAGCACTACAAGGCCCTATGTTATCCATATTTTGATCAAAATTTCTTCGATTTACTTGATTCGCCTTTTCCATATAATAGCTTTGGTCAGCTTTGATGATTTCTACAATTCCATCTTCTCTTCAAAGTGCCACACGCTGGTGCATTGAGGAGGGAACTACGCATATTCCATGAGTCCACTCACGGCCCAAGAGTAAGTTGTAATTTGTCTTGGCCGCTATGACCATGAACATAGTTATTCTTGTAATGGTTCCTACAGTGAGATCGACTTAAACTACGCCGAGAGTATGACCAATCTTCCATTTGTAGTTAGATAATACAATATTATGGGGTTTTATGTCTGTATCATACATACCTATCCTCTTCAGCAAGAAATGAGGCATTAGGTTGACAGTAGCACCCCCATCTACCATTACTTTGTTGATCCCCACTTGTTCAGTCTTTCCTTTAATAAACAGAGGCTTCAGGTGATTCTTCATACCTTGGTCTGGTGTTTCAAAAAACGCGTTTTGTTCTTCGACTGCTATGTTATTCATAACATAATAACACTCAGGATTATGGTTCGCCATTTCTAATTCATCTGCTTCTTTAGAATCTTCTTTCTCCGTCACTTGGTCATATTCATGGGGTAGTAAAGAAACTACATTGCAGTTGATATTCAAAGAGGACTCCTCATCTGAGTCGAAGTTGTTAGTAAGCATGCCCTCATCATTGGTTGGTTCTTCGTTAGTTGGTTCCTCTATAGTACTTTTGACGGACACCTCCATATTTTTGGGGGAAAAAAGCCTCCTTTATGCTGGGGACTTCTCTACGACAGGTGCAACAGACAACGTCTGATTCGTACTTGATTCCCCTACTTCGTTGTCTGTGAGTTCTCTTTGAGCCCTCTTGTTCCTCTGGTATCTTTGCCATTGATACCTTGTCATTGGGTTTTTTCCCTTATAGATCTCAGACACATAGGCTTGTTGCTTCGTTGATTGGAACTGCTTTCGATATGCCCATGCTGATCTGCCACCTTGCTCAAAACTCTTCCATTTCCCTTTGCCTTTTCCTTCCCCCTTGCTTTGAATAAAATTCAACCACTTGTCTATTGGGATGTTGGCTGGTGGCTCGAAGGTGACTTGTCGATTCACTTTAGGGTGTGGGCTATCTTCCCTTTTCAGAATTCTTTTTGCATTGGTTACATACCTCTCCCTACTACTCCTTTGATTGTTCCAACATTGAGCATACGAAATTCTCTCAAATGCTTCCACTTCATTTCTATCATAAACAACACTACACCATGGGCACATTAAGACTTTTGATACTGTCTTATGACAGCGAACCAAAAAACCCATCAATATTTCTCCCATTTTTGGATATGGCAGCAACTCTTTATCACTCCTCTAGTTTTTTCCAGCCATCTCTTGGTACACTTTCTGGTATGTTTCCGCATCGCCTCAATCATTCATAATACTGCACCTAGGATACACTAGTCCTTCAGGATTCTGCGTATGACAATGAAAAAGATACTCGACCAGGCTTACTTTTTGGTTCCCAGTTCGCATCCTATCATTCTCAATCTTCAAATGTCTTTCGATCTCTGCCATTTCTGGGGATAACTAGTTCAGATCCATCATGTCTACCTCGAACTTAGGACCTTCACCAATCTAAAGCTCTTCGAATCTGACTCTAATACCCTCAGTAGTCTTGTCCTTGCCAGCAACTTTGGCATTGCCATCAGTATCATTGTCTTCTTCTTGGCCCATGAGATCCCCTGAGTATCTTCAGACACCTTGTCTATGTCAAGTTACCTCCTTCGATTTCGACGAAATCAACCATGTTGATATCTACAGCTCTATAAAATTTGTGTCAGCAATCTGAAGAGGATCTGTGTTAACCTTCATCAAGGTCTTGGGCTTCTCTCTGAACTTTAGCCTTCCTTCCATGATAGATCTCTGTATCAAGTCCCTGAAAAGTAACATTGTGAGGTTTTATGGCCTAAGAAATTATGAGATTTACAAAAGCCCCTTTTCTTCCGTTATTCTAACGGAGGAATTTTAGCACCAGGGGGCACTATCATCTGGCCATCTTTTACTAACAAATCAAAGATTTCATCACACTTGGTGATGTCGAAAGTATAGGTTTTCTTTGGGAATTTGTCATTCCTTTCTGGTTTAACGAAATTTTCCCCATTCACATGTGTTAGCACTTTGCAAGGATATGGTTGTCCTTGCTTTAATTTTGCAAGATCTATTTCGTTTTCTTCAACCTATGAAAAATAATCTTTGACATCTCTTTCTCTTGAGCAGGCTTCGATATAAGCCACTCTTTCTTTCTTGTGGATTTTGTTAGTCCTTGCTTTTTCGATCTTTAAAGGCTCCATCTGTCGAACCCTGTCATCCAGTTGTGACATATCTCTCAGATACTGGGGATCTAACTTCTTCATGATAGAGAAGTCAAATCCTCTTGCTGCCATTTTGACCAACTCGTGTTCAGGAACTTGTGTGAAACATCTTGCCTTCAACAGACGGAACCTGTTAAGATAATTGTCTATAGGCTCATTAAATTTGCGCTTAATGTTTGCCAGTTCACTCAGGCTGATTTTAGTTTGACCTACATAAAATTGTTCATGAAATAATCTCTCTAAGCGAGTCCAGTCATGGATGGAATTCGCTGCAAGAGTGGTAAACCAAGTAAAATCATTTTTGGTTAGTGAACTAGGGAAATACTTAATCCTTAGATTCTCATTCTTTGCTATATCCCCTACTTCTGTAAGATATCTAGCAACATGTTCTATGGTTGACTCACTGGTGTCACCAGAAAAATTTGTAAATTTTGGCACTTTCTATCCCCTAGAAAACTAAGTTTGTTGAATGTATTCAGATAAAGGGGATGTATAATTTGGCATTCGCATGCCAATATTTACTCCATTTCGCGCCAAGATTCTTTCAACTATGGCTGCTAGATTATTATTTCCTACCATATAATCTTGTCGACATCCTTGGAGAACTTCATCAGTATCTTGGTTTTGATTCACCATGACTACCCTTCTTCACGATTCCTCCCTGGAAATAGCCTATTGAAATCTGGGTGGTTCTTCCCTTCGAACCGGTTGTTGAATTTCGACATCTGGGTGTATCACTAGTTGGGCTTGGTCAATGGTTGGTTCTTCTTGAAATACGATGCCTTAATTCTCCCTTATCCATATAGGTTGTGGTTTTCGAGTTCGTTCTCTGGGTGAACCAAAGAAATCTGGAAGGCGCCCAATTTGTCCTGCCATTTATTAGTTTGCTTGGGCATTCTGCAAGTTCGTCTGTGTGGTGCTTTAGATTAAAGGGTTAAAAATTGTACTCATTTACTGGGCGAGTACTCCCACCATTTTATGGTTATTATCATCCATATGTTGCCTCAAAACTTCCTGTGTATTTGTGGTAATAGGAGGTAATTGAGCAACGTATCCTGGCTGCGAATTATTTTGTGCCATATGGTTTACCCCTGAACCTGATCCTTGTAATGGCAAAAAGGAAGATGTTAAAGGACGTGTATATATTGAAGTGTTATTTTGATGTCCTGCCATGAACATAGTTGGCATGCCATATATTGGATCTGATGTTGGGATTGTGAACCATTGTGCATATGTTCTAGAGACACTGCCTACTGAGGGTCTGGGGGTTACGGGTGGAATTTGACTGGCCATAACCATTATAATAGGTTCATTTTATGTGTTTGATAATATCGCTGAAGCATTTGTATTTGGGGGAATAATCGCAGTCCCTTGACTTGTTGCCATGGCTTCGGTTGCATTCGAAGGGCTCGTATTCCCTCCTGTGGGAGGAGGAACTTGTTGTGCATTGCTAACGGGTGGGTTAGACATTTTCCTATTGTATTGCCTTTATGGTCTAGGATCTATGGTATTGGCTAACTTTCCACTTCTTAATCTCATGCAACAAAACAAGTTAGGAAACACAGATTATCGGGAAAAAAACTAAATACTAGACACAGAGGGTCCCATTGGGCGTGCCAATTTGTTTACCCTGGAATTTCGTAAACAATCGTTGATCCTCTAAATCCTTTAACAGATTCAGTTACTCACGAGATCGATCAGATTGATCTCAGGACTATTGTGTTCTATTATTTAGAAAGCATGTTTTGATGATAATCTCTTTAAACAAAAGGAAACACTTCGCATGTCAAAGTGAAACTTCTTTATGAAAGTAATGAAATGTAAACTAGTCTAGACTAGGATTTGTAAATAACGTAAATAACGTAAATAAATTTCATTGAATGTAAATGACATTGAATATAAAATATGGTGCATCATACACACATTCTCGTTAACTCTTTTCTCTAACACTGGTATTTTAAGTATTTTGAGTATTTTGTACAAAGATGTGAACACACCAAATCGAAACACAAAAGCTACAATTTATAGAACTTTGACCCAAACAGTCTCCTGACAAACTAATGCCATGTTTCCGCTGGCATGTCTTTGATAATCCAAAAGATTCCACTCGTCCTTTTGGATAAGGATGAATATTCGAATTCAAACCCTTCACTATCTGTCTTGATCACAAAAACCTATAAAATTTGACAACGATCGAAGTATAAAGTCTTAAACTATGTCTCGAATAATAACTTTATTTCTCAATTCGAATTATAAACTATCCATCAATCTCTTAATGAATTTCAAATTCGAATATTCATGGCTTTTAACAAACAAAAATAGCCAAACAATTCTCTAAGTATATTTAGACTATTGACTCAGCTCAATTTCTCCTTAGTCGAAATTTCCAGCCAACACCCAGTCAATTGATCATATGACCTAAAATCAACTGTATTGGGTAAAAAGTCAATTATGGTCAAATTAAAGTCAAACTTCAATATTTTTGGCCCATATCAACACTTTAAACTCATATGTATCAATTGATCAAATTTGGATCATAACTCCCCAAGAAAATTGATTAAATCACCAAAAGGGCAAAATGGTCAAAATTAGGGTTTTGACTAGAAGGCTTGATTTTTAAATTTTGACATAATACATGATCTAATGGATTGGAGAATAATCTCAAGGATTCAAATACAACATGTTGACATAATTTCATGGCTCAAAACATTTCTCAAGATCAATTGATATTGAAATTCAGTCAACTGATGAAAAGTCAACTGATACACCAAAAGTCAAACTTTGACTTTTTGATCAAATTTGAGTTTCAAAGATCACATTTCATCAAGACATTAAAAAATATGAAACTTGATCATCAGGAAATAAATAAATTTAAAATTCATTTTGAAAAGTCAAAGTTTCTAAGACTTAGAAATTTTTTCTAAGTGTTTTATACATGCTTTTCTTCATGACTTAATGCCAATTTTTCACCATGATGCAAGATGATTCAAAGAAAACTTTCAACATGAAATTTGTAGATATTGAAAAATTCTAAAAATTTTTATTAGAGGGCTCATGTCCAATAAATTCTTAGATTTTGAGTTATAAGGCCACCAAGTCATGAACTTTTTCTTAAAACACTTAGTGAAAATTTGACCTAGTTAGGCAAATTTTTGGTACCAACTTCATGATAACTTTTCACATAGTTCCAATTGGATTATTAAAAAATGTAAAACATAAAGGTTGTATAGGATATTACAATATTTCCAAAAAGTCCAATAACTCATTGAGATCATGCTTGATCTAAGAGAATCGAAGAGATGAAGTTAGGGTTTCATTCTTGATTTACAAGGCAAAATTTGTGAAGAACATTTGATCAAATCCACAAGCCATGCTGCATAATCTTGCTTTGCAGGGCTCAAACTTGTGTTTCACTCCATAATTAATGTTTTAAACAATTGATTGAGCCATTATACAAGTGTTTGAAGCATTATCCAAGTCAATTTTCTATTAATGGCACAAAGTTCACACTTCCATTTTGGAAAAGTTCACTTTAATTACAAAGTCCACTCTCCTTGAGCTTTGCACTTGTTCTTTCTGCACACACAACACATACAAGCCAAAAGCAACATGTTTAAAGCTTCCAACCACTCTAGATAGCCTTGTACCATATCTTGGAAAGATTTTTGTCAACTTTGCTTCAAAATCAAGAAGCCTATCCATAACATGTGATTTTGAAATCTGATCAATGTATGCACTCCAAACATTTTGCTTATAAATAGAAGGACTATTTGTGAGCTAAGACACGAATTAGAAAGCTCTGATCTCTCAAACTACTCCTTTGTTTCCTCCCCAAATCATTCCAAAAGCTTCCTAACATCAAACACAACTCATCCTAATACCTGTTACAGTTTTGTAACTCCATTTCCACCATTGTCCAAACTCAAAAACAGAGCATTGCACTTGGACTTCTATAGGACGATTCAACCATCCACAAATCAAGATAAGAATTGCATTAGCTTCCTAGAGGCTCAAGGAAGCTAACTAGATCATTACGGAACCTTGAAGCAAGTTCATTTGCAAAACACGAAATCCATTTTCAAGGGAAGTTTTCTGACTTTTGAACTCTTCATATAGGTATTGTTAGCTTTTCATTTTCAAAGATAAAATATAGACATCATAGCCCTGAAGATGACCATGTCCTTAGAATTCACTTATATTTCCTGGGTAGTGAGAATTTTAAGTTTGAAAGCTCTGAAAAAGTTAGGTCAGAATTTGGTAACATTAGAAATTTGTTCTCATCTTTGATTGTTAGTTTAAGTTATTTATATTTATGGAATCATGGTGAAATTTCTAACAAGTTTGATGTTTACACTTTTGAGAATGGATGACAAATGAATGAGTTGCACAGATCCTGGCTTGAGGTTGAAGATGAAGTTCATCATTAGAATATATTTTGTAATATATATTTATGGTTTTGTTTATAATACAGGATGTATAGCCATCCAAGTGGTAGAAGCGCAAGCCTTTCACCTTTAGGACCTGGGTTTGAGCCCCAGCTTCTGTTTTGTCATTTTTTTCATATTTTTCTTCTTTTTTTGTTGCAAATAGCCAGCGCTTGGGCCTCCCTATTGGGCCTTTTGCATTTTTGCTTCACTAACCCCCTATTTACTTGTCCCAACACTGCCCAACAAACATTTCTTTTTTTATTTTGTTCTGATTACAAAAATCATATTGGGCCTAATACAAAACAAAACTTGTTTTTTCTTTCAAACCCCATTTTCATTTTAAAACCCCCCGACTTTATTTTTTTTCCATATTTTATTTTATTTTATTTTTCTTTATTTATATTATTATTAATATTATTATTATTATTTTTATTAATAAAAAGTCCAAAAATATTTTTATTTATTATTTATATTTAATATACTTATATTTCATTTCTTTTCAAAACAAAAAGACAAAAATACTTTCTTATTTCAATTTAATTTCTTTTCTTAAATAAACTAATATTAGACCTAAATTTATTTTCTTTTTTTATTTAAAATTAATTTAGATCATAGGTTTCTTTTAATTAATTAATTTTTCATACTAAATTAAACTAAAACTATTTTCCTAAAAAACCTAAAAACTCGTTTCTTTAATCAAATTAATTTCTTTTCTTAATTAACTTAGGTTTAATTTTTTTAAATTTAATTAATTTCCCTCTTAGTTTATTTAGGTCAAAACCTTCCCATCAAAATTCAAACAAAACAAAAACATTTTTCTTTTTTATTTTATTTACACATCACATTTATATCTTTGTATAGTAATTTTTATTCTTGTGCATTATTATTCAATTCAATATGGTTGTAAAACTAACTTAGGTTTAAATTAGTTGTCATCCCTCCATTTGTAAATTTGTATCCTCCATTCCCAAATGATCTAATAGCGTGGGATATTTACATTCCGCAGTTTATCGCTTTCAATATAAATGTTACTAATTAGGGTTTGTATGGAAAGATTAAAATCAACAAGTAGAAAACCCTAATTCAAAGACAAAAATGCATGAAAAACAAACACTTTGCACACTTGCACCTCTAGTGTTAACCAACACTTGTTTCCTTAGAATAAATAGTCATGTCCCTTGAACGTGAGATACTTTAGCAATGACCCTCTAATACAAGATCGTAGTCCCTTGATGACCCTTCGATGTTGCCTTCGGTAAACAATATTAGACCCTCACAACAAATTGCTAAGGTATCCTACAATGTTGTCTTCTATGTATGTACAATGACCCACAGATGTTCCTTCTTATCGAATGATATGGTTACTTATTAACTAATGGTAAGATAACACTATCTAAAGGAGGAAGAAATAAACAAAGACTTTTTGAGTAGGTAGAACATTCGTAGTTGCTTGCTCACGAACCATTTCTCAAAACACCTTTCAAACACAATAACACTTTCAAATGAAATATTTTCAAAATTCAACACTTTGTATGCATTCTTATAGAGACGAGAATCATTACAAAGTTCTCCTAAATGAAGGAACTTTTTAAAATTACTTTCAAAACCAAATCACAAGCACATTTCAAACAAAGCATTTCAAAGTGAGATAGAAACTAAGAGCCCGCAGATAACTACAGATGAAAAGGGTGCTAACACCTTCCCTTTTCATAACCTACCCGTCAAACTCAAGAAAATATCTCAAAAGGTATTTCCTACTCTTTTCACCCTTTCCTTTATTAGATAAAAGAAAATTCGGTGGAGACTCTTGCTATCCGCAACAATTTTAATAAAACATAAAACACCTAAGTCAGTTCTCCCACCATATTACACCTTTAATATGTCCTCCAATTGCTTATACTTGTCTTCGGCTGGTGGATATTGTTCCTCAAAATAGTCCTCATCCTTAGAGACTAGATTGTTACCACCCCCGACATAGGTGCTCCTTGTATCTTAATCCTGATTCTCATCCTCCTCAGATAAGTCTTCTACCACTTGAACTTGTCGAACGGGGCCCTTGAACCTCTTCCCCATGTTGATCAAAGCTTTCTTCTTGGTCTTCTTTTTTGCAACCAAAAGTGACATCATCTCTTACTGCCCCTTGGCCAAGTTGAGCAAGGTTTCTTGAAATTGAGAATTTTGTGTCTGCAATTCCTTCAGAGTCTACTTGAGATCCATCTTACTGAAATAAATAGTAGAAATATGAGGAAACCTGTGTCGTAAAACCTGCTTATGTTATGATGAATGTAATGTAAATGCAAATGTTTTCAAGGAGCTTTGAGATTTTAAAATTTTTTAAACAAATAGGGAGCAAACATTAAATGTATTAATAAGTTCAAATGGTTTACAAAAATGCCTTTTGGGCTTACAATGGAAGAAGCAAAAATAACAAAATAAACTCCTAAAAACAAAAAAGACTTAAGCTTCCCATGAGCGCGTCCTCTTCAGTGCAATGTAAGCGTTCAAACTTCGCTCTTTATGAAGTTGCCTCATGAGCTCCAAAACCTTCTTCTTACTTGCGTAGAATTGGGTTTCAAATGTGTATCCTCACCTTTGATTTGAATCTATGATCTTTGCAACTCCTCGAGAGTAGTAGGCATGTCGGGATGAATAGTGTATGGAACATCTCCTTCATCAATCGGCTCCATGATGATAGGTAGGATGGCCTCATATGGCATCATGAGGTTTTGAGCGCGAGCTCGCACCCACTTGAGATAAGGCTCCAAAGGAATGGATTTCCTATGCCCCAACGTCTAGCTCGTATAAATCTTTGACGATAACCTTGGACATTGTTCTCATAGTCAAATAAAATTCCTTAGACAAACGCGTCATAAGCGTCATCCCTCTGAGTATACCCAAACTGTCATAGAGACAAGCAATGATTATAAGTGATAAGTCCCCTAATTCTAAGGAGAGGGACATTATGGAATTCCCCACAACGGTCAATAATGATAATATCCTCCAAAGATCGAGAACACCAATGAATATCTGAATGTGAGAGTGACATCAACTTATTAGACCATCTCATGCCTTGGTCATTCTTCAAAACAGATCGGGGAAGGTGCGAAATAAACCACGTATCCAACAAAGGAGCAACACATAAGGGTCCCCCTTATCTTCATGGTGCGAGTGTGAAGAGAGTGTAAAATGTCTCAAAGTAAGGTAGGCATCGGGTTACGAGATAGAAAAACTTTGACCGCATTCACATATATGAGTTGGCCTGGGTTAGGAAACAGTACCATCCCATAGATTAGAAGAGCCAAAATCTCTTCAAAAGCTTGCAAATCCAGAGCATCCCAGAAGATTTGAGCCTTATCAAACAAAATCTTGGCTAGAAAGCCCTTAACACCACTTCTTGTTTCCCAATTTTCCACAATGTCAGACCGGTGCAAATGTAAATCTAGAGAAATCTCCTAAGGTCTTGGGTCTTTCTCAATACTGGTGAAGAGTAATTGATCAAGAATAGGCACTCCCAAGAGTTGATAAAACTCCTCCATGGTGGACACTAATTGATAATCAGGAAATGTAAAGTAATGGTACAAAGGGTCAAAGAACTGAAAGAGCACTTTCATCGTGTCTTCATCAAGGCTTTAGATAACCATATTGAGAAGTTGACCATGTCTCCTGGTGAATGGAGAATTCTCAGAAACCCTTGACGCTAACTCTTTGAGTTGAATAAGCACTTTTACGAGGTTGACTTGGATAGTATTCCTGCGAGTGGAAGCCATGTCCTACAAAACAAAACAAAGATAAATCTATAGGTCCTTGAGATGGTTAGTGAAAATGCTATGGTAAGATGTTATGATGTTATGTAAAAATAATCATATACAAGCACACAAACAATTCCTTAGGTTCAGGCTTGCATGGGGTTTATAGGTAAGTACCCTCTTGAAGTTTAGTTGGTTCAACCTATCGTAGAAAGTAACTGGGTTCTAGGGAATCTCAATATCATTGATCTTTCTTCATCGGGCATTGTTTCAGTGAAAGCCTCTTTATTAGCGACTGAAATATCCCGAAAGTCCAAACTCAATGAGAATAACATCGAGTATCAACCAACTTCAGACTGCACTAAAGCTGGATATCTCACTACTTCCTAATTGCCAAGTTGTTTAATTAAAGGTTCTATGACCAGTTAATGCTTCATGACACCACACGGTGGCCCTGTATTCTCCTTGACTGGACTCAAGGGATACTGGTAACAACAAATATGTTACACTAACATAACCATCACTTCAACCATGTCAGTATACCCACACAGTCCCTACGATCTTTTGCTACTTATTTAATAATGTCCTCAGATCCGGGTAGAGGATCAATACAAATCCCAAATAAGGACCTAAAAATGTAAAGCAAACAAGTCAAACAAGGAAAGCATTTAAAGGTGATATAGTCTCTAAGGTAACCCCACATATTCTCCATCCCCAGCAGAGTCGCCAGTTCCATAATACGATGAGAGAACTGACATGGGTGTTTGGTGTTTCATCATAATTGTTACAGATAGCAAGAGTCGCCACCGACTTTTCTTTTATCCAATAAAGGAAAGGGTGAAAAGAATAGGAAAGACCTTTTGATAATTTTCTTGAGTTCGAGGGGTAGGTTATGAAAAAGGAAGGTGTTAGCACACTTTTAATCCATAGTTATCTACGGGCTCTTAGTTGCTAGCTCACTTTGAAAATTCTTTTTTTGAAATGGGTTTGTAATTTTTTTTGAAAGTATTATTGAAAAGTGCCTTCGTTTAGGCGAACTTTGTAACGATTCTCGTCTCTAGAAGAATGCATACAAAGTGTTGACTTTTGAAAATATTTCATTTGAAAGTGTTGGTGTATTTTGGAAGATGTTTTGAAAATGGTTATGAGAAAGCAACTATGAATGTTCTACCTACTCAAAAAGTCTTTGTTATTTTCCTCCTCCTTTAGATATTGCTATCTTAATATTGATTGATAAGAAGCCTTATCATTGGTTATGAAGGAACGGGCGCGGGTCGTTGCACATCCATAGAAGGAAACATTGTAGGATACCTTAGCAATTTATCTTAAGGGGATAAGATCGTTTACCGAAAGCAAAATTGAAGGGTCATCGTGAGACTACGATCTTGTATTCGAGGGTCATTGCTAAAGTATCCCACGTTCAAGGGACATGACTGTTTTTATCTTAGGCAACAAGTGAGGTCAATCCTAGAGATGAAAGTGTGCAAAGTGTTTTGATTTCATGCATTTTTGTCTTGAATTTGGGTTTTCTACTTGTTGATTTTATGTCTTTCCATACAAACCCTAATTACTAGCATTTTTATTGAAAGCGATAAATTGCAGAAATAAAATTCTACGCTATTACATCATTTGGGGGATAGGGGTACAAGTTACAAATGGGGAAGTAGAAGAAATTAAGCCTAATTACTATTACAACCATATTGAATATTGCAAGATAAAAATGTACACGAATGTATGAGGGCTATATGAATGGAGAAGAAAATTGTTTTTTGTTTAAGTTTTTATATGAAAGAGAGATTTTAGTAATTTTTGACCTAATTAAAACTAATTAATTATATTTACAAAAAGAAATCAATTAATTATTTGATCAAACCTAAAGTCTTAAAAAAGGAAATTTTAAATAAACCTAAGTTTAATTTTAATTCCAATTCTAAAAGAAGAAATTAATTAGTTATGAAAAAAAATACTTTTTAGTGTTTTGTTTACAAAATAAATAAGGTGAAAAAAATGAAAATTAGAAAATTATTTAAGAAAATGTATTTTTTATATTTTTGGGTCAAAATAAAATTAATAAAATAAATAAATAAATAAAAGTAAATAAAAATATATAAAAAAAATAAAAATATTGGGCTAGGTGTTAAAAAGTAGAAAGGGGGTTAAAAGTTAGTAAAATGGGTTAGGCCCAAGATATTAGTTTTTGTTTGATGTTGAAAACAATAAAAAAATGTATGTTGGGCTTGCGCTGAAAAGCAAAATGGGGGGTTGCTATGAAGCAAAAATCATACAGGCCTAAAGCAAAGATCCAGTGCCTATTTGGATCCAGTAGGGGACGCTGATAAGGGAGCATCATGGATGGTAGAACGGGATGTGTTGGATTGTTGTTGATGAAGATCCAATGGCCAGAGATGAGAGGCGCATCATTCACGTGTGTGGCCTGCGTGTATTGAATCTGTAAAAGTAAAACAAGAAAAAGCAAAAGGGTACCACTGGGGCTCGAATATAGGTCCCAAAGGTTAACAGGCGCGCGTTTTACCATTGTGGTGACTATTCACCCGTGTATTAATACAAAACCATAAATATATATTTGAAACACATTCCTGAAGAGGACTTCATCATCTTCCTCACGCCAACAATTTTGAAAACTGTAACTTTGTCAATTCTTAACCAAAATGAAAAATGAAACATGAAAGTTGCTCCATTTTTCCTTACGAATTCAGCCATATAAATATCATAAGCTATAAATCAAAGATGAATGAGAATTTCTAACGGTACCAAATTTGACCTAGCTTTTTCAGAAAGTTCATCTTCAAAATTCTCACTACTTAAGCAATATAAATGAATTCTAAGGACATAAATAGTTTCAGGGCTATGATGTCTACATTTTTTCTTCACAAATGGAAAACTAGCAATGCCTATATGAAGAGTTCAAAAGTCAGAAAACTTACCTCAAAAATGGATTACGTGTTTTGAGTTTGAGCTTGTTTCAAGGTGCTGCAATGACCAAGTTAACTTCCTTGAGTCCTTAGGAAGCTAATGCAATGCTTAGCTTGAGTGGAGAGTGGCTGAAATGGACTGGAGAAGTCAAGTTGCAGACCCATGTTTTTGAGTTTGGACAATGGTGAAAATGATGTTACAGTTTGGAAATAGTGATTGGGGTGAGTTGTATTTGAGGTAAGGATGCTTTTGAGATGATTTGGAGAGGAAACACACAAGTGGTTTGAGAGATGGGAGTTTTTGGTCAAATTCTGCACAACAATGGAGTTTTTGTGTAATCTGAGTTTTCAGGTAGTTTGGGTGAGTTTGAGATCTTGCTCAATCGTGTTTTATCTCACAAATAGTGTCTTTATTTATAAGCAAGAAGTTTGGATGCTTGGAGAAGTCAGAAAATCAAGAATCACATGTTTATCGATTTGCCTTGTTTTTGAAGCAACATTGATGAACATGGTTCCAATGCTTGTACCAGGCCCTCTAGAGTGGTTGAACACTTTAAACATGTTTCTTTTGGCCTATTAGGTCAAGAGTGTGCAGAAGAAATAAGTTAGAGGCTATAGAAATTGACTTTGTGATTAAAGTGACCTTTATAAGAATGGAATGGTTACTTTCTTCCCAAAGTGGCAATTTGGTTTGGATATTGCTTGAATCAATTGAATAATTTCTCAATCAGTTGTGTAAACCATTAATTATGGAGTGAAACACAAGTTTGAGCCCTGCAAAGCAAAGATTATGCAACATGGCTATGGATTTGGTCAAGTGTTCATCACAAAATTGACTTGTAATTCAAGTTTGAAACCCTAACTTCATCTCTTCGATTCTCCTAGCTCAAGAATGATCATAATGAGATCTTGGACATTTTGAAAATCTTGGAACATCCTCTACAACCTTCATGTTTTCATTTTTGAATAATCAATTTGTAACTATATGAAAACTTTCCATGAAGTTAGGTCAAAAATCATCCTAAACTAGGTCAAATTTTCAGTAAGTGTTTTAAGAAAAAGTGCATGACTTCATGAATTTATAACTCAAAATCCAAGAATTTCTAGGACTTGATCACTAAATCAAAGTGGTAGATCTCATCAAGATCTACAACTTTCATGTTGGCAATTTTCTTGGAATCATCTTACATCTTGGTGAAAAGTTGGCATGAAGTCATGAAAAAATAAGACTTAAGAACACTTAGAAAAATTCTAAGTCTTGAAAAGTTTGACTTTTTAAGATGAATTTTAACTTTCTTGATGATCAAGTTTCAAATTTTTGAATGTCTTGATGAAATATGATCTTTGAAACTCAATTTTGATCAAAAATTCAAAGTTTGATCAAATCGGGTGTGAATATCTTTCATGCCTGCCTGTTATGATGAAGGATCCTTTTGTGCTTTTGTAGCTCAACCCTTTGTGAGAAGAGAGTTCTATCTGCAGCATGTACGACTAAAGGAGGTTGTGAAGGAAGGAATGTGAGGAAATTTTTCCTTTGATGAGTTGATACATATGACTCATTACAAATACCTTGACGAGAGCTAGGTATTTGTCTGATGCGTTACTGCAAAATTGAAGTCTGGGAAAAGGTTGCATGGTCTCATACAACTTGTGCTAGTCTGCCTCTGATGATTTTGTGGTGTCAAGAAAAAATGTCTTGACATTATGTTCAGTTCTTTTTCTGAACCTGGATGAAGGTAGTAGGATTGGAATTTAATGGGGAGCATTGGGTTTTGAAGCATTGTGATTCTGCTCTAATCTATGTCCTATAGTGTGTCTGATTTGCCCTTGTATCTTGGGAATGTACTGAGAAACTTTGCTGGTTATTTTCTGAGAGAATTTATTTTTCTCTACAGGAGTTGTAGAGCTCAAGAGGGAGTTCTATTGTTGGATGATGGCCAAAGTGATCAGGTTCTATAATAAGAAGTTGATGTCCTACATGATGTTACAACATCATTGTTGGTGGCTATCATTGGAAGAGTTATTGAATGAGTATTTATAAGAATGTATAGCAATCACTGATATTTTTATTATTTTCAATAGATTATTCTTCATACCATCTACTGAAGGATATAAAAACACAAGAAAATGGGGGGTTTAATTGGGGTTTTCAAAAATAAAATAGTATGCCACGTTGGTTATCCCGGTTCATTTGAACTCAAACTACTCCATTCCACTCGCCAAGGTGATTTTGCCTATCACAAAAGAGGTCTTAATCCACTTATCAAAAATTGATTACACAAACACAATGATTACCGTCAATGTCTTCTTGAGTCTAAACCACAACTTGATTTCTCAAGGTATTACAAAATATAAATCAATAAGGATGTGTACAAAAGATGTTTCTAAATAAACTATATTACAACAGTGATGTATTCACAAGGTTAAAGCACAAGAAAGAACTAGTAGATATATTTCTTTTTGAATGCGCAGTAGTGTTGTAGAGATTCTTCTTCATAGTCTTCTTTTTATAGGGGAGGCATAAGGGACATGAGAAGATGTATTTGGAAGGTTGACAAAGTGTTGTTAATTCACTTTCCAAAAATACATATCTTGTCTTGGTTCAGCCGTTACTTTTTATTTTGTAATGAATGAGTTGTAACGCATTAAGACTTTGCTTATTTGGGATCTTATAAAAATGAGAATATTACCGTTGAGACTTTTAGATCATCATAGTTTCTTGATATTCATATTTTTAGTACTTGGATGAGATAGACACGATGAACCTTTCTTTGCATTTATCAGAGTATTTACATATCAGAGTGTAGCTTGAGCTTAAGTGCTGAATCTTTAGATATTTTATATAGATGAGTGCGTTGAGACTTCTTTTGTTCTTCCAGAACTTCACTCATCAGAGTATCAGAATTTTACTTGCAGCATTGGTGCTTCAGAAGTTATAACATCATAACTTCTATTGAGCGTGTTACATGAATTTGCTTCTAAGTTTGTACCTTGTGTTCATCAGAGATTCAAATTGTAAATCTCTCATCATCTTCTATGCACTTTTTATTAGAATTTCTTAGCTTATTTAAATACATTATTAGAGAGAATATTTGTTACTTATATATATATATATATATATATATATATATATATATATATATATATATATATATATATATATATATATATATATATATATATATATATATATATATATATATCATGTATTTATTATCATCAAAACTATTACAAAGATGTAGAACCAAACTATGTTCTAAGAATCTCCCCCTTTTTGATGATGACAAAAACTTGTATATTTTGATAGATTATGTAAGAACATAAAGAAATAGAGTCTCCCCTTGAGTTGAATACTAAGATAAAGAAAAAATACTTCCCTGAATATGTTCTGATCAAAGCTTTGTGATGGAAGTTTTGATAAGTCCATTTGACAGAAGTTATTAAGTCTCAACACTGTTATATTCAAAATATCTTACGTTCTCCCCCTTTTTGTCAAAAACAAAAAGCAATAAAAACACGTAAAGATAACAAAATTGATTTTGTGTTCAAAGTTGATTAAAACAAAAGGAAGTAGGTAAGCTGAAGTGATTGATATAAGAAACAAAAATATCAGAAAAAAACCATATATCAGAACTAAGGTTGAGGAGGTGGAAGTCGTGTGAAAAAGTCTTCCAATAGACTCTTGATCTGATTGTTTGATTCCTATTGTTTCTGAAGCATTCCCTTAATTCTTTGTTCATTTCATCATGTTTGTATAGCCTTTCCTTAACAACTATGTTTTCTTTCTTCATCTCCTCCATAGTTTTCATCACAAGAGAAGAGGAGGATGTTTCAACAGAAGAACCCACATTCTCATAAATCACTGCAGTAGATTTTTGCTCAGGAGATTCTTCAATTGTCTTGCCTTTGTCTTTAAATACTACCAGAGGAAGAGATTGAGGATCAGGAGATGGTTCATTACATTCTGATTCCTGATAGGATTCCCAAGAAGTTTTTTCCAGAAGAAGGAGGGGTTTCTTTACCTAGTGACGTAGAACTTGATCCTTAAAGATTTTCAGGTAATCGCAGAAGTTTTATTGAGAAATTTCATAATCTAGTTCCTTTAGCTTCAGAGCTTCAGAATTAAACCATTTTCTAAACTAATTCCAGTGAGAATCAGAAGAAGTTGGGTTAAGATTCTCCACCCATTCTTGCTTCAAGAAGTTAACCCAATCCTGTATTTTCTGTTTCAAAAACTAGTAGAGATTTAGCAACATCTGATTTTGAAAGTTTTGGTGTTGGTTTTGGAATAACTATTTTATGAGAAGTTGTGACAAGATTATCTAATGCTTCTAGATCAATTATTGTTCTGAGGGGATCTTTTGGGTAGTCAGTGGGAGTGGGAGAGCCAGAAAAAAATTATAGGTGAGTTAGGGGGTGTTGAATTGTAGGGAGATGGAATATTTGGAAGGGAGAAATCTTGTGATGTAGTTGTGGAGATTATTGGTGGTTGAGAGATCATGAGTGGGCAAGTGATGTCTGGAATGTATGATGTGGTATTAGAGCCAATATTTGGATTTTCGGTTAGGGAAGCTTCAAACGATGGATAAAATTGATAAGTATAAAAAAGAACTTGTGCAAGTTCTGGATGAGTCTGATCAAACTGGGTAGAAGGTGGATTAATTAGAGGATTATTATTAGGTATTGAAGTGTCAATTTCTAGGTCAAAATCATCAAGGGTTTGATGAGATGGATCTTCAACAGGTTTTAGAGATGAGGGGGTTTCAGATGTTGATAAAAATATTGATTCAATAACAGAAACAAAATACAAGTTACCTTTCTTTTTTGTAGCTTTGGAGATTTTCTGAGAAGTACCTTCTCCAAAAAAATTTCTTTTTCTTGACTTTCTGGTAGCAACTTCCAGAGGTTGTTGGCTGAGAACAAGAATATTCACATTTGGAATCGTACCATCACTCTTGTAGGCTGCCAAATACTTGAGGACAATTTTTGGAGAGGAGTCTACTTGAGTTAAGAGAGGAAAATCCTTCAGGGGAACTCTTATGGTGGTGATGACTTCCTCGGCGGTGAGTGTTGGATCCTTCTTAATGGTTTGAATTATCTTCATTTTCTTCAGATTCTTGGAATTTAAAGGCTTTCCAGCACATGGTTCTAGAAAATTTTCTTATTGAGCCTCAATCAAATGTTCTATCAATTTGTTTTCTGTCAGAATATCTGAAATGAACCTTCCCAAAGGAATCTAATCTCTCTTTATTCTTTCTTCTTCCCTTGTTTCTTTGAAACTTGTCTTTAGATGGTTGATCAGAATATGAGGAAGATGAACTTTTGCTTTAGTGGTTTTGAAGTACAACATGTATTGTTGATCAATATTGATGTAGTCAGGAGAGTTGGTTGGTTTTCTGTGATTGATGCACCCCAAAATATATTTTAGATCAAATTCTGAGATAATCCTTCAGGTCTTTGATTTTGTTTGAGGGTAGTCTAGAGGAAAAGATTTCTTTTGAAATGATGGTTAGGTCAGAACCTTTTTCTGTCATTTGACTACATCTTATACCGCCGCCGTCATGAGCAATAAGCTTTCCAATAAGATCTTAAGTGATGACGATCTTCTTTCTCATGATATAAGACGTTACTTGATGATTTAAAGTTGTAGCATGATCTAAAATTATTTCACTAATTTGGGGAAAACTGGACCTATTAGACAATCAAAGTATTTCGTCCATCCATGGAACTCAACATCAGGCGTTAGGCCATACCCATTTTCTTTCAAACTCTTAAAATCAACAATAAGTTCACATAGAACTTCCAGAGAATCAACAGGGGTGAGAAGAGTTCATGATGGATCAACATGCCTTTCTTTGTTAGTAGAGGAAAAATCAGGAATGTTGATTTGAGAATCTTGAGACATTTGTAGAGAGGAGGCCATTGTTCACAGACTTTTAGCATTTAGAGAGAGTAACAAATACAGAGAAAATAAAGTGCATAAGAGTTAAGAGTGAGAGGGTTTGTCAAAGAGTGGGTTATAAATAGCCAATGGGAGAAAACGGGGATTTTAATTTTAATTAATAAAATAAACATAATGATTATAAATAGAAGTGTTTTTAACCTAGTTTAGTATGGGTCCATGATGTAGAGTCATTAGGACTTTGTCATTGTGCCAATCTCTAAGAGAGTTAGTTTGTGTGATCCACTCGGGTTGAGAGTTGGACTGTGTTAAAGGATTGTAATATCTGTTATTGTTTTCCTTGAAGATTTTAAGTAAGAGGTATTATTTTTCTTGGAGGAAGTTGTTAAGAAACTCTGAGTATTATTCTTGATCAAACCTGTGAAGCAAGATCAACTATGATTTTCTTAATCAAGGGGTGTCTTGATTATGGTGTTTGTTTGTATTTGAAGTGAGACCTTCATTTAGGTGAAAGGTCATTAATACAGTAACTGGGACTGGGACGGTTAGACATCATTGTGATGATTGGAGGTGATATGAGATTTCTCATATCTAGGGAGGACCTAGGTAGAATTTGCACATGGTAGTGATTAAGTTATAAGTTGTAAACTTGAGAT
The DNA here is from genome assembly GCA_948472305.1 of Vicia faba. NCBI lineage: Eukaryota > Viridiplantae > Streptophyta > Magnoliopsida > Fabales > Fabaceae > Vicia > Vicia faba. Next base: position 1,426,060,242 of record OX451735.1, on the reverse strand, counting down.
TAGTTTAGCTTTGAATTGATATTGTCTAGTGGATTTCCTTCCTAGCCTGGTAGCCCCCAGAGTAAGTGTTGGTTTGCACAGAACTGGGTTAAATAGTTTGTGTGTTATTTTATTTTTCAGTATTGTTTTGTATGTTTATACCTTGCCATGTTTGTTTTAGTCATAACAGATGTCTCGACATCCTATAGGACACCTGCAATATGATATACCCGAATTTTAGAAGTCTTTGGTTGGATGTAGGACAAGATGGTGGAGCATTTTGTTTGATAAATGTAGTATGAATTTGAGACGAGTCTTGTATGAGAATTCACTTACTTTCTTGGTTTTCAAGTAAAGCAAATGGAAGACAACATTTTTGTATCTCAAATCAAGTATGCAAGTAGTATAATGAATAAATTTGGTATTGACAAGGCTAGTCATAAAAGAACTCCAACTGCAACTCATGTGAAGTTACCAAAAGATGAAAATGGAGTTGATGTAGATCAAAGTCTCTAAGAGAGTATGATAGGAAGTCTTTTATACCTCACAACAAGAAGACCTGACATTACTTTTCTTGTAGAAGTATGTGTTAGATATCAAGCTAAACTCAAGGCTAGTCATTGCAATCAAGTGAAGAGAATCATGAAGTACATAAATAGGACTTGTGACTATGGCATTCCATACTCTCGTGATACTGATTCAATACTAGTAGGGTATTATGATGTAAATTGAGCTAGGATTATTTATGATAGAAATAGTACATTTGGTGTATGCTTCTTTCTTGGAAATAATTTAATCTTTTGGTTCATCGAGAAGCAGAATTGTGTCTTATTATGTAATTCTGATGCTGAGTACAATGCTACATGGAGCAGTTGCACCAAATTATGCTGGATGAAATAGATTTTGAAAGAGTACAATGTCTAACAATATGTCATGACATTATTCTATGAAAACTTGAGTGCTATTAATATTTCAAAGAATCATATCCAACATAGTAGAACCTGTTGTACCCCAAAATCTTCCCTCTCTTTTCTCAAGGAATTTCTCACAAGGATTCTAAAAAATTCAAGCTTACACAAGTACAATTGGATTTTTCAGCATCAAGTTAAAAAGGAAAATTTTTAAAAGGGAAAAGCGGATAAAAATAATCTTTTTGCCAAAATTGAAAATAAAACAAGTTTTCTTTGATTCACAAGGTTTCAATTGGATTTTGGTCTCCTGCGAGCTTTATTCGATTTCCATTGCTTCGATTGGGCTATGGTCTCCTTCATGCCTCCTTCGATCCATCATTTGTGCCTCTTTCGATCCACAAAATAATGACCTCCTACATGCCTGCTTCGATTGGACATTTGATGCCTGCATGCCTATGTTAATTGGACAAATAATTCTCTCCATGCTTGCTTGGATTCACAAAGTAATGGCTAGCTGCATACAACCTTCGATTGAGCAATAGCTTCCTTCTTGCATGTTTCAAAGCAAGGGGCTCCCACCAGGCCAGCAGGCACAAGGAAAATGGCCTCCTGTTAGCCTCCTTCGATTCAAAGAGGAAAAGCCTCATGTTTGGCGTCCTTCGATTCAGGAGGCAAAGGCCTCTTTTCTGGTTTCCTTCGATTATGTCCTTTACCTCCTGCATGTTTTCTTTGTTTGGGTGTGTGGTCTCCTTCAATACAAGCTTTGGTTACATTCTTCGTTTGGGTATGTGGCGCCCTTTCAATACAAGCTTTGGTTACATTCTTCTTTTGGGCGTGTGGCTCCCTTTCAATACAAGCGTTGGTTACATTCTTAGTTTAGGCTTGTGGCATCCTTCAAATGCAAGTTTGGGTTACATCATTCGTTTGGCCATTAAACCTTTGGCAGGCAAGTTTAGTTTCGATAATGGCTCTCCATGCAAGATTTAGTTTGAGCAAAGGCCTCTTGCATGTTTGCTTGAAGTTACAAAGAAATGGCCTTCTGCAGCTCTCCTTCGAATCAGAAGCCATTGGTTTTGCATGTTTTCCAAACTCACAAGACAAAATTTCCCCGTTATGTTAGCGCCCCCAAAGCAGGGACCTCCTGCATGCACCCTTTTGTTTGGCCATGTGACTTCTGGCAGGCAAGTCTTTGATTGGACAAGAGCCACCTTTGCACAAAGCTTTGATTGGAGTTTTGGTTCCCTTCGAATCAGCATACTTCGAATCCAATCTGAAGCCTTCGAAGCAAGCTTGTTTGAAGAAATTTGAGAAAATCTCATAGCCTTGTCCTCCAAATCTCACTTGCTAGGCTATGTTGCTTCCAAATCATTACATAATCGGAGGCTTACATAAAGGTTCGAAGCTTTGTCTACCGGATAATACTATTCTTGGATAAAATAGCAAAAAGCTACGTACCCTTTTTTCATAAAGAGTACTTTAATCATAAAATCAGCTCCCAGTTTGATTTTTGTCTGAACGCAAGCATAAGTCCAATCTCATGCCCCCAACAGATAGCAAGCCCCCCACTTGTAGTTGAAACTTGGGAATAATGAAAGGGATCAATTTTGTTTTTGTTTCATCAAAACCATGGTTTGTTATCCTACAAACCTGGTTACTCCAGCACCTCTAACCCTTTCTTTATAAATAGAGAAACATTTGCAAGATGAAGAGGACTTTGGGTGGTGGGGAAAGAATCTTCAAAAAAATAATCAAACTATCAAAAGCTCTTAAACTATTAATATTCTTAAACACTAAACACAAATCCAAAATCTAAAGAAACACAACACTTGTTTCTTTTCTCTTTCAAATCTGAAGCAATCCAACGCTTGGTTCCTCCTTTTGAATCCAGTACTAGAAACATAACCCCTATTTCTTTCCTTCGAATCCAGGAGCACTCAGGGTAGCCACTCAAGGTCTAACACACGCATCCTAGCTTCAAGCAAGGTAAGTCCTCTTAGTCTTAAGTTTTTTTTTCTTCGTTTCAAGCACAACATGTAAATAACCATTTCCTTTCGTTTCAAACATCATTATTATCCTTTGGTTCATTTCGTTTCCACCTTCTCTGTTTTGTTTTTGTTGCTAATCTTATGGATTGTTTTCTCTGTTTATCAAACATGTTTTAAGAACTAACCTGACCATGAAACAAAGCTAGCATGGCCTCAGGCTATGTTGCTATTTAAATCCCAAACAAAAGAAAACAGGAGGACGGAGGTGTGAATCGAAGCTTTAGGCTTCACCCCTGGCTGCTTCACAGTTGCAAGCAGAACAAAGAGTGTGGCCTTAGGCTTCGCCACACACTAACTCCCAGGCCGTTCAAAGGAAGCGGAAAGGCAGAAACGAAAGCTACCCATACACTGACTTCCAGGACATTCGAAGGAGAAAAAAGGGAGAAACGAATGTTTTCCATGCTGACTGCCAGGCCTCAATCGAAAAAAGCATCCAGAAGGATGTCCATATTGACTCCCAGGCCTCAATCAAAAGAAGGACAAAGGGCATGGTCGAAGCTTACTTGCTCACCCTAACGTTCTTGCAATCGAAGGAAGCAGAAAGGCACAATCAAAGGCTACATCTCATGCTTCATGCTAAGCCCAAATCGAAAGGAGCCAGAGAAGCAGAATCAAAGGGTGCATTTTGTCTAGATCGAAAAGCTCAATTTTACTCATTTTATTTTGTTTTGTCTTTACATTTTCTTGCTATTCAATATGGTTGTAATATTGTAGGATATTTATTTTCTGCATTTTTATTGCTTTTGTAAAAATGTTAGTAATTAGGATGTATGGCAGGGTAAAACAAACAAGTAGATAACCCAAAATCAAAAGACTAAATGTATGAAATCAAACACACTATTCACATATGCACCTCTAGGGTAATCCCACTTGTTTCCTCAGAAAAATAGTCATGTCCCTCGAATAGGGGCGTTTTGGCAAAGACCATTGATAAAAGATCGTAGTCCCTCGATGTCCCTCGATGTTGCCTTCGGTAAACAATCTAGTCCCTAAACGACATTGCTAAAACGTCCCATAGGTTGCCTTCTATGACTATACAAACTACCCACGCCGTCCCTTCACATCCAACGATGGGGCTTCTTACCAAATCAATGGTAAGATAGCAATATCTAAAGGAGGAGGAAAATAACATTAGACCTTTTGAGTAGGTAGGACGCTCATAGTTGCTCGCTTGCTCACAACAAAAACAATTTTTACACTAACACTTTCAATTGAAACATTTTCAAAAGACAAAGCTCTTTGTACGAATTCTTATAGAGACGAGAATCATTACAAAGGCACTTTTCAAAATCACTTTCAAAAACATCTTCAACAAACACCTTTTTAAACTATTTTCAAAACCAACACTTTGTACGCATTCTTATAGAGACGAGAATCATTACAAAGACGTTTTCAAAATATTTTCAAACCCACATTACAAAGCACATTTTCAAACAAAATCAAGTAATCTAGCAAGCGACTAAGATCTCGTAGATAACTACGGATGAAAAGGGTGCTAATACCTTCCCTTCTCATAACCTATCCCCCGAACTCAACAAAACATCTATAAGGTCTTTCAAGTTCTTTTCAACCTTTCCTTATTGGATAAAAGAAAAGTCGGTGGAGACTCTTGCTATCCGCGACAATTATGATCAAACACAAAACACCCAAGTCAGTTCTCCCACCGTATTACATAACCAAATACATTAACATTCATCATCATTTCATCAGGGAACTTGTGGAAGATAAAATTGTAAATCTTGAGCATAAAACAACTACAAAAATAGTTAGCTGACATATTCACTAAGACTTTAGATGTCGCTCAGTTTGAAAAAATAAGGAGTGCTCTTGGTTTTTACATGTGTGAGAATTTGTAGCAATCAATACATGGGAAGTGTCCAATAATAGAAAGACCTCTTATCTCGCTTTAGACCATGGTTTCATATGAAATAAGGATGATTATTCTCATCTTAAAGTTTCTTTATAAGTGGTCATTCGTTAAAAGCAAGAACAATTTGAATTTCTCTTTATCTTTCTCTCAAAAAACTATTATTTCTATTTGCTCTCAAGTTCATCAATTTCCTTTTAATATGAGTAAAAAAATGAAGAATATAAGGCAACTAATATAAAGTCTAGGGCTTCTGAGTCAAAGAAGACTGGTCTGGAGAAGAATGAAACCAAGGTGGAAACACATTCTGGACCATTTATTGGAGCATCTGTGGTTGGAAAAACTTATGTGAGAAAGATGAATTCCTTGAAGAGGAAGCATGTTCAAACAAGTCATTATGACTCAGATGCTGATGAAGACTGGGTCACTTTTCTCTCTTTAGGTGGAATGTTTGGCCAATGAAGTTGTATGAGTGCACCTTCTTATTAGAGATGTTTTGTATGATTTAAAAATAGGAAACTTTAGCATTTATGTATGTTGGACAGTATTCTCTGAGTCTTAATGTGCATCTTAGTATTAGGAAACTTAATATCTGTTTAGAAACGTTTTCATGATTAAAACCTGTTTTCATGTGAAAATAGGTATATGTGTCGACACATACATGCTATGAGCTAAGACATATGGATGCTTTTTTATTGTTTTATCTTTTGTATTACATGAGTCAACACATAAAGCTTTTCAGGTTGACACATAGAAGAAAAATTCCTCTATGAGTCGACACATACATGGTATGAGTCTACACATGTGGATGCATTTTAAAGCCAGTAGCATTTGTTTGGATGAGTCGACTCATAGGGTTCTTCAGGTCAACATATATAAGAAATTTTCCTACTATGAGCCGACTCATAACATATATGTGTCGACACATACAACGAAGTTGTCGAATCATGACTTACATGTGTCGACATATGCATAAAAACATTGAAAAATCTACATTCTTTTCTAAACCTATAGTTTTCTTTTTGCCTCCAACTTGCACACACACACACACACAAACACACACACACACACACACACACACACACACACACACACACACACACACACACACACACACACACACACACACACACACACACACACACACACATACACACAGACATACACACACATACACACACACACACACATACACACACACACAAACACGCACACACACACGCGCACACACATACACACACGCACACACACACACACACACACACACACACACACACACACACACACACACACACACACACACACACACACACATATATATATATATATATATATATATATATATATATATATATATATATATATATATATATATATATATATATATATATATATATATATATATATATATATATATACCTCATACATGCATCATTTGAAATTTGATGAAACCATAAATATACATAGAAAACTCTTTTCATATTCAATCTCTCTTTTTATGCATACACACAAAAATTATACATAATCCTTCTTTGTTTGGGCGCCATCTAGATTTAGAGTTGATAACATCCAATTTAGGCTTGTGTTTCGGTAAATTGGGTTGAGAATTTTTGGGGGTTTCATTGGGGAAAACGAGTTAGGATTTGTCCACCAAGATCAAGGTGCTGATTTTGGGGGGTTTTGTACAAGTCTTCGCAATTTGGATTCAACTGAGTGAAAAATTCAAACAACGGTGGGTTCAGTCAAAGGAGTAATGATAACCGGAGGATTGGTTGAAAAGCTTGGGTGATAAAAATTTGTAATTTGGGTTTAGTCGAGTGAAAGCTTCGAAGAACGGTGGGTTCGATTGAATGAGTAGTGGTATCTGGAGGATTTAATTGGTATTGTTGGGTGACTTGATTATTTCAAGATCAAGGGAAGAGAAATAATTAGAATTAACATCGAACATATGGTTTATAGGGTTGGATTTCTACTTTTGTCTTGTAATTTTTTTTGCAAAGTAAGATTGATTATCTTAATTCCGAATGGAATTGGGAGCAAACATAGTCATAGAGAAGATGATTGGTGAACTTCCTAAACAAATCATCGTGTTATCTCTCTCTCTCTCTATCTATTTATCTCTCTCATTTACTTTCAGTTGAAATTTTTTTAATTCATTGATTATGCAATTGACACGTTTAGATAAACTTTTTGTAAATTCAAAATTATAATTTTTTGAGTTGATTACAATCTATAAGATTTTAACTGACTTTTGAAATAAACAAATCAATAAGAAATATATGACCAACATCAATTACACACCAAATGTTATCTAACACTCTTCTAAACCCCAAAGAATATTCGCAAAATAATACAATAAATAAATCGGAGTAATGCACCCAAAGGGTGTGACATTGCTTCAAACAAACTTCATAGTAAAACACATCTTGCTCTGTAACATGAGTTTTCAAAAATCGATTATGTTAAGTACTTCATGATTCACAACAATAGTTTTTCAACTTGCTCGCAGCGGAAATTCATAATTCACAACATCTTTATTAAGATACTTCTAAATAACTTCATCAATTCAAAACAACTCAAATACCACAATGGTAGTTCAAATCTCAGAATAAATAGCGTAACATGGTTATTAAAAGAAAAGATCCCATCTGCGATGTTACATATCAGAGTAAGACCCCTTTATTCTACAGGAAATAAAGAACACACTCTACAACTATCCTCTAAGCCTCAGCGGACTATTCTTGATTACCTGCAAGTTACCCACGTATAGAGGAAACATTTCCAAGCAACAAAGGTGAGTAAATCACAATCATTATAAAAGACATAAGGAGTAAATATAGTAGTTATAATACAACACTAAAGAAAATACCACATCATCAAAACCTCATGTCATACGTATACTTCATGGCATTGTAATACTCATCAGACACATGGTAGTAGCATTAATTATCAATCATCACAAACAAACATTCACAAAACATCATTCAGCGAAATCATCATTCAATGCCACATATAATGTGATGCAACTTCGTTAGATTCATGCATGTGGTAACAAAACTTCATTGATGACACTCTTATCGTTTCTCCAGAGATCCCCACTAATAGGATTGATTCCTTCTTAGAACCAGAGCACATCACCAATTCCACAGTTGATTCACCCTTCTGGAGAGGAGAGACAATTCATCTTCTTCTGATAAGGATCCACCAGAGGTTTCTTCTATAGCCTGCAAAACCATAAAATCAAATTTTTTGTTAAATTTTAATGCTAGTGGCTTACCTTGCTTTTGAGGCTCATCTTCTTCTAGCTCTATCTCGCGACTTCTGAGGGAGCTGACAAGTTCCTCCAGAGATATCTTGTTGAGATCTTTAGCTAGCTTAAGTGCTATGACCATTGGCTTCCATTACTTGGGTAGAGTTCTGATGATCTTCTTTACGTGATCAGTAGTAGAATATCCTTTGTCAAGAACCTTCATCCCAACAACAAGGATCTGGAATCTTGAGAACATTGCTTCTATGGATTCATTGTCTTCCATCTTGAATGCTTCATACCTCTGAATAAGCGCAAGGGCCTTGGTTTCTTTGACTTGTATGTTGCCTTCATGCGTCATTCTTAGAGAGTCAAACATGTTTTTGGATGTCTCTCTGTTTGAGATTTTCTCATATTCTGAGTATGATATAGCACTGAGAAGTATTATTCTGGATTTATGATGGTTTCTGAAATCACGTTTTTGCTGGTCAGACATCCTTTTTCTGTCTATCTTTTGACCACTTTCATCCACTAGATGTATGTATCCATCAATTACCATGTCCCATAGATCAGCATCATGGTCTAGAAAGAAGCTCTCAATTTTGTCTTTCCAGTAGTCACAATTTTCTCCATCAAAGACTGGAGGTTTTCCACTGATTCTGTCCTTATCTTCATGATAGTCATTGCTGATGTTTTTGCTTGGTCCCACCATGGTGTTTTTCTGAAGCTTGGATCTTGTACTAACACAGTTAAGTGTATGAACTCAGAACCAGGCGCTCTGATACCAATTGAAGAAGTGAGAAACACAAAAAGGGGGGTTGAATTGAAAACTTAAAATAAAATGCGCAAAGACAAAATATTTTTATCCTGGTTCGTTGATATCAAACTACTCCAGTCCACCCGTCAAGGTGATTTCTCCTCTCTCCAATGAGGAGTTAATTCACGAATCAAAAACTGATTACAATCACTACTTTGACAACTGTCAAAGTCCTCTTGAGTACAACCATAACTCGATCAATCTCAAGGAAAAACTGACTTAATCAAGATAAAATAATTCTGTGTATCGTTGTTTTTCTTTACAAACACAGTTATCACAACTGTGATATTTTACACAACTTTGAGCATGGAAAAGAATATGTAAGCTTGCAGCATTTAGAGATGTATAGTAGTCGTATTCAAAAATCGTAAACGATTTGTCCTCTTAGCTTTATTATATAGGTAATGGAATCCTGTCCAACATAAAGCGTGATAATGGACATTTAAGTTGTTTCCATATTGAGAAGATTCTTGTCTGAATGAAGTCGTTGCATGTGATGCTGTCTTGATTAAATAGTAATGCTTCAGAATCTTACAATCTTGTATGCTGTAATTATTTAAAGAACATTGATGACTTAGAGTTGTGAGGATCTGATTGTATATGAACCTTCTGTTCAGAATCAGAGTATTCTTCACTTCAGCGCATGTTTTGATCATCATTCTTCAGTGTAGATTATGATTACCTCAGCGTGAAAGCTTCTATAGCTTAACTTCTGATGCTGCTTTGGTCAGAACTTCTCAGCGTGAAAGCTTCTATAGCTTAACTTCTGATGCTGCTTTGGTCAGAACTTCTCAGCGTGAAAGCTTTTATGGCTTCACTTCTGATGCTGCTTTGGTCAGAACTTATGCATACACAGTAACACAAATTTAGAGTGCATATTTGTTCTTTGTGTTTGTTATCATCAAAACTCTAATTAAGGGTTGTAGAATCAAACTATGTTCTAACAATCTCCCCCTTTTTGATGATGACAAAAACTAGAATTTTCAATGAAAAATATAGAACCAAAATATTAAGATAGACTCCCCCTTAGTTGATTACTTCCCTGAAGTTCCTTCTCGTCAGAGCTTTTGATGCATCTCCTTCTGTTCTTATCAAAATGTGTTCCTGTTCAAACTTTTCAGAAAGTAGAGGTTAAAATATTCAGAATGTTTGAGACTTTGTCCCGATATACTGTTATTGAAAATATCTTACTTTTCCCCCCTTTTTGTCAGGTACCAAAAAGCAATATAATCAGAGTAAAAAAGATGAATTATATTGAAAACAGAATGCAATGACAAGTTTTAGAAACAAGGAGGTAAATATTAAAAAATTATAGATAAGCATATTTAAAGAGAATCTAAGAAGGAGGGGGAAGACATGTGAACAACGCTTCCAATAAGCTCTTGATCTGATTGCTTGATTCTTCCTGCTTTCCCAGAATGTCTATGATTTCTTTTGTAGTATCTTCTTGTTTATCCAGAATACCCTTGATCTCTTTATTTGTATTCTCTTGCTTATCTAGTCTGGCATGGATTAATGCATTCTCTTTCTTCAACTCTTCCAGAGTTTGCATGACTAGAGACAAAGTTGGTGTATCTTCTGGGGTTGCATGTTGTTCAGAAAATTCTGCATCCTCTTTTGATTGAACCAATTATTCTACTACAATCATGGTTTCTGGAGCAGTAGTCAGAGAGAGACTATCAGAATCTGGTTCAGCGACTTCTGAAGGATGGTGCTCTTTCCAAGGAGCATTAATCCAGCGGAAGAATTTATTTCTTGCACCATTGGCTCAGAACTTGATCTTAGAAGGATTTCAGCTGATCACTGAAGTTCTGCTGAGCCCTTTCATAGCCCAATTCTTTCAGCTTCAGAGTTTCAGAGTTGAGCCATTTTTTGAATCTTTCCCACAGAGAATCAGAAGCAGCAGGATTAGAAATCTCTTGGCTTGCTTGCTTCAAAGAATTGATCCATTCCTGCATTTCTATTTCAAAAATAAACAGATTCTTACCAACATCTGATTTGGTTGCGGTTAGTTTAATTTGGGAATGGAAATTTTGTTTCAGGTGGAAGCTAGTCGGTCCATCACTAGTGGATCAATGACAAGTCTGAGGTTGTCAGTTGGATGGTTGATGGGTGAAGGAGTGGAAGAGTCAGAAATTAGAATTGGTGTGTTAGGGGTGTTTGGGGGTGTAGATTCATATGGTGAAGGGATTTCTGGAATATCATGAATAGTGAGAGGTAAGCGAACCGTAAGGGGTTCTGTTATTCCATGGATTGGGATAGTGGTATCAGAATCTGAAGGAGAGTCTTCATATTGGTTTGCGGTAGCATGTTGAGTTTCTGGTTTAGGAATTTCAGAGGATGGGCTTTCAGAAGGTGGAGAGAGAGAGTTTCTATTTTCTGGTTATGGTGAGTTGAGGTTCAGATGTTCTGGTTGAGGAGAGTGTGGTTGTGGATTTTATGGTTATTGTTGAGAGTTTGGATTTTCTTGTATTGGAGAGGAAAAGTCTGAATCAAACAGTTCAATGTCAGATAGAACTTTGGTAAGTTCTGGTTGATTATGTTCTGGATTTGGATTTTTATTGGGGGAGTGAGGTTCATTCAAAAAGTTTCCAAGAATTACAGATGGGTCAAACTCTATGTCAAAATCCTCAAATGTTTGGGGTGAAGGATTTTCTGTTGGTTGAGGGGGAATGGTTTCAGATGTTGGAACAAATATTGATTCTATAATAGAAATAGAAGATGGATTACCTTTCTTTTTCGCAGCTTTAGGTGTCTTCTGAGAGGATCCTTCTCCTACTGCTTTCCTCTTTTTGGATTTCTTTAGAACAACCTTTGGAGCTGGCTTGTGCAGATCTTGGATGTTGATTTCTGGAATAGTCCCATCAGTCTTTCAAGCTTCAAGGTATCTGACTATGATTTATGGGGAGGCATATATCTCAGAAAATAGTAGAAAATCCTTCTGAGGGATTCTCCTAGAAGTGATGGCCTTATGAGAAGAAATAGTTGGTTCCCTCTTAATGTTATCAATAATCTTCATTTTCTTCAGATTCTTGGCATTCAAAGATTTCCCAGCGGTTTCTTCCAGAGTACTTATTTTTTGAGGCTCTGTCAGATGTTCTATCATCCTGTTTTCTGTTAGAATATCTGAAATCAGTCTTCCTAGGGGAATCCAATCCCTCTTAGTTCTTTCGTCTTCTCTTGTCTCTTTCACACTTATTCTGAGATGGTTGAAGAGCAAGTGTGGAAGGTTTATCTTGGTCTTCTTTGCAATGAAGTAAATCAGAAACTGCTGATTAATATTAATGTAATCAGGAGAGCTTCTAGGCTTCCTGTGATTAATACATCCCAGAATTATTCTAGCCCAGATTCTGTGATGATCCTTCTAGTCTATGATCTTGCTGGATGGCTGTCCAAAAGTGAAGATTTCCTTGGCAATAGATTTTAGGTCAGAGCATCTATCAGCCATATAAATGCATTTGACTCCACCACCATTGTATCCAATGAGTTTCCCAATTAAATCTTCTATTATCACTATCTTCTTTCTCATAACATACGATATAACCTAGTGGTTGGATGAGGTAGCATGAATCCAGAACTCTTTGACGAGAATGGGAAACGTTGGACCCAACAGACGATCAAAATATTTGTTCCAACCTTGTGCATTTACGTCTTCATAAAGATTAAACCCATTTTCTTGTAGAATTTCAAAATCAATGATCAACTCAAAGATAACTTCCAGGTTGTCAACAAGAGTGAGAAGCGTTCTAATGGGTTCTTCATATTATTCTGTTGAAGAGGATTCAAGAGCACTGAGAATCTTGAGACTTGATGATGATGCCATTGTTCACACCGGTTCATTGAAGAAAATGGAAAGGTTTTTTTTGAAAACGAAACTTGGAACAAGAGAGAATATAGAACAGAGTAAAATGTGAACGAATGAAATAGTAAGTTGAGTTTATATAGGTTTTTTGAAAACGTAAACAGTAAGCAAGAAAATAAGTGATGATTATATGCATTAATGAGACCTGAAATTAGAAGATTTATAAAGATATTGAACAGTTACGACTGACAAGTGTCTCAATGCATCCAATCAGAGCCTTGGACCCTTCAGAATTTAAACGCGTTTTCAGCCTCAGAAGGTAGCTTGTGAGCGGATGACATATGTTTGATGATGTGAACTGCACGCCTCTATCCTTGAAATGAAACGTTTAGATCTTCATAGATAGATTCTGAGGCAACTGTACTTGTAACTTTTGAAGACAAGTTGATCAGATGTTCACATAAAACAATAAAGTTCTGAGGGTTAAGATATGCAAATAGAACATTTTATTCTGGGCATAACTTCATACTGAGATGTTTCAGAACGAAATTAAATCTATCTTCAGAAATGGGTTTTGTAAATACGTCAGCCCATTGATGGTCCGTGTCAATAAATTTCATGGTAAGAATAACTTTCTGAATATAGTCCCTAATAAATTGATGTTTTATTTCTATATGCTTAGCCCTAGAATGCAAAATGGGATTTTCACTAAGACATATGGCAGAAGTGTTATCACATAAGATAGGAATGTTACTCTCAAATATGTTGAAGTCTTCAAGTTGACTTTTCATCCAGAGCATTTAAGTGCTACATCCAGCAGCTACTATGTATTCAGCTTCTGTTGTTGACAATGCTATTATGGACTGTCTCTTGCTGGTCCATGAGATCATATTGTCTCTCAGAAACTGGAAGCTTCCAGAAGTGCTTTTACGCTCTACTCTGTCTCTAGAAAAATCAACGTCACGGTATCCTACTAAGCTGTATTCATTGGATTTTCTATAAAACAAACCCAGATTAGTAGTACCTTTCAGATACTTGAAAATTCGCTTAACTGTTGTTAAGTGAGATTCTCTAGGATCTTATTGAAATCTAGCACATAAGCAAACACTGAATAAAATATCAGGCCTTAAAGCCGTCAGATAAAGGAGAGAGCCAATCATACCTCTGTAGATTTTCTGTTCTACCTTTTTACTTACCTCTTCCTTTTCCAGAATGCACGTGGGGTGCATTGGAGTCTTTGAGGGCTTACATTCTGAGAGATCAAATTTCTTCAGAAGTTCTCTGACATATTTGCTCTGATGAATATAATTTCCTTCTGAGGTTTGGTTTATCTGAATACACAAAAAGAATTTTATTTCCCCCATTAAGCTCATCTCAAACTCTTCCTGCATGCACTTAGCAAACTCTCTTCCCAGAGAAGGTTTAGTGGATCCAAAGATGATGTCATCTACATAAATCTGACCCACTAAAATGTCATTCTTAAATGTCTTACAGAACAAGGTTGTGTCCACTTTCCCTCTGGTGAATTCCTTTTCTAACAGGAAGTTACTTAGTCTTTCATACAAAGCTCCGAGAGCTTGTTTCAGACCATAGTGTGACTTCTTTAGTTTGAAAACATATTTTGGGTGTTCGGAATTCTCAAACCCAGAGGGTTGGTGCACATATACCTCTTCATCTATGTAGCCATTTAGGAATGCACTTTTGACATCCATCAGATACAGAGTGATGCCATTGTTTACAGCCAATGAGATTAAGAGTCTGATAGATTCTAACCTGGCGACTGGAGAAAAGGTTTCTGTATAGTCTATCCCCTCTTACTGACTATAACCTTGTGCCACCAGTCGTGCTTTGTTTCTGATGACTTCTCCTTGCTCGTTCAGTTTGTTTATGAACACCCACTTTGTTCGAATGACTTTGAATCTTTTTGGTTTTGGAACCAGATCCCATACATCATTTATGGTGAACTGATTTAATTCCTCCTGCATTTCCAGAATCCAGTCATTATCCAGAATCGCATCATCAATTGTTGTTGGTTCAATCAGAGAGACCAGTCCCATGAGGGATTCTTTAGAGTTTCTGAATGTTGATCTTATTCTGATTGGATCATCCTTCTTTCCCAGGATCTTATCTTCTGGGTGAGCTATGCTGCTTCTAGAAAACCTTTTCTGGAGTTGATCAACAGAAGGTGTTGGATTGCTTGTAACATTTCTTTATGAAGTTGTTGGAGCGTCTCTGTTGATAACTTCTGATGATTTGTCTTCAGTACCTGTGAATTCAACTTCTATATCTGCAAAGAATTCATTCTTCTTTGACTTTTGAGGGTCAAGCTTATCATCAAATCTAACACTGATTGACTCTTCAACAATATGCATTTCTGTATTGTATACTCTGTACCCTATTGAGCGTTCAGAGTATCCTAATATGATACACTTTTGTGCTTTAGAGTCAAACTTGTTCAGATAATTTTTAGTATTCAGAATGAAACAAGTGCATCCAAACAGATGGAAATAAGAAATGTTGGGCTTTCTATTCTTCCATAGTTCATATGGAGTCTTTTCCAGAATAGGACTTATAGAGATTCTATTCTGAATGTAACACGCTGTGTTAATTGCTTCTGCCTAGAAGATCTTAGCAATGTTAGTCTCATTGATCATGGTTATGGCCATTTCTTGCAGTGTTATGTTCTTTCGTTCTACAACTCCATTTTGTTGGGGAGTTCTAGGACAAGAGAAGTTATGCAAGATTCCTTTTTCATTAAAAAATGATTCAAAATTTTTATTTTCAAATTCTCCACCATGATCACTTCTGACTTTGACAATTCTAAGATCCTTTTCATTCTGAACTTGGTTACAGAATGCAACGAACACAGAGTGTGACTCGTCCTTGTGTTTTAAGATCTTTACCCATGTCCATCTGCTATATTCATCTACGATCACTAACCCATACTTCTTTCCACTAACATACGCAGTTTTTACTGGTCCAAATAAGTCTATGTGCAGAAGTTCTAATGGCTTAGAGGTGGAAACAACATTTTTAGATTTAAAAGCAGGTTTTGCAAATTTGCTTTTCTGACATGCTTCACACAGAGCATCTGAGCTGAACTTCAAATTAGGAAGTCCTCTGACCAGATTGAGTTTGTTAATCTGAGATATTCTTCTCATACTAACATGCCCAATCTTCTGTGCCAGACCCATTGCTCGTTGTTAACAGAGAGAAGACATTTTACATTCTGAATCTTTAGTTCAGAAAGTTTTATCTTATAGATGTTGTTTTTCCTCTTTCCATTAAAAAGGATATTTCCATCTTTCTGACTAACAGCTTTTCATGAATTTTGATTAAAGATTATATCATCACAGTTATCACTTAATTGGCTTATGGATAACAGGTTATGCAATAATCCATCAACTAAGAGCACATTATTTATAGAGGGAAGATTTCCATTACCTACTGTTCCAGAGCCAATGATCTTTCCTCTTTGGTTGCCTCCAAATCCCACGTAGTCTCCAGGTTTAAGTTCCCGGCTTTGGAACATATGCTCTCTTCCCGTCATGTGTCGAGAGCATCCAGAGTCTAGGTACCATGACTGGTGTTTTAGCCTTGCTGCTAAAGATATCTGCTACATATATAATTTTGTCCTTAGGTACCCATATCTTCTTGGGTCCTGGTTTTTTAGTTTTACCAAAATTCTGGTTAAATTTTGGTTTGGCAGAGTAATCATTACTAGTGTATTTTAGGTCGTGTGTGTGCCCATATATGAAGTGTGATTTAAGTGGTGTGTGTTTTATGACTACGTCCATGACTTTCTTAGGTGTAGATACCTTACCTTGATATCCTATCCCTTTTCTGCCATTCCTGCTAACTCCATAGATCATTGAAGCCATCTTACTTCTATCTATGGTTTTAGCCAGAAACTTCTGAAAGTTGTGATCATACTCTTTGATGATCTCATCAGCATTACTGGGAGTCTCTGAGATTATTTCCTTCTGAGAGTTTTGCAAATCATTTTCTAATTTCGAAACCTTTTCTTTTAACTCATAATTCTCTAATCTGAGACTCTCAGTATTTTCAGAGTCAGAGACAAGATCCTTTTTCAGGTTCTTGAATTTGACTATGATTTGCTAATACCTTTCCAGAATTTCATTTATACTTTCTGCAAGTTCAGCCTTAGTAAAATTAATAGTAAAGTCAGAGAATACCTCTTCAGTGTCTGATTCTGAGTCTGAACCAGAAGCTTCACTGTCTTCTGACACATTTTCCATGAGAGGTATGTTTTCTCTTTCATCATCTGACTCTGAGTCAGCACCAGAAGTGTCTGAATCGTCCCATGTTGCCATGAAGCTTTTCTTCTTCTCCTTGAAGAACTTCTTTTTGGGCTTCACCTTTTGAAGCCTTGGACAATCACTTTTGTAGTGCCCTTTCTCATTGCACTCATAATAGATGATGTCCTTGTTATTTGACTTTCTGTGTCCTGAAGAGCCTTCAGATCTTCTTTGTCTAGAGGAAGACTCAAACTTTCGGTATCTGGAGGAGGATTCATTTTGATTCTCTGATCTTCTAGGGTTTCTGAATTTCCTTTGTCTCTGCTTCCACATTTGATTCACCCTTCTGGAGAGGAGAGACAATTCATCTTCTTCTGACGAGGATCCATCAGAGGCTTCTTCTATAGCCTGCAAAACCTTAGAATCTGATTTTTTGTTAGATTTTAATGCTAGTGGCTTACCTTACTTTTGAGGCTCATCTTCTTCTAGCTCTATCTCGTGACTTATGAGGGAGCTGACAAGTTCCTCCAGAGATATCTTGTTGAGATCTTTAGCTAGCTTAAGTGTTGTGACCATTGGCCTCCATTGCTCGGGTAGACTTATGATGATCTTCTTTACGTGATCAGCAGTAGAATATCCTTTGTCAAGAACCTTCAGCCTAGCAACAAGGATCTGGAATCTTGAGAACATTACTTCTATGGGTTCACTGTCTTCCATCTTGAATGCTTCATACTTCTGAATGAGCGCAAGGGCCTTGGTTTCTTTGACGTTTACGTTTCCTTCATGCGTCATTCTCAGTGAGTCAAACATGTTTTTGGCTGTCTCTGTGTTTGAGATTTTCTCATATTCTCAGTATGAGATAGCACTGAGAAGTATTGTTCTGGCTTTATGATGGTTTTTGAAATCACATTTTTGCTGGTCAATCATCCTTTTTCTGTCTATCTTCTGACCAATTTCATCCACTAGATGTGTGTATCCATCAATTACCATGTCCCAAGATCAGCATCATGGGCCAGAAAGAAGCTCCCAATTCTGTCTTTCCAGTAGTCAAAATTTTCTCCATCAAAGACTGGAGGTTCGCCAGTGATTCTGTCTTTATCTTCATGATAGTCATTGTTGATGTTTAGGCTTGGTACCACCATGATGTTTTTCTGAAGCTTGGATCTTGTACTGACACGGTTAAGTGTATGAACTCAGAACCAGGCGCTCTGATACCAATTGAAGAAGTGAAAAACACAAGAAGGGGGGTTGAATTTAAAACATAAAATCAAATGCGCAAAGACACAATATTTTTATGCTGGTTCATTTGATCTCAAACTACTCCAGTCCACCCGTCAAGGTGATTTTGCTTCTCTCCAACGAGGACATAATTCACTAATCAAAAACTGATTACAATCACTACTTTGACAATTGTCAAAGTCTTCTTGAGTACAACCACAACCCGGTCAATCTCAAGGAAAAATTGACTTAATCAAGATAAAAGAATTCTGTGTATCGTTGTTTTTCTTTAAAAAACAGTTATCACAACTGTGATATTTTACACAATTTTGAGCATGGAAAAGAGTATGTAAGCTTGCAACATTTAGAGATGTAGAACAGTCGTATTAAAAAATCGTAAATGATTTTTCCTCTTAGCTTTATTATATAGGCAATGGAATCTTGTCCAACATAAAGTGTGATAATGGACATTTAAGCTATTTCCATATTGAGAAGATTCTTGTCTGAATGAAGCCGTTGCATGTGATACTGTCTTGATCGAATAGTAACGCTTCAGAATCTTACAATCTTGTATGCTGCAATTACTTCAGAACATTGATGACTTAGAGTTGTGAGGATCTTATTATATATGAACCTTCTGTTTAGAATCAGAGTATTCTTCACTTTAGTGCAGGTTCTGATCATCATTCTTCAGTGCAGATTCTGATTACCTCAGCGTGAAAGCTTTTATAGCTTAACTTCTGATGCTGCTTTGGTCAGAACTTTTCAGCGTGAAAGCTTCTATAGCTTAACTTCTGGTGTAAAGATCACCTCAAACCCCCGAAACTTTAAGAAATTTTCAATTATTGGTATCATGTGTTGTAAAGCATTAACGTTTTAAATGTGAAGTTTATCAAAAATGCCAAACGTCTTCTCACAAACAAAATAGTAAAAAATGAAATCAAATCGGTATAATTTGAAAGAAGAATTTTACTAATTTTCTGGCCTGTAAGTAGGCATTTACATCTAGAAGAAGTTACTAAAATAGGTAATTACATATAAATCATACAGAGAAGAAAACAAAGGTGGCAATATGAGTGCGGATTTATCGGGTCCCGACTCTGTTACGACTTTTATGACTTCAAAGCTCATTATTATCTTGACTTCAAAACATACTGATTGGATTGATTCCTTATCTTTCCAAGCTAACCAAAAATAATATAGAGTGACACCATAGATGCCACGCAGACCGTAATATTCTCTTTAATCCCTAACTTTTGCCTGGAACTTCCTTTCGAGTTTTTAATCCATTAGGATACTCTTTTTTTGCCGAAGTCACCCTTTCGGGTTTTAAATTTAGCGGGTGTACATAATTTTCTTTTTCATTATTTTATTCATATATCCCCAATTTTTTCCTGAACCTTATTCTTTTTTTGTTCATCGGGATGCCCTTTTTTTCCTGAGTCAGTCAACTCAGCGGGTCTGTTTATGTGAAGTACTTTTTCATTACGTCTGTGTTGATGAGGTGAGGGAAATCCTCTCTATCCATAGTCGTGAGCATCATAAATCCTCCAGAGAAATCCTTCTTTATGACATATGGTCCTTCATAATTAGGAGCCCATTTCCCCCTAGAATTTGTATTGTTGGGAGGCAAGATCCTCTTTAGCACAAGGTCACTAGCTTGGAAAGTCTGAGGACACAACTTTTTGTTGAAAGCTTTCTTCATACTCCTCCGGTATAACTTTCCATGACAAATAGCCGTCAATATCTTCTCGTCAATAGGATTCAGCTGATCAAGTCTATTTTGTATCCATTCAGCCTCGTCAAGTTGTACATGTGTCATTATCCTTAAAGAAGGAATCTCTACTTCTACGGGTAGGACTACTTTCATGTCGTATACTAGTGAAAATAGAGTTTCCCCAGTTGAAGTGCATACCGAGGTGCGATAACCATGTAAAGCAAATGGCAACATCTCGTGCCAATCTCTATAGGTCACAACCATTTTTTTTACAATCTTCTTAATATTCTTATTAGCTGACTCGACAATTCCATTCATCTTTGGACGATATGGAGAAGAATTATTATGCTTTATCTTGAAGCTTCCGCATAACTCTTTCATCATCTTGTTGATGAGGTTTGACCCATTATCAATGAGGATATTCTCGGGCACCCTATAATGACAAATAATATTATGCTCGATGAAACGAGTCACAACATGCTTGGCGACGTTGGCATATGATGCTGCTTCAACTCACTTGGTAAAATAGTCAATAGCCACTATAATAAAGTGGTGCCCGTTGGAAGCATTCAACTCAATCTTCCTAATCATATCGATACCCCACATTTCGAAGGGCCAAGTTGAAGCTAATACATTCAACGAATTTGGAGACACATGCAATTTATCGACATAAATATGACATTTGTAACAAATTCTAGAGTGATTCTAGAAATTGTTTTCCATAGTAGACCAATAATAACCCGCTCTCAAGATTTTCATGGCCATGGTATGCCCACTGGAATGAGTCCCGAAAGATCCTTCATGGACCTCTTCTATGATTTTGTTTGCTTCGTGTCTATCCATGCATATTAGAAAAATAGAGTCATAGTTCCTCTTATACAAAACACCCGTGTTGAGGAAAAACTTGGCTGCATATTTCCACAGAGTTTTCTTGTCAGTGACAGAAGCATCCTCTGGATATTCTTACGTCTCAAGATATCTTTTGATATCATAAAACCAAAGCTTTTCATTGACCGCCTCTTCTTCTATCTCATAACAGAATGCTGGCTCATCCAACCTCATGACACGGATTGAGGGAGCATGGTTGGACCATTTAACTTTGAACATGGATGACAAAGTATCCAAAGCATCTGCTAGATTATTATCCTCCCGGGGATATGATGGAAATTGATTTCACCAAAGTATGGGATCAATCTCAAAACATGCTCATGATACGAAATCAAATTAGGATACCGAGTCTCCCAATCTCTGTTGATTTGACTTATTACTAGAGCAGAATCCCCATATACTTCTAAGACCCTGATTCGTAAATCAATAGCAACTTCGATCCTGAAAATACAAGCTTCATACTCAGCCATATTATTAGTACATTCAAAGCAAA
This sequence comes from Vicia faba, assembly GCA_948472305.1. Lineage (NCBI taxonomy): Eukaryota > Viridiplantae > Streptophyta > Magnoliopsida > Fabales > Fabaceae > Vicia > Vicia faba. Next base: position 1,426,038,999 of record OX451735.1, on the reverse strand, counting down.
TTCTGGCAGTGAAAGGAGTATGGAAACCTTCAGGAGAAGTAATAACAACACTGATACCATTACCCAATGCATTTGAGACACCATCGAACACCTTCGTCCATCGCGATCCTTGCTGAGGTCCCTCTTATGGGCTTGTGATGTTACAATCCCGTACATACATAATATATTCTTCAGGAAACTTAAACTTCATCGGCTGATACCCATCTTCCATATGCCGTTGAGCGAGATAATTATCCAATATGCTACCTTTGATAGCCTTTTGGGTAGTATACTGGATTTCGTATTCTGTAAGAATCATCTTCCAACGGGATACCCTTCCCGTGAGAGCTAGATTTTTGAAAATGTACTTGATTGGATCCATCTTGGATATCAAGAGAGTAGTATGGGTTAACATATACTCTCTGAAACACTTTTCTTCCCACGCGATTGAACAACAAGTCTTTTCCAGTAATGAGTATCTCGATTCACAATTAGTAAATTTCTTGCTCAGGTAGTAGATGTCATGCTCTTTCCTACCTATCTAATCATGTTGACCGAGTACATAGCCCATGTAGTTTTCAAACACTATCAAATATATCATCAAGGGCCTGCCTTCTACTAGAGGCGAGAGAATCAGAGGTTCTTGCAAATATTTTTTATTTTATCAAAAGCCGCTTAGCAATTGTCATTCCACATGGCCATTGCATCTTTTCTCAATAATTTGAAGATTGGTTTGCAAGTGGTTGTAAGGTGAGAGATGAATCTAGAAATGTAGTTCAACCTCCCGAGTAAACCACAAACCTCTTTTTTTGTCCTTGGCTCAGGCATTTCTTGTATAACTTTTACTTTGGCAGGATTGACCTCCATTCCATTTTCACTTACAATAAAGCCTAATAAATTTCCTAATCTCACCCCAAAGGTGCACTTATTAGGGGTCAGCCTCAGCCTGAATTTCCTTAAGCTTTCAAACAACATTAACAAGTGAACAAGATGTTCCTCTTCCGTATGGGACTTGGAAATCATATGTTCAACAAAGACTTCAATCTTTTTATGTATTATGTCATGAAGGAGAGTGACCATAGCACATTGATAAGTTGCCCCTGCATTCTTCAAAATAAAGGGCATCACTTTGTAGCAAAATTTTCCCCGAGGTGTAATGAAAGTAGTTTTCTCCATGTCTTCTGGTGCCATCATGATCTGATTATAACCAGAAAAACCATCCATGAAGGAGAACACTTTAGCTCGAGCAGTATTGTCAACCAGAATATTGATATGCAATAATGCAAAATCATATTTAGGGCTTGCTCTACTCAAGTCCCTATAGTCCACACACGTTCTCACTTTACCATCCTTTTTAGACACTGGTATAATATTTGCGATCCATGGGGGGTAACACGTCACTTTCAAAAAGCCTACATCAAACTATTTTTGAACCTCCTCCTTGATCTTCTTAGACATCTCAGGATGAGTTCATTGAAGATTTTGCTTAATAGGAGGACACTCTTCTCTAAAAGGCAGTTTGTGCACAACAATATCCGTATCAAACCTAGGCATGTTTTAATAAGACCAAGCAAAGATGTCTGCATACTCACAGAGCATTTCAATTAATATTTGCTTGACATTTTCTTCCAAAGCAGCCCCAATCTTACCTTATCTTTGGATCTCTTCAGTACCCAAGTTAAACACTTCAACAATCTCTTGGTGCGGTTGAATGACCTTTTCTCCTTGCCTCAACAATCTGGATAGCTCATCCGGAAGTTCACAATCTTCTTCATCTTCTTCATCAGCTTGATAGATTGGTTTTTCAAAGTCATAATGAGCCATATAAGAAACATTATCAACATATTCCAGGATTAACGGGGGACAAAATCTGCATGATTATTTTTATTTTTATTTTAGTTTTAGATTAAGAAAATAAAAAAATAAAAACACATCGACAAAAATCGTAAGAGAAGAAAGACAGGGAGAAAAATATTTGAATGCAAAAATACGTCATTTATTAATGATAAATTTGAAATGAGAAACATTATGGCCCTACAACATGTTCACTATGTCTTGGGAAGAACTTAGGAATTATTGCATGATGAAAAATAAAAGAAAATTACTCTTCATAATGGGTGACTTCAATGACGTCTTCAGCAGACCAATTAGCAAGCTCTTTACCTGGAACTGTATGACGAATCCACTTATCCATTTTAGAACCACTATCCCATTCCTCGCTCACAGCATGAGCCTCTCCATGGATAACACCACCACTGGAAAACTGTATCAGCAGAGGGATACCTTGAACCTTAAGAGGAGCAACGATTGTCATGTTTAGACCAGCCACGAAACCTAAACCTTTCTTGTTTGTCTGTGTGGGGAGGTCCAACACTCTTCCCCATCCTTCAGGTTGACCAAATTGAACAACCGCTCGTTCTTGATGGTAGGATGACATGGAGACCTCTGACTTCTTAACCTCTTGGTGAGGAGTTATAACAACCTATAAGATTTCAAATGCTTGGCATGGAGTCTCATGTAATTTTCCTTCCACCTCCATATAGAGAAAGGAACTCAAGTGACTAACAATATAATATTCCTCACCACAAATGGTGACCACCTTTTCATTCAATAAGAACTTCATCTTTTGGTGAAGGGTGGAAGTGACAGCGCCATCCCTATGAATCCATGGACGGACAAGCAGGAAACAATAAGAAGGATTAATTTCCATAATGTAGAACATTGTATCAAAAATTTGGGGACCTATATTAATAGGTAAATAAACCTCCCTGAACACGATCCTTTTAGATCCATCAAACACCTTGACAATCAAGTCACTAGGCCTCAACACGACCCCTTCATAATCAAGTTTCATAAGAGCATACTTTGAAAACACATTGAGAGAGGACCCTGAATCAATCAATACATGAGATAAGGTGGCTTTTGCAATCTCCATGGAGATATGTAACACTTTGTTGTGCTTCCTCCCCTCACGGGGCAAATCAAAATATGTAAATCCGAGTCCACTGATTGCATAAATACTATTCATGATCCCCTCAAATTGATTCACTGAGATCTCTTAAGGAACAAAAGAAGTTCCCAACAGTTTCATCAACGCATTCATGTGGTCCTATGAATCTTTAAGCAAAGCAAGAATCGAAATCTTAGCGGGCGTCTGGCTTAGCTGGTCATTAATCTTGTATTCATTTTTCTTTATGTACCTCATCAATTCAGTCACATCTTTATCCATCTCGGCATCCAGAATAGGAACAAGAGAATTTCGCCCTAGTTTTTCTCCACTACCTAAAATCTACTTGCCTTTAGCCTTATCTGTGACATCTGTACTACTTTCGGGTTGTACTGGTGGAGAGAAAATTTGACCGCTGCGAGTAATCCTACTTTCACCAACGATGTCATGAGTCTTAGACTTATTTTCTTTAAAATTTCCATCTTAGGACTTCTGAGTAGAATGTTTCTGCCCTTGTCGATAACATTCTCCACCATAATGCCAAGGAATTGCTTTGTCGCTGACATATGGTATTGGCTCGGGTACAATGATGGTTATAGGTGATTTTGTGATAGGAATTGGAATCGTAACAGGTACTTGAACATTATTCGCCTTGACATGAATAATTATCACGTCAATTTCATTAATTTTAGTCTCAGCAACTTTACGGTCGAATTGTAGAACCCCTTGGTAATCAAGTCTTGGATTGCAACCTTCAAGCATTGGCAACCCTTTGGTTGTACCAAACAACCTTCACAATCAAACCCATAACCTAAAAACACACCTTTTTGCAATAACTGTTCTTTCACGAATGAGAGGGGTGTTATCAGCTGATCCACATCCATACAAAGATTCAAGCCTCCCTCTTTAATAATGGCACTGACAGTGGCACCTCCATGAGATGACAGACGTTGACTAGTAATATTAGGTGTTGTCCCATAATTAATTTCCTGAGATTCCAATAGGTCTTACACTTTATGTTTGAACTCCATGCAATTCTCTATGATATGCCCCTGTACTCTGGAATAAAACTCACATTTTGAATTAGCATTGAAATTTGGTAGTAGCTTCTCTGGATTAATCTTCATTTTACGCTTCTCAAGCAACTTCAATTCTAGTAACTGAGGTAATAACTCCCGATAGGGCATAGGAATTGTGTCAAATTTTCTAGGAGGTGGTTTTGGTCTTTGCTGGTAGCCCTGCCTGGGCGCACATGTCTGCTGCTGGGGTGAAACAACTGGTATTATCACAGTAGCAATCTGGTGATTTATATTCTGGTATCTACCTTTCCCTTTACAAGAATAGACCATACTGGCTTCATCCTCCTTCTTCTTCTAGAAACCCCTGAAAGGCTATTTGGTATTGCCAGCATTAGTTCTGGAAACATCTTAAATCTTTCCTAACTTAATTCCGATTTCGATTCTCTCCCCGCATGTCACCATTTTAGCCAATGAATTGGTAGTACTACAACTCGTGTAATACTTCCCTTGTAAAGTTCCAGTGAAAATATCCATCATTTCACGCTCTATCATAGGGGGTTGAACCCTAGCAGCCATCTCACGCCACCTCTGAGCGTACACCTTAAAAGATTCACCTTATTTATGGGATAAACTTTGCAATTGGGTTCTTGTGGGTTCCATATCAGTATTACATCAATAATGTTGGACGAAAGCTTCAGCCAACTCTCTCCATGTATGGATATGAGTGCCATATAATTGCATATACCACTCAAGTGGTCCACTAGTTAAACTGTCTTGGAAAAAATGCATAAGTAACTTTTCATCATCATAATATATGGACATTGTTGTACCCCAAAATTTTCCCTCCCATATTCCTCCAGATTTGTCAAGAATGATCTTCATATTGCTCAAAATGGCTCAAGGGTTGGACAGTCAAATCACCTCCTAAGGCAGTCAACTGAAATTAGGGTTTTGGTTCTTTCAAGTAATTTGGGGTTCTCAATGGTTCAATCAAGTCACATAGGCCTATATACATTCTCAAGCATCTACATGCCAAGTTTCAAGACTCACAGTGCCAATTTGCACAGTCAAAAGCTCCATTTGACCTACAGTCAACTGCAAGGGCAAAATGGTCATTTTGCAGTCAAAAGTCAGAATTATTGGTCAACATCCTATTTTGAGTTTGCAATCATCATTTGATCAAGTCTTGATCATGATTCCACAAGAATAGCTCAAAAATCATCAAGATGCAAAAGTTACTATTTTTGGACAGCAGAAAAGTCAACTGTACTTTGACAAGGGCATAACTTTTTCATGGTTTATCAGAAAAATCCCATCCAAATCTCATTTTGAAGGGGATGTAAATTCCTACAATCAATATTCACACTCCAGGATCATAAAATGCACTCACAAGAAGTTACCAATTTTTACATTATAGGTCAATTTCAAAAGTCAACAAAAGTACACTTTGAGTCAAAGGCCATAACTTGAGATTGGTAAATCCAAATGACATGGGACCAAAAGCATTGGTTAGAGGACTTCAATGGCTTTCCAAAATGTCCAAGAACATGGTCATATGATCAAAATTGAGCTAGTTGTGCATTGGAGAAGTTGCGAAATTTTCATGAATTTGCAAAAGTCAACTTTGCTCAAAACACCTTCTTTTTGCTAATGGGCCTCAAATATCTTCTTGAAACTTCACCCCTGACCTATGCACGACCCACCAAGTTAAATTGGATTTATTTTCTTAAATTTATTGATTAATTGGATTTTTAATACATATTAATTCATTTAATTAATTTAAATTATAAGAAAATAGAAGATTTGATTTTTTAAATCAATTTATGAACCAAATATGATCAAAACATGCTGGAAAATTCGTGCACAAGTCAAAGATACAAAAAAAATCCAAATTTGGCAACATTGTTCAATCATGGAAAATCAAGAATATTTGATTTTCAATCAAGGATTTAATCTTCAATGCACATGGATTGGATCCAAAACTTTGACCTAATTTGTTTCTCATATACATAAGCAAGCCAAACCTGACCTAGAACACAATTGAAAGCTGCAGAAACGACCATAGCAAATTCAAGAATTTTCAAGAAAAGTCAAAACCTGTTCTTGCATTCTAGGTCGATTCAAGGCATTTTTTTCATCCAAACACCCTGCAGGAGGCACTAGGATTGATTTGCAATCAAATTCAAGCATCAAAGCTCAAGAAATCATGATCCACAGTCCCATGGTTTGCACTTCTTATTCAGAATTGCATCTCTTAATTCATGCGCATTTAACATGTTTTTGTGACTGATTTGCATTGCTAGAGACCATACAAAGCTAATGGCATGATTGAATTGAACGGTAACGCCCTGAATCGAAAGATACCATGACTGAATTTCTAGGGTTCTTGAGCTTTTAAATGGGGCTTTCTAAACCAGGAAAAATTGGGACTAATAAGATTCATGGTTGAAATCGTGAGGCCAAGACGAACACAACCCATACCTCGCGAAATATTTATGCTTGCTATATTTCTATTCGCTATTTTTCCTTGCAGGAGGTAGTGGAGGTTAAAAACCCCCGCCATATCATTCTAATTATGCAGAAAAAAGGTTGAAGATGATGATGTGTTGACATCTGGTTGGTCTGTTTGAAAAGCGCGCGTTATTTTTTTTTTTACAGCATATTGACTTGTTTTCACATATAATAATCGCCTCTTATTCCACTAACGAATTAAACAGGTTGGTTGAGTGGCTGGGGAGTTGGCATGTGAACATTAGGACTTGGGTTCGAATCCCAGGTCCCCCAAATATTTGTTACAATTTTTCCTTATGTATTCATGTGCAGCACCCCACGCGTGGTATACCATATAACATTGTTTGATCTCGTGCCATATGGCCTCCTGGCCAAATCTGAAGGCCAGGATTGAAGGACCATTATAATCTCCAGTCAACAGGTGTGTAGGCAAGCCAGAAAGTCAACAGGGCCTGGACGTTTTGGGCTTCTCATAATTGTTGACTCTACCTCCTCTTGGGCCCAACACCCCCTGGGTTTATTTCTCTTTCTTCTTTTATATTTTTTATTTAATTGTTTTTTTATTCTTATTAATTATTAGTATTATTACTTAGTTAACTAAAATAATTTATTTTTCATAATAAAATCAGAGAACAAAAAATATAATATAATATTTTTATTAAATTTAATTAGTTATTTTATAAATAAATAAACAATCAATTAATTTAGTTTTAATTAGGTTAATTTTAACTTTTTTGCAACAAAATAAAATTAAGTTAGAATTAGGGTTTTTAATAACTTTTAATCATTTTTATTTTTATTTTCTTAAACATTCAAAAACCAAAAAAAAAATTTCTTTTTATTAATTAATTAGTTTAGGTTTAATTAAATGCAAAAATAACAAAAATCTCTTTCTTTCTCAAAAAAGGGTCAAAACCCTAAAAACACTTCGATTCAATTTTTCTCGCGCGTGGTATTTTTTATTCATGTTTCCTATAATTGTATTTGCTCCGAGGATGTAATAGCTTTAATTAGGACCTTTTTATCGCTTTTATTTAATTTTCCGCAATTTACTTTTTCAAGGATTTGTTTTTGGCGATGTAAATACCCGACGCCTTGTAATAGTTTAGTTTTATTTTCCGCAACTATTAATTGCTAGATGTATGCTAACTAGGCTATGCATGTCAAGATTTCTCTTAAATTAAAATCAATCGTAGCTTACCATAACATGTACAAAGATAACATAACCGAAACCTGACACACTCGCACATGCCACTCTTAGGGTACGCCTCACTTGGTTGCCTCGACGTGGTCATTGAGTATAGGGTGTTTTAGAGGTCGCCCTCCTATCTAAAGATCAAAGTTGCCTCGAAACGGTTGCCTCAATAAAAAACGATCTAAGACATTAGGGTTATCGCTAAGGCGTCCTACCATTGCTTTAGTGACCACATGTCCCATTAATCGAATTGACCTGAAAACTCCAACGACGGTGCTACCTACTTCTCAATAGTGGGATAGTACTGTCTAAAGGACATTTACGCAGCTTAATTTCTTTTGAGTAGGTAGAGGTTCTCAGGTACTTGCTCTTTCAAAACAAAATAACTTTTTCGCACTTACACTTTTGAACAAAGTTTTTTTCAATAAACACTTCATACACTCTTGAGGACAGATACAAGAGTTAAATCGAAGTTTTCAAACAAAACTCTTTTCAAAACCCACGAACACAAGAAAAGCAAAACTTTTTTGAAAACATAGTGAGCAAGTACCTAAGAGCCCGTGGATAACCACGGATAGAAAGGGTGCTAACACCTTCCCTTTCTATAATCTACCTCCTGAACCCGAGAAACATCTCGAAAAGGAATTTTGCTGTGCTTTTGTCCTTTCCTTGTTGGAGAAAATAAAAGACGGTGGCGACTCTTGCTTACCGCAACATTTCGCGAACCAGCATTAAAAAATAGTCAGTTCTATTTCCACCGATCACAGAACTGGGGACTCTGCTGGGGAATTATAATAAGTGAGGTGTACCTTAGGAATAGATCACTTGTGTTTTTCAATTGTATGCTTTGTATGCTTTAAATTTTTGGCTTGTATCGGAGTTTTATAGATCCTAACCCGGATCTGGGGTACCCTTTTTAGGTAAGTAGCAATAATTTGCGAGGGATCTGTCTGGCGTAGACTGACACGGATGAAGCAGTAGCTACGTTGGTGTGACACCTTGGTCTGTACCGACATCCCTTGTGTTGGAACAGGGAGAATATGGGTCTTCTAAGGAGTCATTAAGCACCAACTGACCTTAGAACCTTAAATTGACCAACTTGGCCATAGAACAGTAGCAGTATGCTACACTCATTGAGACTAAACTCTCGCGATGGTTCCGGCCGCAAGAAAAGGTTGCCAAACTGGAATTATGACCGATTGAGGGTAGTCAGTGATATTGAGATCCTCTAGAACCCGATTACTATTTTTAGGACAGGTCTTAACCAACTGAAACTGAAAGAGGGTAGTACCTAAACTTCATGCCAACCTGAAATCTAAGGGCTCTTTTGTGTGACTTGTGTGCCTTTACCATGTTTGCCTTTTGTGAATACTTGTGCTGTGCCTTTACCTTGACACCATACCTTCATAACATTGCATGCATCCTGCATAAGGACTAACCCATTTCAAAGACAAGAAGGTTTCATCTTTGCACTGTTTTGTACGACATCATGATGCCCATGCGTAGGAATACTATCCGGCTCAACTTTGTTCAACCACCTATTTTGCTTAAAGAATTGGTTGACAAGATTCCAAACACTACCTCCTTCATCAGGAGCCATGGTTCTCTTCTCGGCTTAGTCACCTCAAAGTGGGACCAACAAATGATGAGTGTCCTAGTCCAGTTTTATGATCCGCTATACCATTGCTTCACCTTTCAAGACTTCCAGCGGGTCCCTACCCTGGAAGAATTCTCTGAGTTGCTCGATATCTCTATTTTGGAACAGACTCCATTCACCGGTTGGGAAAAGACTCTCCGGCCTGAAGAGATTGCTGCAGCCTTTCACTTGACCAAGGAGGAAGTAATGACTAACTGGGAGACTATAAGTGGAGTTAAGGGTTTTTTAGCTAAATTTCTTGTTGGTAAACCTAATTGTTTCTGGAATGACTTAGACTTGAAAGCATACGAGGACATTCTGGCTCTCTTAATCTATGGTCTGGTATTGTTTCCAAATCATGACACCTTTGTTGATGTTAATGCTATAAGGATCTTCATCTCTCGGAACCCTGTACCCAATCTCTTGGGTGATATCCTTTACCAACTCTCTACTCGTACTGCCCGAAAGTGAGGAACTTTGATGTGCTGTGATCCTTTATTGGTGAGGTGGTTTATTTCGCACCTCCCTAAGTCCATACTAAAGAACAAAGAAGGAAGGGGATGGGCTCATAGGATAATGTCTCTTACTGACAAAGACATCATATGGACTCTCAGAGGCTTAGATGAGGTGGCCGTCATTGATCGTTGTGGAGAGTATCCTAATGTTCCCTTGATCAGAACCCGTGGAGGAATCTCCTATAACCCATGTTTAGCTCTCTGTCAGTTTGGAAGAGCCAGAAGAGAAAGGCCTCATGAGATGTTGATACCTCATATCGTCTTTGATTTTCAGGTAGATAGCGACGAGCTGCGTCGTAGATTCATCAGGGCTTGGGATAGAGTTCACAAAGCTGACCCACATGAGTTGGGACCAAAGACTTCTCTGCCAATGGATTCATATTTCAGATGGGTCCGCATCCGTGCCCAGAAGTTAGGTATGTCATACGAAGCTGTCAGGCCTATTACTCTTGAAGGTGCTGATAAAGACGGGGTTCCTCCAATTATTCTCCATCCTCATACACCCACTGATGTTGGCACACTAAAGAGGTCTTGGGCGCAACTGCAGGAAGAACGGGATTCTTATCGGGAAAGGTTCAATGAACAAGAACAGAAGATCCAGAAGCTGATAAAGCAATTGGAGAACGAGCGGATCCTGAATGATTATATCCGCACCGAGAAGAAGAGGCCATGGGAGCATCGATGGACCTTTAATGTTTCTTTTACAGCTTTTGTTTACTTTTCAGTATTTTCATTCTTGTAACGCCTAAGGGAGGTTTGTTGAAAAATTTAAATTCCGAAGTTAAAACTAATAAAGTGTGTTTCTTTTTTTGTCTACAAAGTTGAATCCCGATTGTCTTTGAAAACATAAAGCATACGCATTTCATCTCATCATATGCATAACAGGTACCCTTTTTACAGGTCACTTATCTTCTTCGCTGTTTATTTCAGCAATCATCATGTCTACTGAACCTTCCACTAAACAAGCTATCAAGGCCCTCCAGGCCCAAAATGCCCAGTTTCAAGAGTTGGTTATGAGCCTAGCCCAGGGTCAACAGGATTTGAAGACTCTGATTCTGAAAGAGAGGAAGAAGAAGAAGAAGAGGACCATCTTGTTCAACACTGGACGCAGATTTGGGAATGGACTGCAGAATGAGGTCGATCTGACCACTTCATTTGTAGGGAAAGACAACCCATAAGAGAGAAGGGTTCCTAGTCCAGTGGTCTCCGACAACGAGACGGATTATGATGAAGAGCAGTACCCTCCTACTGAGGATAGGTACAAACAGTTGGAGGACCACTTGAGCGCTATGGAGATACAGAATGTGCCCGGGTTGGACTTTGGAGACCTAGGCTTATCCTCTGGGGTGGTGATTCCCCATAAATTCAAGGAACTTGCCTTTGCCAAGTATGACGGAGCTTCCTGTCCAAAGCTGCACCTCCGGTCATATGTAAGGAAGATCCAGCCTTACACAGCTGATAAGAATTTGTGGATCCATTTCTTTCAGGACAGTCTTTCAGGGACTCAACTGGAGTGGTTCTATCAGCTGGATGGAGCTAGTATCCGTAACTGTGAGGATTTGGCTACTGCGTTCTATAAGCAATATCAGTATAATTCCGACCTCGCTCCTACGCGTACCCAACTCCAGGGTATGTCAATAGGGACGAGTGAAGGATTTAAAGAGTATGCTCAAAAGTGGATAGACCTTGCTGGAAGGGTGCAGCCACCTTTAACTGACCGTGAACTTGTTGATATGTTTCTGGGGACCCTGTCCAGTCCATTGTTTAACCTTTTGATTGGAAACTCTTCAGAGGGGTTTACAAACCTTATCTTGACTGGTGAGAGGATTGAAGCTGGTATCAAGGCTGGGAAGATACAGAAGGGTGCCTCCTCGAGCACTGAAAAGAAACCCTTCAAGAAAGAATCTAGTGTTGTCTACGGTTCAAGGAGACAGAATAGACCGGAACACCGCCAAGCTGTCAATGCGGTGGTTATTTCAAAACCTGCCAGTGCTCCTCAGCATCACAACTAACAAAGGGGTGAGATACCTCGAAGGAAATTCACTCGCCTCAGCATGACCTTGTCCCAGATATTGCCGCAGTTACTGACAACTAATCTGGTGACTCTAAAAGAAGCTCCGAAGATTATAAACACAACATCCCCAAGGTACAATCCTAACGCCCGTTGCGCTTATCACTCTGACAGCCCGGGGCATACTACAGATGATTGTTGGGCTCTGAAGAATAAGGTTCAGGACCTAATCGATGCAAAGGAGATTGAGTTCGAGGCACCCGAGAAGCCTAACATTGTGACCGCTCCCATGCCCAAGCATGGAGTGAATGCTGTAGAGGAAGACTTGTTTGTAGCCTCTATGGATGACATTGTTACCCCGCTGATGACCGTCAAGAGGAACCTGTTGCTAGCCGGTTTATTTCCGGGATGTAGTGAAGGTTTCCATCTATGTTCTGTTTCACCTACTGGTTGCCCATATTTGAAGTCAGGCATCCAAAACCTGATGGATAATAAGGAAATCCTGTTTGAAAATATTGTTGTTCCTGCCACCCCTACAGAAGAAGTTTCCATTTTTACCATTTCAACAATTCTCCCAAGGCCCCCTCGAGGAAGCCTGTCAGAATTACGCCTATTCAGAAGGTTGCACCCATAATCATCTCTGTTTCGGGGCCTATTCCCTATGCATTTGAAAAAGTTGTCCCCTGGCACTATGGGGCAGATGTTTATGTTCTTGGAGTTAAGCAAGAGTTTGATATTAATACCGGCGTCAGCAACATTATTGGGCCTGCCAAAGTCACCCGCAGTGGTAGACTTTTCTCACCTGATATTGCGCCACCAGCTGTCCGAAGACCTATTGTCATCACACCTACAAGTGTGCCTACTTCCCTTCCTGATCAAGTTCCTATTTCTACCCCTGTCGCCGAGTCATCTGACGCTCGGGGAAAAGGGATCGCCACTAATATGCCTGCCCAGACGGAGGCACTGAAGACCATCAATGTTGAAGCTTCCAAACAGGAGATGGAAGAGATTCTTAAGATTATCAAGAAGAGTGATTATAATGTAGTTGAGCAACTGGGTAAAACCCCATCCAAGATTTCGATGTTATCACTGTTGTTGTGTTCAGAGGCCCATGGCAAGGCTCTGATTACTTTCCTGAAGACGGTCCACGTGCCACAAGAGACATCAGCTGATTAGTTTACCGATTGTGTGGCCAATTTAACTGCTGATAATGGTTTGGGTTTCTTCGATGTTGATCTGAGTGCTAAGGGGAAGAACCATAACGATGCCCTGCATGTCTCCATTGAATGCAGGGGCACTACTCTTGCACATGTGTTGGTTGACATTGGTTCCTCACTGAACGTCTTGCCCAAGAAAGCTCTAGACAGGTTAGATTGCGAAGGGTTGGAGCTAAAGCCAAGTAACATTGTTGTCCGGGCCTTTGATGGGTCCAAAAGGATGGTGCATGGTGAAGTCAATATTCCAATTAGAGTTGGCTCCCAGGTCTTTGATTCTACATTCTATGTGATGGACATTCGGCCATCCTATTCTTGTTTGTTGGGTCGTCCATGGATCCATAACGCTGGAGCTGTGACCTCAACACTCCATCAAAAGCTGAAATACACGGTCAAAGGGAAGATTGTGACAGTTCAGGGGGAGGAAGAGTACATGGTCAGCCACCTCAACTCGTTCCGGTACATAGAGATGGATGGGGAGTTCATTGAGACCCCATTTTAACACTTTGAAGAGGTTCTTCAGACACTGGCGTCAACTGAGACTGTGATTGAAGGTTCTCCTTTGAAGATGGCTTCCTTAAAGGATGCCCGGACTGTAATTGAGAAGGGTGAGTATGAAAACTGGGGCCGACTTCCTGATTTCACTCAGAAGACTAACAAGTTTGGTTTGGGTTTCACTGTCGAAGCTCAAAAGGCCGTTCGTAGTGCAAGGATTGGAAGACCTCCTGTGTTCATCAGCAACTCGGGAGTAAATTCCATTGAAGATGACGTGGAGAAATCTGAATTCGACAGCTGGATCTACCCTACGACCAACGGTGGACCAAACAACTGGACCGCGGAAGACTTCGTCCCTATTACTTTTGTTACTCAGTAATGAACTCTTTTGTTTTGAATTTGTAACAAACAATATTGTGAAACTTTATGGCCCGGTGTCTTACCCGGGGCACCGTGGCTTCATTTGTGAGGGCTTTTGTGTGCCATTTTCATATATCATTAATAAAAGCATTGGACGTTTTTTGCATTTCAAATCTTGCGCTCCTTGTCTTTCTTTATTATATATTGCAAAACAGCTATTTACACACACTCACATATACAGGTCCCAATCCACTCTGGATCTCACTGGTAACGACTCTGCTACTGCCAGTTATGACTTCGAAAATCCGATCAACTTAGCCGAAGACGAAGGTGAAGATGATTGCGAAGTGCCTGGTGAACTTGCAAGACTGTTACTCCAGGAAGAGAGGGCCATTCAGCCGCATGAAGAGCCAGTGGAAACGGTAAATCTGGGTACTGAGACAGACAAAAAGGAAGTCAAGATCGGTGCAAACCTGGAGCTTAGTTTGAAACAACGGTTGATTCAGATGCTGCATGACTACGTTGAGATCTTTGCCTGGTCCTACGAAGATATGCCTGGGTTGGATACCGACATTGTGGTTCATCACCTGCCTACCAAGGAAGAATGCCCTCCAGTAAAACAGAAGGTTCGCCATATGCGTCCAGAGATGTCCGAGAAAATCAAAGCTGAGGTTATGAAACAATTTGATGCCGGTTTTCTAGCAGTCGCTTCTTACCCTCAGTGGGTTGCCAATGTGGTTCCGGTACCGAAGAAAGATGGTAAGGTCCGAATGTGTGTTGACTACAGGGATTTGAATAGGGCGAGCCCTAAGGATGACTTCCCTCTGCCTCACACCGACGTTCTGGTTGACAACACTGCTCAGCATAAGGTATTCTCTTTCATGGATGGTTTCTCCGGTTATAGTCAGATAAAGATGGCTCCCGAAGATATGGAGAAGACCACTTTTGTTACTCAGTGGGGTACCTTTTGCTACAAAGTCATGCCTTTTGGGTTGAAAAATGATGGGGCAACGTATCAGCGTGCCATGGTTGCTCTGTTTCATGATATGATCCATCATGAGATCGAAGTATACGTCGACGATATGATTGCAAGGTCCCAAACTGAGGAAGAGCACCTTGACCATCTACAGAAGCTGTTTGACCAATTGAAGTTGTACAAACTGAGGCTGAACCCGAACAAGTGCACCTTCGGGGTGAGATCTGTAAGATTGCTAGGTTTCGTCATAAGCGACAAAGGTATTCAAGTGGACCCTGCCAAAGTGAAAGCCATACAAGAGATTCCAACTCCCAAGACAGAGAAAGAAGTCAGAGGCTTTCTAGGACGGTTAAACTACATTGCCCGATTCATCTCGCACGTAACTGCTACTTGTGAGCCAATCTTCAAGCTACTGAAGAAAGATCAAGTGGTACGTTGGAACGATGAATGCCAAGCTGCTTTCGATAGAATCAAAGAGTATCTCCGAGAGCCACCCATTCTTATGCCACCGGTTGAAGGGAGACCTCTAATCTTATACTTGACAGTACTTGACAATTCAATGGGGTGTGTGCTGGGTCAGCATGACGAGTCTGGACGAAAAGAGCATGCTATTTATTACCTTAGTAAAAATTTTACCGACTGTGAGACCCGATACTCGTTGCTCGAGAAAACTTGCTGCGCT
Source organism: Vicia faba (assembly GCA_948472305.1). Lineage (NCBI taxonomy): Eukaryota > Viridiplantae > Streptophyta > Magnoliopsida > Fabales > Fabaceae > Vicia > Vicia faba. Next base: position 1,426,023,459 of record OX451735.1, on the reverse strand, counting down.
TTGGTATGGGCTGCTCGCCGGCTAAGACAATATATGTTGACTCACACTACTCTATTAATTTCAAAGATGGATCCGATCAAGTATATCTTCGAAATGCCTGCCTTATCCGGAAGAATAGCAAGATGGCAGATGATCTTGACTGAATATGACATCTAGTACACAACTCAAAAAGCAATCAAGGGAAGTGTATTGGAAGACCATTTGGCACATCAGGCAGTGGATGATTACCAGTCTATGAACTTTGAATTTCCAGACGAGAATATCATGTTAGTGACTGATTGTGAAATACCTGGACCAAATGAAGGACCTGAGGAAGGATCTCGATGGTCTATGCACTTTGACGGAGCCTCAAACGCTTTGGGTAATGGTATTGGCGCTGTGATCATATCTCCTAAAGGCTCTCATACTCCACTTACCGCCCGACTGTGTTTCAACTGCACCAACAATATGGCGGAGTATGAAGCATGCGTCATGGGTCTTCGAGCTGTAATTGACCTAAGGATCAAGTTTCTGAGTGTCTTCGGAGATTCTGCTCTCGTGATCAGTCAGATCAAAGGAGAATGGGATACGAAACACCCAAATCTCATTCCTTACAAGGAGTATGTATTGACTTTGATTCCCCATTTCGAGGAGATAACCTTTGAACACTTCCCAAGAGAAGAAAATCAGTTGGCGGACGCGTTAGCTACGATGTCTTCTATGTTTAAAGTCAAATGGGACAACGAGGCTCCCCGGATCATTATTTGTAAATTGGATGAACCTGCGCATTGTTGTGACCTTGAGACCGAAGAGGTAACAGAAAAACCTTGGTATCATGAAGTGAAGAGGTATCTTGAAGCTCAAGAATATCCCGAGGGTGCATCTGTTAATGACAAGAAGTTTCTGAGAAGATTCGCGGCAAAGTTCTTCATCAGCAATGGCATTCTTTACAAACGAAACCATGATTCAACCTTACTGCATTGTGTGGATAAGATCGAAGCAGAAAGGATTATGGAAGAGCTGCATGAAGGTACCTTCGGGACTCACTCCAGTGGACATACCATGGCAAAGAAAATCCTTCGGGCAGGATATTACTGGTCCACAATGGAAGCCGACTGTTACCAGCATTCTCGGACATGTCATTAGTGTCAGGTCTATGCTGATAAGGTTCACATTCCTCCAGTTCCTTTGAACGTCTTGACGGCACCTTGGCCTTTTGCAATGTGGGGAATTGATATGATCGGCGAGATCAGACCTACGGCATCCAACGGGCATCGCTTTATCCTGGTAGCGATTGATTACTTTACGAAGTGGGTTGAAGCAGCTTCCTTTGCCACCGTAACCAAGAACGTCGTGGCACGGTTCATTCGGCATAACCTGGTCTGTCGATACGGTGTACCAGAGAGGATCATTACGGATAATGGTACCAATCTTAACAAAAAGATGATCACTGAGCTCTGCGAGCAATTCAAAATACAGCACCATAACTCTTCTCCCTACCGGCCGAAGATGAATGGGGTTGTCGAAGCGGCAAATAAAAACATTAAGAAGATTATGCAGAAGATGACAGTGACCTACAAAGATTGGCACGAGATGTTACCATTTGCTCTTCATGGGTACCGTACCTCAGCACGAACGTCAACAGGGGCAACACCCTATTCCTTGGTATATGGCATGGAGGAAGTCCTGCCCATTGAAGTTCAGATACCCTCTCTCCGGATCATGAAGGATGCGGGTTTAAGTGAAGATGAATGGATCCAGAACCGGCTTGATCAACTGAACTTAATCGACGAAAAGAGACTTGCTGCTATTTGTCATGGTCAGACGTACCAAAAACGGATGATCAAGGCATTTAACAAGAAAGTCAGACGACAAGAGTATCAAGTCGGGGACCTGGTAATCAAGCACATCATTCTACCTCAAGGTGATCCCAGGGGAAAATGGACCCCTACTTACGAAGAGCCATTTGTGGTCAAGAACATATTCTCATGAGGAGCAATGATTCTAACCACCATGGATGGTGACGACCTTCCTCACCCCATCAATGCAGACATAGTAAAAAGATACTACGCATAATTAAAAGACCCGCTAGGTCGACTGGCCTAAGCAAAAATAAGGGCTTCCCGGCGAACCAAATGGGTTCGGGCAAAATAAGGGATGAAATGAAAAAAATATGTACACCCGGCAAGTCGAAAACCTGAAAAGGTGGCTTGGGCAAAAATGGGTATCCCGGTGGACTGAAAACCCGAAAGGGCGGTCCAGGCCAAAACTAGGGATAAGCGTAACACTATGTCTCATTGGATCACCTCGCCTCTGGACTTTGGTATCAACTATCAGGCTCAGAAGGCACCAATCAATCAGATTCATCTCCAACTAAGCAGCAAAGTGATGAGATGCTTGAAGACATAAAGGCAATAGCAGAGTTGGAACCCAGTGGTATTTTTCACATAGCTGTTTTATTTTTTACAAATTGTATTAAATCCTATTTGTCCGGCGGCGTTCTCTTACTAGGACATCAGCCTCTTGTACAAAAACGCCTATTTACAAGCAAACTTCAAAATCAATACAAGTTCATTTTTCAGACAAATTGCAAATTGATTTTTTTCCTTTATCTGTTTTGTTTTGCAAAGAACGTCCAATGTTCATTTTTGATATATGCATTTGACATTAATTTCTGCTCATAAATATTTGCATACGAAACAAAGGACTAATTACGGGTGACATCGAAAGTAGGGGCAATAGGAATTGACCAAGCAGTCTAGTTGCTTTGTCCACCAAGGTACCAAGGTAGGTTCAGCTGAAGAATATGACCAAGACCTTCACTCCCCAGGAGTAAGACAGTAATGGAAGCTCTCCCCACTGAGACTTGCAGCCATGGACGAATCAGTAATACTCTCCCCCAAGCAGAGTTAGTCTACCGTCAGTCCCGAAAAGGCTCGGTATCCCTAGTAGGTCTTAATATTCCCCAACAGAGTATAAAGATATTCCCTAGCAAGCGTAAGGAGCATCCCCGACAGTCTTAATATTCCTCGACAGAGTATAAGAATGTTCCCCGGCGGAATACAGGATACCCCCAGTGGAGCCATTTCCCCAGCGCAGTCTACAAAGCTTCCCCACCAGAGTTGAATCATCATACCTAGTAGATTCTGGAAGCCTGTCCCCTGCAGAGTGCAAATATATCTCCCCATCCATATTTAGAAGGTTATATCCACAAGAGTCTAACTGGGTTATCCTCAGCAAGTTGCAACTGAAAGATCATCCTCAGCGACGTTCTTTCTATCCCCAGCGGAGTTCATCATCAAAATCCCCAATAGAGCTCATCAACGGAATCCCCAGCGGAGTTGTCATTAAAATCTCAGCAAAACATCTCTTCCCCACAGAGTAATTCCCCGCAGAGTAATCTCTTCATCAAGTTTATTCCCCAACGGAGTTCTTCTCTCCTGCAGGTTTATTCTCACAAACATCTTCATTCATCATCCCCAATGGAAATAAAGAATTCAGCATCATTCTCCAGCAGCTATCCCGGATTTATTTTCCCCAGCTAAAACATCACATTTTCATACATCATGATACATGCATATACGCATCATATCATACGATCTCATTTATGTTGAGAACATCATTGCTTGATCCATATCATGCATTGCATATGACTGACCTTTGCTTTTCAGGAAAGATGCAGTTAAGTTCTCAGCTATGTCAAAGGAGACAAAAACCAGTTAAATCGACTCCTAAAGATTTTTCTGAGGCGAAGCCAGTCAATGGAGACAAAATCAGTTAAGTAGATTCCTAAAGATTTTTCTGAGGCGAAGCCAATCAATGGAGACAAAATCAGTTAAATCGATTCCTAAAGATTTTTCTGAGGCGAAGCCAGTCAATGGAGACAAAATCAGTTAAATCGATTCCTAAAGATTTTTCTGAGGAGAAGCCAGTCAATGGAGACAAAATCAGTTAAATCGATTCCTAAAGATTTTTCTGAGGCGAAGCCAGTCAATGGAGACAAAATCAGTTAAATCGATTCCTAAAGATTTTTCTGAGGCGAAGCCAGTCAATGGAGACAAAATCAGTTAAATCGATTCCTAAAGATTTTTTTGAGGCAAATCTAGTCAATGGAGACAAAATCAGTTAAATCGATTCCTAAAGATTTTTTCTGAAGCCAAGTCATTCAATGGAGACAAAATCAGTTAAATCGATTCCTAAAGATTTTTCTGAGGCAACCCATCAATAGAGACAACCTGTCAATGGAGACAACCCGTCAATGGAGACAACCCGTCAATAGAGACAACCCGTCAATAAAGACAACCCATTAATGGATACAATCCAGTCAAAGAAGACAATTCAGTCAAAAGAGACAATCCAGTCAAAAGAGACAATCAAGTCAATGAAGACAACCCGTCAATGAAGACAACCCGTCAATGAAGACAACCCGTCAACGAAGACAAAACTACCTACCAACAATCTCCAGGTGGCATCTGTAAGCCCATCCTCCTATCCATCATCTCTCCAAATGGCATCTGTAAGCCCATTCCTGATATCACAATGCTGATACTACATCATGCGAGTGCAAATTTCTGGGCACTTTAGTGTTCAATCATCTTCCACCTTCGGATCACGAAAGGCACGCAAGCCAATCTACATCCTCAGGTTTAAGAAGATTGAACAGGGGAAACTGTTGTACCCCAAAATTTTCCCTCCCATATTCCTCCAGATTTGTCAAGAATGATCTTCATATTGCTCAAAATGGCTCAAGGGTTGGACAGTCAAATCACCTCCTAAGGCAGTCAACTGAAATTAGGGTTTTGGTTCTTTCAAGGAATTTGGGGTTCTCAATGGTTCAATCAAGTCTCATAGGCCTATATATATTCTCAAGCATCTACATGCCAAGTTTCAAGACTCACAGTGCCAATTTGCACAGTCAAAAGCTCCATTTGACCTACAGTTAACTACAAGGGCAAAATGGTCATTTTGCAGTCAAAAGTCGGAATTTTTGGTCAACATCCTATTTTGAGTTCACAATCATCATTTGATCAAGTCTTGATCATGATACCACAAGAATAGCTCAAAAATCATCAAGATGCAAAAGTTACTATTTTTGGACAACAGAAAAGTCAACTGTACTTTGACAAGGGCATAACTTTTTCATGGTTTATCAGAAAAATCCCATCCAAAGCTCATTTTGAAGGGGATGTAAATTCCTACAATCCATCTTCACACTCCAGGATCAGAAAATGCACTCACAAGAAGTTACCAATTTTTACATTATAGGTCAATTTCAAAAGTCAACAAAAGTACACTTTGAGTCAAAGGCCATAACTTGAGTTTGGTAAATCCAAATGACATGGGACCAAAAGCATTGGTTATAGGACTTCAAGGGCTTTCCAAAATGTCCAAGAACATGGTCATATGATCAAAATTGAGCAAGTTGTGCATTGGAGAAGTTGGGAAATTTTCATGAATTTGCAAAAGTCAACTTTGCTCAAAACACCTTCTTTTTGCTAATGGGCCTCAAATCTCCTCTTGAAACTTCACCCCTGACCTATGCACGACCCACCAAGTTAAATTGGATTTATTTTCCTAAATTTATTGATTAATTGGATTTTTAATACATATTAATTCATTTAATTAATTTAAATTATAAGAAAATAGAAGATTTGATTTTTTAAATCAATTTGTGAACCAAATATGATCAAAACATGCTGGAAAATTCGTGCACAAGTCAAAGATACAAAAAAAATCCAAATTTGGCAACATTGTTCAATCATGGAAAATCAAGAATATTTGATTTTCAATCAAGGATTTAATCTTCAATGCACATGGATTGGATCCAAAACTTTGACCTAATTTGTTTCTCCTATACATAAGCAAGCCAACCCTGACCTAGAAGACAATTGAAAGCTGCAGAAACGACCATAGCAAATTCAAGAATTTTCATGAAAAGTCAAAACCTGTTCTTGCATTCTAGGTCGATTCAAGGCATTTTTTCATCCAAACACCTTGCAAGAGGCACTAGGATTGATTTGCAATCAAATTCAAGCATCAAAGCTCAAGAAATCATGATCCACAGTCCCACGGTTTGCACTTCTTATTCAGAATTGTATCTCTTAATTCATGCGCATTTAACATGTTTTTGTGACTGATTTGCATTGCTAGAGACCATACAAAGCTAATGGCATGATTGAATTGAACTGTAACGCCCTGAATCGAAAGATACCATGATTGAATTTCTAGGGTTCTTGAGCTTTTAAATGGGGCTTTCTAAACCAGGAAAAATTTGGACTAATAAGATCCATGGTTGAAATCGTGAGGCCAAGACGAACACAACCCATACCTCGCGAAATATTTATGCTTGCTATATTTCTATTCGCTATTTTTCCTTGCAGGAGGTAGTGGAGGTTAAAAACCCCCGCTATCTGATTCTAATTATGCAGAACAAAGGTTGAAGATGATGATGTGTTGACATCTGGTTGGTCTGTTTGAAAAGCGTGCGTTATTTTTTATTTTACAGCATATTGACTTGTTTTCACATATAATAATCGCCTCTTATTCCACTAACGAATTAAACAGGTTGGTTGAGTGGCTGCGGCGTTGGCATGTGAACATTGGGACCTTGGTTCGAATCCCAGGTCCCCCAAATATTTGTTACAATTTTTCCTTATGTATTCATGTGCAGCACCCCACGCGTGGTATACCATATAGCATTGTTTGATCTCGTGCCAGATGGCCTCCTGGCCAAATCTGAAGGCCAGGATTGAAGGACCATCATAATCTCCAGTCAACAGGTGTGTAGGCTAGCCAGAAAGTCAACAGGGCCTGGAAGTTTTGGGCTTCTCAGAATTGCTGACTCTACCTCCTCTTGGGCCCAACACCCCCTGGGTTTATTTCTCTTTCTTCTTTTATATTTTTTATTTAATTGTTTTTTTATTCTTATTAATTATTAGTATTATTACTTAGTTAACTAAAATAATTTATTTTTCATAATAAAATCAGAGAACAAAAAATATAATATAATATTTTTATTAAATTTAATTAGTTATTTTATAAATAAATAAACAATCAATTAATTTAGTTTTAATTAGGTTAATTTTAACTTTTTTGCAACAAAATAAAATTAAGTTAGAATTAGGGTTTTTAATAACTTTTAATCATTTTTATTTTTATTTTCTTAAACATTCAAAAACCAAAAAAAAAAAATTTCTTTTTATTAATTAATTAGTTTAGGTTTAATTAAATGCAAAAATAACAAAAATCTCTTTCTTTCTCAAAAAAAGGGTCAAAACCCTAAAAACACTCTGATTCAATTTTTCTCGCGCGTGGTATTTTTTATTCATGTCTCCTATAATTGTATTTGCTCCGAGGATGTAATAGCTTTAATTAGGACCTTTTTATCGCTTTTATTTAATTTTCCGCAATTTACTTTTTCAAGGGTTTGTTTTTGGCGATGCAAATACTCGACGCCTTGTAATAGTTTAGTTTTATTCTCCGCAACTATTAATTGCTAGATGTATGCTAACTAGGCTATGCATGTCAAGATTTCTCTTAAATTAAAATCAATCGTAGCTCACCATAACATGTACAAAGATAACATAACCGAAACCTGACACACTCGCACATGCCACTCTTAGGGTACGCCTCACTTGGTTGCCTCGACGTGGTCATTGAGTATAGGGTGTTTTAGAGGTCGCCCTCCTATCTAAAGATCAAAGTTTCCTCGAAACAGTTGGCTCGATAAAAAATGATCTAAGACATTAGGGTTATCGCTAAGGCGTCCTACCATTGCTTTAGTGACCACATGTCCCATTAATCGAATTGACCCGAAAACTCCAACGACGGTGCTACCTACTTCTCAATAGTGGGATAGTATTGTCTAAAGGACATTTACGCAGCTTAATTTCTTTTGAGTAGGTAGATGTTCTCAGGTACTTGCTCTTTCAAAACAAAATAACATTTTCGCACTTACACTTTTGAACAAAGTTTTTTCAATAAACACTTCATACACTCTTGAGGACAGATACAAGAGTTAAATCGAAGTTTTCAAACAAAACTCTTTTCAAAACCCACGAACACAAGAAAAGCAAAACTTTTTTGAAAACATAGTGAGCAAGTACCTAAGAGCCCGTGGATAACCACGGATAGAAAGGGTGCTAAAACCTTCCCTTTCTATAATCTACCTCCTGAACCCGAGAAACATCTCGAAAAGGAATTTTGCTGTGCTTTTGTCCTTTCCTTGTTGGAGAAAATAAAAGACAGTGGCGACTCTTGCTTACCGCAACATTTCGCGAACCAGCATTAAAAAACAATCAGTTCTATTTCCACTGATCACAGACATCCTCCTATAATATAATTTGACATGAATCCTAGGACAAGAGGTGCCTTTATATTTGAAAAAATGTGGCACTTTGAACTTTGGAGGAACCTTCACTCTTGGGAATAAACCCAAATCATACATATCAAAGTTCATCAGGAAAATGCAAGGAACACGATTATGCTATTATATTTTTTAAATGTTTCTAGACCAAAATGAAATTTGGACATAAAGTCATTGTGATCAACATTTTGAACATAAGTTGCTGAGCATAAATTCAAGCTTCAAATTGCATGTATACACTCATCAGATCTAGGATCTGGTCAGCTATGCCATCATACAAGATCTACATCTTATCCACATAAGAAAATACAGATCGAAGCTTAAGAATTCACTTACCTTAAGTGAGTGAAAAGTAAATTCACTCTATGCCACTAAAATTGAAAGAAATCCGCGGAACCTCTATCTTTCACTTCAATGATGTGTAACTATGCACCAATTGGAACTTTGAGCAAATGATCTTGAGAGAAAATTTTTGAAGAAGTAAATTCTGCTTTGAGTGAGAAGCTGAACTTTTGAATAGAAGTTTCATAGTTTCTATGTGAATATTGATCAAGCCCCCTTGAAATGAGAATGAGTTCCCGTTTATATTGAGCAAGGAAGTGTGATGAAGAAGCTTTGCTAGGGGGTAAGACAGTCTTTTACAATTTGTAGCCATTGGAAATATCTTTGCTTGCTGCATTTTGTGTTGTTTCTAAATGAGTTAATGGTCATTTTGGAAAGAGGTGAGGGAAGCGTGTTTAGTGACCTGGCATGAGCAGCACATAGGAAAGTGAACTAGTCGCATTCTAAACAATATTGACCAACTCACTTCCTTCTTCAACTTCTCTTAATTTTCTCGTGCGATTTATTTGCTTAGGAGGCCTTTGGAAAGTTATTTTAATGTAGATCATAATAGAGCTTTGAATTATTGAAATTGATGCCTGGAAGTGAGAGATATTTCAATGAGAAGTTTGGAAAAAAGAAGCCTGGTAGGTCATGGCACACGCATGTGCATGGACATGCATGGCTTGCCAGAAATGAAACTTTGAGGTCTTCACTTTGTTTGAGTATTGTTGTACCCCAATTTTTGCCCCTAAGATCCCCTAATCATACCATGTTGAGTCAATCACAACAAGATCACATTAGGGCTTTTGGTTCTCCTCCCTATTTTTAGCTTTGTTCTTTGAGGAATCACCAAGCACCTTGACTTGTTTTCTTTTATGATCATGACTAGTTTATCTTGATTTTCCTTTTAATTAATAAAACGCAATGTTGGTTTGTCTTACTTGTTAATAATGTAGGTAAAGGCAATGAGATGTAGCAAGTTGCTCCATGGGTTCATGAGTTTATTTCCATGCCCTAGTCAATAAAGCTTGAGAAGTCCAAACCTCACCATTGAAGTTGTTTTGGAAGGGATGGCATGGAAAGGTTATTTTGGTTCACTACATTTCTAAGTTATCAAGATTGATTCAAAAGTGCAAGGGATTGATTGAATAAATTGTAATGGTTGAGTTTTGATCAAATTAGAAGTCACACTTTTCTTATTTGCAACTTCACACAATTTCCCTCCAAATGTCATCATTTCACACGCTTGGACATTCCATTTAATTCCCTATAAATAGAGGGTCATCCCTCATTCATTTCCTCAAGCTTGGATAGCCAGAATTACTCTTCCAAACTTGTTCCATAACTCAAATTTCGGCAACTTCGAAATCTATGTTTAAGCATTTTTCAATCCAATTTTTATATCAATTTACCTTCCTTGATCTTCCTTGAAGCTAACCATATAATTACCTTGAAGAATAATTCCCTATATTGCTCCATAGAAGTCCAGTTTCAGAGCTCTGCAACTCAACTTCAATAGGTAGATTTCTACATCAATTCTTCAAAACTTTGATATCATTGCGATGCTCTCATTCCCCTGGTTCTAGTCACAACACTTACTTTTATCTGGAAACATGTTTTGACCATGAAATTTCAAATCCCTTTTCAAAACTTTCCTTCCAAATTGCTTGAGCTACATTTTATATAAATATTCCGCGAAGGTGTGGTTGTCTTCATCTTGAAGAGAGGAAGTGAATGTCGTAGGTCCGAGCTTCTGATTTTACAGTTTGAGAGACCTGCAATTCACGTTAGCTGGAGGTTGAAGATGACCAACGTGTCATCTTCCAACCAATGAAGGCGCACCATATTTTTTTTTTTAAATCTGATTTAATTAATGATTATATGCTTTATTCACTAATGACCATGATATTCACAATGCGCCAGATCCCTTGGATTTGATTAATAATGTGTTTTGACTCTCATCCAATGGTCCACATATTTTTGACTTTATTTTTCTTTTCTGATTTTTATATTTAATTGTTTTAAATTTCAAAAAATTATAGAAAATTCATTTTTAGTCCTAAAAATCTGAAAAAATTATAAAAAATATTTTTGAATTTTCTTTTTCTGATTTTTATTTTTTCACAATTTTATTTTGTGTTTTGATATTTTTTATAAATTTTCACTTTATTTGATTTGTTTTAAATGTTTAAAAATACTTTTATGCATTTTTTAATTCTGAAAAAATTATGGTATGATCTAATGATATTGTGAAATATCGGTGACCTCATTCATTTTTTATTTCTGACCTTGGTATTTTTATCAATTTTGGTTCAGTTTACTCATTTATTTTCATTTTAAAAATAGTTTCTGACTTTAAAAAAATTACCAAAAATTTTATAAAATTATTTTAGTTCATTTCTGATTTTTCTATGGTCTTACTTTTTATTTCTTGATTAATTTTAACATAGTTTATATTTTTCTCTTTTATTTCTATTTTAAAACATTTTTTTAATGTATATACTAAATGCAATATTATTTTGTGATTATTTTCTAGTTGATCTTGGGTTGAATTTTTTATTATGAACTTTGTTAACATCATTGGATCCATGGTGTTTAGCTTAACTTCATAAAATGGATGAATGATTTTAATACTAGTTTAATTGAAATTTAATTTAAATGTGGTTTGTATGTTTTTTTCCCACCCATCTTCATCTCACCCCTTTGTTATTGCACTAAGTGTTATTGGAGCATGATCACTATATCATGTCTCAAAACAAATGGTGTATAGATTTCTATTGACCGGCCTCAAAATAGGTGTGACTTTTACATAAGTCCACTTACGATTGCTTAACATAGCCCTAAATTTTATCCTGATTCAAATAAATGATCATTCGTGGTCCAAATCTATGTTTGCAAGCCCAAGTATGTTAATTTGATCTCTTTGATCCAATAACCTTGAGATTCATTGTGTGGAGGCTTTGGTTCTACCAATCTTCTAATGGGTCTATAAAACTTTTGGTCAACGCGGATAACTTAAACATCATTGATCATTAAATGGTAATTTTAAGGATTCCAAATGGAAGATATACTTGACAAAAAGAAAATGCAACTTGTTGTGTGAAGGCTTTGGTTCTACCAATCCTCTAATGAGTTCCAAATACAAGTTTCAATATGGTCATCCAAGTAACCACTAATTATTAAATTATTTTTACTTTATGACTTTTATTTTTTATGCTTTATGTATTATTTACTTTAAGCATTACATTTCATGTCATTTTTATTTTGCTCACTTGAGCTTTTCTTTTCTCTTCTAAGACACCTAATAATCAACATGAACCATAAAAAACCCTTTAATGATACTTGGACTATTTAGATAATATCCTTAGCATTATGGAGCATTGGACTTCTTGGACTTAGGATTAGAAACCTTGGACTATGTTGGAGACCTTGTGACCTTAATTGATATTTTGTCTGGAGTTCTTGAGGTTTACCTCAAGACATTGGGTTGTTTGTTTGTTTTGTATGCAGGTTATTGTGATTACATTCTTTGTCTGTAATTTGGAATTCACCCGTATACAGCCGTTACTCTGCCCAATTTACGTGAAGACTTAATACACTTGAAGTTTGGTTCTCTCAAGAGGTCTAGTATTTTTGCTTGCTTGGTTTCAATTTAAAGAATGGGAATTATATCTTAAGTCATAATGTCAAGTATTGGCTCCTTGTTGGTTAGATTGTTCCTATCCCTAGATTTTATCTTATACTTTAGGATAGTCTCTTCTTCTCCTCCCATCTTCTTTAATTTCAAAAATCTTCTTCCTCCTTTTGAAAATTCTTCTTGTTTTTTTTATAAAAAACTTGAACCACTTTCATAATAAACTTGGACCTAGGTCCATGCATTTCCAAAACCTTTTCATAAATAAAATCCAATCAACTTAATGATACCTTGACATTTTTTGTGAGAAGACTAAAAGTCCATCAATCTCATTTCAAACCATTTTTCCACTTTGGCTATTTATTTTTAAACCTTTCTGAAAAGATTAGACTCTTGCCAATCGTTGTAGTGATGCAAATAACTATACTTCTATATTATGTAGTGAAGAGAGATATTTTCCACTTGGGTGTTGAGTTAGGCCTTGTTTATTTTAAAATCCAAGCCATATCCACTTTGAGATAATGCAAATTCTCCTTTCTCATGATTGTGGGTAGTAAGTATGTTTTCCACACAGACAATGACGATGATGTCTTTTCTCATAAAATTTACCAATACACTTGTGTTTTTAAATTTTTAAAGGTGAACTACATGTACCATAATCCCCTATTGCACGAAAGGTGGTACGTAGGCACTAAAGGTTCACAACAGCGGCGGATGCAAAAATTATTTAAAAAAAATTATGCTTCTTTCCTCACCCCCATCATCTATTTTTCATACAACATTTTATAGCCAAAATATACTGATTTTTACAAACAGGTTCCTACGGAGTACCGTAGATGTTTAGGGTGCTAATACCTACCCTTTGCATAACCAACCCCCTTACCTTGAATCTTTCCCCCTCTTTTGGGTTAATCGCTATTTTCCCATTCTTTTGGAAATAATAAAGCGCGGTGGCGATTTTTATTTTGATCTGTATAAGTCTAGTCAATCCAATGACTTAGTCTTAAACATTTCTACCGCTACAGAAAAAATGGCGACTTCATTGGGGAAAGATTGACCTCTTTCTGGTCCATCCTTAAGTGGTTTGAGCCTATCTTTGTTTATATATGTATATGTCCTATTGTTGTTTATGTGTTATATGTTGTATATATGTTTGTCTGGATTTTCCTGGTTTTCAGGATGCTTGGTGATTACTTATAAGTCCTAGACCCGGACTAGGTAAAACTTTAAGATAGGACGGGCGGTATAGTCATGTTAACTTTGAGGGAGTAATCCCAAAAAAGGAGGGCATGAGATCCCTCACTCAGTGGAGGCCCCTTATACTGTAGTTTCGTTTACCGAGTAATTGGGAAGACGTACTGCTTTCGTCCTGGGAGCCTGCTGAAGCTGAGGACCATATAATACCTAACCCATCTTGGCTTTTTAGGTGTTGTGAGGAAGCTATAACAAAGTAATATGGAAATAGTTGTCACGCGATACTATGTTCGGACGAGATTTTCTTGAGAATATTACTAATTACCGAGTTAAGGAGGAAGTTGGTAATATCCGAAGGAAGGATGTAGACTATGGGAACCTCTAGAACCTTGTTTGGCAGGTGATAACTTTTAGACCATACATTATGGGTAGTACCTTCGACCTCATGCTCGTGATGTTGAAACTATCAACCCTATATGTGTGATCTTGTGTGTGATTGTTGCATTATGCATCCATGCACCCATAAGCATCTTTTAAAGGAATTTCATTTCAAGGGACTTAAAAGTTGACCATTTGTGAATATCTCAGGTACCTTTTTGGCCATGGATTTTGGAAAAAGAAAGACCGGAAAATACAGTTTCAAGGATCCCAAGATAGATGAGTTGATCAGTATAATTCCCGAGATTGAGTGTTCTGCATATTTTTGGAAGAAGTATGGATCCATCATTCCTCTCATGAAGATTAGGATGAATGAGGGTACTCTTTCAACCTTGGTCCAGTTCTATGATCCGATGTATCAACGCTTTACTTTCCTCGACTATCAATTGATGCCTACACTAGATGAGTATTCTTATCTGTTGGATTTACCTATTACCGATTGTGTTCCTTTCACTAGTTTGGAAGGTAAGCCAAAATCACACGAGATTGTTGCTTTGATCCATCTGGGGAAGTCTGAGGTTGAAGCCCATATGACTACTAAAGGAGGGATTAGAGGATTACCAGCTCAGTTCTTATTGGAGAAAGCTCGTTACTTTTCCAGGATGAAGAGTACAATCGCTTTTAAGGCTATCTTTGGTCTACTTGCTTACGGGTTGTTCTTATTTCCTAATGTGGACAAGTTTGTTGACGTTAATGATATCAGGATCTTCATGATTGGAAAACCAGTTCCTACACTATTGGGCGAGCCTTATTACTTTATTCATCTTCGGAATTATTATAATGGGGGGGTGATTATCTATTGTACGCCAATTTTGTACCGATGGTTTATCTCTCATATGCCTCCATCTGATTCTTTTTGGGATGTCGGGAAAGAACCCCGTTGGGCTCCTAAGATCATAACACTTACTCACTCGGATATTGATTGGTATCATCGAGCTTACCAGGATGTAGGGATTGTTGACAGTTGTGGTAGTTTCCCCAATGTACATGTTCTTGGTACAAAGGAAGGAATTAACTATAACTCTATTCTTGCACGATGACAACTTGGTTATCTGATGAGGGTTAAGCCAAATAGCATTCATTTGAGTAGTTTCTTTCTGAAGGAGGGGAAGACCATAAGGAAGCTAGGGAGCCGATTGCAAAGGCCTAGCGTCACATTCATAAGAAGAGTAGGAAATATTTGAGACCAAGAGGGGTTATTTCTTTGGAGCCATATCTTCAGTGGGTCCAAATGAGAGCTATTCAGTTGAAGATGCCATATTCCCGGGAAACACCTATGCCTGATTTGTTTGTGAAGACCACTCCTCCCTTATTGGAAGATATAGATGATCTGCAACTTGCTTTAGTAAGGATGCATCAATAAAAGGATTTTTGGAAGAATAAGTTCCAAACTTTAGAGATTTCCTATAGAGAAGACTTGAAGGAGAAAGACGACTTGATTGAGATCCTTGAGAGTCGAGCGGTAGAGACCATGGAGAGGCAAGGGGATTTATTTTTTCCTAAGCCTCAGTCAGATTCTAGTTGCTCACTTCTTAATTCAAGAGATTGGAAGGAGGTTGCCACCAAGTATGCGTAAGAAAACCAGAGGTTGAAGGCTCAGATTTCCAGGCTTACAGGGAAGCGCCAGCGTATAGAGTGATCTCCGAACAGCTTTACTTCTCAGGGTTTTAGACTTTATTTTCATCTTGTACTTTAGATTGTTGAGACTTGTAATCTATTTTGAAGTTATTATAATAATAATTTTTAGTATTTCAAATGTGTTATTACTTTGATATTTGCAATGTGTCTATAAATCTTTAAGTCCCTTGAAATATTAATAATAAAAATAAATCATATGCCCCACATATCATGCATCATATTACACATATTTCTTGCATTTGTTATGCATATCCAGGTGTCTTACCAAGCTTCTTTACTTTGTTCAGCAAGCTGACTCACCACTACAACACTCGGGCTAATATCAGATGGAAGATGGACAACTTAGAACAAGAGAATCGCGAGCTGCGCGAGGAGGTTTCTTCTTTGAAGGCCGACATGACCAATCTTACTACTCTGATGGAATCTTTGGTGGCTTCTCAGAATTATCCACCGAGTATTCAACCTTAACCAACAAGGGCTATTACTAAAGCTCCGACTGTTCCTGTGTCTCCTACTCCAACTATTGTCCATAATCGCATGCCTCAAGGTTATCCATGGGGAATGCCTGAGAATTTTGCACCTGAAGGTTTCAATCTTGATCCTCAAGAAGCTCTAATTATTCAGACTACTGTTACTCCTACACCTCCTGTGATGCATGCTGCACCTCCTTTGGTGAATTTGGTTCCATTTGTTAATGATGATGTGTGTCATCCGTTTCCTCCACCAAGTGAAGACTTAGGTCTTTATGACAGAATGGAATATTTTCAAGAGCGGTTTGACAAGATGCAAAGGGAGATGAAGGCCCTCAGGGGAAAAGAGTTATTCGGGCAGAATGTGAATGAATTATGCTTGGTCCTGAATGTTAAGATACCTACAAAGTTTAAAGTCCCAGAGTTCGATAAGTACAAGTGCAACACTTGCCCCCATGCTCATCTGGTGATGTATGTAAGAAGAATGTCTACCCATACTGATGATCAGCATCTGTTGATTCACTTTTTTCAGGATAGTTTAACCGGTGCGGTGCTAAAGTGGTATATGAGTTTGGATAACGTCAATATCCATACTTTCAATGATTTGGGAGAAGTATTTATCAGACAATACAAATACAACATGGACATGGTGCCTAACCATGATCAACTCAGGGCCATGGTTCAGAAAGACAGGGAATCGTTCAAAGAATATGCACAGAGATAGCCGCCCAAGTGATTCCTCCCATGGAAGAGAAAGATATGACTAAGATTTTCTTGAAGACTATGGGTGCTTTCTACTATGAGAGGATGGTAGCAAGTGCGCCAAGTGACTTTACTGAAATGGTAGGCATGGGTATCCGTTTAGAAGAGGCTGTAAGAGAGGGCCGTTTAACAAAGAGTGAAAGATCTGGAGGTGCGAAGAAGCCATCTTATGGGTTTACCAAGAAGAAGGAAGGAGATACAATTGTTGTTATTTAAGACAGGAGAGTTAATCCTCCTACAAGAAATTATCAATGTCATCAGCAAGTCGCCTCAGTTACTCAAGTTGTTGGTGTAGCTCCAACCAACGTTGCTTATCAAAGATCATCCCAGCAGGGGAATCGAGGGTATAATCAGAGAAGGGAGAGTTATGACCCTATTCCTATGAGTTATACAGAATTAATACCGGTATTAATTCAGAAGAAGTTCGTTCAGACCCGACCACCTCCCGCTATACCATCACCATTGCCTTGGTATTACAAAGCAGACCAAACACGTGCTTTTCATTAGGGAGCACTAGGGCATAATGTTAAGAATTACTATCCTTTGAAGACTGAGGTGAAGAAATTGGTGAAGTATGGCATTCTATCTTTCAAGGATGTGGGCCCTAATGTGAAAGACAAGCCTCTACCCAAGCATGGAGGAGTAAATGCTGTGAATATGGTGGTCGGTTGTCCAGGCGACTTCCAGATTTTTGATATTAATCTAGTTAGAGGAGATTTGGTGAAAATGCATGTAGACCTCTGTGAATTTAGCTACCATACAGATGACCATTCTAGTTGTGCTATTTGCAGTACATACATACATGGTTACGATAAGATAAAGGTTGATTTGTAGGAGATGATGGATGAGGGCCTCATCCACATAATCAGGCCTAGGGAAGGGTTGAAGAGGAAGTGAACATGGTTTTTGGATGTCCTGGAGAGTTCAAATTTTTTGATGTGGAGTATATGAATGAGGATCTTGTACAATTGCATGCTACTTTCTGCCACGTGGCTGGTCAGGTTGAACATCAGTATGGATCTTCCCGAATTTGCTGCCTGGACTCTCGAGGATGTTAAATTGTAAGGAAAGGTGTTCAGTTGTTGTTGGATAATGGAACCATCAAGGTTACAGGTCAAACGGATGATTACCATGAAGTTGATATGATTGAGGTTTGTTTGGCTGAAGAAGAGTCAGATGATGAGTATGCCTCTGCAGATGAGTTCTTTTCCTCGGATGAAGATTTGTTTTCCAGAGATAATTCCATAATGACTGATTATGTTGAAGAAGGGGTAAACGTTATTGTGCCTTGTTTTGGTGCACCCGCCCATTTTGATGTCGTGTATCATAATAAGCCAACTATTACTCCATTGGTGATTAGTTTTCCGAGTCCTGTTCCTTACAAGTCATACAAGGTTGTACCCTACAAATATAATGCTACAATTTTAGAGGATGGTGTGGAAGTTCCCATCCAGCCAATTCCTAATGTTGGAAATATTGTTGAGACTAGCATTGTGATCCGCAGTGGTCGTATATTTTCACCAGTCGTTCGTGGGGATGTTAGCGCTGGAAAGAAAGTTGTGGATGATGTTGAACCTAAGAAGGTTACGGGTGAATATAGTGGAACTACATTAGAGAAAGAAGTGGATGATATTTTGAAGATAATCAAGATAATCAAAAATATATATCTTGGATTTATTGATGAACTTCTCTGCTCACAGAGAATCTCTGATGAGGGTATTGGACCAAGCTTTTGTGGAAAGTGACATGCTTATAGACCAACTCAGCAGTATAGTGGGGAATATTACGTCATGTAATAACCTGAATTTTTGTGATGATGATTTCCAGATTAAGGAAGGAATCATAACTTGGTCCTCCACATCTCTATGAACTGCAAGAATGATTCACTATCCAATATGTTGATTGATAATGGGTTTGCTTTGAACGTTATGCCAAGGAGCACACTTATGAAGTTGAAATATCAAGGAACGCCCATGCGCCCAAGTTGCATTATTGTGAAAGCGTTTGATGGATCAAGGAAATCTGTTATTGGTGAAGTGGACTTTCCTATTCATATAGGGCCATATTTGATTCAGATTACTTTCGAGGTCATGGATGTTGTACCCGCTTATAGCTGCTTGCTGGGACGGCTGTGGATACCTGAGGCAGAGGCTGTCACTTAAACTTTACACCAAAAGCTGAAGTTTGTACGCGAAGGAAAAATGGTGATTATAAATGGAGAACAGGAGTTATTGATATCTCATTTGTCCTCTTTTAGCATTGTGGAGGCAGATGAAGCTGCTGTCGAAACCTAGTTCCAAGCTCTACCCATTGATAACATAAGGGGAAATGAGAATTCCAAGGTTTCACTTAAGGATGTGCAGCAGGTTGTGCATAATGGTCATAGTGAGGTATGGGGATAGATTATGGATCCACCTGTAAACAAGAACAAAGCTAGCTTGGGGTTCTCTTTGAAGAATGACAAAGGTAAGAGCATGAAGCCGAAGTCTGCTACAGGAAAGTATCAAGGCATCTTCCCTAGTGGGGGTTATCTTCATCCAAATGTTTCTAGGATTAATTCCATTGTGGAAGATGAAGGAGAGCCGGAAATGCTAAATTCTGTGACGCACTGAGTTAGGGTTCAAAACTGGATCACCATTGATGTTCCCTCTTGGATACATGTTTCAAATTAATTTGTTTTGTTAATCTTTTTGAAAAGCTTTCACTCTGCCCAAGGTGGAAGTATTAATATTGTATGGGCTTATATGTTTGCTTTGGCTTTTAAAATCAATAATAAAAGTTGTCTTTGTTTCCCAAATTGTGTTTTTATTTTTTGCTTTTTCCTTGGAAAATGGTAATAAAAAAAACCTTTCAAAATAAATGATAATTGCAATTAAATCTTCATGATCACTTTTTATATATGTCATTTTCTAAAAGCAATCATAAATCATATGTGCAGATTAATTAAAAAACCAGTTGAATACAATGACCCTACACCCTCTCCAACCTTTGAATGTCCTGTCTATGGGGCCAAAGAAGAAGACTATGATGAGATTTCGGAAGAGGTGTCAAGGTTGCTTGAGCGCGAGGAGAATGTCATTCATCCATATAAAGAGCCAACGGAAGTAATAAATTTGGGTTCAGAAGAAGATCCGAAGGAAGTCATGATTAGAGCGTTACTGCATCCTGATATGAAGAGCAGGTTGATTGAGTTGCTGAAAGGGTATGTGGATATTTTTGCTTGGTCTTGCCAAGATATGCCTAGTCTAGATACAGATATTGTAGAACACCGTTTGCGTTGAAGCCAGAGTGTCCGCCAATCAAATAGAAGTTAAGAAGAACTCACCCAGATATGGCAAGAAAGATCAAAGAGGAAGTTCTAAAGTAGATTAATGTCGGTTTTCTTGTGACATCAGTGTACCCTTAATGGATTGCCAATATTGTCCCAGTACCAAAGAAATAAGGGAAAGTTCGCATGTGCATAAATTACAAAGATCTAAATAAAGCTAGTCCAAAAGATGATTTTCCATTGCCACACATTGACATGTTAGTGGATAGCACATCAAAATTCAAAGTATTCTCGTTCATGGATGGATTTTCCGGGTATAATCAAATAAGAATGGCTCTAGAGGACATGGAAAAAACAACATTTATTACACCCTGGGGAACATTCTGTTATAGAGTGATGCCCTTCGGGTTGAAGAACACTAGTGAAACATACCAGAGGGCTATGATAACCCTATTCCATGACCTGATGCACAAGGAAATTAAGGTATATGTCGATGATATGATTACTAAATCCCAGACTGAAGAAGGGAATGAATAATATTTATTGAAGTTGTTTCAGCGTTTGAGGAAGTATCGTCTCCGATTGAATCCAAATAAATGTACCTTTGGTGTTCAATCAGGGAAATTGTTGGGTTTCATTGTTATCCAGAAAGGAATTGAAGTTGACCCTGAAAAAGTCAAAGCAATTCCAGAGATACCAATGCCGAGAACTGAAAATCAAGTCAGAGGGTTCCTCGGGCGTTTGAATTATATTTCCAGATTCATTTCTCACATGACTGTAACGTGTGAACCGATCTTTAAGTTGTTAAAGAAAGATCAAGGTTGTGTGTGGATGAATGACTTCCAAAGGGCATTTGGAATTATTAAAGAATATCTACTTGAACCTCCTATCTTCTCCCTCTTGTTGAAGGAAGACCATTGATTATGTATCTGACAGTGTTAGATAATTCCATGGGTTGTATTCTGGGACAACCAGATGAAACGGGGAAGAAAGAGTATGCCATTTATTATCTCAGTAAAAAGTTTACTGATTGTGAGTTGTGGTATTCCATGCTAGAAAAGACATGTTATGCTCTAGCCTGGGCAGCGAAACGTTTGCGGAAGTATATGTTGAATCACACTACTTGGTTGATCTCCAAAATGGATCCAATCAAGTACATTTTTGAAAAGCCTGCTCTTACTGGGAGAATTTCCCGCTGGCAGATGCTATTATCTGAACAGATATCGAATACCGTACTCAAAAAGCTATTAAGAAAAGCGGGTTGGCATATTATCTTGCTCACCAACCAGTTGATGATCATCAGTCTGTGAAGTATGATTTTCCTGATGAGGATGTGATGTTTCTGAAAGTGAAAGATTGTGAAGAACCATTGCTTGAGGAAGGTCCTGATCCTGAATCTCATTGGAGTATGATATATGATGGAGCTGTGAATGCTTATGGTAAAGGAATCGGTGTTGTGATTGTCACTCCACATGGATCACACATTCCTTTTACTGCAAGGTTGACATTTTATTGTACTAATAATATGGCAGAATATGAGGCTTGCATCATGGGTATCGAGGAAGCTATTGATCTCAGAATTAAAATTCTAGATTTGTATGGCGATTCAGCTTTAGAAATAAATCAGATTAAAGGAGAATGGGATACTCGTCACCCCGGTTTGATCCCTTGCAAAGATTATGCTAGAAGATTGTTACCCTTATTTAATAAAGTTGAATTCCATCACATTCCTAGAGATGAAAATCAAAAGGTGGATGCTTTGGAAACTTTGGCTTCTATGTATCAAGTAAATACTTGGAATGATATACCTCAAATTGTATTTCGGCGACTGGATAGGCCTGCTCATGTGTTTACAACAGAGGAGGTAGCAGATGAAAAACCTTGGTATTATGATATCAAGAATTTTCTTCATGCTCAGGGATACCCGATTGGTGCTTCAAATAAAGATAGAAAGACATTGAGAAGATTGGCAGGCAATTTCTTCCTCAGTGAAAATGTGTTGTACAAGAGAAATTATGACATCGTCTTGCTCAGATGCGTGGATAGACACGAAGAAGACATGTTGATGCATGAGATTCATGAAGGTTCATTTGGCACTCATGGCAATGGACATTCGATGGCTAAAAAGATGCTAAGGGCATCTTACTATTGGCTGACAATGGAATCTGATTATTATAAATTTGCAAAGAAGTTTCATAAATGCCAAATCTATGCAGACAAGGTTCATATGCCTCCGACACTTCTCAATGTGATCTCTTCCCCATGGCCTTTCTCTATGTAGGGTATTGACATGATTGGGATGATAGAACCCAAAGCTTCAAATGGACATTGTTTCATCTTGGTAGCAATTGATTACTTCACCAAATGGGTGGAAGTAGCTTCATATGCTAATGTTACTAAGAAGGTGGTTGTGCGCTTCATTAAGAATAATTTTATATGTCGGTATGGTGTGCCGAGCAGAATTATCACTGACAATGGCTCAAATCTAAACAACAAGATGATGACAAAACTTTGTGAGGAATTCAAGATTGTCCATCACAATTCATCTCCGTACAGACCAAAGATGAATGGTGTTGTTGAAGCTGCTAATAAGAATATCAAGAAGATTGTCCAGAAGACGGTTGTTACTTATAAGGATTGGCATGAAATGCTCCCTTTTGCTTTGCATGGATGTCAGAAATTTGTCTGCACTTCAACAGGAGCAACCCTGTTCTCCCTTGTGTACGGGATGGAAGCAGTACTCCTAATCGAGGTTGAGATTCCGTCTTTGCGGGTGATAATGGAAACCAAGTTATCAGAGGCTGAATGGGTCCAGAACAGGTTTGACCAATTGAATTTGATCGAAGAGAAGAGAATGACCGCTTTGTGTCATTGAAAGTTATATCAGAAGAGAATGAAGAAAGCTTTTGATAAGAAGTTCAAGCCTCGTGAATTCAGAGAAGGCGACCTTGTGCTCAGGAAGATCATGTCTTTTAACGCTGATTCTAGGGGCAAGTGGACTCCCAATTTTGAAGGCCCATATGTTGTCAAGAAAGCCTTCTCTGGCAATGTATTAATTCTTGAAACTATGGATCGCGAGGAGTTCCCACGTCCCATGAATGCTGATCTAGTCAAGAAATACTTCGCCTAAAGAAATAAAAAGAATAGCTCGCTAAGTCGAAAACCTGAAAGGGCGGCTTAGGAAAAAAAGAGCGTCTCGGTAGACCAAAAACCCGAAAGGGCGATCTAGGCAAAAATTAGAGACATAAACAGAATAAATTTCCCGCTAAGTTGAAAACCCACAAGGGCACCTTAGGCAAAAGTGTGGGACTTTCTTGGCAAGTAACTACATCAGACAAGACTTTATCATTAAAGAAATAATCTTCTCGGATCATCATCATACTTCAACGGAAGCTGCTGCTCAGGATTTAAAAAGTTGTTAGAGGGGATAATGGTCATTGTATCTCAATGTATCTTTTCCATTATATATTACGATTTTCCTAACTTTGTAATCATCCATGGAGTCTCGCCATTTGCGGACTACCATTCTATTAATGAAATTTGAGCTTTTACCCAATTCTTTGTATTTCTTATTTTTCTTAGCTTGCAAAGACTCCATTTATTATTGATAATAATTTTCAAAGCGAAAAGATTAAATAAAAAAATTGATCTTCAAAAAGAATTTACAATTTGCTTTTACTTTAGAATTTGTGATGCGAGAGAAACACAAAAATGGTGATCCCAGGAATGGACGAACTCCAGTTTTTTTGAGAAGTTTTTATTTCCCCCGGGAAGGTTTACTCAGAATTTTTTCGCTGTATTGGGTTTGTGACTCCAGTGTCCCCAGTCAAGTCTTGGTTCATTTTCTTTCTTCTTTTCTGAGTTTGCACGATGTGAAGACTCAATCCAAGATTTCTCTAGTGAAGGTTTAGCTTGTTTGATAGAAGTTCTTTCTTTCCAGAGAAGTTGGTACAATAATTACTCACGAAGAACACGTGTCATTGGTTTCTACATTGAAGAACATATATTGGTTTTCCCTTTGAGAATGTGGTGTTGACCTCCCCAATGAAGTCAGCATGAAATCCCTAGTTAATATCTCGATGATGGGGAATTATATGCCTTAGCGAAGTTTGTATGTTTTTCCTCCTTCAATGGGCCTGAATTCCCCAGTGAATGTTTTGATGATTTGGTGTCCATCTTCTTTACTTGAAATTAGTTTTGCAATCCCCAGTAGAAGCGTTACATTTGAAAACATTTGTTTCCCTGTTGAAGTATGAGTGATATTCCCTGGTGAAGCCTAGAGAAGGATGTTATATCTTTGTATCTGTACTATTTTGTCGCTATGTTTTGTTTACTTCCGAATTAAGTTTCTTCCCAGTGAAGTTAAGCCGTGCAGTAGGATTTTTTTTCGTCAGTTGGGGCTTACTTTTTCTTAGGATTTTCATCTTGGATGTGATTTAGCAGAGGGTTGTTTGTGCCTGAGTTGGTTTTGTCTGGTTACTCCCAGTGTTATGTGTCTGTTTTGTCAGCATATGCACGATATCACTCATACATTCATACATACATCATGCATAGTTAAATTTGGCAAATAATTGCTCATTCACATTCGTTATTATTTTATGGACGTATTTCCCTGTTTTGCAGAGTTGTGTTGTCCTCTCTCCAATAGAGTGTCGGCCTTAAGCAGAAAGTGTATGTTCTTTCAATTTCCCAACTAAATTATCCCTCGTGGAATATTTTTTCTTTAGCCTTCCTGCACAGCTCCTCAACTAGATGATTTGGGTTTCCCTCTTGAGTTTATTTCTCAGAAAATGTATCTTGGTAGACTGTTTTTACTCCAGTTTATTTTTGGATTGAATCTTTGTTTCCCAACATTTTTATTACTTTGGACGTCTGAAAGCTTCGAGTTTTGGTTTGAGAATGTGCATTTATTTTGCGCGAAAAGTCCTTTATCTCCTCAGCAGGAATATATTGGCATTTCCCCAGGAAGTCATATTGCGTTCCCCGAAAATCTTTTTTTACAATCCTTATTATAACAACAAGAAGCAAGTCTCTTTATTTCAGAAACTTTTACTTCCCTGTAAAAGTCGACGTAACTTTTTTGCTATCTTCTCTATGAGTGGATAGTTTGCAATTCGTTGTCAAATTACACTAGTGGATGGCAAGACTTTCAATATCACAGAGACAGTTCATTGTGAAATATTTGCAAGTGGTAGTCTCTTTATTTGAGACAGCTTATATATGACCCTTTCCAAGCAAAATGCCTTGGTTAAAGAATAAGTTGAGACCTGTTCTAGGTTAAACGCCAGGATTCTGAAAAAAAACTTATTATCTTTTTGCTACCCTCAGTGAACGTTGGTAGTTCATCGTCAGTGAACGACGATGTTATGATATATTCTATTTCTACCTTCAGTGAAAGTTGGTAGATCACCTTCAGTGAAAGTTGGTGATTGTTATCTTTTTGCTACCCTCAGTGAATGTTGGTAGTTCATCGTCAGTGAACGGCAGTGCTATGATATATTCTCTTTCTACCTTTAGTGAAAGTTGGTGATTGTTATCTTTTTGCTATCCTCAGTGAACGTTGGTAGTTCATCGTCAGTGAACGGTAGTGCTATGATATATTCTATTTCTACCTTCAGTGAAAGTTGGTAGGTCACCTTCAGTGAAAATTGGTGATTGTTATCTTTTTGCTACCCTCAGTGAATGTTGGTAGTTCATCGTCAGTGAACGGCAGTGCTATGATATATTCTCTTTCTACCTTTAGTGAAAGTTGGTGATTGTTATCTTTTTGCTATCCTCAGTGAACGTTGGTAGTTCATCGTCAGTGAACGGTAGTGCTATGATATATTTTATTTCTACCTTCAGTGAAAGTTGGTAGGTCACCTTCAGTGAAAATTGGTGATTGTTAGCTTTTTGCTACCCTCAGTGAATGTTGGTAGTTCATCGTCAGTGAACAAAGTTGCTATGATATATTCTCTTTCTAGTTTCAGTGAAAGTTGGTAGGTCACCTTCAGTGAAAGTTGGTGATTGTTATCTTTTTTCTACCCTCAGTGAATGTTGGTAGTTCATCGTAAGTGAACGGCGGTGCTATGATATATTCTCTTTCTACTTTCAGTGAAAGTTGGTAGGTCACCTTTAGTGAAAGTTGGTGATTGTTATCTTTTTGCTACCCTCAGTGAACGTTGGTAGTTCACCGTCAAAGAACGGTGGTGCGATGATATATTCTATTTCTACCTTCAGTGAAAGTTAGTAGGTTAACTTCAGTGAAAGTTGGTGATTGTTATATTTTTTCTACCCATAGTGAACGTTGGTAGTTTATCGTCAGTGAACGGCGATGCTATGATATATTCTTTTTCTACCTTCAGTGAAAGTTGGTAGGTCACCTTTAGTGAAAGTTGGTGATTGTTATCTTTTTTCTACCCTCAGTGAATGTTGGTAGTTCATCGTCAGTTAACGGCGGTGCTATGATATATTCTCCTTCTACTTTCAATGAAAGTTGGTAGGTCACCTTCAGTGAAAGTTGTTGATTCTTATCTTTTTGCTACCATCAGTGAACGTTGGTAGTTCATAGTCAATGAACGATAGTGCTATGATATATTCTCTTTCTACCTTCAGGGAAAGTTGGTAGGTCACCTTCAGTGAAAGTTGGTGATTGTTATCTTTTTGCTACCCTCAGTGGATGTTGGTAGTTCATCGTCAGTGAACGGCGGTGCTATGATATATTCTCTTTCTACCTTCAGTGAAAGTTGGTAGGTCCCCTTCAGTGAAAGTTGATAGTTCATCGTCAGTGAACATCGATGATTCTCTCTCTCTCTCTACCTTCAGTGAACGTTGGTAGCTCACCGTCAGTAAATGTCAGTGTTGTTATTTCATTCATCTTTCTACCTTCAGTGAATGTTGGTAGTTTCGCTTTCAGTAAAAGTGGGTGTATCCTTTGACTTTTTATCATACTCTATGATCCAGATCTTTAGATCCACTAGTGATTTATTTTCCTTGTCGGGTTTTTCTTTGGTTCCTTTATTTCATTTGTTACATCCCCAATGGTGTTTTGCGTGTCTTTGATTATGTTCATATGCATTCATAAGCATTGCATGGCGTCTTAGGGCCAAAAATAGGTTTTTTTTATATATTTAAGTATATTCGATCGCGTTGACATGAAGATTTTTAACCTTCATATCTCCGAATAAAAGAAACTTAAATAAGGGCAGCTGTTGTACCCAAATTTTTTACCCTAAGATCCCCTCATGATACCATTTGGATTCAATCACAACAAGATCACATTAGGGCTTTTGGTTCTCCTCCCTATTTTTAGCTTTTCTCTTTGAGGAATCACCAAGCACCTTGACTTGTTTTCTTTTGTGATCATGAATATTTTGTCTTGATTTTCCTTTTAATTAATAAAATTCAATGTTGGTTTGTCTTGTTAATAATGTAGGTAAAGGCAATGAGGTGTAGCAAGTTACTCCATGGGTTCTTGAGTTTATTTCCATGCCCTAGTCAATAAAGCTTGAGAAGTCCAAACCTCACCATTGAAGTTGTTTTGGAAGGGATGGCATGGCAAGGTTATTTTGGTTCACTACATTTCTAAGTTATCGAGATTGATTCAAAAGTGTAAGGGATTGATTGAAGAAATTGTAATGGTTGGACAAGGCTTTGTTCCCATTGGTCACACGTACATATTTCTATAAATTCTCAAGATATGAAAGTGGTTTTGGTATCTAAGAATTCTCATGTTCATCCTCAATAACTTCTATTTACAAAGCAAGAGTGTTGGTACAAGAAGGTTGTTCAAAATTATCAAAGTTCCTCAAAGCATTTTCTTGATCTATGAGCTAGGGTTTTGAACTTCAAAGAAGTATATCTTGCTCATATTTTGGTATTTTTGAGTGATTCCAAATACATCCTTCTCTTCAAAGGGTTATTAACAAATCACTTCAAAAGTTTCAAGGAGTTTTCATATGGAAGAAACTTGACGATGAAGAAAGATTACAAGTCCTCTGGATGAACCCTCATTTTCTCATTTGTGACTCCAAATGATCATAACTTGGTAAATTTTTATCACCTTGAGCCAAATATTTCTCCATAATTATATTTAGGATGTGAACTTTATTCCTTCTTTTATATTCAAAGTGAGAAAATAGATGGAAGATTCCCTAAGGATACAAAACATTATAGGTCATTTTATGATTTTTTTTCCAACTTCAATAATTCATAACTCTCTCAATTTTTGGATATTTTGAATGGTTCAAGTTTCAAAGTGTCATTTAAGATGTCCATTTCATGCCATATTTTTTGGTCAAGAGAAAATTCCAAGTGGAAGGCCATGTTTGGATGCAAAACATTATAGGTCACTTTTGAAGAAAAATTTGAAATATTTCAAAGTATGGAAAGTCAACCCTTTTTCTCCAACTTTGACTCAATGCAACTTTCAGCTCGAGCATCCATTTGATCCCATTCTTTTTCCATTGCAAAGCTTGTAACCTCATATTTCTAAAGCATCAAGAATCGTGTCCTAAGACCCTTTGAGCTGAAAATGCCGCTATTTTGAACTTGGTAACTTGAAACGGAAGTTTCTTCAAAAGTTAGAATTTGAAATCATTGATTTAGCTTCTAAACACTTTGTTTCTGCATTTGAGGATTCCAAATGGATGATTTACTTAACAAAAAGCAAATGCAACTTGTTGTGTGGAGGCTTTGGTTCTACCAATCCTCTAATGAGTTCCAAATGCATGTTTCAAGATGGTCATCCAACTAACCACTAATTATTAAATTATTTTTACTTTATGCCTTTTATTTTTTATGCTTTATGTACCATTTACTTTAAGCATTACATTTCATGTCATTTTTATTTTGATCACTTGAGCTTTTCTTTTCTCTTCTAAGACACCTAATAATCAACATCAACCGTAAAAAACCCTTTAATGATACTTGGACTATTTGAATACTATCATTGGCATTATGGGGCATTGGACTTCTTGGAATTAGGATTAGAAACCTTGGCCTATGTTGGAGACCTTGTGACCTTAATTGATATTTTGTCTGGATTTCTTAAGGTTTGCCTCAAGACATTGGATTGTTTGTTTGTTTTGTTTGCAGGTTATTGTGATTACATTCTTTGTCTATAATTTGGAATTCACCCGTATACAGAAGTTACTCTGCCCAATTTTTGTGAAGACTTAATAGACTTGAAGTTTGGTTCTCTCAAGAGGTCTAGTATTTTTGCTTGCTTGGTTTCAATCCAAAGAATGGGAATTATATCTTGACTCATAATGTCAAGTATTGGCTCCTTGTTGGTTAGATGGTTCCTATCCGTAGGTTTTATCTTATGCTTTAAGATAGTCTCTTCTTCTCCTCCCATCTTCTTTAATTTCAAAAATCTTCTTCCTCCTTTTGAAAATTCTTCTTTTTTTTTATTTTAAAAACTTGAACCACTTTTATAATAAACTTGGACCTAGGTCCATGCATTTCCAAAACCTTTTCATAAATAAAATTCAATCAACTTAATGATACCTTGACATTTTTTATGAGAAGACTAAAAGTCCATCAATCTCATTTCAAACCATTTTGCCACTTTGGCTTTTTATTTTTAAACTTTTCTCAAAAGATTAGACTCTTGTCAATCCTTGTAGTGATGTAAACAACTATACTTCTACAATATATAGTGAAGAGAGATATTTTCCACTTGGGTGTTGAGTGAGGCCTTGTTGATTTTAAAATCCAAGCCATATCCTCCACTTTGGGATGATGAAAATTCTCCTTTCTAATGATTGTGGGTAGTAAGTATGTTTTCCACACGGACAATGACGATGATGTCTTATCTCATAAAATTAACCAACACACTTGTGTTTTAAAATTTTTAAAGGTGAACTATGTATACCCTAATCCCCTATTGCACGGAAGGTGGTACGTAGGCACTAAAGGTTTGCAACCGCGGCGGGTGCAAAAATTATAAAAAATATATATGCTTCTTTCCTCACCCCCACCATCTATTTTTCATACAACATTTTAATAGCCAAAATATACAAATTTTTATAAAGAGGTTCCTACGGAGTACCATAGATGTTTAGGGTGCTAATACTTTTCCTTTGCATAACCAACTCCCTCACCTTGAATCTTTCCCCCTCTTTTGGGTTACTCGCTCTTTTCCCAATCCAATGACTTAGTCTTAAACAATTCTACCGCTACAACTATATCTTCCTCAATAATGGCTCAACAAAAAGCTAAATGAAACTCATATAACAATCTTTAACATGATTTTTTTCCAATTTTTCAATTGATGCTTGAATCAAAAGCAATTCACTCATGAAAACGGAACGCCAAATGTTTGTGGAAATGCCTAACCTAGTATGTGTGTGACTTGTTATTTTGACAACTTTGTGCCTTCACCTTCTAAGCTCCATATCTCACAAATGCTTCATTTTTGGGATTGAAATCCACATTGAAAAACTTGTAGGTTTTCGCTCAAGCTTTCTAAGCATGTAATATTTTCTTCATTTGAATAAAAATTTCTCAAGTTATGAATGGTGAAAATTCTATACTATGGCGACTTAGGAGATTTTTTTTAACTAAGTCACATAACTTCTTCAACAAGTTAACTCCAATTCACCCATTTCTGTTGTTTCAATGCCAAAAATGATCATGAAATAGAAAAATAGGATAATTGAATGGATGGTTGACCAAAAGCCCACTTGGTCAACCTTGACTTTGATTGAATTTTGGTCAAAATGACTATTTTTCCCCTTTTGATCAACTGAACCTCTTCCAATCAAAATTGGCACTCAAACCTTTAATCATAGGTGTTTATCAACATATAGAGAGGCATGGAATCAAGTCTTGCCCAAAAATTCAGAGATTTCTAGATTAAATTCAAAACCATAATAATAGCCCCTTGTGCTAGGAGATAGTGACCAATTTTAAAAACCCTCATTCCTCTGGGAAAATTGAGATAATATTTGAATAAAGATGCTTCATATGATGATGAGAAGGTGATGATTCATGGATTTTACTCTTACAAGCCTCATACTTCTCAACTGGTCAAAGCCTTAATTTTGAGAGGTGAATAGTAGAAATGTCATTTCTCCTTAAAACTTTTGCAAATTCCCATGTTCTAATAATCACATGGGACAAATGAGATGTCTGGAAATATAAGAAACCCTTGTGGTTTGAGAGAGTCAAAGATTGAGGATATGGGACCCCCCTTTGCATTGAATGACCAAATAATCATCTTTTATAGCCTGTAGAAGAAACTAGGAACCAAGATACTTCAATCTTATCACGAGAATTCATGAGTACGTATGATAAAGCATAATCCATGTAAGGTAAAATGAAGAGGGAAATTTTTTGGGTGAAACAATAGTCACTTTATTCAACTGCCTATAATCCACACAAGGTCTCATACTTTCATCTTTCTTCTTGACCAACAACATAGGTGCACCCCACGGTGAAACACTCGGTCGCACGAACTTCTTCTCAAGCATCTCTTCTAGTTGTTTCTTCAACTCGCTCAGCTCTGGAGCTGACGTCCTATAAGGAGCCATTGACAATGGACTTGTACCTGGTACCACATCTATAGAAAACTCCACTTCACATTCTGGAGGCAAATCACTGATGTCATTTGGGATCACTTCTAGAAATTCATAGATGGCAGGTAATTCAACACTTGCAGTGTAACACCCCTTTCTACCCCACACAAATATATATGTCATAATCAGAGTAAGTTAGCATGCACATCACAAAAGGGCATCACATTTACTTCATGAAAACAAATCTAATACACTAGTCATATTCATAACATGCATTTAGAATCACGTTCCATACCATAACACATAAGCATCTCACAGCAGAATAATTCTTAACTCAAAATAATAATGTTAATGATTGAAATCCCGTACTGACAATCATATCATAAATACTAGGCACTAAAGGCCATCATCACATACATCTCAATCAAACATAAATATCCAGAGAGTATAAAACATCTCTCAAATAAACATGAATATCATAAACATAACATAAACCCAAAAGTTCCCCGTGTTACATAGACCAGAGCATGACTCACTACCTAGTAAATAGATAAATAAAAATCTAATATCTTTCGACTAATCCTTGCTAGAAGCACCATCTCTATCCTTGGTACCTGAGATGTCGTATAAAATATCATTCCAATAGAAGGGTGAAATTTTATATCAGTATAGAAATATATAATAATAAGTAATGCATAATAAACATACATCAAATGAATTCATCACACTTCACATAATCATGTATTCAACATACTTCAACACAATTCTCACATGATTACATATACAACAATGTTCAATGATACAAAATTCAAAGATAATCAATCAAAAGTACCACATATGTCACATTCACATAAGTATCACATAATGCACACCAATTCAACATTTCACATCGACACATGTGACTCAAATGCAACTCAATGCAATATGCATGTGGTACCAAATGTTATCCTTACTGGTCCAGCCGGGTCCATCACTCAGGAAGATAACCATCAATAAAAGCTCGATTAGTCCTTAAGATTTCAAACCCCCTTCGGCGTTAGGTTTGGTAAAAGTCAATAACTCCCACAAAATTACCAAACGTTGCCTCTTAACACAAATGATGCATGTAGTAATACGGTGGGAGAAATAACTTTTTTGCTTTTATCCAAATGTGTGAATAGCAAGAGTCGTCGTCGACTTTTATTTTATCCAATATTTAGGAAAGCTGAAAAGAACAGGAAACACCTTTGATAGATTTTGAGTTCGGGGGGGGGGGGGGGGGGTAAGTTATGAAAAGGGAAGGTGTTAGCACCCTTTTCATCTGTAATTATCTACTGGCTCTTAATTGCTAGCTCATTTTTGAAAATTTGCTTTGCGTGTGTGATTTGTAAATTTTTTTGAAAAGCCAAAGTACGGACAACATTGTAGCGATTCTTGTATCAGTCCTCAAGAATGCATACAAATTGTTTGAAAATATTTTGTTTAAAAAAGTATGATGTGAAAAAAAATTTATTTCAGAAAAGAGTTGTGAGCAAGCAATTAAGAGTTCCTTACCCACTAAAGGTCGTTCTTATTCTTTCCTTCTCCTTTACAGATAGTTCTATCCATGCCATTAGTTGGTAGGTATCCCCATCTATTGGATGTGAAAGGACATGCGTACGGTCATTGAATGGTTATTGAAGGGCAATAGATAAGAATACTTTAGCAGTTTTTATCAAAGGGACTAGATCATTTTCGTAGGAACCTTCGAAGGGTCATCGAGGGACTATGATCTTTATTCGTAAGGGTCTTTTGTTAAAGTATACGTACTTTTGTAGTACATGACCAATATTTGTAAGGCAACAAGAGAGGTTACCCTAGAGGTGAAAGGTGTGCAAAATGTTTGTTTTCAGTTATTTATCTTGAATATTAGAGTTTTCTATGTTCAGTTATTAGTCTTTCCATACAATCCTAATTACTAGTAGTTATAAAGCATACAGAAAATAAAATGCGGAAAATAAAATTCCTACGCTATTACATGGTTTTGGGGAATTTACATAATAGAAGAATGCGAGAGATAAACCTATAACTATTACATCCTCAGAGCAGATACATAATTAGGAAAAATGCGAGAAGATAAACCTAAATTATACAATACGAATAATGCGACCTATACATTTATCTAAAAATTTAAATAAAAAAGATAAGAAAATATGAGAAAAAGAAAAGAAGGTTTTGAAAAAGAAGAGAAATATTTTAGTGTTTTAGAAAATATTTTTGAGTGATAAATTTAATTAATAAAACCTAAAATCTCTAATTGATTTTAATATTTAAAAAAGGTTAATTAGCTTAATTAATTAATTAGCAAAAATAAAGAATCAAGAAAATTAAAAGTTGGTTAAAACCATAAACCTAATTTATTAGCCTTAGAAAAAATTAGGTTAGTTTAATGATTGATTATATAAAAAAAGTTATGGTTAGAAAAGAAAAAGAAAAGAAATTAGGTTAACAAAAAAATTGGGAAAAAGGATTTGCATGGGGTGGGTGTTGAACCCATTCTCTCTTGGCTTCACACTGCACTACTTTCCACTAGGCCAAGCGCCTGTTGGTGTTTGGAAATAGGAATTGAATATTATGTATGATACATGCGTTAATTTGGAAAAATAACAAAAAAACATTGCAGACGCATGGATCGAACCCATGCCCTTAACATTATACGCCTTCGCCTTGACCAGCGGTGCTACGCTCTCATCCAATTATACAAATGAAACCAATTCATATATTAAAACCAAATGGACCGGAGAGGTGCCGGAGCCCTAGCTCCGGCTGTCTTCTCTAGTGAAGCTATTTTGTAACCTACAAAAATACAGCACGTTAGGAATAAAGAAGGACCATATCCCCCTAAATCGACCCTTGTGAATCCAATGGTGGCATTATTTTTGGCCAATTTTACCTGTACAAGGAGATACAATGAAAATAATTCAAATCGGTTCAATAATGGTGATGGACCATTCTAGCGTCATGGGCTTCATACAAGGGATCAAACCTGCACTACTTTATCTAATGAACGTAATGAAATCGTTAGTTTACACCAAAACATCATGAATATTAAAATATGAATTTCAAGTAAATATGTAAATCGACAATGTATGGAAAGCTCATTTTAGGCTCTTTTGATCATCAGGAATGATCAAAACTTACTCTATGATACCCCAGGGATTGATTTGAATGGTCGCTCAGCCTTGAGGATGCTTGGATCTTTGTTTTTGATTTCAACTTTTCCTTGAAAACTCCAAACTCCAAACTCCAAACTCCAAACCCTTTTTTTCTTGTGCAGCTTTTGTGTCCTCTTTTTGTCTGAATATGCAATGTACTTATAGGAGAAGAGATTAGGTCAAAAACATGGGCTTGGACTTTATGCAAAACTTGTCTTTGATTTATGTTGGAAATAGGTTGAAAAGTGAAAAAACCATGGAGATTTGGTTGGAAAATAAGTATACATAGTTTCTATCATGATCTTGGGCTTCCAAAATAATCAGATCATAAGCCTTTTATGCCTTATACATTCACTTAATATTTATTTGATTTAATTTGGATTTCAACTGAATAAAATCAAAATAAGTGAAATAAGAATTAAGATGATGCATGAATGGACTTAGAGGTACATTATTAGGTTAGGAACATGTTTGGATCTTAAAAGATAGGCCCATTAGCCCAACAATTCAAATTTGCTTAATTTGGATTTCATGCATTTTCTCAAAATTTCCCAACTTGCACAAATCATATCTCACTCAATTTACATCATATGAAGGTGATCTTGGACTTTTTGGAAACCACACAATGTCTCCTACAACTTTCATGTTCGTAATTTTTACATTTGAGGATTTTAACTTGATGTAAAATGCTTTGATAAAAAGTATCTTTTTGTTGACTTTTAAAATGACCTGTAATATTTTGGCTCATATCTCTCAAATGAAGAATTTTTGGCATGATGCTTAGAGATGAAAAGTTGTAGACAATTGAATTTCCATAAAAATGAGATATGGTTGAGAATGTTTTGATGAAGTATGTGAAAGTTATGCTTGGTCACAGTTCAGTTGACTTCTCCTAAAGAAAACCCTAATTTAGTAACTTTTGACTTTTGATGAATCTTGAGTTTTCTTGATGAATCATGGTCAAACTTTTATCAACTGATTAATGTGACTTAAAAATATTGATTTTGACCAAAAATCTTGAAGTTTGACTATAAGTTGGTCAAAGTTGACTTTTTGTCCAACACAATTGTTTTTCAATCATCTGACTAGTTGACAGAGCAAACTTGTGCTGCAAGGCTTGAAATTTGGTATGACTTATTTGAAGCATATGAGAAACCATTAAACCCACTTGAGGCATTAGAAGTCCAATTTCCTTTGAGAAAAGTAAAACCTTAGTTGTAGGTCAATGCTTAGGATGAGGGTTTGTCTGATCAATCTTTGAGTAGTGTTGAGCAATTAGGAACCCTAGGAGCATGGGGAGATATCTTGAATTAATTTGTCTTGAATAATGGGTGGGAAAAGTTTGGGGTACAACAACAGCCCTTGTTCAATCTTGTTAAACTAGAAGAGTTAGATTTACGTGCTTGCCATTCGTGATCTAAAGGTGGAAGAGGATTGAACACTTAAGTGCCCATAAATTTTCACTCACATGTGCACGAAGTAACACTTTTGGTTGATTATATTGCTTGAATGAACATTAAGATACCATTCTGAGAGGTAATAGAGTGTCGTCGGAGATGGGCTTACAGATGTCATCCAATGTAACTGTTGATAGGAGTATCAGAATGAGTCTATGCCTGACCGTATCTAAAGAATCCTTTTCAAAAAATCTCTGAAGGAAAATGCTTTTCAGAATGAAGCATTGAAGGAGATGCTTTTCAGAATTCTGTTTCTGAAGGGAGATTCTTTTCAGAATAAAACTCTGAAGGAAATGCTCGCCAAAATTCAGTCTCTAGGGGGGATGCTTTTCAGAATAAACTTCTAAAGAGGGATGCTTTTCAGAACAAAGTCCTGAAGGAGATTATTTTCAGAATAAACCTCTGAAGGAGAATGCTCTCCAGAATTCAGTCTCTGGGGGAATGCTTTTCAGAATAAACTTCTGAAGGAGAAGGCTTTTCAGAACAAAGGCCTTGAAGGAGATGCTTTTCAGAATTCCTCTGAAGGAGAATGCTTTTCAGAATGAAGTCCCTGAAGGAGATGCTTTTTAGAATTCAATCTCTGAAAGGGAAATGATTTTTAGAATGAAGTCTTGAAGGAGATGCTTTTCATAATAAACCTCTAAAGGAGAATGCTTTTCAGAGTAAACCTCTGAAGGAGAATGATTTTCAGAACGAAGTCCTGAAGGAGATTCTTTTCAGAATAAACCTCTAAAGGAGAATGATTTTTAGAATGAAGTCCTGAAGGAGATTCTTTTCAGAATAAACCTCTGAAGGAGATGCTTTTCAGAATAAACCTCTGAAGGAGAATGCTTTTCAGAATGAAGTCCTGAAGGAGATGTTATTCAAAATTCCTCTGAAGGAGAAATATTTTCAGAATAAACCTCTGAAGTAGAATTATATGGTCATGTAGATAGTCGCTCTGTCCTATTTCTGGAATTGATCCATAACCTGTCTATAAGTTACTGGTAGTATTTGTCTATTTGCGAACTTAACATGAAAAGACAAAGTTAGTTTTGTGCAGTGTCATGAGGTATGTAATGCATTTTGTAATGATGTGCTAAAAATAAATGAGAATGTTATATGTGTTTCATATACATATGTCATGATATTTTGTAAATGATGTATGGGTGAAATATGTTATTGGAGCATGTCATTAGCTTTGTATAATAAAGTCTGGCTGGGGAAAATAAATCCCTGATTGTTTTTGAGGATGAAGATAGTCATTCTTTAGCTTTGTATTTACTGAGGATTTCTACTTTTTGTTTGAGGATATTCCTCTAGGGATGTTCGACTTCTGCTTCTGGGATAGAAGCATTCAAGAGAGTCGATCGTTTGTTGTTCTTTGAGGGATTTGATTCTTATGTATTTTGGCTGGGGATAAAAGAGATGAAATTCTTATGATGTGTTGTTTGATCAAGTTTCATATATGAATATTAGCTCTTCTAGGAGGACAATGTTGAATGATAACTAGACGAGGAAGAGAGTCTTGTCGTGGATTTGCAATATCGGAGAAATAAAATCTGTTGGGGAGATAAACCCTGTAGACTATGTTGAGGAAATAAACTCTGACGGGGATTAGCTTGTGAAAATAGCTCTGTGGGAATTTATGGTCAAATTTGAATGTTATCCAAATTTGTAGAGTCTTTCATAAATGCTAAATCCCTGTTTTCATGCATATATTTGTAAACAGTAATCATATTAAAATGCATATGTTTATTCAACGTAATCATTGGATGTTTTTGCAAACAAAATAGAGAAAGTAAAGATAATTTTAAATTCTGAAGTTTATTTGTATTGATTTGGAAAGTTTTTCTATAAGCAGACAATTTTATACAAGGAGACAAAAATCCTAGTAAGAGGAAGTCGTCGTAAAATAAAAAGTGGTACAAAGAAAAAGGACTATCTAGAAACGATCTCATCGAGTTTCAACTCTGCTATTACCCCTATGTCTTCAAGCATCTCATCCCTCGCTGTCGGAAGAAGTTGATTTAATTGGTCTGTACCATTTGAACTTGACGTCGGTGATTATGCTGGTTGTAGGTAGATGGGTGATCCAACTGGACATAGTCGTATGTTATCCCTGACTTTTTCTTGGACCGCCCTTTCAGGTTTTCAGTCCACCGGGATATCCTTTTTTGCCCAAGCCGCCTTTTCAGGTTTTCCACTTTCTGGATGTACATTTCTTATATATATCCCTAATTTTTTCCCGAACCCTTTTGGTTCGCTGGGATGCTCTTATTTCCGCTTAGGCCATTCAACCTAGCGGGTCTCTTTTACGTGTAGTATTTTTTAACTATGTATGCGTTCTTAGGGCTTGGAAAATCTTCACCGTCCATAGTGGTAAGTATCATAGCAGAACTAGAAAATATCTTTTTGATCACAAATGGCCCTTCGTATGTGGGAGTCCATTTACCCATTGGATCACCTTGTGGTAGGATAATACGCTTTATTACCAAATCACCAGCCTAGTACAAATGTTGTTTTACTTTCATGTTAAAGGCCTTGATCATGCGCTTAGGATACATCTGACCATGACAAACAGCCGCAAGCCTTTTTTCATCAATCAAATTTATATGGCCGAGTCTAGTCTGAATCCATTTGTCTTCATCTAAACCTGCATCTTTCATAATCCTTAAGGAAGGAATCTGGACTTCTATAGGTAACATAACCTCCATACCGTAGAGTAGAGAGAACATGGTTGCGCCAGTTGATGTACGTACTGAAGTACGATAACCATGAAGAGCAAATGGTAAAATCTCAGGCCAGTCTTTGTATGTCACCCTCATCTTTTGCAAAATATTCTTGATATTCTTGTTGTTGGCTTCCATTATGCCATTCATCTTTGGTCGATACATAGATGAATTGTGGTTCTTAATCTTGAACTGTGTGTAGAGTTCTGTGATCACAGTATTATTGAGATTGGTTCCATTATCCGTGATGACCCTTTTGGGTATGCCATACCGACAGATAAGGTTATTCT
Source organism: Vicia faba (assembly GCA_948472305.1). Lineage (NCBI taxonomy): Eukaryota > Viridiplantae > Streptophyta > Magnoliopsida > Fabales > Fabaceae > Vicia > Vicia faba. The sequence goes on along the minus strand of OX451735.1, from coordinate 1,425,984,255 downwards.
TAATGAATTGGGCCACAACATTCTTGGTACCAGAGGCAAACGAGGCTACTTCAACCCACTTTGTGAAATAATCAATAGCGACCAGGATGAAATGATGCCCATTAGAAGTAGTAGGCTTAATATCTCTAATCATATCAATGCCCCACATTGCAAACGGCCAAGGAGCAGTCAAGACATTCAAAGGAACTAGAGGAACATGTACTTTGTCATCATAAATATGGCATTTGTGACAAGTTTTGGAATGACGATGGTAATTAGTTTCCACGGTAGACTAATAATAACCCGCTCTTAGAATTTCTTAGCCATCGTATGCCCACTGGAGTGAGTACCAAAGACTCCTTCATTCATATCTTCCATAATCTTCTCAACTTCCTTCTTGTCTACACAACAAAGCAAATTCGAATTGTGATTATGCTTATATAAAATTTCGTTACTAAAAAAGAACTTGGCAGAGAACCTCCTTATGAATTTCTTATTCTTAATAGATGCCCCTTCAGGATACTCTTGAGTCTCGAGGTATATTTTTGCTTCTTGGTATGAAGACTTTTCCTCTACTTCATCAGTATCGACTTTGTAGCAATTTGCTGGTTCATCTAGTCTCTCAATAGTATTTCGAGGAGCTTCATCATCCTATCTGACTTTGAACATAGATGACATGGTATCCAATGCGCCTGCCAATTGATTCTCTTCTTGTGGAATGTGTTCAACAGTGATTTCTTCGAAGTACAAAATTAATGTCAACACATGATCTCGATAAGGAATGAGATTTGGATGCTTCGTGTCCCATTTTCCCTTAATCTGACTGATCACTAGGGTTGATTCCCCATATACATTTAGGAATTTAATTCTCATATCGATGGCAGCTTTGATGCCCATGATGCATGCTTTGTACTCTGCCATGTTATTGGTGCAGTCAAATTATAATCTGGCGATGAAGAGCGTATGGAAACCCTTGGGAGATATAATTACAACACCAATTCCATTACTAGGCGTGTTAGAAGCTCCATCAAAAACCATAGTCCATCAGGATCCCGGCTCAGGTCCTTCATACGGTCCAGGTTCTTCATAATATGTAACTAGCATAATATTCTCATCCGGGAACTCAAAGTTCATAGACTGATAGTCATCTACTGCTTGATGAGCCAAATGATCTGCCAATGCACTTCCTTTGATTGCCTTCTAAGTAGTGTATTGAATGTCATATTCTGTCAAGACCATTTTCTATCTTTCTATTATTCCAGAGAGAGCGGGTTTCTCGAATATGTATTTTATCGGATCCATCTTAGAGATCAACAAGGTAGTATGAGTCAACACATACTATCTTAGTCAGTGATCAGCCCATGCCAAAGCATAGTGTGATACGGTGGGAGAACTGACTTGAGGGTTTTGCGATTGTGTTCACAAATTTCGTGGTTTAGCAAGAGTCGCCACCGACTTTTCCTTTATCCAATAAGGAAAGGTGAAAAAGCACAGGAAAGACCTTTCGAGATGTTTTCTTGAGTTCGGGGGGTAGATTATGAAAAGGGAAGGTATTAGCACCCTTTCCATCAATGGTTTTCCATGGGCTCTTAGTTACTTTCTAGATCACTTGCTTTTGTTTGAAAATTGTGCTTTTGAAAGTATTTTGAAATGGTGGCATCGTTTAGGCGAACTTTGCAATGATTCCCGTTCGTAAGAATGTATGCAAAGTGTTGAGCTTTTGAAAATATTTCAATGTTTGGAAAGTGTTTTGAAGATGTTTTGGAAAGTCTATGTGATTGTTTTGAAAATAGCAAGGATGTTTGTTTTGAAATTGAGCAAGTAACTAAAAGTAATCTACCTACTCAAAAGGTTTTATATGTGTTTTTCCTCCTCTTTTAGATGTTGCTCCTTACCATTGATTTGATAAGAAGCCTCATCGTTGGATGTGAAGGGACGAGTGTTGGGTCATCGTATGACCATGATAGCAATGTTGTGAAATGACTTAGCACTTTTTCGGTAGGGACTAAGATCATTTTGAAAGGCAACTTTGATAGCGTCATCGAGGGACTATGATCTTTTTCGATTTGTTTGTGCTAAGACATCCCACATGCATAACATGGCAATTTTTTTAAGGCGACAAGTGGAATTACCCTAGGGGTGTAAGTGTGCGAGTGTGTTTGATTGCATGCATAATTTGTCTTTGATTAGGGTGATCTATTTGTCAATTTTTATATCTTGTCATATACCCTAATTACTAGCATATATGGAAAGCAATAACAGTGCAGAAATGTAAAGTTCTACACTATTACAATATTTAAGGGGATGGCGGTACATATTTATGAATAGGCGTTGCAAGTTAAAATTCTAGGTTACTTATTACAACCATATTGAAATAGACAAGAATATACAGGAAATGTAAAATGTTTGTATGTTTAAAAAGAAAATAACTTTTGCTTAAGAAATTTTTTTTTGTCCTTTTATATTAAAAGAAAATATCATGCAAATGTAAAATGTTTTTGGTGTTTTTTTTTGTTTTTGATTAGAAATAAAATATAATATGATGGAAAAATAAGAAGAGAAGAAAAAATAACCAATGCAAAATAGAAGAGATCAGAAGTTCTGACGTTAACTTGCTGCACAAACAGACACATGTTAGCAAAATATGGAAGTTCAGAAGTTCTGGACCTTCTGAAAATTTAGAAGTTTTCAGAAGTTCTAACGCAACTGTCAGAATTTTATCTCTCTCCTGGCCAGTCAGAACATCTGCAGCTTAGTCATTTACAGAACAGAAGTTGCATGCATAATAGTTATGGCAAATTTCATGAAATATCAGAAGCAAGAATCAGAGGCAACATGTATTTGCTAGTTCTAATTCGGAGTCCTATTTTCTTTATGAAACTCTGAACTGGGATTTCTTTTACTTAGGAAAGCAAAGGCAGGAATTTTCAGAATATGTATATCATCAGGATCAGAATATCTACATTGTGCTGCATATGCAAAATCTGACAATGCTTAATCAGTTATGATGAGAGTCAGCAGAACTTACCTTGCAGCTTGAAAGGATTCTATAAACTAAAGGCTGTTCTTGAATTCTGGTGATATTCTGAGTAGCTTCTTCACGTACTCAGCAGGGTGGAAGTTAGCAACTTCTGAGGCAGCCAAGGGGTGATATTCTGTCTACTTTGTGGTGAAAGTGAAGGGAGAATGTGTTACTGTTTGATTACAGAATTTGGGATGGCTTTAATCAAGAACACTTGAGGAAAAATGGAGTTTTGAATATAATGAATCAATACTAAGATTTTTGGTATCTGTGTTTATAGTTTCTTGGTTTTTTAATGGAATTTTTGCAGTGGTTCAAAGCTAGTTCCTCAATTCTCTCGTTTCTTTCACAAATTTTCTCTGGGGAGGGGAGAGAGGTGTCCTTTTTCAGTGTGCCACTGGTATTTTATTTATAGGCATTTTTTTGCAATTAGGGCGGTCAAGTGGCATCAACATCATCTGCTTGATGCTGACTTACTCTTGAAGTAACCTTAAACAAGTGGGGTTTTATTGCATTCAAGTTGGAGGTTTAACAGTGCCTCAGCTGGATTTGGAAGCGTGAATTAAGGAAAGGTATAGACAGCGCATTGGCCTAGCATACTTTTGCACATAAACTTTTCTTCCCAAGACAGTAGGGGTACACGTGGGGAAAACCCCTTGAATACAAACTCAGAGGCGGTTGTGAGCCTTAAATGAGTTCCCATGTGAAACTCTGGATCCTTGCTTGACTCTGTATTAGAAGTTCTACTTCAGCGTAACATCTCATCTTTTGATCCTCTTATCTTCTAACTTCAGCATGTTCTGAGGGATCCTTCAGAACTTCCAGTATACTTACAGCACGCTTTGTTACCTTCTTTGACTTAAACTCTGCAAACTCTGACTGGACCGTTATGAACACTAGCTCAGAAGTTCTGACTAAATTCTGTCTTGAGAACATCCAGAATTTGCTGACTGTGAACAATGGCTCAGAAGTTCTGAAATTGCCATATTTCTTAGATACTTAGAAAAATTTCTAAGTCTTTAGAATTTGATTCTTCCAAAGTAAGATTTGACTTTTGAAACTCTTGATGAAGCAAACTTCATATTCCAACATGTCTTGATGAAATATGATTTTTGTATTTGATTTTGATCTAAAAGTCAAAGTCAGACTTCTTCAGCGTGCAAATGACCATTTTGACCTTGTGAATGGCTTGCTTGGAAAAATTGTTAATTCAAGGCCTGGGGACTTGATGAAAGCGAACCTGAGGATCTAGGGTGATCCCTTGAGAAATGAGAGGGCAAATTTTGGGGTGCAACAGTTGCCCCTGTTCAAACTTCTTGAGCCTGAAGAGTTAGATTGGTGGATCCGGCATTCGTGACTTGATGGTGAAAGATGTTTGGACACTAGAGTGCCTAGAAATTTGCACTCGAAGATGGATGGTGAATGGGCTTATAGATGCCATTTGGAGGAATGTTGGTAAACTCTGAAAGAAGTATCAGCACAAATCTCTTGTCGATCCATACTAGACTTGCTGTTTTTACATATGAGAAATGGGGTTAGAAAAATGCAGATGCTTGCATTATGCTTACCAGATGTGGTATTATGCTAAATGCATTGTTATATACATGCTATGATGTATGAATGCGAAATGAGTGTTTTTGTCCGGGAAAATAAATCCCTGACTACTACTGAGGAAATCTTTGGAGGTTGAATCCTTGATTGCCTGTTGGAAATGAAGAATATGCATATCTTCAAATTCTATTGAAGAGATGCTTTTGCTGGGGAGCATCACTCAAAGATCAGTTGTTATCTTGTCGAATCCAGACTTCACAGTTGTTGAGGATGAAGTAGTCAGTTGCTATCTTGTCGGGTCCAGGTTTCATGGCAACTTACTGGGGGAAGGGATGAATTAACTGTTATCTGGTCGGATCCAGGCTTCATAGAAAATTCCTTTAAATTGAATAGTCATCTGGTCGGGTCCAGGTTAAACAACTTGTTGGGGATATGGAGGTTAACTATTATCTGGTCAGATCCAGGCTTCACAGTAACTTGTTGGAGGTAAGGGTGAATTAATTGTTATCTGGTCGGATCCAGGCTTCACAGTAAATTCTTGAAGACTGTTATATGGTCTTTTAGAAAATTGTACTATTATCTGGTTGAATTCAGGTTTCATAGTGTCTTTCTGGGGATCATGGTTATTGTTATCTGGTCGGGTCCAGACTTCACAATATACCGTTCGAAAACTGTTATCTGGTCAGGTCCAGGCTTTGTAGATTTCTGATGAAGTTAATTGTTATCTGGTCGGGTCCAGGCTTCACAATGAACTGGTTGAAAACTATTATCTAGTCGGGTCCAGGCTTTACAGATTTCTGATGAAGTTAATTGTTATATGGCCGGGTCCAGGATTCACAATGAACTGGTTGAAAACTGTTATCTGGTCGGGTCCAGGCTTTGCATATTTTTGATGAAATTAATTGTTATCTGGTCGGTTCTAGGCTTCACAATGAACTGCTTGGGGATTTAGTTGTTATCTGGTCGGGTCCAGGCTTCACAATGAATCTCTGAGGATGATTGCTATCTGGTCGGATCTAGGCTTCGCAATGACTTTCTTGAAATGAGGGAAATAAGGAATGATATCTGGTCGGATCCAGGTTTCTCAGTCCTTTGTCGGGGAATAAAGAGGCAACTCTACTTGGAACAAGTGGTTAAAACCTTGGTTGGATTAAGTTTAGGTTCTTCTATATCTTTGAAGAGTTGGGCTGGTCGTGTCCAGGTTTTCATAGCTTTTTGAGAAATGAGATCAACTATCATCTGGTCGGGTCCAGGCTTCAGTAACTCAAGAAGTCAAACTGTTATCTGGTCGGGGCCCAGGCTTCAGTAATCGAAGAAATCAAATTGTTATCTAGTCGGGTCCAGGCTTCAATAATCGAAGAAGACAAACTGTTATCTGGTCGGGTCCAGGCTTCAGAAATTGAAGAAATCAAACTGTTATCTGGTCAGGTCCAGGCTTCAGTAATCGAAGAAGTTAAACTGTTATCTGGTCGGGTCCAGGCTTCAGTAATCGAACAAGTCAAACTGTTATCTAGTCGGGTCCAGGCTTCAGAAATTAAAGAAATCAAACTGTTATCTGGTCGGGTCCAGACTTCAATAATTGAAGAAGTCAAACTGTTATTTGGTCGGGTCTAGGCTTCAGTATAACTTCAAAATTGTGCCAATATCTGGTCGGATCCAGACTTCATAGCATTTCTTGGTAATAATAAAGGCTTTGTTGAAGACTTTACTAGGGATTAGGGGTTGTGGCCTTGTGATTTGCAGTTATTTGAAGGGGAAATTCTAATTGGAGAGTATAGACTCAGTCAGGAAAGGCAGACTTAGCTTGGAGAGAATATACTCAACTGGGCGATTGGGACTCAAATGGGGAATTTGGGTTCCGTTGAGGGATTTGTACTCCGTTGGGGAGTAGAATATTGGTTGGAAGATATACTCCGCTGGGGAAGATGGACTCAGTGGGGAGTGTTTATTCAGCTTGGGAGGATGGACTCAGTTTGGAGGATAAAATTTTGGTTGGAAGATATACTCTACTGGGGATAAAAACCTTGGTTGGGAGATATACTCTGCTGGGAATGATGGGATTATCTGGGAAATTTTGGACTCACAGGGGAGTGATTACTTGACTGGGGAATTCGGGGTGTCTTGTACGTTGAGGAATTGGCACTTAGCGCGGGGAAATAAACTCTGTTGGGGAAATAAACCCTGCTGAGGAGATGAATTTCTTTTAGACAGGAACCCCTAAGCTTCAATTTTGTAGAAATTGACTTAGCTAGCGAAAGTTTCCAAGAGAATGAGACTCTGGCCGGGGTTTTATCTTATGTGAAGAAATTTTTGTAGACAACTCCGCTGGGGAAAAGTTGCATTGGGGTTGTCCCTATGATGATGAGATACCTCTGTGGGGAAATAAACTCTTCTAAGGAGATGGATTCCCTTTAGAAAGAGATCTCCTAGGCTTTAGCTGGGGAAAAAAAGCTGTCAATAGATTGAGACTCTGGCCAAGGATCGTCCCGTGCAAGGATATTTTATGGGCAACTCCATTGAGGAAAGGTTTATTGCCAACGCCCTGGTGGGGATAATGATGGTGAGATAACTCTGTGGGGTTATTTCACATACATTAAAGGGATGCTTACTGCTGTTGTGCACTGATGCCTTGTTGAGGCTGCTGCTTGGCAGGACACATGTGCCAAATAGCTTTAATCATGTTCATATGAATATATTCATTCAATTTTAGTCATTGGACAAATTTGAATTCAAAACAGAGATAGACAATTTTGCACTTCAAAGTGTATTTGTATTGATATTTTGCCCATGAATAGGCGTTTTTGTACATAGAGACGGAAATCCTAGTAAGAGGAAATCGCCGAAAAGAAAACAAAATTGAGAATAAAAAACAAATAGCCATGTGAAATTATCTCATTGCCTTTCAACTCTACTATTTCCCCAATGTCTTTGAATGTCCCTTTCCGTTGATCGAAGTTGATTGGGTTGATGTTGGACCATTTGAACTTGGACCTTGGTGATAGTATTGACCGTGTTGATTTCACGGGACATAGTCGTACGCTTTTAATCCTTAATTTTTGCCTGAACCGCCCTTTCGGGTTTTAGGTCCACCAGGATACCCCTTTTTGCCTAAGTCGCCCTTTCAGGTTTTCAACTTGTCGGGTGTACAATCTTTTATATATATCCCTAATTTTTTCCCAAAACTTTTTGTTTGTCGGGATGCCCTGATTTTGCTTAGGTGTGTCAACCTAACGGGTCTCTTATGCGTAGTATATTTTAACTATGTCCGCGTTTATACGATGTGGGAAATATTCACCATCCATGGTGGCGAGTATCATGGCACCGCCAGAGAAAACTCTTTTGACAACAAACGGCCCTTCATAGGTGGGAGTCCATTTTCCTCTGGGGTCGCCTTGTGGTAACATGATGCATTTTATCACCAGGTCACCAACTTGATATACTTGAGGCTTGACCTTTTTGTTGAAAGCTTTGATCATCCGTATTTGATACGTCTGACCATGGCATATAGCAGCTAATCGTTTTTCATCGATCAAGTTCAGCTGATCCAATCTCGTTTGAATCCATTCGTCTTTACTTAGCCCTGCCTCAATCATAATCCTCAGCGAGGGGATTTGAACTTCCATTTGCAAAATGGCTTCCATGCCATAGACTAGAGAGAAGGGAGTTGCTCCAGTTGATGTTCTAGCTGAAGTACGGTAACCATGTAGAGCAAATGGTAGCATTTCATGCCAATCTTTATAGTTCACTACCATTTTATGCACAATCTTCTTGATATTTTTATTGGCTGCTCCGACTGCGCCAATCATTTTCGGTCTATACGGAGAAGAATTGTGATGCTTGATCTTAATTTGAGTGCACAATTCCCTGATCATCGTATTGTTGAGGTTAGTCCTATTATCGGTGATGATCCTATCGGGGATACCATAACAACAAATAAGATTGTGTCTGATGAATCTGGCTACCACGTTCTTGGTGACTGAGGCAAATGAGGCGGCTTCGACCCATTTGGTGAAATAGTCAATAGCAACAAGAATGAAGCGGTATCCATTGGAATCTGTGGGCTTGATTTCTCCGATTATGTCGATACCCCAAATTGCAAATGGCCACGAAAAGGTCATGAAATTCAGAGGGATTGGAGGTACCTGGACCTTGTCAGCGTAGATTTGGTATTTGTGGCAAGTTCTTGAATGTTGATGGAAATCGATCTCCATAGTCGACCAATAGTAGCCAACTCTTAAGATTTTCTTAACCATTGTATGTCCACTTGAGTGAGTACCGAAAAGGCCATCGTGCATGTCTTCCATGACTTCCTCTGCCTCTCTCTTATCCACACATCAGAGTAGAGTCGAATCATGATTGCGCTTGTACAATATCCCATTACTTAGGAAGAATTTGGCGGCAAATCTTTGTAAGAACTTTCTGTCATTGATAGATGCTCCCTCTGGATACTCTTGGGCTTCAAGGTATCTCATTTCCTCATGGTACCATGGATTTTCCTCATCGGTGTTAAGCTCATAGCAATGTGCAGGTTCGTCAAATCTTTCAATTGTAATCATAGGGGCTTTGTTGTCCCATCTGACTCTGAACATTGAGGACATGGTTGCCAGAGCGTCAGCCAAATGGTTTTCTTCTCTAGGGAAGTGCTCGAACGTGATTTCTTCGAAGTAGGGAATTGGGGATAGCACAAACTCCTTGTAAGGGATAAGATTAGGGTGTTTAGTGTCCCAATCTCCTTTTACTTGGCTGATCACTAAAGCAGAATCTCCAAACACATACAAATGCTTGATCCTTAAGTCAATAGCAGCCCTTAGACCTAAGATGCATGCTTCATACTCAGCCATATTATTTTTACAATCGAAGCATAGTCTGGCGGTAAAAGGAGTGTGGAAACCTTCAGGAGAGATGATCACATCACCAATTATGTTACCTAAGGCGTTGGAAGCCCCATTGAATACCATAGTCCATCGGGATCCTTGTTCAGGTCTGTCATACGGTCTAGGTTTTGCATAGTCGGTTACCAGTATAATATTCTCGTCATGGAAGTCGAAGTTCATTGACTGATAATCATCCACAACTTGATGGGCCAAATGATCTGCTAGTACACTTCCTTTGATGGCTTTTTTATTTGTGTATTGAATGTCGTACTCAGTCAAGATCATTTGCCATCTGGCTATTCGTCCCGAAAGGGCAGGTTTTTCGAAGATATACTTAATCGGATCCATCTTAGAAATCAACAAAGTGGTATGAGTCAACATGTACTGCCTTAGCCGGCGAGAAGCCCACGCTAAAGCACAACAAGTTTTCTCGAGCAGTGAATATCTGGTTTCACATTCGGTAAACTTTTTGCTTAGGTAGTAAATTGCATGCTCTTTTCGGCCAGACTCGTCATGTTGGCCCAAAACACACCCCATATAATTCTCTAGCACTGTCAAGTACATGATCAACGGTCTTCCTCCAACCGGAGGCGTGAGAATAGGAGGTTCTTGCAGGTATTCCTTGATTTTTTAAAACACAATCTGGCATTCATCGTTCCATTTGACTACCTGATCTTTCTTCAAGAGTTTGACGAGTGGCTCACAGGTAGCAGCTAAGTGTGATATGAAACGGGCAATGTAATTGAGGCGACCCAAGAATCCTCTGATTTCTTGGATGGCCTTTATCTTGGTGGGATCAACTTCAATGCCTTTATTGCTGACAAAAAATCCTAGAAGGTTTCCAGAGCGTACTCCGAATGTGCACTTGTTAGGGTTTAACCTCAATTTATATTTCTTCAGTCTCTCGAATAGTTTGTGCAGATGACCGAGGTGCTCTTCTTTGGTTTGTGATCTGGCGATCATATCATCCATATATACCTCTATCTCATGATGAATCATGTCATAAAATAAACCTACCATAGCCCTTTGATATGTTGCCCCTGCATTCTTTAATCCGAATGGCATGACCTTGTAGCAGAAAGTGCCCCATTGTGTAACGAAAGTAGTTTTTTCCATATCTTCGGGAGCCATCTTTATTTGATTATAGCCCGAGAAGCCGTCCATGAATGAGAAGACTTTATGATGAGAAATATTGTCGACTAAGACGTCAATGTGTGGTAGAGGGAAATCATCCTTGGGGCTTGCTCTATTCAGATCCCTATAGTTTACACACATGCAAACTTTCCCGTCTTTCTTTGGCACTGGTACTATATTAGCCACCCATTGAGGATAGGATGTTACAACTAGGAATCCTGCATCAAACTATTTCATTACTTCGGCTTTGATCTTTTCAGACATGTTAGGTCTCATGCGACGAACTTTTTGTTTAACAGGAGGGTCGTCTTTTTTAGTTGGCAGATGATGAACCACAATGTCGGTATCCAACCCAGGCATATCTTCATACGACCAAGAAAATACTTCCATATAATCGTGCAACATCTGAACCAAATGGATTTTGACACTACTTTCCAAATTAGCACCGATCCTGATTTCCTTCTTATCTGACTCAGTACCCAGGTTGATAACCTCTATTGACTCTTCATGTGGTTGAATAGCCTTTTCCTCTTGTAACAGAAGTCTGGCTAGTTCTGCTGGTGTGTCACAATCTTCCTTGCTTTCGTCTTCGGCTTGGTTGATAGGACATTCAAAGTCATAGTTGGCAATAATAGAGTTGTTGGCAATAAGATCCAGAGTGGATGTAGACCTGCAAGAGGGTGTGTGTGTGTGTGCATGTAAGATACATGGCTATCTTTTGGAAATGTATTTAAAAGAAAAGAAAGACAATGAACACAAATATTCGAATGCAAAAGAGTCCAATGTACTGAATGATCATATGATTAGATGAACAAAACATAAAACCCTTGACAAAAGAAACAAAGTGCCCCAAGATAGGCACATGGCTTAAAATTAAATATCAAAATATTACAAACAACGAGTTCTTGAATTGATTAAAAGAAAAAACAAGAAGATTACTCCTCAATAAAGGAGACGGGCACAAAGTCCTTCGCATGCCAATTGTTGGGCTTCCCTTCGGTTGTTGGGTAGATCCAGTCTTCAAAAGCACACTCATCATCAGAATCCTCTACAGCGTTCACTTCATGACTCTTGAGGTGGAGAGACGGATTTCTTGTACGAGCACCTCTAATTTCTTTCTGAGCTTTGGAGGTGAAACCTATCCTAAACTTATTTGTCTTGAGTGGGATGTCGAGGAGTTGACCTCATATCTCATTGTTTCCTTTTTCTACCACAGCATGGGCGTCCTTAAGAGAAACCATCTTGCGAATAACTTTATCGGCTTTTGGAGTGTCGGAGGATATTTTGGTGGTGGCCACAACTTCAAATGTCTGGCAAGGAGTCTCTATGAATTTTCCATCCATTTCTATGTACTTGAAATAAGTGAGGTGGTTTACCATAAATTCTTCTTCACCGCAAACAGTGACAACCTTCCCTTGAACTGGGTATTTTAACTTCTGGTGGAGAGTAGAACTGACCGCACCTTCCAGATAGATCCATGGGCGCCCAAGCAAGCAAGAATACGCAGGCCGTATGTCCATCATGTAGAATGTGGAGTTGAAAATTTGTGAACCAACCTTAATTTGAAGATCCACCTCTCCATGAACCATCCTTTTCGACCCATCAAATGCCCTCACAACAATATCACTTGGCTTCAAAACCAAACCTTCACAGTCTAGCCGATCTAAAGCGCCTTTAGGTAACACGTTTAAAGATGAGCCTATGTCTACCAAAACATGTGCCAAAGTGGTCCCCTTACATTCAACAGAAACATGCAAGGCTTTATTGTGATTCTTTCCCATGGGAGTTAAATCTGCGTCGGAGAAGCCCCGACCATTGTCAGCTATCAGACTTGCTACGCAGTTCTCAAACTGGTCGGCTGTGGTTTCTTGAGGCACGTGAGCCTTTTTCAAGAACTTCATCAATGCTTGTGCATGGGCGTCGGAACATAGCAATAGGGACAACATTGATATTTTAGAAGGGGTTTGTCCCAACTGCTCTACTATTTTGAAGTCGCTTTTCTTGATGATTTTCATAATCTCCTCCATCTCTTGAGTGGATGGTTCTTCCATAACAGTCTTTTTAGCAAGTGCCTCTTCCCTGGCAGGCTCACTTTCTTTCTCTTTCCCTTTAGTGCTGGCGCCAGTATTGCCGTTGGTTATGCGGATTGGAACTGCGGTAGTGGTTGGTGGTGAGATATCAGGGGAAAATACTCTTCTCGTTATTATGACTTTACTAGAACTAGTAATATTAGTAACACTCGCTTCGTTATCATCAATCCAAGAATCTTGTTTTACCCCATGGTAATAAACCTCGACACCATAATTCCACGGAACCGCTTTATCAGAGGTGTATGGAACGGGTCCGGCAGCACTGATTATGAGAGGAACAATGATCGGTTCGTTTGAAATCCTGATAGGACCTTTGGATGGGATCCTAAGAGGTTTGTTTGAAATTGTTATGATGTCCAATTCTTCAGCTTTGTTAACTGAATTTTTAATGGCAGGATTCTTTTCGAATAGAATTTCATGGCTATCCACTAGGCGTTGTATACCTTTCCTCAGTTTTTCACACCCATCAGGTTGTCTCATACAGCCCACATAATCTTTTTCACAGCCTGGGAAAGTCCCAGCTTTCAACAGATTCCTCTTGATTACATTCAATGGAGTAGTTAACCCTTTGACAGAGGCAATGAAAGTCGTATCTTCGACGACATTAACACCTTTGTCGTGCTTCGGCATTGGAGCGGTAATTACATTTGGCGTTGGAGGAGGATCAAATTCAATATTCTTATTGTCAATTAAATCCTGGATTTTGTTCTTCAGAGCCTAACACTGATATGTCTCATGCTCTGGGCTATTTGAATGATAATCACACTTTGCATTTGGATTATATCTCGGTGACGAGGTGTCAGGGTTGGCAGGAGGATCCTGTAATGTCACTAAATTGGCCCTGAGCAGATGCTGAAGGGCTTGAGATAATGACATGCCTAACCTTGTGAATTGTCTTCTTGGAGATTTAACCCGTTGATGAGTGGTAGATGGTCTTTGAGTAGCAGTCAGATTGGAGATTCAGATATCATTGATAGACAGATGATCCTTCATTTTGGTATGGGCCTTTGCTCTATACACAACATTAACTTCTTTCTTCGCGGCAAAGTGTTTCTTGACAAGATTGGGAGTGGAAGTAGATGCCACAGAGATCTTTCCACTCTTAATGCCACTTTCTACTCTTTCACCGGTTAGGATTAATTCGGTGAAACCAGAAGAAGAGCAGCCAACCAAAGATTAAAGAAAGGATCAGATAATGTACTCATGAACATATCAATGTGTTCCGTATCAATCAAGGGAGGTTGGACCCTACTTGCAAGGTCTCTCCACTTTTGTGCATACTCCTTAAACCCCTCATCCTTCCCCATGGTCATACCTTGCAATTGAACCCTCGTTGGTGCCAAGTCGGCGTTGTACTGATAATGATGGTAGAAGGCAGTAGCTAGACCCTCCCAAGTATTGATGCGAGAGCCATCCAACTGATAAAACCATTCAAGTTGTATTCCAACCAGACTCTCTTGGAAAAAGTGAATCCATAGTTTTCTATCTGCAGTGTGCGGTTGTATCTTGCGCACATAGGACTTCAAATGGAGCTTTGGGCAAGAAACCTCATTGTATTTTGCAAAGGTTGGTGTTTTGAACTCGTGGGGAATGACTACCACAGAGACTAAGCCCAAATCGTCAAAATTCAAACCGGGAATAGCTTGGATTTCAACTTCTTTCAATATGTCTTCTAGCTGCTTGTATTTTATATCTGCGGGTGGATATTGTTCATTGAAATAATCATCATCAGATTCTTGGTCATTGATATAGTCGGCTTGAGTACTCTTGACTTCACCAATTTGGTTCTCGTCCTCTTCGGATGAATCTTCCTCTATTGGAATTTGACGGATTGTCTCTTTGAACCTTTTACCCATGTTGAGTAGACCTTTCTTCTTTGGCTTCTTTTTAGCGGCCAACAAGGCCATCATATCCCGCTTCCCCTTGGCCAGGGCGAGTAAAGCTTCCTGAAATTGAGAGTTCTGGGCTTGAAGTTCCGTCACGGTTTTCTCTAGATCCATCTTGCTTAAATAAACAGCAGAGAGATAAGGAAACATGTTATGCGGACACCTGTTATGTCATGATGCATGAATATACAATATGCAAATGATTTCAAGGATTTAAAGAATTTAACTTTGTATAGAAAAAGAGTGAACAAACATTAACCTGCATTAAATATTCCTTGATTTGAATACAAACATGCCTCTTGGGCTTATAAAAGAGAAATAGCATAAAGTAAACTCCTAAGACAGAAAGGTTGTGCGCGTCTTCTTTGGCGCAATGTAGGTGTTTAAGCTCCTTTCTTTATGAAGTTCCCTTGTAAGCTCCAATATCTTCTTCTTGCTTTCATAGAACTTAGCTTAGAAGGTGTCTCGCTCTCCTTTTAACTGAATCTACGCGTTTTGCAAATCTTCAAGAGAAGTAGGCATATCCGGATAGAGGATCGTATGTGGAATGTCTCCCTCGACCACTGGCTCCATGATAATAGGTAAGACGGCTTCATAAGGCATCTTGAGACTTTGAGCGCGGGCCCTCACCCATTTAAGATAAGGCTCCAAAGGAATGGAATTCTTATGCCCTAATGTCTTGCTATCAACTTTTTTAACCATACCCCAAGCTCGTATAAATCTCTGGTGGTAACCTTGGGTGTCTCTTTCATAGTCAAATGCAATTCCTTGGATGAGTACCTCATGAGGGCCATCTCTTCTAGCGTATCCAAATTGTCGCAAAGCTAAACAAGGGTTGTAAGTAATGCCTCCCCTAATGCCAAGAAGAAGGACATTAGGGAATTCCCCACAGCAGTCAATGATGGTAATGTCTTCTAAGGAGCTATAATACCAACGTATATCAGCATGCGAAAGTGACATTAATCTTTTAGATCATCTCATACCTTGTTCATTTTTCACCACGGATCGAGGTAGGTGAGAAGTAAACCACCTAGCCAACAGAGGAGTGCAACACATCAAAGTCCCCCATTTCTTCAAAGTGCGAGAGTGAAGAGAATGCAATATGTCTCCAAGCAATGTAGGCACCGGATTACGAGATATGAAAACCTTAATCGCATCCACATCTATAAATTGGTCAGGATTTGAAAATAGTACCAATCGATAGATGAGAAGAGCCAGAATTTCCTCAAAGGCTTGTAGATCCAAAATATTCCAACACTCTTGAGCCTTCTCCAACAAAAACTTTGCTAGTAACACTTTAACACCATTCCTTGTTACCCAATTCACTACTATGTCAGATGTTTGCAAATGTAGAGCTCGAGAAATTTCCTCAGGTTTGGGGTCTCTTTCAATACCGTTGAAAGGTAACTGATTAAGAATAGGGATCCCTATGAGTTGAGAAAATTCCTCCAAAGTGGGAACAAGTTGTTAATCAGGAAAAGTGAAGCAATGATGCAAAGGGTCCAAGAATTGGACAAGCACCTTTATCATATCTTCTTCAATAATTGAGGTAACCAAAATAAGGAGTCGTCCATGTCTTTTGGTGGACGGGGAATCTTTAGGGACCCTTGACACTAAATCCTTAAGTTGTGGAGGTACCCTCACAAGACTGACTTGGATAGTGCTCCTGCGAGCGGAGGCCATGTCCTACAAAACAGAACAAAGATGAATCCAAAAATCCTTGAAATGGTTAGTGATGTTTATAATGTTTATGATGTTTATGATGTTATGTACAAGTGCATATACAAAGCAAACAAATCCCTGGTTTAGGCT
Source organism: Vicia faba (assembly GCA_948472305.1). Taxonomy (NCBI): domain Eukaryota; kingdom Viridiplantae; phylum Streptophyta; class Magnoliopsida; order Fabales; family Fabaceae; genus Vicia; species Vicia faba. Next base: position 1,425,967,907 of record OX451735.1, on the reverse strand, counting down.
TGCACGGGGTTTCAGGTAAGTACCCTCTTGAAGTTTTAGTTGGTTTAACCTGTCCTAGTTAAAAGTAACCGGGTTCTAAAGGATCTCAATATCACTGTTCTTTCCCACAAGTTTCGTTCAATAAGCGATTGACTCGCAACCAAACAAAACTCAAGAGTCAAACCTCAATGAGTGTAGCATCGAGTATCAACCAACTTCGGACTGCACCAAAGCCGATCATCTCACTACGTCCTAATGGCCAAGTTGGTCAAGTAAGGTTCTAAGGTCAGTTGATTCTTTATGACACCACGCGGCGGCCCCATACTCTCCTTGACTGACTCAAGGGTTACCGGTACCAACCAAAGTGCCACATCAACGTAGCTACTGCTTCAACCGTGTCAGTATACCCCGCACAGTTCCCTCACAGTTTATTGCTACTTACTTAAAAAGTATTCCCCAAATCTGGGTGTAGGATTTAAAACAAACCAAAACAAGGAATCAAAAAAATAAAGCAAGCAAATCAAACAATATAAGAAAGTAAATATGATCTAACCCTAAGGTAACCCCACTTTTCATCTTCCCCAGCAGAGTCTCCAGTTCTGTGATACGGTGGGAGAACTGACTTGAGGGTTTTGCGATTGTGTTTGCAAATGTCGCGGTTTAGCAAGAGTCACCATCGACTTTTCTTTTATCCAATAAGGAAAGGTGAAAAAGCACAGGAAAGACCTTTAGAGATGTTTTCTTGAGTTCGGGGGGTAGATTATGAAAATGGAAGGTATTATCACCCTTTCCATCCATGGTTTTCCATGGGCTCTTAGTTACTTGCTAGATTACTTGCTTTTGTTTGAAAATTGTGCTTTTGTGTGGTTTTGAAAGTATTTTGAAAAGGTGCCATCGTTTAGGCGAACTTTGCAATGATTCCCGTTCATAAGAATCTATGCAAAGTGTTGAGCTTTTGAAAATATTTAAATGTTTGGAAAGTGTTTTGAAGATGTTTTGGAAAGTGTATGTGATTGTATTGAAAATAGCAAGGATGTTTGTTTTGAAATTAAGCAAGTAACTAAATGTAATCTACCTACTCAAAAGGTTTTAGATGTGTTTTTCCTCCTCTCTTAGATGTTGCTACCTTACCATTGATTTGATAAGAAGCCTCATCGTTGGATGTGAAGGGACGAGTGTTGGGTCATCGTATGACCATGATAGCAATGTTGTGAAATGACTTAGCACTATTTCGGTAGGGACTAAGATCATTTTGAAAGGCAACTTTGATAGCGTCATCGAGGGACTATGATCTTTTTCGATTTGTTTGTGCTAAGACATCCCACATGCATAACATAGCCATTTTTGAAAGGCGAAAAGTCGAATTACCCTAGGGGTGTAATTGTGTGAGTGTGTTTGATTGCATGCATAATTTGTCTTTTATTAGGGTGATCTATTTGTCAATTTTTATATCTTGTCATATACCCTAATTATTAGCATATATGGAAAGCAATAATAGTGTAGAAATGTAAAGTTCTACACTATTACAAATTTAAGGGGATGGGGGTACATATTTATGAATGGGGGTTGCAAGTTAAAATTCTAGGTTACTTCTTACAACCATATTGAAATAGACAAGAATATACAGGAAATGTAAAATGTTTGTCTGTTTAAAAAGAAAATAACTTTTGCTTAAGAAAATATTTTTTGTCCTTTTATATTAAAAGAAAATATCATGCAAATGTAAAATGTTTTTGGTTTTTTTTTTGTTTTTGATTAGAAATAAAATATAATATGATGGCAAAAATAAGAAGAGAAGAAAACATAACCAACGCAAAATAGAAGAGGTCAGAAGTTCTGACGTTAACTTGCTGCACAAACAGACACATGTTAGAAATATATGGAAGTTCAGAAGTTCTGGACCTTTTGAAAATTTAGAAGTTTTCAGAAGTTCTAACACAACTGTCAGAATTTTATCTCTCTCCTGGCCAGTCAGAACATCTGCAGCTTAGTCATTTACAGAACAGAAGTTGCATGCATAATAGTTATGACAAATTTCATGAAATATCATAAGCAAGAATCAGAGGCAACATGTATTTGCTAGTTCTAATTATGAGTCCTATTTTCTTTATGAAACTATGAACTGTGATTTCCTTTACTTAGACAAGCAAAGGCAGGAATTTTTAGAATATGTATATCATCAGGATCAGAATATCTACATTATGTTGAATATGCAAAATCTGACAATGCTTAATCAGTTATGATAAGAGTCAGCAGAACTTACCTTGCAGCTTGAAAGGATTCTGTAAACTGGAGGTTGTTCTTGAATTCTGGTGATATTCTGAGTAGCTTCTTCACGTACTCAGCAGGGTGGAAGTTAGCAACTTCTGAGGCAGCCAAGGGGGTGATATTCTGTCTTCTTTATGGTGAAAGTGAAAGGAGAATGTGTTACTGTTTGATTACAGAATTTGGGACGGTTTTAATCAAGAACACTTGAGGAAAAATGGAGTTTTGAATATAAGGAATCAATGCTAAGATTTTTGGTATCTGTGTTTATAGTTTCCTGTTTTTTTTTATGGAATTTTTGCAGTGGTTCAAAGCTAGTTCCTCAATTCTCTCGTTTCTTTCACAAATTTTCTCTGGGGAGGGGAGAGAGGTGTCCTTTTTCAGTGTGCCACTGGTGTTCTATTTATAGGAAATTTTTTGCAGTTGGGGCGGTTGTGATCGGTGGATTTAGAACTGACTGTTTAACGCAGGTTCGCGAAATGTCGCGGAAGCAAGAGTCGCCACCGTCTTTTATTTTCTCCAACATGGACAGGACAAAAGCACAGCAAAATTCCTTATGAGATTATCTCTCGGTTCGGGAGGTAGATTTATAGAAAGGGAAGATGTTAGCACCCTTTCTATCCATGGTTATCCATGGGCTCTTAGATACTTGCTCATTGTGTTTTCAAAAGTGTTTGCTTTTTAATTGTGAGTGGGTTTGAAAAAGTTTCGTTTAAATATTTCAGAATGACTCTTGTATCAGTCCTCAAGAGTGTTTGAAAAATTGTTTTGAAAGCTTTTTGAAAGTGTCGGTGTGAAAAGAGTTTTGATTTGTTTTTGAATAGAGCAAGTATCTATGAGTCATCCACCTACCCTAAGGAATTAGGCTGTGTAAATGTCCTTAAGGTAGTGCCATCCCACCATTGAGAGGTAGGTAGCACCACCGTTGGAGGTGTTCGGGTCAATTCGTTTTTAGAAATAGTGTGGTCACCAGAGCAACAGTAGGACACCTTAGAAGCTACCCTTATGCCATTGATCCTTTTTTTTAATTCAAGGCAACTTTTCCGAGGCAACCGGATCATGGACATAAGGACTTACTAAAACGTCCTATACTCGACGACCACGTTTCGGAGGCAACAAGTGAGGCGTACCCTAAGAGTGGTGTGTGAATTTGTGCGTTATTTTCAGTTCAATATTTATCTTTGATCAGGGCATTTGTGAGCTACGAGTTATTTTTAATTAGCCATTCATTCTTTCATGCAATGTTTAGAATTTAAAAGTGCGGAAATTAAAATGCGGAAAGATAAATCCTACGCTATTAAAAGGCACGGGTCTATACATCGCCAAATTACAAAGACCCGTTTTAATAAAAATGCGGAAAGTAAAACCTAGTTACTATTACATGGCTTGAGCAGTTACATAATATTCACGAGAAAAAAAAAATAACGTGCGAAAGAAAAAATAGAACGTTCGAGGGCGTTGGACCCTTTTGAAATTAAATAAAATTAAAAAGCTAATTAATTATTTAATAAAAGGAAAGAAACGGTTTTTATGTTTTTGGTATTTAATGAAATAAGAAAAGAATTAAAATTAGAAGGAAACCCTAGTTCTAAATATTTTTAATTATTAATGAAAAACATACAAGTTAACCTAATTTACACTAATTAGTTAATTTACATATTTATTTACAAAAGTAATAATTAATAATAATAATAATAATGAGAGAAAATTATTTATTAAGAAAAGGATGAAAAATGTCACAAACCCTAATTTCTACCTATTTTAATTATTAAGAAAATATTAAAATTTCAACCCTAAATTAAACTAAATTAATTATTAAAGTTTATTTACAAAATAAATTAATGGTGAAATAATAATAATTAAATATATTACATTTTTTTGTTTCTGATTTTTTTTATATTTTATATTATGAAAAGTTATTTTATGGAATTAAAAGAAATAATTAAAACATTAAAAAGAATTAAAAGAAAATCAAATAAAAAATAAAAATGATGCAAACCATGGGGGGTATCAGGCCCTTTTTGGAGGTAAATTAGAGCAATTTGGCCCATCAGAATAAAGCATTTTTTGATTTTCAGGAATCACATGCTTGATGGTTGACCCAGGTGTATGATGGTCTTCACGTTTTGGCCTTTGGATTGATCATTCAGGCCATCTGGCAGGCCCACGCGCTAGGACGTATGGTGGGACGTTGAGAGCATACTGCACATGAATACGTTACAACAAAAATTATTAAGTGTATGGGGGGACCTGGGAATCGAACCCAGGTCCCAGTGTTCACAAGGCACGTCATCTACCACCTGTACCATGCAACGCATTTGTATATACCATAGAAAACAAATATTATAAAAACAAACAACGCTAATGATACAAAACAAGAAAAAACGCGCCAGCTTTTGAATTGCCCAACCAGATGATGACACACCAGTTTCTTCTTCGCTTTCTCTGCAAAAACACAAAACAAGTAGCGGGGGTTTTAAACCCCCACTAAATAGCACAGTGGATAATAGAGATTAGAATATTCCTTATCATAAATTGAGCACGAGGTCATCGTTGAGTTCGTATGGAGCTCCTGAGTTCAATGGCATATGTCTTGAGATCCAATTTTTCCATATACAGAAAGCCCTATTTTGGAGCTTCTGAAACCCTAGGTTTCAACAATGGTGGATTCTGATTTAGGCAGCTATAGTTCAATTGGATGGTACCAACGACTTCAGAACATCAGTGTTAGTATAAATCAACAAGTAAAATACATGAATAATGCATGGAAATCAAAAATCGATTATGGACATATTCATGAAGAAGACGATTATGTTCTACCAATTCTTGGAGTATGGAGACTGGAAAGTGGTTGCAATCGATTCCTAGCAATGTCAAGAACGTAATGGATAAGCTTTTAGACCTTGAATCGCCCTGTAACTATGATTTCAGTGTTCAAGTTTTGGTGGAAATTTTGCAACTTTGTTCTATGCTTGTGAGCAGTTTTTTCTCGTGTCTCTTGATTCCATTAGGTCTTGCATATGTAAGTGAACGAAATTAGGTTAAAAAACCAAGCCTAATGTCCATGAATTTATGATTCCAATATTTGATTTTCTCCATATCTTTTCCAATCTTTTTGCCATGAAAATCATGCCAATTATGGAAGATTTGGCCTTGTTGATTGATGCACGATTTTCCACCTTGCCCTAGTTTGATTTGCTGCACAAAAAAGATTTAAAAAACATGATTTGATATTTTTCTCATATTTAAAACTAATTAAATGAATTAATAATAATAAAAACTCAATTAATTAATTAAAAATAAGAAAATAAATCCCTTTGAGCTTAATGGGTCGTGCATATGCTTTGGGTAATGATTCATGGAAGAATTTGTGGCCCATTAGCAATTTTGAAGCTTTTGAAGCAAAATTGACTTTTAAAAATTCCCAAAAATTTCCCAACTTCTCCAAGGCATATCTTGCTCAATTTTTAAGCTATGATCATGTTCTTGGACATTTTGGAAAGGTCTTGAAGTCCTCTAACCAATGCCTTTGGTCCCATGTCATTTTGATTTACCAATATCAAGTTATGGTCTTTGACTTAAAGTGCCTTTTTGTTGACTTTTGAAAATGACCTATAATGTTGAAATTGATAACTTTTTGTGAGAGCATTTCTTGGACTTGGAGTGTGAAGATGCGTTGTAGTAAATGTCATTCTCTTCAAAATGATCTTTGGATGGGATTATTCTGATAAACCATGAGGAAGTTATGCCCTGGTCAATTTGCAGTTGACTTTTCAACTGTCCAAAAATAGAAACTTTTGCATCTTGAGACTTTTTGAGCCATACTTTGAGAATCATGATCAAGAATTGATCAAATGATGTTTGTGGCTTCAAAATAATATGTTGACCAAAATTTTTTAACTTTTGACTGTCAAATGACCATTTTGCCCCTGTAGTTGACTGTGGAGCATTTAGGGTTTTTGACTGTGCAATTTGATGCTGTGAGTCTTGAAACTTGACATATGGATGCTTGACAATGTTTATGGGCATATGGGACTTGATTGGACCCTTGGAAACCTCATTTTCTTGACCAGAACCAAAACCCTAATTTTGACTGTGTTAGGAGGCAATTGGACTATGCAACCCTTGAGAGATTTTGAACCATCTGAAGATTGATCTTGGCAAATCTTGAAGAATATGGGAGGGAAAATTTTGGGGTAAAACAGTTGCCCCTGTTCAATCTTCTTAGACCTGAGGATGTAGATTGGCTGGCGTGCCTTTCGTAATCCAAAGGTGGAAGATGATTGAACACTAGAGTGCCTAGAAAGTTGCACTCACATAGTAGAGTATCAGCAGTGTGATAGAGGGAATGGGCTTACAGATGCCATTTGGAGATTGTTGGATAAGAGGATGGAGATGGGCTTATAGATTCCATCTAGGTGTCGATCGCGTAAGAGATTCCTTAGCGAGAACTTGCGTACCTGAGAAAGAAAATAATTACCTGGCCTGTTACAGGAGTTGATCTTCAAACTCCTTGTGTAGATGTGCCCTGGCTGGATACAGGAATCGAATCTTTAAACCCTTCATGTAGATGTGCCCTGGCCGGATACAGGTATCGAGTCTACAATCAATTACTCACAGATGTGCCCTGGCTAGATACAGGAATCGAATCTCAGAAATAGTCGTCAACAGATACACCCTGGCAAGATACATGAATCAGATCTTCAAACTCTTCAGACGTACCCTGGCTGGTTACAAGAATCGAGTCCGGAAATAGTCGTCAACAGATACACCCTGGCTGGATACAGGAATCAGATCCTCAAACTCTTCAGACGTACCCTGGCTGGTTACAAGAATCGAGTCCGGAAATAGTCGTCAACAGATACACCCTGGCTGGATACAGGAATCGGATCTTCAAACTCTTCAGACGTACCCTGGTTGGTTACAGGAATCGAGTCCGGAATTAGTCGTCAACAAATACACCCTAGCTGGATACAGGAATCAGATCCTCAAACTCTTCAGACGTACCCTGGCTGGTTACAGGAATCGAGTCTGGAAATAGTCGTCAACAGATACACTCTGGCTGGATACAGGAATCAGATCCTCAAACTCTTCAGACGTACCCTGGCTGGTTACAGGAATCGAGTCCGGAAGTAGTCGTCAACAGATACACCCTGGTTGGATACAGGAATCGGATCTTCAAACTCTTCAGACATACCCTGGCTGGTTACAGGAATCGAGTCCGGAAATAGTCGTCAATAGATACACCCTGGCTGGATACAGGAATCGGATCTTCAAACTCTTCAGACGTACCCTGGCTGGTTACAGGAATCGAGTCCGGAATTAGTCGTCAACAGATACACCCTAGCTGGATACAGGAATCAGATCCTCAAACTCTTCAGACATACCCTGGCTGGTTACAGGAATCGAGTCTGGTAATGTAGTCGTCAACAGATACACCCTGGCTGGATACAGGAATCAGATATGGAATCACGACAGTTGATAGTAATCATCCTTTTATTGACTTTTTGTCCCGAAAAGACAAAACGTTAGTTGTATGCGATGTCATGATGTATGACATGCGTGATGTTCTCGAAATAAAGGAAATTGTAGGTTCATGATGCGTATGTGCATGCTATAATGTATGAAGATGTGATGAATGTATGTGTTTTTTGTCTAGGAAAATGACTCGTTGACGAATGTCGGGAAGTTAAATCCTGGGCTGATGTTGAAGAATAGTGTTCTTTGTTTCCGCTGGGGATGATGGTTGCAAGAATACCGGTAGGAGAAGATGACTCCGTTGGGAATAAACTTGGCGAATAGATTACTCTGCGGGGTATGAACTCTGTGGGGAAAGAGAGGTACTTTGCTGAGATGTTTGATGATAACTCCGTTGGGGATACCGTTGTTAAGAGTTATGTTTGGAAATTGGATGAACTCCGCTGGGGGATAGGAAGACTTCGCCGAGGACGATCTTTCCGTGGCTTTTGGCTGAGGATAACCCAGTTATATCCTGGTGGGGAAATAACCTTTGAATAAAGTCCGGGAGACGCGTTCGTGCTCTGCGGGGGTAAGCTTCCAGAATCTACTGGGGATAAGCTTCAAGACCTGCTGGGGTTATTGATTGAACTCTCCTGGGGAAGCTTTTGGACTGGGGAGTGGCTCCATTAAACGTCTGGTATACCGCCGGGGAACAATCTTAGATCAAGATTGCCGGGGATGCTTGTTAGGAATGTTTGTATACTCCGCTGGGGAATGTTGGGATCTGCGGGGGATAATCCAACTTCTTTAGGTCCGACAGTATATTAACTCTGCTTGGGGAGTAAATTGCTGATTTGCTGGAGATACTGTGCCTTGTAGGGCTGATTGGGAGACCAACTGCTTGAGGAGAATTGTTGAATCTTGGTGACTTCACTGGGGAATGAAGGTATCTGGGTTACATTCTCCAGCCGAACTTACCTTGGTACCTTGGTGGACGGAGCAATTAGATCGGTTAGACAACTCATTATTGCCCCTGTTTCTGATGTTACCTGTAATTAATCCTTCGTTTCGTATGCAAATATTTATGAGTTAGCAATTAGTGTCAAATGCATATATCAAAAATTTGAACATTTGGACGTTCTTCGCAAAACAAAACGGAAAAAAGGAAAAAACAATTGGCAATTGATCTGAAAAGTGAATTTGTATTGATTTTTTTGAATTTGCCTTTAAATAGGCGTTTATGTACAAGAGGCTGACGTGCTAGTAAGAGAACGCTGCCGAACAACAGAGTTTATACAATTTGTACAAAGAAAACAAAACAGCTGTGTGAAAAGAATAATCCCACTGGGTTTCAACTCTACTATCGCCTTTATATCTTCGAGCGTCTCATCACTTTGCTGCTCGGTTGAAGATGAAGCTGATCGATCTATGCCGTCTGAACTTGATGTTGATACCAGATTCTGGATGCAAGGTGATCCAATGAGACATAGTATTACGCTTTAATCCCTAACTTTTGCCTGGACCGCCCTTTCGGGTTTTCAGTCCACTGGGATACCCATTTTTGCCCAAGCCGCCTTTTCAGGTTTTCGACTTGCCGGGTGTACAGATTTTTTCATTTCATCCCTCATTTTGCCCGAACCCTTTTGGTTCGCCGGGAAGCCCTAATTTTTGCCTAGGTATGTCAACCTAGCGGGTCTTTTATCATGCGTAGTATCTTTTTACTATGTCTGCATTGGCGGGGTGAGGAAGGTCGTCACCGTCCATGGTGGTTAGGATCATGGCTCCTCCCGAGAACACATGTTTAACCACAAATGGCCCTTCGTATGTAGGGGTCCATTTTCCCTTGGGATCACTCTGAGGAAGGATGATGCGTTTGATTACCAGGTCCCCAACTTGATACTCTTGTGGTCTGACTTTCTTGTTAAATGTCCTGATCATCCGTTTTTGGTACGTTTGACCATGATAAATAGCAGTGAGTCTCTTTTCGTCAATTAGATTTAATTGATCAAGTCGAGTTTGGATCCAGTCATCTTCGCTCAGACCTGCATCCTTCATTATCCGGAGAGAGGGTATCTGGACTTCAATCGGTAAGACTGCCTCCATGCCGTAGACCAAGGAAAAAGGAGTTGCCCCGGTTGACGTTCTTGCTGAGGTACGGTACCCATGAAGAGCAAATGGTAACATTTCGTGCCAATCTTTATAAGTCACTATCATCTTCTGCACAATTTTCTTAATATTCTTATTAGCTGCTTCGACAGCCCCATTCATCTTCGGCCGGTAAGGAGAAGAGTTGTGGTGCTGTATCTTGAATTGCTCGCAGAGCTCAGTGATCATCTTGTTATTAAGATTGGTACCATTGTCCATAATGATCCTTTCTGGGATACCGTATCGACAGATCAGGTTATGCCGAATGAACTGTGCCACGACATTCTTGGTTACTGTAGCGTAGGAAGCTGCTTCAACCCACTTTGTGAAGTAATCGATTGCCACCAGGATGAAGCGATGCCCATTGGATGCCGTAGGTTTGATCTCGCCGATCATATCAATGCCCCACATTGCAAAGGGCCAAGGTGCAGTCAAGACATTCAGAGGAACTGGAGGAACGTGCACCTTATCTGCATAAATCTGGCACTTATGACATGTCCGAGAATGTTGGTAACAATCAACTTCCATTGTGGACCAGAAATATCCTACCCGAAGGATTTTCTTTGCCATGGTGTGTCCACTGGAATGTGTTCCGAAGGTACCTTCGTGTAGCTCTACCATGATCCTTTCTGCTTCAGCTTTATCCACACAATGCAGTAAGGTCGAATCATGGTTTCGTTTGTACAGAATGCCATTGCTGAGGAAGAACTTTGTTGCGAACCTTCTTAGAAACTTTTTATCATTGATGGATGCACCTTCAGGGTATTCTTGAGCTTCCAAGTACCTCTTTACTTCATGATACCAAGGTTTTTCAGTTACTACCTCAGCTTCAAGGTCACAGCAATATGCAGGTTCGTCCAATTTCCAGATAATGATTCGGGGAGCCTCGTTGTCCCATTTGACTTTGATCATAGAAGACATCATAGCCAGCGCGTCCGCCAACTGATTCTCCTCTCTTGGGAAATGTTCAAATGTTATCTTCGTGAAGTGGGGGATCAATGTCAACACACATTCTTTGTAAGGAATAAGATTCGGATGTTTCGTATCCCACTCGCCTTTGATCTGATTGATTACGAGAGAGGATTCTCCGAAGACACTCAGAAACTTGATCCTTAAGTCAATTGCCGCTTGGAGACCCATGATGCATGCCTCATACTCCGCCATGTTGTTGGTGCAGTTGAAACATATCCGGGTAGTGAGTGGAGTATGAGTGCCTTGAGGGGATATGATCACAGTGTCGATACCGTTACCCAAAGCGTTGGAGGCTCTGTCAAAGTGCATAGACCATCGGGATCCTTCCTCGGGTCCTTCATCCGGTCCAGGTACTTCATAATCAATCACTATCATGATGCTCTCGTCTGGAAACTCAAAGTTCATTGACTGATAGTCATCCACTTCCTGATGTGCCAAATGGTCTGCCAATACACTTCCTTTGATGGCTTTTTGGGTCGTATACTGGATGTCGTATTCCGTCAAGATCATCTGCCATCTCGCTATTCTTCCAGACAAGGCAGGCTTTTCGAATATGTACTTTATTGGATCCATCTTTGAAATCAACAGAGTAGTGTGAGTCAGCATATACTGTCTCAGCCGGAGAGCAGCCCATACCAAAGCGCAACAAGTTTTCTCGAGCAATGAGTATCGGGTCTCACAGTCGGTAAACTTTTTGCTAAGGTAATAAATGGCGTGCTCTTTTCGGCCAGACTCGTCATGCTGCCCCAGCACACACCCCATTGAGCTGTCAAGTACTGTCAGGTATAGTATTAGAGGTCTCCCTTCAACTGGTGGCATAAGAATGGGTGAATCTTGGAGATACTCTTTGATTCTGTCGAAAGCGGCCTGACAATCATCATTCCAACGCACTACTTGATCTTTCTTCAGCAGCTTGAAGATTGGTTCACAAGTAGCAGTTAGATGCGAGATGAATCGAGCAATGTAATTCAGACGTCCTAGAAAGCCTCTGACTTCTTTCTCCGTCTTAGGAACTGGCATCTCTTGTATGGCTTTAACCTTAGCAGGGTCCACTTGAATACCCTTGTCACTTACGACGAAGCCTAGCAACTTCCCAGATCTTACCCCGAAGGTGCACTTGTTCGGGTTCAATCTCAGCTTGTACAACTTCAGACGGTCAAACAACTTCTGTAGATGGTCAAGGTGTTCCTCCTCAGTTTGGGACCTTGCAATCATATCATCGACATACACTTCTATCTCATGTTGGATCATGTCATGAAATAAAGCAACCATGGCACGTTGGTAGGTTGCCCCAGCATTTTTCAACCCGAATGGCATGACCTTGTAGCAGAAGGTGCCCCACTGAGTAACAAAGGTAGTCTTTTCCATGTCTTCAGGAGCCATTTTGATTTGAATATAACCTGAAAAACCATCCATGAAGGAGAACACCTTGTGCTGAGCAGTATTGTCAACCAGAATGTCGATGTGAGGTAGAGGGAAATCATCCTTGGGGCTTGGCCTGTTCAGATCCCTGTAGTCAAAACACATTCTGACCTTACCATATTTCTTCGGCACCGGAACCACATTGGCAACCCACTGAGGGTAAGAAGTCACTGCTAGAAAACCGGCATCAAATTGCTTCATAACCTCAGCTTTGATCTTCTCGGACATTTCTAGACGCATACGGCAGACCTTTTGCTTAACCGGAGGGCAGTCTTCCTTGGTAGGCAGGTGATGGACCACAATGTCGGTATCCAACCCAGGCATGTCTTCGTAAGACCAGGCGAAGATTTCCACATAATCATGCAACATCTGAATCAACCGTTGTTTCACGCTGAGCTCCAGGTTGGCACCAATCTTAACTTCCCTTCTATCTGTCTCAGTACCCAGATTTACCGTTTCCACTGGCTCTTCATGTGGCTGAATGGCCCTCTCTTCCTGGAGTAACAGTCTTGCAAGCTCGCCAGGCACTTCGCAATCATCTTCACCTTCGTCTTCGGCTAAGTTGATCAGATTTTTGAAGTCATAACTGGCAGTAGCAGAGTCGTTACCAGTGAGATCCTGAGTGGATTGATACCTGTATGAGTGAGTGTGTGTAAATACAGTTGTTTTGCAATATATAAAAGAAAGAAAGAAAGAAAGGGAGCACAAGATTTGAAATGCGAAAAAACGTCCAATGTCTTTATTCATGATATATGGAAATGACAGTTAATAAGCCCTCACAAATGAAGCCACGGTGCCCCGGGTAAGACACCGGGCCATAAAGTTTCAATTTATTATTCATTACAAATAAAAACAAAGGAATTCATTACTACGTAACAAAAGTAACAGGTATGTAGTCTTTTGCAGTCCAATTGCTCAGTCCACCGTCAGCCGTCGGGTAGATCTAGCTATCAAACTTTGATTCCTCCGCATCGCCTTCAATGGCATTTACCCCCGGGTTGGTGAACTTCTAAGTCGAGATTGAAAGACTACGCAGGCCTATTCTCCTTCTCTGCAGAGGTATGAGATGTCAATTTCAGTAAGATAGCAGTGGAAGATAGCAGTGGAAGAGGGTTGTGCCTTACTGTTGGTAATACCTCTATCTAAGACTACGCAGGGCCTTCTCTGCTTGTCTAACATAGGCTAGATTTGCGCACAGCCCTCTGAGCCTCTGGTAATACCTCTATCTAAGACTACGCAGGCCATGTCTTTCTTGTTCCACTAGCTAGGACAAAATTATCAGATGTCCCTTTCGTTATCGTTATTACAACCTTCTTTTTTGATGTCAAAGACCAGAAGCTGTGCGCTAATTCTCATTGGATCTCGGTTGTTCTTAACAGCGATGGCTATTCATTTAAGTCTTCGGGTAGCACCATTAGATCTTCAACAAGGTGGAAATTCTCGTATTCTTTATGTACATGTTCCTGCGGCTCGGATGAGTATTCTTGTTTATATCGCTACGGCTATAAACACTTTCTTATTCCTATTAACAAAACATCCCCTTTTTCTTCGCTCTTCCGGAACCGGTACAGAAATGGGTGCTTTTTTTACGTTGTTTACCTTAGTTACTGGGGGGTTTCGGGGAAGACCTATGTGGGGCACCTTTTGGGTGTGGGATGCTCGTTTAACCTCTGTATTCATCTCGTTTCTGATTTACCTGGGTGCACTGCGTTTTCAAAAGCTTCCTGTCGAACCGGCTCCTATTTCAATCCGTGCTGGACCGATCGATATACCAATAATAAAGTCTTCAGTCAACTGGTGGAATACTTTGCATCAACCTGGGAGCATTAGCCGATCTGGTACATCAATACATGTTCCTATGCCCATTCCAATCTTGTCTAACTTTGCTAACTTCCCCCTCTCAACCCGTATCTTGTTTGTTCTGGAAACACGTCTTCCTATTCTATCTTTTCCCGAATCTCCTTTAAGGTATGAAATAGAAGCTCGAGAAGGAATAGCAAAACCTAGTTTACTTCCCAGCTCAAACTGAACGCGATGTAATCAAACTTATGGTTGACGCCGTAGAGAATATAAAGCCCATATGCGAAGTGGAAAAAGTCGGAGTAGCAGGTACTATTTATGATGCCCTGGGGATTGTAGCCAGGGATCGTCAACGAACCTTAGCTATTCGTTGGATCCTTGAAGCAGCTTTCAAACGACGTATAAGCTACAGGATAAGCTTAGAGAAATGTTCATTTGCTGAGATACTGGATGCTTACCGAAAGAGGGGAATTGCACGTAAGAAAAGGGATAATCTTCATGGACTGGCTTCCACCAATCGAAGTTTTGCGCATTTCATATGGTGGTAAAGTGAGACCACATAAAGAGCTCTCTGATCCTCATTCAGTCAGATTCTTCAGTAAGATATGGTTTTACCCTTTTCCTTTTTGTTTGAATCTTCATTCATTGAGTATGAGGAATCCAAAAGCAGTAAGACCCCGATACAACAATAAGACAATAAAATTTTGTTACCTACACCTAATTCAAGACCGGTTAATGCAAGAACTATAAATAATAATCTATACAGAAAAAGGCCATGACCGAAGGAGACTACAACCTAGTTATGATTTTAAGCCCGGCTTTATTTTTTACCTTCTTACCTATTATGGTAAGGGCAACCCCTGTTGTCGACGGAATTCGTCATCGGTGAAATGCGAGTAGAATTCACGATAGATTTCTAAATTGCGGCCGCTTAGGTTTACTTGTTCTATAAAGAACGTCAGACTTCCATCCATGAGATGGCGCGGATAGGCATGTTCAAGGGAGCTAAGCGGGGAAACCTTCTCCTGAATGAAGTCGTAGGCTTCCTACCAACTATTTGAATAGGGAGATAGCTCCATAATTCGAGCAAGATTCTGCTCATCAAGCATCATATTTAAGAGTTTATCCTGCAGACCGGCCTTTTTATCTAATACGCGTAGTTCGAGATACTCTCGATCAAAGATTTCCCAGTAGTGATCTACGTTTAGGGCTTGATCGAAGTGCTCTCGAACCAGCCTCGCGTAATCTCCCGGGTTATTATGAGGGGGGATATTGTAGTAATGCTGGTTCTCGAGAACCCTAATTCGCTCATATATTTCCGCTTCATTTTCTGCTGCGATAACATTTCGAAAAGTAGCCAGAGACTCGTAACTTGACGACGATTCCAACGCCGGCAGATTGGAACTGTCAGCGCCGTTGTCGAAACAGCAAATCCACTCAAAGTCCAGAGGCTGAGACCCCCCACAAGTCAGTCCAAATTTACTATATGAAATAAAGAGAGTATGAAATGAATATAGAGCCAATAAAGAACAATTAACACAATCAAACTTAAATTTTAGTAAAAAGGGGGAATGCCGCAGCTCTATAAAGACTAAGATGTTCTGTTTATATTACATTACCGAGCTAGCTGGTAATTAAATCCAAAAACTGAAAAACCTCGTTGCATAACCAACTATTTTGTCCATATAACATAACATCAACATATGAATCCTTGATAAAGCCTGGGATGTGAATAGCCTCTTCCCCAATCACTGTCCGAACAAGGCCCGGCATGCTCCATTCTGGGGGTAATTGCTTACCGGCTCTCACCACCCACTCTGCGTATTCATCACAGATTCGATCAAATACCCGCTCTAACTCAGGTGGAGCGCTTTGCGCGTCCGACCTAGTTGAAGAAAGAGTTGAAGAGGTACTTGACAAGAAAGATGGCCTCTCAAAAAAAAAAGAGAGACTCATTCTTGCTCTCAAAATTTAGAAAGACTTGTCTCCAATTTCCGGTTGGTCCAACCAATAAAGACATGGGAGTCTTTGGGCATTGCTTGGGCCGACTTAAGTAAAGACTGGTTACCTAGTGATTTACAACCACCCTCACTGCACACTGTCTATATCTGTCTACTATTGATTCAGGTGCAAAAATAAAAAGAGCTTATTATCAAACTTCCCCTTCTTCCTCAAAGCACTTTGACTCTTTAAGAACGGGAGTGACAGTGGTCGAAGCTAGTGAATTGAATACCAGACGGGGTATAAGGTTCTTTTCCTATTGAATCAGATCTGGCATTAGTAGGAAAATAAAATAGGATACCAGATATTCCGACTACATGAAATAGAGCACCGGATAAGCCCCCAAGACTATCACTGGAGGTGTAAAAATGAGGAAATCTCGCATCTATGCTTTGCGGATGATCTCATGGTGTTCAGCAATGGTGACTTATAATCTATTGCCATTATCAACAATGTCCTCCATATCTTTCAACATCTTTCTGGTCTCACCCCAAATAAATCCGGCTAAGAGTGAGGTTTTCATTTTATTTTTGTAAAGGAAACCACAAAGAATCAGATCACGAACATGCTGGGTTACAAGGAAGGAAAACTTCCCGTAAGGTAATTAGGGGTACCCCAACTTACGACAAAGCTCAAAGCTAGTGATTGCAAAGTACTTGTGGACAGAAAACCATCCAAACTTAAACATTGGACGGGTAGAAGCCTCTCCTACGCTGGCCAGTTACAGCTGATAAACTCCATCCTTTTCTCCATGCAAGTTTCCTCATTCTCCCTGGAAAAGTAGTTAAACAACAAGTAGAACAGCTAATGCGCTCCTTTCTCAGGGGTGGGACGGTACCTCTATCTATCTACGCAATATAGGAGTTCCATTCCAAAACGTACAGCACGGCCTTCCACGCCACCCAAACACCTATCGTCAGTCAACCTTCCCATCAGCCATTGCTCCACCAGCAGTCAGTTCTGCTCCTTTGAATTCCGGGGCTACGGTTCAATAAGTTTTTCAATTTAAAAAAAAGAGTGTTCCTCGGGCGGCACAAAACTAGAGATGTAGAATCACATCTTACGACATATGTACTGAGGAGATCATCACTCGGGAGACATGGTAACAAGCCTGGTAACCAGTTTCCTCCAATGTGGTTAACCTACCCAGATAAAATGTTGGCATACCAATCAGGGTTCCATCCTTCCAGTGAAGAAGGACTTGCTATAGCAGATTGGAACGACTTTACTCTCTCTATATACGATACGATATTTTAGTCGCTTCTTTCTTTTTTTTATTTAATTGCAAAGCCGAAAGCAAACAGACCAACAAGCAAGAACGATTACTGATTCCCTTACTTACCCTAATCCCCAGGTTGCTATATCTAAAGCATCCGAAATGGATCCGCCTCCTTAATAGGGAAAGCCCTTTCCTTATTGATACTCGTTTTTATCCCGTATAACCAGGTCTTGTGTTCGGCGAACAATCCTGTTTTTTTATCCATCCGTTCCTGCTGCCTTGAAGGAATTCCCCTTCTTTTTCTTTGGCCATAAATGGGGGAGACGGGAACTATGCCAATCCCCAATCACCAACTGAAAGAGAAACAAAACTTGAGAAAAGAAGTCAATCGATCAGCAAGACATGAAGCCAGGAGCTACTTTTCTCTTAGATTGGAGACTCAGGGGATTACTAGAAAGAGGTCAGCTACTTAACCTCTCAAAACGAGAGCTCCAGGGGATAGAAGATAAAGATGGTAGGCTAAGACAGAAGGAGTTCAAGTTAGATCCGCTAAGATCGAGTTGAGATTCCTAATTCAAGTAAGGGACTGAGTGGGCCGTTGGCTATGCTATTGAATGCGTTGTCGGAAGGATGGGAGGATAGAATACCCGAGACTAGCTGCCGGAAAGAGCTCATTAGAGGCATTCCACTTTCTTCCAATGAGATGTCTTACGCTTCATGATGGCATTTAGAGGGCTCTGCTCTGTAGCCAGAGTTAAGTAAGGAGCGAGGGATAGAAGGGATTCAAAAGGAAAGACTAAAGTCAAGTTTTGCAAGAAAAATAACTTATTAATCCAGCTGCCATTTCGCTAGATACCAGAAAGAGAAGAGAGTTGACGTTGAGGTGGCACATCTCGACCGATAGGGCGAGGAAAGGCAAGAGAGCAGAAGAATCCACCTTATAGGACCTACGGCATCCTAAGGGACTAGCTCTTCCAACCTTTCTTTCAAGTAGCTCTTCCGCTTCTTCCTTATACAAGAATTAACCTATCCTTGCCCAGCTCATCTCACGGAAGGAAACTCTTGAGCCCCGCACTTCAAGATACTCAAACTCTAAAAGAGGCATTTCATATCTATCTTTCGTGCTAACAGAAGACAACTACGGTATATCATCATACAATTGACATTGCCTTAACATCTAGTTTACGTAAAAAAGTATCGACGAAAAGGTGCATTGATGCCACGGTCCTACTGAAGTTCTCTACAGGCTAGCGTACTACAGGGAAAGGAGGAAATGTTCATATTTGAATCTCTCCATAAATAAAAATAGACTGAGCTTTCGAGGTGGAGAAACTGCTCAGCGTGCGTTAGAATGACTTTGTCTCAGTGGAAGAGGGCAGAGAGTTTACACGAATTAAAGACAGGATAGGCCCAAGCAAAGAGCAGGCTTCACGAATGCTTAGCTCAGAACCTAAACTGCTGGCTTTCTCGCATTGAAGGTATCTGTTGAGGGAATCTATCCCAAAGGTAGGCCCAAGGCTGCTTAATGAGCGCCCCTTGAAAGAACAAGAGCTGCATTCATTCCACCTGCGGAAGTCTCTTAACCACCTCTAAATGTCCCCTTTTGGCTAGTATTATCAAAAATCTAGAAAGAAAAGTGGGGGCTTAATAGAGCTTGCATCTAAGGCGAGGGAGTGAGATGAATCTCTTTCTTTTCGTCTCGTTAAGTGGCCTTGAGCCTGAATTCTGGCACAAGAGATAGTTAGACTGTCTCTTCTCTTCTAAGGTGTGGGCTTGCAAGAATTAAGTAGTAAGAAGTCCTCGAATCGGGAAATGAGCTAGCCTTAAAGGAAATATTTTTATAACCTGAAGTCTCTTTCATGAGCTCAGCTTTAGTGCCACGTTCAAGCTCAAAGCAGGGAAAGGCGGGTATGAACTCATACTAGTTAGCCTGGATTGGCACCTCTTCTCGGAAAGATTCCACTCGATCTAACTCAAAAAATGAATCTTTCACTGGATAAGGAAGAGTAAGGTTAGCAAGTCCTCAAGCAGCTTCTAGCACCTAAGAAAATCGTTTCGAGTAACCTAACTTCCAAGCATGCATGAGATTCTATCTTATATATAAAATGCACTTAAGCTGTAATAATAAGATAATCAGTATCATTCTATTTCCAGCTAAGAAAGCATGTTGAATGATCTAGCTTCCCAAACGAGCTCACAAGCGAGTGGAACGGAGTAAACAAGAAATAGAGCATAGAAGTGGAATATCTTCTATTTACGTGCTGGTGATTGAGCTGGAGATAAAGTCTCTTCCTCTCCTTTACTTACAGTCGAGCTCTATTAACATAGACCCTATAGCTTAGCTCGAGTAACTACGTGCCTTTAGCTCTAGTTCAGTTACACTTATTAACACGAAGGCTAGTGCTAGTTGAGATCAGGGACGGACTCTAACTGCCCCGCTGGCCGGAGGGAAAAAGAACTCCATAGATTGAGTAAATTTACACAAACAGAAGGAATATTGGCCTATTGATCTTGACCAGCCTCGACAGGTTCCACAGCATTTGTAATTAATTTCAGTTGCAGAAGTATGGTAGAAGTTTGTGCAACTGCAGGCTCGGCTTAGTAGGTAGCAGTCCCCTAGGTCAGACTTTGAGTTTTCTTTATTTCCATCTTAGAGGTACGTAGTTCTCGACTGTAAAGGAGAGGATGGAAGACTTAGCAACTTAGCAATTACGTAAGCTTTTGAATTACAAGTAATTCTTACGGCTTTTGAATACCTTATAGTTGCAAGCAAGAGCAGAGCGAAGGTTCGGAGATCTCGAGCGAAGCCAGGAAACAGAAAGTCTTATTATTAGCCTTACCATTACAGTGAGCGAAGAAAGTTACCTAGACTAATAAGGCGAGACTTAGGGACCTAGCTAGATTCACTAGCACCGTCTACTCTCACAGCGGATAGGGATTCCGTTCCCTTTCTAACTGTAAGAGCTGCTACGGATATAAGTCCCACAGATCCCCCTTCTCGAGCTTATTCTTTTTAAGAGACTGATGCCAACTATGAATATACGATCGAATGCGCTCTTGTCTATTTTTAGACTTCTGACTTTTTTTTTGCCTTTGATCTTTTAAGCCTTCCCCAACGGAACAAATGCTGCTGCTCCTTCTGTTCAGAGTTCGCATGACTTCGCTCTCGTTGTGCGTGGACTTCCTAATCGAACTAAGATGGATCGAGCTGTTGGCTCAGAGAAGGTTTTATCGGGGAAGGAATAAGAAAAAGCTTTGTTGACTGAAGAATAAATAAATTATTTTCCATGGGAGGGGAAGCTAACTTAACTTCAACTGAAAGGTGGGGCTGTGAACTAAAACCAGGTATCTGGAACTGGAATGGTGTTCAAACAGAGATTCCACATAAATAGAATCTGGAGAAGGAGAATCAGACATGGGATACCAATATGGGAGGGCATATAAGTATATTACTTTGGGGATCCCTCTGAAAAAGTAGCTGCAAGACCGAACGAAGCAGATGCTGAGACAAGTAGCGGAGTTTAGTCCTTTTCTGAGTCTTTGGAGTTTGGGCACGAGAGTAACTCGACTTCAAGGCCAACGTCCGAAGATGTTGTCAATCTTTATTATGGCAAGGTAGGACACATAAGCCTAACCCCGAGCTGAGCTAGAGTTTTGTCTTTTTATTTTTAGGTATAGTTCAGTAGCAGGAGGGGTAGGAGTCATTCCCTAGAGCTCAAGTGAGGAAGGGGAAATGAGACAAAGGCTAACTAAGGACGAAGTACGGAAGATTCTTACTCCCAGGTGAAGGTTCTAGAATAAGGATAAGGAAGTCCACCGGGATTGGCTTAAAGCTAAGCCAGGTGCTATAGGTGAGGAAGGTTTTAGAAAGCTAGAGTCCGGAAGTGAAAGATGAGCCAACACTGCCCTACGTTCTACCCTTCCAGCAACTAGTGAATAAGCATACCCAGGTTCTAGAAGTAAGAATAGTAGTCAGTTTACTTGAAAAGTAATTCCCCTGTTGAGGCTAGAACGATTCTATCAGTACTAACGGATGCTCCTTTACTAACTCAACCTAACGGATTCGGCATCATTACTATACAATCTTTTTCCTTGAAAAAAGTACAGTATATTATTATTATTCTACTAGAAGTACTCGATTCTGCGTTATACTAACTACTCTATATATCAGTACGTTCGAAGAATCGAATATTTTTCTACTGGTTCAGCAAGCTAGCCGAACTATCAAACAAACAAAAATCACAATAATAAGGATCGAAGGGCTATTCTCCTAACAGTAAGTACTAGGACTAAGACATTCCCGGAGGTTCCTACAATTGAGAAAAAGTCTCCATACGAGCAGTCTTGATGCCATCCTATCCTTCCTACAAACTAAATATGTATAGTGGGAGCCTCCTACGAACCAGTTGCAGTTGTTTTGCCATTCGCTGGGGTTGAAGTTTCTTATCAGCCGGAGATCCTAGTTTCTTTTTCTTCTCCTATAGAATTGACTTACTTACTTTATACTTTAGAGTAAGACTTTCTTCCCAGTTATAAAAATAATCTCACTATCAATCAGCTTGAAAGACATCAGAATCAAAGGCAAGCCCATCTAAGATAGTTTGAGTGTTTGCTTAATCTGATACTTCCCGAGCTTTTCTTTTGCCTGTGCGGAGTCCTTAGTGCTTCATTTCTTCGGTCCCGAGCAAATTTAAGCTAGAAAAGCGTAGCTCTCATGATTTATTCGGACCATTGCTCTATTTTTTAGTCGTATCAGCTTTGATTTGACTTTCCTTGTCCGTCGAGTCAGTAGTCGATCTAGTAAGATTCTTGTATGATAAGTAGCCCATTCTCTTAGGCTTCCCTTCAGGCCTAGTAGTAATTCTTCTTTCTACTCCATCAAGATGGTCAGTGCCACTGTCTTTCTTGATTCATGTAGGATGGGTTGGTTAAGGCGAAGCAGGTTATCAAGAATCCATTCAATTAGATGCTGGTTCATTGGCCTTGCCCCTTTCCACTCCTTCACCTCTTTAACTGGGGGACAGGCAGTTGAACTCAAAGTTGCTGGAACGAGAGTTTAAGAAAGAGGCGGAACATCGCTCTCCGTGGCAGCAAAGGGAAAACGAGATATTGATTCAGTCGGAGATAGACTTTCGATGAGCTCCAGTAGATGCACAATGAGATTCACCCTGTATTGACGGTGTTAGTGCTCTATATCAAATCATTCTGTTTCGGAGTACCTCTTTACTGTAAGATGTCTAACAATGCCTTCATCTTTGCAGAACTTATTGAAATCACAGAACTCCAACTTGGATGTACTCTGACCAGAAAGAAGACCTCTCTTGCTCAACATTGTCAGGCCTTTCTCACTCATGTGTCCCAGCCTCATGTGCCATAATCTGGTTTCATCTGAATCTGACATGGAGGAAGATACAGCAGCTGTGCCTGTAACGGTAGACCCTTGCAACACATACAATCTACCAATCTGATGAGCCTTCATCACAATTAGAGCACCCTTCACAACCTTCAAAACACCATCACCTAAAACAAATTTACAACCACCAAGAGAGATCTAAAGTGGTCAAAGAGATAAGATTCTTTGACATGTCTGGAACATGCCGCACCTCAGTTCTCACCACACCGTCGTGTATTTTGACCGAACCAATACCAACTACATTGCAGGGGTGATCATTGCCCATCAACACAACTCCACTGTCAACCGATAGGATTGGAGCGTCATGGCAATTCGTTCTTGACTTTAGACTAAGGTAAGTCGAAATTCGGTTGTTTTTTTTCATTTTATATAGAAGAAAAATCCATCCGCTCTTCTTCTTCCTTTGAATAAGGAAAGTTACTTGGAATCTTTCTCTCTCTCTCTTTGTCTCATTGCTATCAATCAATGGTTCGAAAGCCAAGGAAATAAAGTGGAAAATGAGGGTTGTGACTGGACACCACATCGGTGAGGATTGCGCTATGCCACCTGTCCGTCCTTACCTGGGTGGGAGTACTGCAAAGCTAACGGTAGGTCAGACAGGTCTGGGATCATCTTTCGGCTGGAACAACCTTTATTATGGGCATGATCAGCTAAAGATCACTGTCATCTCACGAATTGGATTCGAACCAATATCAAAGACTTTACTTTATTAGATCGTGAGTCTATCTGTCGTCCTCCTCATTCTATTCAAGTCCTTTTAGTAACAATCCATTCCCCGAATACAAAAAAAGGAGATGAAAAATATTAGTCGACCTTATGTCGGGAGTTAACCTGGTGATAGCCTAACTCCCTTAGTTAGTCAATGAAGTTGTTCCAAATGGAACAGCGAGCGGTGCCAAAGTTGCGATTGAGCACACGGAAATGCTCAAGACGCTCATCGATGTCGTGCTCCCAGTCGTCATGGAGAGCCACCTCGAGCGCACGCTTCACATCCTTTGGTTCCTCGAGAATGATCCCCTTCCTTCTTCTGCAAGAGAATGTGGGCTCTGTCTATCATGGCTGTTTTTACAGGCCATATTGATAGCATCAATGGCCCTATATAAATGGTCATCCTCAGGTTCCGGCATCCTCTGCTGTGCCACCCAGTGTTATGCGCCGGCTGAACAGCCGACTGCTGGTTGGAAGTGGGCAGGTCCCCTCGGTTCAGGGCTGAAGAGACCTCCTGGTCGAACGCTGTTGGATTTACATTTTTTTTTGATGGTCCGGCTTCTCCTCCCTCCCTGGGGGTTATATGTGAAGGCCCCACTTCGTCATTCAAAAAATTCCAGATAAAGTAACAATCAGACGAAGTAAAAGGCCAAGAAGACGAACTAATGGAGGGAGACGTTTTGGATTGCTGAGGTGAGGGTCCTGGTTTCTGAGGTGCTTGATCACCAGGATGCTCAGGAAGCTGGTGATTTGGTTCTTGTTGGATTTCGGGGAACTGCTCCCTTTCCTCCGGGGGAGGCAAGGGAGGAGAGTGAGGGAAAAGAGTAAGAATCGTCTGATAAATAAGATCTATTCCCGTCGGCACAATCAGTAATGACTATGATGGGAATTCCGAATAAATAAAAAGAGGAATAATAAAGCAAGAAAAAGGGACAACTTTCGTGTAGTTTGTGAGCGCTTCCTCTTTAGGTTGATAGATCTATAATTGGGGAGGGGCTCTTGGCTTTCTATACGTTGTTGTTTCCTGACCACGAGATGTTATGTTTGCTAACAAACTAATTGGTAGTAGGCTGATCTACTTTCCTCTTCTGATTGATACCTTATCCTCGGGGTCTGACTTGGCCTTTCATCCATCCTCCGATTCTCCATTGCTCTGATCGAGGTACCCGACCTCTACTCTTGATTCTTGACTAACTATGGTATGGCTCCTACTTTTCACTAAGGCAAGCCCTACCGACGCCCTGAATCAAACCTCTCACCCCGGACTCTGCCAGTCTCCTAGTAGTTGCAGCAGGAAGCCATAAAAGAGGCAATCCCATATCTCTGGGAAAAAGGTAAGACCGGATACCGGTCACAGGGACAGGGGAGGGAGTGAACCCAGGTTTTTTATTCCGCTATCACAGTGAAGCAGATGAAAGAAAGTCTTTCCCCGAAGCAATCATGTTCCGGCTTTTAGTGATAGGGCGGGCTTCCGAGCGAACAGGAAAGGAGCAAATCCAGCTTCCTTCGTAGCCGTCAGTAGTCGGATGATGATAAAATAATAGATTTCTTTGTGTTAAGCAAATGAGTGGAACACAATAGGAATCCTATTTTAACAGAGTCCAACACTTCACAATGAAAGAAGAATTGAGCAACGCAACGAAGTCCAACGATAGAGAGCGGACAGATGAGCTAGATGTCGATAAGGTGACGGAGGGTTTTTTTCCTCCCTCTAGGATGCTTGGTTGGAGTTGGGAGTTCGGAAAGAGTGACTCGCATTAGACTTTCCATTTTCATCCCCTTCAAATCAGTGCCAAAATCTATCCTGCTCCCTCTCAGCTGAACCCGACTCAACTGTGCCAAAAAAGACCTCCTCATCCCTCCATGTCTTCAATATCAGTTACCACAAACTGTTCCATAAT
This sequence comes from Vicia faba, assembly GCA_948472305.1. Taxonomy (NCBI): domain Eukaryota; kingdom Viridiplantae; phylum Streptophyta; class Magnoliopsida; order Fabales; family Fabaceae; genus Vicia; species Vicia faba. The sequence goes on along the minus strand of OX451735.1, from coordinate 1,425,942,622 downwards.
AAAGTAAGTATCCCGTTCTGCACTGCTATCTTCAACTCACCAACTGTAGCATACGGTTCCACCATTATAAACACGCCGGGTGTCAATTCCCTCGTCAACTCATTTTCTAACTCCGCATCACTCTTAAAATGAATCTTAAAAGTAGATGTAGTGGATAAGCTCTCCGTGTTGGGGTAGGATTGGATCCTTTAGGAGAGAGACATAAGGTATTAAGAAATGGAAGAAGGTCTTTGACGATCCAGTATTAGCTAGCGGACTCATACCTTGATGACTCCCTAGTGGCCAGGGAAGCGTTAGCTTCACCCTTGGAACGTATCATCTACTCTCTAACGCTCTCTCTTCGGAAAAGCAGCTTCACTCCGCTCTTATCTCTAGCGAGAGAGCATCTCTCTCTGTCAGGCGATTTCCTAAGGGGAGAATCTAGGTTTCAGAGTTCATCAGTCCAAAGAAAGACTCCTGCGCCATCCATTCTTCCAGTATGAACCTGTTTCATAGCATACATCGTAGAAGACGGAACTCCTTGATTACCTTCTCAACAACCCTTCTTCTCTGGTGGAGTGACCAGTTGACTTTCCTTATCGACTTTCATCAGCGCACTAGGTTATTGCTAGACTTTGACCCTCGAACTAGCTGCTTTGACTTGCTATCTAAGAGACTAGCCTGGAGAGATAGGAAAGACGCTCTGCTCTAAAGGGATACTCAAAAAAAGGCAAGTCGATGCCCGGATTGACAACTTGATGTCGCAAGATCGGTTGTTAAAAGACTAAAGCCCACCTTCAAGCTAAAAGTCTAGTCGTATTTATTACTTATTCTTTCTTCTTCCGCCATACCCAAGAGTCATTCACTCCCTAAAGAGATTTGAGAAGAGTCACTAAGATAAGAGTTGTTATAGGATTTAACGAAAAGAGGTTTATAGTAAGTGTGCCGCTAATTGGCATATCTCTTTGTTGTAGAGACCTTCCTTGCCCTGCTTAGGGCTATGTGATAGCACCCAAAGGGACCTATTCTATTTGAACAAGACCATATAAACTATAGTCATACGGTCAACCGAACCAAAGCCAAAGCTAAATCCTCTGCCCTTCGCTCCTTCCCCGGCTCCACTCCAGAGCAATGCCACGACCCGGTCGAGAGCCTTCCATGCGGATTCCTTCAAAGAGAAAGAGAGTGTGTATTCCCGGCATCAATGCAAAAACTTCCCGGTCCGGGAACAAGAGCAATTATTGGTCCCACCAAACCATGCCATGAACAGTACAACAAGAGCGGGGGATATTGAAACTAAGACTCATTCCGTCTATTGCTCTACCTTCCTCCTACAGATTTAATTGCATCGTTTATTCCTATTCCGGCAAAACTAGCTGCTGACTCAACCTCCCCTCGGGTCTACGCCCTCGATGTTTTAACATCGGCGATTGAAAGAGAGTAGGAGCGCATTCTCTCCATCTCAGTTGGAAAGTCTATCGCTCTCAGCAGTAGTTCCTTGGTCATACCCTCGGTGATGACTAGCAGTCCTTCCTGATTGAGTTCTCACCCTCTATTGATAGATCAAGAGTTCCGGCCCGGCTATGATTCCATCAACAAACCCGATTCGGTATAAAAGCTTAGCTTCTATTACAATAAAATATTTTGAAAAGAGCTATCCTAAAGCTTGACAGGTCTCCCCAACTCAGTTTTTCACTCGAAAACCGAAAGCATAAGGATGAGCCTTGGGCCCCCTTTCCCAAGAACAGAAGGAGCGTTTAGATACTGTACCTTTAGGTGCGTGCAGGAGCAAGGACGAAAGGAGAACAAGTCGCAGGAGAAGCGTTGAAGAAGCAGTAGTTTAAGCCATTGATCCTGCAGCTTAGCTTCTAAAAAAAAAGAAGAAGCACCAGCAGACAGAGGTAGATACAGAGCCATAGGCAAACCTTCATGATCGATAGCCTTTTATGAAAACGACCCTCGTGCTCGAGAGGCGGATCCAAAGGCAGTCGCTTACCTAGGAGCATACTTCGGTGTAGCATAGCGGCATACCCCTTTGACCTAGGTGGAAAAGAGATCTATTGAAACCCACCATAAGTCGGAGACAGCTGCGGATACTTATTTACCATAAGCAAAAGCGGCTACTGAGGCGAAGGCAAATAAGGTTCCGTTCCATGGAAGGAAAAATAAATGGAAATAAAAATAATAAAAGGTCTGATCAAATCTTTTGCTTTCTTGTTGTCTTGAATTGTTATAGAACGATTATTTATATAAGGTCTAGTTGGTAGGATGAAGTGGGATGTGAAGCCTTAGTGGATATAGCAAGTGTGCCGGGGATGCGGCTCGGGCCTAGTAGGTCTGGACGCCTAGCATGAAACAGCCTTCTCTGGTAGCGGCACTATACCTTAGTATAGTCTCTCTCTAGCTTCCAGTCTATATAAAAAAACTTAGTTAGCAGAGGTCAGTCTGTCTGGCGTTCCCTCGCGTAAAGGGCTACTTTGGCATCGGCTCTCTCTCGTTAGGTAATTACCGAGGCGAAAGCAGCTCTCTCGGAAGTTAGTTTCCCCGCCATCTTAGTGGGACTAGTCTAATAAACTTTCACTTCAACTGCCTGACTCTAACAAGTAAGCAAGTAAACTACCAAGACTCGGATTTTTTTTGTGGTAACGCCCTTCTAGAATTACGTTTAACGTCCCTTTATTACTTTCCCGATCAGCGCCTCGGGTCGGTAGCCGGGCTCCGGGACATTACTACCACGGCTACTATCGACCCGAGCCCAAAGAAGGAAAAGAACGGACTAAAGCGAGGAGTTCATTGGCCATACATAGTGAAGGGGGATGGGGGTCAACCTCTTTCATGACCCATGGCCCCAGTGTGTAACTTGGTTAGCATTTCTAGAACCAATTTAGTAGGGTTGGTTTTTCGATAGGGAAACAGGGGAGTTAGTTGGCTGTAGTTGAGACACGTTTTTCAGGTGGACGATATGGATTTCTTCGAGATGGTTAACCACTTTTTTCACCGTGAGAGGGAGGTCATTCAGAACCCGCAGGCTCCAGTCCAGAACCGGTGGAAGTTCCCCACGCCGATCCCCCTGAGGGACTTCGAAGTGCTATTCATTGATTCTTGAGCAAGTTCGGGAATATTGTGAGAAGGGGAAAGGGCGGCTTTCCGTTCACTTTCCGGAAATGGAATAAATCTATTCCAGTGTCGCAGAGAACATTATGTCTCGCGATCTGAAAATATCTGCGGAGATTTATATTGAAACCCTCCGCGGATGGGTGGAGGAGATAAAGGAGAACCCTAATCCCCTAAAATACCTCATTAGGGAACACCTGTAAGATGAGTCTGCCGCTTTCTTTCATAACAGAGCCGGCGGCTGGCATAGAAGTCTCTCGCACGCAAGGAGATGCATTTCTGGTACAGGTAGCACTGGACAAGCTCTTAGGGAATAATCTCTTTCTTATTTCTTCCTTTTTTCCCATGACGACTAGGAACGGGCAAATAAAAAATTTCACTTCGAATTTCGGACCTCAACATCCTGCTGCTCATGGTGTTTCACGATCAGTATTGGAAATGAACGGAGAAGTGGTGGAACGTGCGGAACCACATATTGGATCACTCCAGTGCGGCACGAAGCCGCTGACGCCGAGTCGGCTCCTATGCCGCTAGCTATGCCCTGCTTGGTCCCCCGGCACGGTGGAGGTCCCGTAGCGCGTCACGAGCACCAGGCTAAGGGGCGGTTGAGCAACTCAAGCGAACCGCCCTACCTTACTACAACATAAGGACAGAAGGGAGAAGGTTGTGAAGGTGGCCTCGTTATCCACACCTCCGGTCAGATGAATGGAGGACCGACCGACCCGGGTTTTAATGAGCGTTGGCGGGTCCTGGAGTGCCTGTCAAGGGCGCTAGCGCATACCCCGGGGTGATCATCACCACCTGCACCTCACATCTCGGCACAGCGGAACGTGTAACCCGGCGGGTTCTTTGCGGGTTCTTTAAGCTCAGCGGGTTCTTTGCATTTGTATCGGTCCGGGGTTTGCCTTTCCCG